>JAUIMM010000015.1:8460000-9660000 GCA_031769625.1 Taudactylus pleione | reverse complement strand
GTACCACTGTATAACTTGTAATAATAATGATATATATACTTTTAATACAATATTTACTTTTGTGCATTGGACCACAGATACTGGTGTGTGTGTGCTCACTTGCTTTCACATAAGGTTATTATACTGTGATATATATATATATATATATATATATATGTATATACATATATATATTTATATATTGCACTGTAATTCATATTGTATTTTTGATATAAAGATAGCGACTATTATGCATACTAGTGATGTTACAATAAGGGAAGGTATTGCGTATGCATCACACATTGCGTGCACTGTGCATACACATTTTCATATTGCCATACGCAAGGTGCGTCCACGTGGCGTCAACAGCTGTGGTGAGATTTAAAGTAGGATTCCACAGTTGGGGGCTTTATCCGATCCATCTCACACTCACGGACTAACAGGACTACACAGACATTGGTCTAGCAACAAAGGGTGGAGAGAAACGTCACTAACACAATTTTGTTTTAAAACTATCTAATGTTGTTAAACCACTTCTGCTTTGTATAGTCTCAGAGGTGCTGGTGCGAACCGAGGGATAACAAAGAAAAGCGAAATTATGCACACTGTATAAATTATGTCCTTGTACTGTTGCCATAAGTTATAGCACTCATTTTTAGGTCTGAATCAAATCGGACAAGTTTATTTGTTTGAAATGATAAAACTGTGTGAGCGTATAAGCGCCTTATACTTGCATAGGCCTGAGATAACAAAAGCTCTGTTCGCGCCTAAACATTTAGGTAGCATGCAGTGGAAGTTGTCCACCTGGGTAACTTCCAGTGCTTGTGGGGAACATGGAAGCATATAAAAGTACTAATCATTAACAGCAATAAGACTACAGTTTACGTTTTATTCCTAGATTTGATTGTTAACGTGTGATAGTTTCGTACACAGGGATGCAACAATACACGTGCGTGCGTACGCAGACACACACAAGGCACGGTATGCAAGTACGGTTGAGAGTGTGTAAATTTGCTGCAAAACCTCTGGGAAAGTACTATCTGTGTCTGTGAAGTGATTTTTCTGTACAGAAAATATATATTTTTTTGTGTATGTGAACAGTTGAAAGAGAATTGCATGAGTGCGTGAGCCAGAAAGGTACCAAGGTCAAACACTGAACAAAGAGAGGTTCCGGTGGCGTGTAAGGATCGCAACCACACATTGAAAGGTGCAGGAAACGTGTCTTATTTGAAATCGAATTCCAGGTGTGAGGCTGTCCTATGAAGACCTCAGGTGCAGGGGGCAAGTCCTAGTTAAACTTCCTCTGTAATCATAAGACACATAGATAACCAGTACCTGTGTGTCTTGCGAATGGACCGCACATTTGTGTATTGTATGCATAGAGTATAATACGCAAGAGTGATTTGTGTAAAAGAAAGGAAATTTCACTGATGCTCTCGGTTGAAAAATCCTGGTTGAAGTCCACTGGATGGGGTGGAATTCTAATGGAAATAAACCAAAGTAGGTAGGGAACACCGCTATATGCTTTGCCTGTTGTAGAACGGTCAGTTGCATATTGACGGGAATAAGTTCTGTGGGAGTACTTAGAAAGAATCCCCCACCGGTATCCTAATGAAGAAATTTAGCAGTTTGGTAAAGCCACCAAAAATGGGTGCTAACTCTAATCGTAGGATGACCGACTCAACTGTGGTTCCAGTTGAGGGCGGACTGAAAGGATCCGCAGGGTACATAATGCGTAATGGTAAGTACGCAATGGCTTATGTTAATGAATGGGTATACATGACTGAGAGTGGGAAAGTATCATTTCCAAAAAAATTGGTAGTTTCGATCCCGAGGTATTACATATAGTACAAAATCAAATATGCCTGCTAAAGTCACGCAAATTGAGGATGAAACATAATGATTGTCTGAACTTGTGGTAACAAGAAGGGGAAATTCAAAGAGAAATGAGTAGGGAGCAGAAATCTGGTATTTTAGAAAGAATGAAAGCAAGTGCACCACCGCCACCATATGTGGGACGGGAAAGAGTTACAAACCACTATAAAAAAAATGAAAATAATGAAAATAACTGTAACCTAATACCCTGTACTAACCAATTTGGAAAGTTTTTATTCAGTAAGAGATGATGACCCTACCCTGGTCTCAGCCATTTCTCATGCACTCAGCATCCAAGAAGGGCAATATTCCCAGAGTAAAGGAGGGGCTGCAGCAGATGCAAGAGAAGTGGCTGGGGCCAGCGAAACAGGTAAGCAAGGTGCCATCCATAGTACCTAGTACCGAGATGGTAAGGCCCGGAATTAATTTAGAAAGTAGTGAAGTAACAGGAATATACCCTGTTCGCACAATAGCAGTTCCCAGTGGAAAAGCGGACAGGCATAGGTTAATTCCTGTTACAAAGGTAGACATGTATTGCCCTTGGACTATGTCCGAATTGCGGTCCATTATCACAGATTTTGGCCACATACTTCCCAGTTACAGTGGACTGGAAAAAAAATCTTTACTATAAAACAAAAAGATAATGAGACCGCAATGGATTATTTTACAAGGGCATTACAAGAAATGGCTAAATATATAGTGGGGTAGCAGACATAAAAGATGATATACATCACTGGGAAGTAAATGTCTCAGTACTAATGGATGGACTTATAGAATCTTTGAAAAACAAGGGTACAAACCTCACTGCCCAATTGGAGGGTTATAAATGTAGATGCCCTTAGGGAATCCACCTTACAACATGGTAAAAACATAAGTAAGCGCAAGGAAGAAAGGGCAGAGAGGCTAATGATGGTAAGTATCCAGGCTCTGAAAAACACACACACACGACTACTACAAAATAACACATATAGGGAAAAGAGATGTAGATATGTATCATCCCTTATATGGTGCTTATTCCTATGAATATATATTAGTTATGTAATTCATGTACCATGTAATATTCAATCTCTCATATACCCCATACCAGCCACATACAAGATTCTCTCTATTCTATCATATATCTCTCTATCTTTTTCCCCATAAGTATTTTTTCAGATAGATTGTATTCCCCAATGTATCAATAAGTACCGGATTTGCTCTAAATGCATGAAGACATATTTCTACTCTTTTACAATCTCCTCATACATACTCACATATTTTTAAAACATATTGAAATATTGGAAATGTGATAATACTGTTTTACATATATGTGAATATTATTGAATAAGAAATTGTTATTGAAATATACTTTCCTTTACTTTATCTCATACCTGTGTGTACTCATTTATGAATTAATTATCCAAATAATTTAAAAGGTATACACAGTAATCCTGGGTAAACTTGCAAGTAGGTTATTAAATGGTTTATAATTAGTTATTAATTATGATCTGTTATTAAATGATAATAATATAGAAATATAGCCAGATAGAATCATACCCCTATCACGTAATTTGTCTCTAAAACTATTGTTTAAGTTTGTTGAACCCAGATATATTATATGTATATGTTTAATGTCCATACACTATTTATGTTACTACATGAGTTAAGTTTAAGTTGTTTTAAAAGGTACCTGTAGATAAGATGTATTTAAAAGCCTCCATGGAGCATTATAAACCTAAGCGCTATTGCTATTATTATTTTTTTTTCTTTCTCTCTTTTCTTTCGTTTCCATTATATGACCATGATCAAGGTTTCTTTTCCCAACTTTACGCCAGAGAAAAACATGATTGTTATATGCTTTTTTCAAAAATGATAACATATTATTGTTTTGTTTCCACAGAACTGAAATAAATGTTTACGCTTTCTGCATGATGACATATAACCCTCTATTAACAGTTGAAACTACCCTTTTGTATTGGGACTGGATAGAAGTATAAAGTAGAACAGTTTACTGTTGATCTTGTATGACTGCTAAAAATACCTTTATAGTTTGTGTGCCTTGTAATGCGCAAAGGGTGGAGGATGAGAACACTGGTGAGAGAGGATTTAGTACAGATATGGTGTGCACTAATATATTCTCAAACTGCGTGGAGTCATTCCCTGCTGCTTCAAATACTGCCATATTTATGCAAAGAAAATTGTACAAGAATTTGTGTATAGATATGGTATCCCTAAGATTATTGAAAGTGACAGGGGTACCCATATTTTGGGAGTGAAGTCTTTCAGGTCATGTGTAAGCGTATGGGCATTAATAGCAAACTTCATACTCCCTTCCGACCCCAAGCCAGTGCGAAGGTGGGGAGAATGAACAGCACTATTAAGAACAAATTGAGCAAGGTGATGACTGAAATGGGATTATTGTGGCCAGAGGCACTGCCACTAGCATTGTATAGCATCAGAACCACTCCCAGATCACCGCTTAACCTATCACCTTCTAAATCCTTTTTGGACGACAGCCACACGTAATGATAGATCCCCAGGACAATTTGAAGTGTAACAGTAAAGTGACAGTACAATATCTTGTCAGGATGAGCCAGCAGTTGAGAAATCAGCAAAGAAGCCTGAAGCTGGCGATTCCTGACCTACCAAATACTAACTGTCATGATATTGAAACAGGGGACTATGTTATGATTCAAAATTTTCTATGCTCAGGTTGCCTAATAGACAGGTGGGAAGGACCATACCAAGTTTTGTTGACCAGCACGACATCACTGAAAGTAGCCGAGAGAGTGACTTGGGTCCACTCCTCCCATTGCAAGAAGGTGGCTAACCCGGAGAGAACTCGTGAAGCAGAAAAAGGTGAATCCACACTAATATCGCTTGAGAACTTGTTCTGGGAGGACTAAAAGGTAGCACTGTTGAACTGTACCTGAGCATATCGGAGAGTTATTGGTGGACTGTTATTTCAAGATGGAGTGTCTTCAATCAAGAATTGTTTTGTTCCTGTTTTCCCTTTGTACTTATATTTTGATCAGGACATTTTGTTTTTATGAAAGGCCCCGAGAAGTCGAGTATGGGTCTGGAGGTGGTTCTGATGGAGAGGACGAGAACTTGATAGATTCCCAGGATCGGTCTATCACTTTGATCAAACCCGGAATAAGTAAGAGGTCTGGTAGTCACGGAGTTCAGAGACAGTGTGATGGGCTATTATCTGAGGAATACTGTATCTGTAAGTACTGCGAACCCATAATTGAGGATGAGTGCATCCAAAGATGTCAGTCGAGTAGTAATGTCAAATTTGACAGACACCCTTTGAGTGATTACCACTCATTAGTGGGTAAGGTTCTAAACCAAACAGAGTGTTGGGTGTGCTCACAAGTACCTCAAGGACAGAGTAATTTGGGATTAGTGCCATACCCATTAAAGTTAGCAGAGGTACTTGAATTGAATGGGGGGAGATCAGTGGACAAGAAATATAATATATCTAGACCCCCTAGTCTTAAACTCCACCAAGTACCATGTAGATAGATCCCTGGTATGTTAAATCTCACCAATTTCAGAAAACCAGGAAATTGGGAGGTGATCTGGAACAATCAGACAATGACCTATTCACAGAGAGCTGATAATGAGCCTATTGATTCTGAACTTGTACGCAGAATTATTGCAAGTGAGAGATACTTCCGGTATAGGTACACATGTAGATACGACAAAGTAATGGTTGGTCACCAATTTCAGAAAACCAGGAAATTGGGAGGTGATCTGGAACAATCAGACAATGACCTATTCACAGAGAGCTGATAATGAGCCTATTGATTCTGAACTTGTACGCAGAATTATTGCAAGCGAGAGATACTTCCGGTATAGGTACACATGTAGATACGACAAAGTAATGGTTGGCAGAGTATCACTAGGGTACTGTGCAAATATTATACAACCGGAAACGTGTACCAGTCAAATCGGGGAGATGGGGACAGGATTATTTGTCAGAATAATGTGTTCAATGATAATGATGCATTCTGTTCCTTATGTTCTCCCAGATGATGTGTATTTCATATGTGGAAGGAAAGAGTACAAGTGGCTCTCTCCTAACTCTGAAGGTTTATGCTATCTCGGAAGTAATACACAAGTACTACAGTTTAGCCTATGAGTGTGGCCAAAGGATGGACATTTTAAACATGTTGTTTTTTCCTATGATTGAATTTATGGAGACAATGATTGCCTGTATGCTCTCTGAACGGGAGCGCGATTTGGCCCCGCCCACTTACAGCTGACTTGGGGAATCCCTTTAACTCTGTGACGTCATTAGCGTCACGTGATCAGCCCCAAGCACTCCCCCAGTAGGACACTATTGGAGGAGAAGTCCGTCGATCACACGAAGGGCACTTACTTCCGTTTATAACGAGCAGCAGGAACATGCACGCATATGGACCTGTGACAAAGCCTGCTGGGTGAAACGCGCGTTGGTAATGTAGGGGATACCGGGGAGCATGCAAACCAGATTCCCATATATGTTAGCAGCTATCCCTCCTTCAGGAATCGTGATGCAGTAAGGTTTGATACACTAAATCTACCTTCTCAGGTCTCACCTTCTCAGATAGCAAGGGTTATCCTTACCAAGGGAATCATTCCCCCATATCTGACAACAAGGTTTGAACCTTTTTTGCCTCCTAGTAGGGCGTCTGGCTCTGCTTGCAGGGTATTCACTGCTTTAAGCACATACCAGTGCAGCATAGCTGGATCTGTATGGAACAGAGGCTTTTCCTTTTCATCTCTAATTTTGATACCTTATTTATATGTTTAATTTTATTTTTGCACACACTTACCAGTATAATTATAAAGAGGGATAAACTGCATTTTACTTATTTAAGTAAAGAAACTGTCTATATAGTGGCATAATAATTGATTGTTGTTGCTTATTTAAGTACACAAACTGCATATTGGTAGAATAATCGATTGAGACTGCCTATATATCATCAGTATAATTGAAGGTTGCTAATTACCTCAGCACAGAAACCGCCTATATGAGCAGAAAAATCGATCGGTGTTCTTCTAAAAGAATATATCACCCATAGGTACATCAGAAGAATTGATTTTAGTTATATTCTTCTTCTTCATGAAAAATCGATCATATTATTGACTGAATTTAGTTATATATACCATCGTTATCACTGTTATAATCTCAGCTATTATTTCATATCATTACTTTCTGTACTCTCATCAGCTCCATCTCTGGGAGCTGACAGCAGATGCAGGGGAACTTTTCAAACGCACGTATTGGAGTGGGTGACTCTCATTGTTCATCACTGCCGACGGGCATATGATCAAAAGCAGATCACCACTTCTGAGAAATACAGGCGCTTTTCATAAACTAACCTTGTAACATAACAAGACAGTGATTCCATCTCATGATATGAAAAATCTCTAACAGATTTTGTTGGTGAATGTTATTTATGACCATTAACTATTATATCCTTTTATATATATTGTATGTCGGGGACACCCGCGTCAAGTTGCACTCAAACCGACAACAATAGAGCGGGTCTATGGATATTTATGAAATAATAGTGTGTATTGTGTGGTAGTATTTATGTTCAAGCACCATCACCATTCATGGGCATATAGATATTGGAACATATGAGATGAACTATCAATTACCACAATCATAGAATAGAACATACAGATTCCTGTGTACGGTGGAAGATCTTATGTCTAATTATGTGATTAAAAGTAATTAGAAGTCAATTGATCTATTTTTATTTGAATTATAATTTAAATTTATCTATTATTGTGTATAAATGTATGTGTTGTCTGGTGCTAGTGTTAAGAGGAGGACTGTTATTTGTCCCCACACAGCACCACATTGTATGTCCTGTAAGTCTGTTTGATCTTAAGAGATCCAATTAAAATATTAAAAATTTTTTAATTACACATAGAGTGCCCCCACAAAAGGAGTTTTCTTTTTCTTCCTTGTTTGTACTCAATATTTAACTCTTGGGGAGCACCGCCGGGAACAGAAGGAATATCTGTTCATAGTCTTCTGTTGTATTTTTACAAACTAGACTAATCATTACCGGTCATATTTATTATGGTGAGTGAATCTAGATAAAAACACGCCAAAAACCTGTGCCTGGATCAACTCTTTCAACATGTTTAAATCTCACCAATTTCAGAAAACCAGGAAATTGGGAGGTGATCTGGAACAGTCAGACAATGACCTATTCACAGAGAGCTGATAATGAGCCTATTGATTCTGAACTTGTACGCAGAATTATTGCAAGCGAGAGATACTTCCGGTATAGGTACACATGTAGATACGACAAAGTAATGGTTGGCAGAGTATCACTAGGGTACTGTGCAAATATTATACAACCGGAAACGTGTACCAGTCAAATTGGGGAGATGGGGACAGGATTATTTGTCAGAATAATGTGTTCAATGATAATGAGGCATTCTGTTCCTTATGTTCTCCCAGATGATGTGTATTTCATATGTGGAAGGAAAGAGTACAAGTGGCTCTCTCCGAACTCTGAAGGTTTATGCTATCTCGGAAGGGTACTACCAGAAATCATGACCCTTACACATGATAAAATGATAAACATTCACTACAACTCCCCCCTCCTTATACCCATACTCATTATAAACACATTTATAAAAGACACCTCATAGACAGGGGAGACCCCTTAGCCTCAAATTTGATACAGGAATCCACCGGGATTCAATTCCTTATCACCTTAGATATCACCCGTACGGCCAGAGGAGTTATAAATTATAGGTACATCCAAGCATTGGCAAATTTGATTGATAATATCACTGAGATGTATGATGACACCTTCAGGTTTACTGAAGGAATTGCAAGCCTACAAGAAAGAGCTTGTGCAACACAGGATGGTTTTGAATTATGTCACGGCTGTAACGGGTGGGTACTGTGTAACCTTAGCAACTCAGTAGGGTGTAAAATGCTGCACTTATATCACCAATTGTACAGATGATCCGAAGGAGGTGATTGAGCAGAAAATAGACGAAATACTGCAGCTGAAGTGGGAATTTAGGAGGAAGCACAACCTCACTTTAGCTGCCGTGGGCAAGGAATTAACTGGATGGGTCACCTGGTTGAACCCACTTAAGTGGTTCTCTGGGTTAGGAGAGTGGATACAAGAAATAGTGACGAATGTAGGGAAACTTTTACTCTGTATCCTGGGTATCATCATACTTATCGGCCTTATATTCAAATGTGTTCCAATTATGACCCGGCGAAAGAGGGCAACCAGAAATACAAATTTAATGAGTCTGAGGTGGGACAGTGTTGAAAATGTGGAATATTTGGTGTATAATCCTGAATTCGAAAGCACAATCAAGTAATAGAAATGTGAATAGGTTTAGTCATTATGCATATGTATAGTAAATGTTACATCAGACATCATAGAAAATGTAGTCCTAATTTCCCCAAACATTCTTTATAGGTTAGATGAGTTCCCACATCCTACCAATGATCCCCAGAGGATCCGTTGATTGCCTATAAAGGTTGACTTACCCTTACCCCTGTAGTCCCCAACACAAATTGAATAGTCAATGTCTGATTTGCTATATAGATATGTATACATATACCTAAGTTATCAATTAGTGTTTGTATGTATTTACTTTTTAAGGTATGATAGTTTATGGAGACTATCAAAGGCTGGACTGTCGAAGTCAAAAATATTAAATACACTCATATCCCATTCTTTAACATTAACTGGCATATTCTCATGGCATATTTCAAAAAGCCATAACATGTGTGTATTTCTGTGATCTATACACATACATCACTTTCTTCAAAGGAACCTTATTCCATTCTATTGACACCATGTTGTTAAGTAACAAATTACAAGGTTTCGTAAACAATAAGGCTTGTTGTCTCACACAGCAGAGTGTCATAAAAGGTGGTATTTCTATTCATTAATAATCCTCCTTTACTTGGTTGTGTTTGATATGTAAATAAGCTTGTCATGCCTGGGGTCCACCAAAATATATGACTTCTTATCTGCTGATATCATGGCTCCTCTTTTGACCCACACTGGACAATAGACATGTCAGTTTAGAATTACCAAAGGTACAATACTTTGATCCTGACTAGAACTGTAGGCATACAACTATGCATACCACTATCTGTGTGCATTTTTAAGTGATCTAAGCAGTAAAAACCTGTCTCTTATACAATGACCCATAGTCTCATTGTAAAACAAATACATCTACATGCATGCTACTAAACATTTAACTTATACAGTATGTTCATACCTATTTAATCTATTTCTCACATATAGTTATACAGTCTATCCAAAATAACAATATATAGAACAGATTAGACACTTATATTAGAATTAATAGTGACATGTCCAATGTATTATATATCCTGGCTTTCATGGCTCACACAATACAAACTTGCCTCCTACCCAATAACTTATACATAGTCACACATATAACCAACGGTTTACACAAAAATACAAATATATATATATTGAAGCGAAGAAAAACAGTAATACATATAATCCAGGGATGGAACCACATATTAACATCGTGTTTGGGGTCATAATGTACAGAATTGTGTTAGCAGTAATCCGGTGTTTGTGAATAGATTGTCGCACATTGCTGCAAGCAGATATTAGCAATGCCAGATTTATGTTTAATATAGCATATAACAATGGTTGATTGAACTAGCTTTTCGGAGGGAACCCAGAGGTGAACTCCTGTAACAGCTTCCTGAGCCTAGGCATCGCCCACTGTTTGAACCAACCAATGACCCCCAATGAACTGGAAATGTCCCGCCCCTGGACCAATGGAAGAAGACACAGCTTACTATTATTCCCATAATTTAACTGTATAAATTAGGCTCCCCTGATCCAGAGAGCAGTAGTTGTATTCTACCAGTCATCTGGTGACAACTGTACTCTGGATCCAGGGAGCGCATGCGAACATATGTATACTGGTTTGTAACTCTGACCTCTTTCTTGAACTATATTGTACCACTGTATAACTTGTAATAATAATGATAAATATACTTTCAATACAATATTACTTTTGTGCGTTGGACCACAGAAACTGGTGTGTGTGTGTGTGTGTATGTTCACTTGCTTTCATATTAGGTTATTATACTGTGATATATATATATATATATATATTGCAATGTAATTTATATTGTATTTTTTATATAAAGATAGCGACTATTATGGATACTAGTTATGTTCCAAAAAGGGAAGGTATTGCGTATGCATCACACGTTGCATGCACTGTGCATACACATTTTCATATTATCATACGCAAAGTGCGTCCACGTGGCATCAACAGCCGTGGTGATATTTAAAGTAGGATTCCACATTACCTTCCACAAAAAATATTCACAAGGAAAACACAGAAGAATATAGAATATGTGTGTTCCTCGATCACACCAAAAACACTGAAGTGCAAATGTCAATAAAGTTCACAAGAGTATGATGTAAATAGCTAACAGATATAGAGAATACACCAGTAAGTGAAAACAAACAACAGAAGAAAAATGAAACATTAAAAAAATAAAAAAATGTATATATAAAAATGTAAAAATAAATAAATAAAAAAATGGACTCAAATGTGTGATCATCAATCTATTTGATGGAGTTACAAAGTCAAAGGAAGAGGTTCAAAGGATTACGGGGGTAGGGGGGGAACTGTGTCCAACGCGTGTATCCAAAAACTTTCTCTCTTTTTTAAGGCCAGTAGTCTATCACCTCCCAAAGGTACTTGTGGTATCCAATCAATGAATTTACATTTAAGACTGGCCACCTGATGGTCCATCTTGATGGCTCATGATATATCTGCTCCTCTTCGTGAGACCCCTGTCAGTAGGCCCAAACAAACATATATAAAAAAAGCCACTGAGAGGGTGAATAAAGCTGTTATTATCTATTACACTACAACAAAGGAATACCTTGAATGAGCAAGGTTATAGATAATAGTGACTTGATTTTTTAATCACAATAATATACTGATGCCAGAGATGTGTAAATACCTAAAAACTACCATTCAATGCCAACACCTAAAAAGAAGGCCTTAGGCCACCATATTAATATCAAATAAAAACAATTGAATTTACATACATATATTTTATAAAAATACAACCTTTCAGAAAACAGTTTACACAATTTGTTGTAAGGTTTTCCACCCTCAGGTAGAAAACAATCCTCCCTTATTTTAGGAGTACAGTTTTCAAGTGCGTGTTATTTAAAATGGGTCCTACAGATTCTTTACCATTCGCGTTTCGTCTCTTTACGGGACTTCCTCGGGTTGTCTCAAAAATAGCAAAAAAAAAATCCATCAAAACGTGTATAAGAACATGTCACATTTGCTTTTCTGCTAGGACCCAATTCAATCTGTGTGGATCTGAGAGGCCCTGATTCAGAGCCACTCGCTATTTGCGGTCGTTCGTTCCAAAACAAGGGGTGGCTATTCAAATGAACCGTTCTCTCATTGCGGTCTGTTCACACCTCTAAGTCTGAAAGAGCGAGCAAAACTTGCGGTTGTAATTTTGAAAAATACGCCCCCTGGCCGCTCGCACCATACGTCATGTCCGCTATTTATTAGATTAATCGAGTACAACGACCAGCGTATGAACTGCTCGCTATTCTTGTGGTTGGTTTTTCCTACCACTATATTGCGAGCAGTTCTGACTATAAAACAACCAGGTGACGTGGGCAATGACGCTGCTGTTTTAATTATGCACACCCTTAAAACGCCCTTTTTGACCTTTAAGCACGTCTGCATTCTGATCTCCACTCCCCGTTTTCAAGCCCCTTCCCCTGTTACCACCCACATCGCCTCATCCTGTCACTCAAAGTAGCAGGCATTCGCTATATAGCGAACAAACGATTTTCGGCCACACTGACTGGTTCGCGCATGCGTATTACAATCCGTACGCATGCACAGATGAGCGAACATCGGTCAGAACGAACGAGCGGCCGCTTACGAGCGGCTCTGAATCAGGCCCTAAGTGTGATGAGGGTCATTTCCATTACTTGGATGATTATCCTTTCTCGTTACACCCATTATGGGAGGCTAGGCAAGTATGATTAGAGGGGAATGTCCAAACGCAATCTAAATTGCAGTGTAAAAATAAAGCTGTCCAGCATTTGTGTGCTACATGCAAAAGCAACCAGTATATTAACCCTGCATGCAAAAAATAAATAACAAATAAATGCATTTGTTTCTCTTCCTTTGCAACATTTTTTCTCCAGGCGCAAAGTTACTTGCTTTTTTTTACTTTGTACCCCACTCAGTCAACCCCAAGATATCATCTTGCTGCTCAAAGCAGAGTGCAAATGCAATAGTATAGAAACAAAATGGGCTCGAAAGACAACAAAACATTTTTTCTTTTTCTTTTCTTTTTGTAATGTTTGAAGCCTATAAATGTTATTACATGTAAGAATGATAGGTACAGTATAGTGTGATCAAAGGAGTAACTTTTGTAAGTGCAAAATTCCCCTGACTTTTCATCTGAAGATTTGCTCTGAGACAGGACTTCACAGAAAAGTAAGTGTAGTATACCTATACTTACCTACTTTAATTAACTCCTCTCTGGCTAGACAGTACCCTGAATTCAGGATTGTCCCACTGAAATTAATATGGATGATTGAAAGGTATGTTGTACTAAACAGAAAGACTAAACAGAAATAGATTATAGAACTTTGTTACCAGAATTATTAAGGAAACTCCATTCCCAAAGTTATACTGGTCAAACTGTGCTAAAACTGTCATGAGCCTCCACGCTAGCCGCAATGGATCAGATCCCTCAGTGGGTCCCGGCCGTTGCAAGGGATTCTGGTCCCAGTGGTAACCATGGTAGCCAAGTCCAGAGCAGATGTTACTAAACAGCCGGGAAGTTTCCCCTCCTGTCTCTGTACGTGCAGCCGCACAGCTGTAGATAGGATTCATTATGGGGCTTTTCTCGATTGAGACAAACTGATTGCCCCCTGTTGGTAAAAAACAAGGAGGGCTTAGCCTCCCTGCCGGATACAGCTTAATGACCTTGGTGTCTGCTACCTTGTCATCGTGCTCTGGTTCATATCCTGTGTTACTGTTGGCCCCTGGCTGTTATTTACCATTCCTACCTTAGTCTAGCATTTTGCCTGCCGCATATGCTGATCTGTCTGCGTGATCCTCCAGCTCAGTTCACAGAGATTCTGACCTGCCTTTTGTCCTGCTGCATTAGCTAACCAGCTTACATTGCCATAACAATCCCGGTCCTGCTGCCTTTGCAATCCAGTCTGTATTGTTTACACCTACTCCAGCCATACTCCCTGCTGCCACCTGCTTATTAACATAAGCTACTACTGTCCTGAGTTATGTCCTGGCAGCATCCACGTACCAGTGAGAATATTAATCTCTAAAATGTCGACTGTTATAGGTGACAGGGGCAGATTGAGTCATCGTGACAGCAGGATAGTTCCCGCTGGGGTCTTCCTGGCATCCCTTTCTCACAGATAGGGCCGCTGCTTCCAAACAGCCTGTATTGCTGGTCCGGAGTGCTGGGTGCCTACTGCAATGAATCTTACATGTGTAGTGGGACCGGCCATCCCCTACCTGCCATGCTCACTATCCATTAATACAAGCAAACCCAGTTGCCAGGCACCCAGCCTCTGCTGCATTGTGTGATACGCTAATGGTGCTCGGCCCCTGCTGGCTTGCTCCACCCCTCCTGCTGTATGTGATTATGTGGAGAGACATCATCGCATCTCTTCTTAGCAGCATATATAGAGGAGCCCAGGAGCCATATGAAGAATGACCCGACGGCCCTTGAGTGACCCATTTGCCTCCATTCATATAAAGTAAGTTAAGGGAGCATGAGCTGGAGTTAATAATGTTCCTAGTAATATTCAATAGCTGCCATTTTGACCTGTGATTATGTCATGTTTAACAGTCAGGTCCGTTCTGATAGTAGAGGTGTTTTATTCTTTTCTTGTTAGGCTGTCCTAGCACATAGAACTGTGTAATCTTCTCATTCCCCCTTTCCTCTTCTCTCAGCAGTTTACTCTGCTTATAATCCCCTCTCTCGCCACATCTAGTGAGGGACATACACAACATAAGACCTCAAATCAAGCACTAACTGAAAGATCTCTGTCCTACCTTGTTGTAAGGGGGTCACTCAGCATTGTTCCATCTCCACTTTCTAATCTGCTTTCCTTTCACATGCCTTCTTCTGTCTCTCCTTGTAGCTGTACTATCCAGGGGAGTGTCATCTGTAACAGCGTAGTGCTAGCAATATTATAATGTATATGTGTGTGTGCTGGCATAAATGTAGTGGTGTATCTATAACGGGTGTAGGGTGTACAGGCCCACACCGCAGTCCCTGCACCCATTTCTTCAATACTTACCTCTCCAGTGTCCCGTGACGGCAGTGCTGCACAAATCGACCGGAAAATGGTATGGCAGGTTATATGGTGGGAATATTAATGAATTGTGTAGGGGAAAATATATAATAATGCTAGTTGGGGGAAGGAGGTACATTTTTAAATCAAGTTAGACATTTAGCATTGCGGACAGTAAGGGGAGGAAGGCATAAAGAGTTCATCTTTCCAGGAGAAAGACCCGCCCCCTCCACAGATCCCAACCCCATTTGGGGCTGCTCCCTGAAATTTCCCGGGCTGGTTTTCTGTCCCAATCCGCCCCTGATAGGTGAAGACCTCTGTAGCGTGATTCTAGGAGCTAATGTAATTTCTCAGACAAGCCCTAACAAAAGCGAAGTGAAAAATCAAACTGGAAAGCTGCAGACATTCTGATTCTATAAAATTCTTTGATTTGGGCAGCACAGATGGTGTAATGGTAGCATAACTGCCCCACAGCACTGAGGTCGTGGGTTCGATACCCACTACGGCCCTAACTGTGTGGAGTTTGTATATTCTCCCTGTGCTTGCGTGGGTTTCCTCCGGGCACTCTGGTTTCCTCCCACACTCCAAAAATATACTGGTAGGTTAATTGGCTCCCAACAAAAAAAATTAACCCTAGTGTGTATGTGAGCATGTGGTAGGGAATATAGATTGTAAGCTGCACTGGGGCAGGGACGGATGTAAAGTGCAGCGTAATATGTGTGCGCTATATAAATAACTGGTAATAAATTTACAGTAGCACTGTAACTTGCAGTGGTACAACACTATGGGGGCCTAGTTACCACAATTCCCATTTAAAATGTGGCTGTAGTGTGCTATTTCAGGATAAGTTTGCATTGTAAATTTAGGCAATATCACATGAATATATTAAATTACGCACGCAGGAACAGAGCTTGTGAGAAAGCTCTGTCCCTGTGAATTCCCTACCCACACTTCTCAGGGTATTTTCAGTTAGATTTTGCGGCTACTCCCGCTCTGCTCTGCTTACACTTACTTCAGTGATCAGTGATCCAATGAGCTCCTTTGTGACTAAAGCAAAGCAGAAAACCCATGTGCATTTTTAAAAAAATTGAATACAGCCGGTGTTGGAATCGCATATACCCACCGTAATCCAAAATTGGACGAGAGGTCCACGAGGTCTTTTGCGGATCAAACCTTGATCCCAATTGAATATGCCACTGTCTCGCTGGGATTTGCAGTGATACATAATAAATGTTACCGCTACTAATTGTCACAAGCCGCTGCACCGCGGACACAGGGCGAAGCGAACGCCAGGCGGTTGTTCACTGAAACTCCTCCCCATCAAGTGTATGTCATTCCTGGCTGGTTCTCGATTGGCTCCTGCGGGTATTGTACTCCTGGTGCTAACGCTGCTCCGAGGCCGGTGATAACATTTGACATGTTTCCAGTTCTGGCATTGTCTCCTGTATCCAGTTGAGTTCCCAGTATCCAGTCAGCTTTATTGTTCCTGCCGTTTGTGTCATCTAGGCGGCACGGTCCGCATTTATACTACCTGCCACTCGTGTAATCTTGGCGGCACGATCCGCATTTATACTACCTGTCATTCGTGTCATCTTGGCGGCACAGTCTGCATTACTACCCTCTGCCGTTTGTGTCATCCAGGCGGCACAGACCACACTCAGTGTCCAGAGTGCGCAACCCAGCATCCAGCGGCTTGTGTCAACCCGGCGGCACAGGTCATACACCAGTGTACGTGATTGTGTGTACTGAGACTAGTGTCATCACGGCAGCACTTAGCCCACCTTAGTGTCCTGTGGGCCTGATTCAGACCTGCTCGCAAGCGCTTGAGTGCTCGCGAGCGAGTCGATGGTGTACTCTGCGCACGCGCAGCGGCCGCACAGCGCATGCGCAAGCATCAGAGCGGGAGAGAAATTCTCTCGCTCCATGGCTCACTACAAAATGGGTGGCTGTTGATGTTGATCGACAGCTAGCCCCGTTTTGTAGGCGTGGCGGGGGGTTGCTTCACAAACGAAGGTGTTCCAATGTGAACGTCTGCCGTTTATGGGCGGCCCCACTAATATCACCAGTCCATCTCTGAATCAGGCCCTGGGTACGCAATCTTGTGTACTAGCCGCTAGTGTCATCCCAGTGGCATTCAGCATCATCTTGCCAAGTATATCAGCCCTTTAGAACAAAAAAGAGCAAAGTATTCCTTTAAGGGGCACTCACAGGCTAAACATGTATCATAGTATGTTCAGTAATGACCCTAAAGAATTATAAAACATCACTTTTATTAAATCCTAAATATAAAACAGTGAAATATTTTTGGGTATTTATATATAATAAAATTCATAAAACTCTGTGTTGTCCACAATTATTCACGCTTTTATATCATTGTGCTTTTAATCCAATTTGTTGCACTAATTTTGAGTGTACTCCTGATTGGTAAGTATTATTAAAGGTCCCTGTTGGTGTAGGAATCCAATATGTCTTATCACCAAATATGATTCCCAGTTTATATGCGCTATTAATGATTCACTGCTGTTACTTTCATAGTTTACTTCACCATCAGGGACCTATTATCCCTCTTATGAGACATAGGGCCTGATTCAGGCCCACTTGCTAGCAAGTGGGCGCTCATTGCAGATGATGTTCGCACACATGTAGTTCACAGTGCGCGTGCGCAAACTAGTACGAGCGATCGGAATGTGCTCGCTCGCCCTGCAAAGACAGCCCAGTGAAATGAGTGACAGGAGAGGCCGTTTGTGGGTGGTAACAGGGACAGGCCAGTAGTAATGGGGGAGTGGAGTTGCGGACGCAGGCATGCCAGAGTGTTTTCACGCAGTTACTGGGGCGTGCATAATTAACAGGTACCGTCATAATGCACGTCACCTGGTTGAATAATACACTGAAATGCTGGCAGTGCTTCAGTAGGGTACAGTCAACCACAAGCGCTGCGATGGAACCCGATGTACCGATGGCTGTATATACTTTCTGGAGATGACGTACGCTAATGGGCGGCTAAAGACAGGCTGGTGGGCATCTATAAACACAAAGTAATCGCTCACCAAGACATAGTGGGCGTGCTTATGCCTTGCCATGCGAACGCCTGCCTTGACATCACTTAGCTAAATTTCCATACGCTGGGAGTGAGCGGCCGCATCTAGCAAGCGGGTCTGAATCAGGCCCATAGTATTATATCCAGGGATGAGCGGGTTCGGTTCTCAGAGAACCGAACCCACCCGAATTTCGGGATCCAAGCTCGGATCTCCCTGTCTGCCCTGGATCCGTCTCCCGAGGCTGTCAGATTGCGAGGTTTTGTTTTGAGCGGGCTTAACGCTGATTGGCTGAGAGAGCTGTCTGTCATGGCTCTCAGCCAATCAGCATTAAGCCCAATAAATATGGGCACAGGAAGCGAAAGATGTCTCCCACGCCCCACTGCGGACACCGCCGGCACCCCCTGCTGCTGACCCCCACTGACAGCATCCCCCGCTGCCGACAACCCCGCTGTCGACACTGCTGGACACCTCCAGCAGCCAAGCACTGCCGACACCATCAGGACCCCCACACTGAGGACATCGCTGGCACCCCTGCTCTGCCGATACCCTGCACTGAGGACACTGCCGGCACCCCTGCACTGCTGCCCCATATACTGAGGACACCGTCAGTGACCCCACACTGCCGGCACTCCCACACTGAGGACACCGCTGGCACCCCTGCTTTGCCGACACCACCGGCACCCTGCACTATGGACACTGCCAGCACTACTGCCCCACGTACTGAGGACACCGTCAGCGACTCCACACTGCCGGCACTCCCACACTGAGGACACCATCGGCACCCCTGCACTGCCGACACTGTCAGCACACATGCACTGAGGACACCGCTGGCACGTCTGCTTTGCCGACACCACTGGCACCCTGCACTAAAGACACTGCCAGCACCCCATGCAATACTGCTCCACGTATTGAGGATTCCATCAGTGACCCCGCACTGCCGCTACTCCCACACCGAGGTCATCCCTGCACAGCCAACACTGTCAGCACTCCTGCACTGTGTATACTGCTGGCACCCCCGCTCTGCCGACTCTGCCAGCACTATGCTCTCTGGACACTGCCAGGGCCCCCACTCTGCCAACACCGCCATACTGCCAACACTGATGGCACTTCCGCATTGAGGACACCACTGGTACTCTCGCATTGAGGACACCGTCAGCACCCCGCACTGCCGACACTGTTATCACAGTAAGTGCACTATTGGTGTATCCAACCCACACTGTATAACACACTGTATCCGTCTTGGAACTTGGAAGCTGAACTGTCACATGTTAGTGATACCCACTGTGTCGCTTAGCTTAGTCAGCCAGCTAGCTGGATGCAACCTTTTGGCCTTAACTAGATGAAAAAAATAATATTGTGAGGTGGTCAAAATTGATTGGAAATGACTGGAAATAAATGTTATTGAGGTTAATAATACTGTAGAAACAAAAACAGGCCTATTTTATGTGATTTTAGATGTTTTTATGATATT
Source organism: Taudactylus pleione (assembly GCA_031769625.1). Classification (NCBI taxonomy): domain Eukaryota; kingdom Metazoa; phylum Chordata; class Amphibia; order Anura; family Myobatrachidae; genus Taudactylus; species Taudactylus pleione. The sequence goes on along the minus strand of JAUIMM010000015.1, from coordinate 9,640,285 downwards.
TTAAGGTAGAAAATAGATGTGTACACATCTATTTTCTACTATTTGTTCATGGGTTGTGGATGTACATCCTTTTGTGTATGATTTAGCGGCATATCCTATTCTCCTTACAGCGCACTGTTTAAAGGTTTTTTTCATTAACTTATTGGGGCAAATGTAATAGGGTGTCTGTTTTGGTAAATTGCGAGTTTGGTGCTAAACTCGCAATTTTTCACATCTCTCCAATGTAATACGGTGTCTGTTCACTAAAACTCGCATTTTTCAGAGTTACTAAAACTCTCCATTCTCAAACTCGCATCCAATGTAATAGAGTGTCTGTTTCAGACTCGCAAAAAAAAGATTACCAAAAGTCCCCAAATAATAGACCTGCTTCAGGCTAGTGAGTACATGCTGAGCAGGTCAGATTAACACAGAAACATGCACATATCCATGAGATATGTACATGTTTCTGTGTGTACTTATGTAAAATGTTTTTAAATAAAAAAAAAATGACGTGCACCCTCTCCCCAAAAGCATAACCAGCCCCGGGCTTTATAAAGCCTGTTCTGATTCTAAAAATACAGGGGCCAAAAAGCCCCTGTATATTAAGAACCAGCACAGGGCTTTGTTGAGTTGGTTCTGGAAAATCAGGGGACAAAACAAGTAGGGGTCCCCTGAAAATTCCAGAACCAGCACCGAACTCTGTCTAGCGGGGGGATAATGCCACAGCCAGGGAAAACCTTTCACCGGTTTCCCCGGCCAAAGCATTATCCCTGACCGCTAGTCAGTCCAGGCCAGGGATCCCTGGGGAGTTGAGGACCCCCCCAATAAAGGGGTCCCCCTCTCCAGGGCACCCCAGGCCTAGACTGATAGCCCGGGGCTATCCCCGGCACCCTATGCCCGTGGGTGCCGGGTTGATAGTGTTAGTGTAAAGTGTAAAAATAAAGTTTCCATATTATCTTTAGTTGTAGAACCACAAGTACCAGCAAGCCTCCCCTGCATGCTGGTATTTGGAGAACCACAAATACCAGCATGCGGGGCATTATGGGCCCACTGGCAATTGTAGTTCCACAACTAAAGAAATACGTAAATAAACAAACATACACCGTGAAAGTATAATTTTAATAAAACATACATGCACACTCACACTCACACATACTCACCTAGGATCCGAAGTAATCCATAGGGGTGTACCTGAAAAAAAAAATCCATACTCACCTCTCCTATGCGTCGATCACGTCCACTGGCAATCCAGGGGTTAAAATAAAAAAACGCAAAAAACCCGATCCATGCTGGACTGAGCAGGACTGAGTAAATGACCAGGGCACACGTGTGCCCCGTCAGTGAAGGGGCCGCCAGCCAATCAGGGAGCATCTCCGTCGGAGCAGCTCCCTGATTAGCTGAATGCGGCCAGCCTGTGTCTCCCATAGACTTCTATGGTGACAAATCCCCATTGAAGTCTATGGTGGGAACCGCTACATCGTAGCCGCAAGATTAATTGAAGTTAATCTTGTGGTTACATCAATGATACAATGTCTTAATATACAGAGGCCCCCTACGCATTTTGGCCCCTGTATTTTTAGAACCAGAACAGGCTTTATAAAGCCCGGGGCTGGTTATGCTTTTGGGGAGGGGGTGCACGTTTTTTTTTTTTACACACATACAGAAGCCATCACGGATCTCACTGATCTGTGATGGCTTCTCTAAAACTTGCACCTTTTAATGCTACTCGCATTAAAAGGTGTCAGTTTACATAGTCCTAAACTCGCAAATGCAGTAGCCTCGAGCTGAAAAGTTCGCAGGCTATTGAATTTGCGAGTTTCAGTACAAACGCGCACTTTTTAAAAGTGCGAGAAAGTGCGAGTTTGTACTGTTACTAAAACAGACTACCTATTACATTTGGCCCATGATATTTTAAGGAAAAATCCAGATCCAAAACCAAAACCAAAAAACAAAACACCAAAGAAAAAAATCCAAAACCAGATTCAGATCCAAAACCAGGGGAGATCCAGATCCAAAACCAAAACACAAGGGTCAGAGCACATCTCTAACTATAGCCCTTCCTCATATACTGTATATACAAATAACGTTTAATGAATAATATGTAATTGAATTGTGTTTGTATCACACATAATGCAGGCCTGCATCCATATCATATATTCATTATTATCTTGTATAATTGCGTATTATCTCCCACCAGGTATTAATACTAGTATATATATTAGTATCTCTTTTTAGAGGTCTATAGTACACTGTAATTGTATCAATAGTTGAATGGCTACAATATATTGCAACTGTTTCGTTTTTCCTATTATGAGACCGTCAGTGAGCATATCTATAGCCCCTTATTCAGGCGTAGTAGCAATATCACCAAGTATGTCTCCCATCAGGTAAGTTCAATACAATTTTCTGAGATATGGACCTTTATTAAGGTGCACGTCACACAATATTCATTCTCTTCCTCTTCCTCTATGTCTAGTGCGGTGCTATCACATACACTTTACACCTCATAACACCAGGAGTACAGCATGGTTAGATGGCACACATTAAAAAACACTTGGCATGCTGATGGTGCACGCAGAGCATGCTTAAATTAGCCACTGCTATACCATATGTATGAAGTAAGCAGTTCCTGAGTGGGGTCTGTCCTGCCTTAACTATGCATATGGGTCCGATGTTACTCGATGTTACCAATTGTTTCGCTATGTTGACCTAGTATACGGATGTGAGTAAGGGGAGTGGGTGCCCTTATGTTAGGCTGCGACCGCAATGAGAATGCAAACATTTACATATCACTGCTGATATTAGCAACTGCGCTGCGTGCATATAAGCAGAATAGTGATCCTTGCTGAATCAGGGCCTCAGTGTCTTATCCCTGTTGATACCAAAATAATAATCAATTGCTTCCATTATGTTGTCTAAGCACGAGCAAGTTTTCAATATCAGGACTGGTATTTAATTGAGCATAATATCTCAATGAAAACTCTGGCACCACCAATTGCTCATCAATATGACACCAAAAGCTTTCAAAAGCAGACTTATAAGGTAAATAAGTTTGTTTTATATTGCTGGTTTATTGGTTCTGGAACTTATACACTAGTGATTTCAATTAGTCATACTAGCATGAAAAATATAGTTTATGCTATACAATATGTGGCTTAACATATTGCTAGCCTTGGCCGGAAATGTGTCTAAATAAAGATTATATGAAGGTAACAGTGAGACTCTGACCCAGGAATGTGTTTGAAATCTGGCACATACATGGCTCAGCTTTCTCTGCACTGTGTCCGCTGGAAGAGATAATCCCCACAATTGCAGATGTTAAATCATATCTGCCACATGGGATTTTTAGCAGACGAGCTGCTCTCTTTCCAGATCTTAGGCCATTTTCATTTTTCATTGTGCTAGAGGATTACGCACTTCATCTGTGACATGGATTCTTGTAGAGTGGTAGTATAAGAGCATGCTATGGGTCAGATAGATTCAAGGAGAAATAAATGTGGGACCTACATAGTTTACAAACACAGGTCAGTTTCATTCAGGGCTTAATGTATTAAAGCAGTCACTGCACTTCTCTATCGGTACACTGTAGCACTACTGCGCGGTCTGCTGACCATGCATGTGCAACACGCATTGCCGGAAAGGTCGTCGTATTTTCAATGATCTGCAGCCCATAGGCTACAGCGGCAAAAGGAGTTAGCCGCTGTCGGGGCAAGCTTGGTACATCCAACAGCATATGGGGGCTGTTTCTGCTGTCAGAAATGCCTGCTATAGTCCCTCTATGTTATATTCAGGGGATCCTTAATATTTACGGGTACCCCCCACCAAAAAAAATTGGGTGTTTTCGGGGAAAATCTCGTAAATATTATTTGACAAATAGGCCACCTCACAGCACTGTGGAGCTGATTCTATGTTGAATTAATTGTTCTCTAAATTGCAGGTGTAAAAAGCAGAGCCAACACTAGGCATAGACTAGTCTAGGGACACCCAGCTCCAGAGGAGGGCCAAGGGGCGGGCTGGGCAAAACTTGCTACACTAACAGAACAGGATCAGCACCACAGCACCAGACGAGTCTATCCATTCATTAGAGTTGTGATAAGTTCTGATTGGAGAAGCTCAACACGTTCTCCTCTGACGTGACCCCCTGGTGCTCTGCCAGCCTTAAACTTTCATTCTCAGTCTTTGGCCAATGCGCAGACTCCCAGTTTCTGGCAGATTTGAGAGAACACTGTCTGGAAGAAGCTCTTCTGGGCAGCAGACTCAGCTGTATGTTAATATGGATGGAGAGCCTGAAGTCACTCTAAAGTTAGTTTGAGTTTCTGTTTAAACTTTAAGTTCCTAATCTTTTTTTAGAAATTATATCATTAATGGACAGAAACTGAGGAACTGCTGCCATTATACAATGCCTCACATTTCTTCCTCTTGTCGTGTAGCACATACTGTATCTACTGTCAGTTTTCACCTGCAGCACTTTCTCCTCCCTTGGTCCTATGCCTGGCCCAGTGGTTCCCATACTGTGCGCCGCGGCACCCTGGGTTTCCTTGGGACACTTGCAGGGGTGCCTCAGGTTGGTGGTCCAGTACCAAATGAAATTATTTATGGTCAATGTAATGTAAATATGTAGACAAACAGAGGTGTAAACCTGTCCCCCACCATATAACTGAGCCTAAGGATGACAGGTAAGCACAACTTATTTCACTTTACCACTTTACTACATTTTTATCTGAATTTCTCAATAACAAACTTTTGGCTTTGGGGTGCCGTGAGAACAATGCTGATACACTAAGGCGCCGTGGTTCAAAAGTTTGGGAACCACTGGCCTGACCTGTTTAAATAATACTACTTATCTGTCTTTTGCTGATCATGAGATGGCTCCCAGACAGCAACAGAAAACCATACAAGATGAAAGTGAGACTATGACCATGTCTCATCAGCAAGACTAAGCTCCACAGTAGTACAGTGACAGTCTGAATGAGTTGTCCATTCTGACCTCTCTGTTACCAAACCCACAAATTCATTCACAGTGAGACCAAGTGCTATGTGGGACAGACCATATACAGGGTAATTAGGTATTATTTCTTATCAGGTTCCCTCTTTATCTATCCTGCTTCCTCTGGCCACAAAATATAACAGTGGAGACTTCATGCAGCCCATGAGCTGTGGGATGAGCACTTATGTGTTATAATAGTTCTCTTAAGATTGTTTTCATGGTAACCTTAAGTTAGGGAAAATGGATACATGTGTGTTAGGTTCTGTGACAAAAGCACTGGGAAAGTTGTTGATGGGAGGTATATATGCCCTAAGTTCTTAACTTCTGTGTGGCAATTATCTAGGTAATGAGCAGCCTTGATGTCAGACAATCTATGAGAGGCTGATAAAAGGTGTGTCAGTATCTCTGGCTAGTTTCTCACTGCCTGGGGGAAACAGGCTTCAGGTCTGCTGTGAGACACTGGTTTTGTTTGATGTAAGTGCTATGCTAAATGCTGTTTTGTTTGTGAGTTGGACATTACGTCCTTCTACCTGGAGAGAGGGCACTTTATGTCAGTTAGAGCTGTACAGGCTAGCATTGATTTTGATGTTTTGTTTATTTTATGCTGCCAAATAAAACTAGCTGCAGATACCTGTACCAAAGCACTGAATTGGCGTGCTGCTGACTGGCTGCTACATGAGAAGTACTGCCGTTTACACCAAGGAGATGAACCTCTAACCTAATCTTGTGACACATGGTGAAGAATATGAGCATTGCACTTGAATTGCTGCCATAAAAATCTGTGTAATATTGTGAACTTCATAGTGGTGTCATCATCACATGCTTAGGGAAGACAGATTCTGCTTTTTGTTGGAGATGAGTGCACACCTGTGTTGTCTTCTATCTCCTAACAGTAAAGCCGGTCAGACACCTTTACCAAGATGGCCACTGGGTGTGTTAATGCTCATGTGCTGCTGTACCATCTTTACTGTGCTGAGTGTTGCAGTACTGCACAGCCATGCAGCACTTGGCTCCTTAAGGGTGTGAGTATCTAGGAATGGGTATGATATCCCGGCAGCTCAATAGCCGCCGGTTCAAATACCGTCGTCAGATGCCTTAAGTGTAAAGATCCCGACAGGGGAGGTAAGTACCCTAACCCTCCCCCTCTCCCCCCCTAACCCTCCCTTAGTGGTGCCTAACCATAACCTCCCTAGCCTCCCCCCAGTGGTGCCTCAACATAACCCCCCTGGTGGCTCCCTAAACCTAAGTCTCCCAAGGGGTGCCTAAAAAATTATTAAAGTTTTATTTCAAGTATTATATTTGTCACAAGGTCACAAAGTATTTGAGTGCAAGCAAAAGAGTGTGAATCCTATCCAAAGCAAGAAATGCAATGGGTCAGACCTGAGTGTTACAGATAACCGCAGAAAAGATTATTGGTATATTGATTCAGGGCAACAATGCACTTCAGCTGCAATGACAAATGGTTCACTATGTTAACCATATGTGACCATTTCACAATCAAAGGGATTGGCAATCAAGTGCTCACAGCTACCAAAGTTGGAACAATTAAAGCCTGCTTAAAAGTCACAATTAAAGTCACAGAGATCTGACACATGCTTTATGTATCAGATATGGGAACAAAACTTATAGCTATCAGTGTCCTTGAACAGAAAGGTCACAGTTTACTTTGCTAAAGGAAAGCACATTGTGCAAAAAAGAAGAGAGACAGTAATAGCTACAGGCACACGGTGTCATCAATTGTATATCTCAGAACTTTTCAAATTACTGCTTATGTACACATACCAAAGGAAAGAAAATGCAAGCTAGATTCAAAGCCAGTAAAGTGCATCATGCTTGGCTATTTCCATGAAACCAAAGGCTACAGATTTTGGAATCCAATGACCAAAAAGCTTGTCAAATCCAGAGATGTTATATTCAAGGAAGCAATATAAGTTGCAGAAAATCTGGAAGTTGACATGCAGAACAAGTATGTGTGAATGGACATGCCAGTAGCTGGAGATGTATCTGAACCAGAAGCTACCAGCATGGATGTTCAACAACAGAAAAGATCATCTGCAAGATCAAATATCGGCAGACCACCTAATAGATATGATGAGGAATTTACAAATACTGAATTCAGTGAGCTCAGAATATCCAGAAACCAGAGTCAAGATCCGATAGGTGTGAGTGGAAATCCAAGATCTAACAGTCACAAGTGTGAAAGACATCAAGAATCATGACAGTGGCAGCAGTCCTGAGTTTGTGAGTGTAGAGACTGTTGTTATTGACCATGCTGTCAGTGAGGGGACTCTTGCTGATAAATCTACCAAGAAGGCCAAACTAAAGTCACGTTATATGTTGATGCTGTTGTATGTGTTTAACCCACTTTACCTTTCAGGTTACTACTAAAAAGCTGAAATTGAATGTTTGTGTAAGATGGAGAATCTTGTAGTGAGGGGGTGGTGTGTCGCTAGTGATGTACTGTTACTGTGAGAGAGTGACACTACTTAGTTCTGAGAGACCTGGCATATTAACTTGGAATTACTGCTGTTCCAGCATCCTGCATTGCTACCTGCAAGCTGTATACAGTCTTCGGCTGGTGATCTGTATCACACCCCACTCCGCTCAAGCTCCACTAATTCCAAACCAGTGTATCAGAGTGAGTACAGCTGTACATCAATAAACCATCTTACTGGTTAAGCACCTGGGCTGTCTGTAGTGATAAGGCATTCCACTGGTGTATATATGACTCTGCCATGCCACCGCACCTGTTCACACGCATTTCCACCAGTAAGAGCAAGATCATCAAACAAACATGGTGATATACCTGTCAGTATGTGAATACCACTGAACGCAATGTAAAGCACCTGTAACAAACTACTTTTCAACAATCATAATTGTTTGGTCTGAAGTTTAGTGAAAGTACTGAGAGTATTGTTGCTCCTATTTCTGATGGTAATACAACTCCTGACACTGACATCTATTTCTGTTGACAACATAACAATAAACCCCGGTCCTCAAGCTCAGTGTCACAGTTCAGCAGGACTTCAGGATTCTTATTGATATCAGATAATATTGATGATACTAGAGTCAGAGCTGTGGAGTGTAACACACCAGTGATTTTCACCAGAGACCCCGTAAGAATTTTTGGACTTTGCTGTGCCCGGGAACACAAGTAATGACATTCTGGTCTGATTTCTAGTCTACTAGAATGATAGACTGATTGAGAGCAAGCATAGAGAGTTGTAGGCAAGCCAGAGTATTGTACACTAGCGTTAATGGATATGCCACAGTGATAATGCAGAGGAGAGTCATGGACAAGCCAAAAGGTCATACATGGTAAGTCACAATGTTAAGGTGCCCACACACATACCGACTTTTCATCCAATTTGGCCGATTTCGACGAATCGTGACGACAGATCATGTAAAAAATGGCCAAATCGTGAGTTTCTACACTTGATCACGATGCCGATGCGCGTCCCCGCTCGTCGTACATCGCATCTTCAGATCTGCCGTGCTGTAGGGCAGATTAGCCAATCTGGGATACAATGCACTGGCTGCAAAATAGATCTTAAGTCAGATTGGACATTTTTAACTCCAAATCGTGACCACGACTGCCTGGGGAGAGTTCAGGGAGAGTTCAGGGGAAATCGTGTACATTGGCTGATTGGGAGCAAGTCGGTATGTGTGTGGGCACCTTTAGAAGTTTCTCGTAACTGGTTTCCAAATTGAAGTTGGAGGCTTTTAGATTAACAACTGAAAATACTTCTAATATATTTATTAACATTTTATTTTCTATACATTTACTTCATTTATACAGAACCAGCAAATTCAGTTGCATTTTACAATTGGGGACAAAACAGTAATAAAAAAAAGCTGCTTAATAATAGATAGACAAAGAGGTAAGAGGGCCCTGCTCACAATCTTACAATCTATAGGTTAGTAGATGACTTTGATTTGATGGGACAGAGGGTCTGATTCAGACCCGGTCGCAAGCGCTGTGCGCTCGCTACCGAGTCGATGATGGGCCAGTGTGCACGCGCGAGCCCCGGAGCGAGCGCAAAAAGCGCTCGCTCTGGGACTCACTACAAAAGGGGCGGCTGTCGATGTTGATCGACAGCTCGACCCCTTTTGTAGGTGTGGCCGGGGGGTGGCTTCACAAATGGAGGCGTTCCCAAGCGAACGCCTACCGTTTGTGGGCGGCCTCACTGACATTACCAGTGATGTCAGTGAGAGAGCTTCCAGCTCTGTTAGACCCCAAAAGCTCTCTGGGGCTTGCGGCCATGAGACCCTACCACAAGGGTCTCGTTGCAAGCCCAGTGGTTGCGATGGTCTTGACCATCGCGACCATCATCATGGCCGCTGGCATAAGCTGTGGGTGGTAACCCACAGCTATGCAAGCTGCCAAGAGGCCGCAACTTAAAAACCAAGCGCCCGTCCTGATTCAGAGCGAGCACTCGCTTTTTGCGAGCGCCTCTGAATCAGGCCCAGAATCCCAATCTCCACAGATATTATTGGCTAATGGCGATAATTGAAGATGTTTGTTTTAATATACAGTACAGAACAGTATATTGCTTATCATTGAGACCTCTATTTATGATGCAATGGAAAGGCTATTTTCCAGTGAAATCACAGGAAACAGACTTATCCAAGGGTTAACGCTGGAAAACTCAGGGTCAAATGGCCAAGGGGACTAGTAGGACAAGAGAGGGGGTTTCTGATACATTTCGGCAACACAAATTACATCAAATTGCCGTACACAAGCGGCTGTGCAAATTTAAGCATCTCAGATACAAATGCAGAAGCAGGTGTCAGACACCTCCTTGCTGCATTTGCGATCCCAGCACTGCGACTGATGTCGCAGGCTGGTATCACCATTGGAACCTTTGTCAGGCTGCTGAAGCTTCCCGCGGCCTGGCCGGTGCCTGATCACGCAAGAGGCCAGGAATCTGCATCCACCGACGCAGACCCTGGCCTCATCCCTCCCAGAAAACGTTTCCAGGAGCAGCGACCAGGCACGCCCCCGCTCCGCCCCCTAAATGCAGCAGCATGTCAATGATGATGTGGCTTGGGGATTTTTAGAACAAGATTGCAGGACCCGTTCTGCACATGCACAAAACAGGTCCTGCTCAGACCCCTAAATATCAGAGATGTGCGTTCATCCTTGGATGAACGTACATCTCTGAATCAGGCCCTAAGGTTGTAGCTTGTGAAGCTTGCTCCAGAAATGCAGTGTGGCAATATGTTGCTAACATTTACTTTATGATACCGTACATCTTTGCCATGTCTGTAATTTATGTGGTGTTAAGGTGCCCATACATCTGACAGGTATTTCCGCAATCCTGCAACGCGATCGGAAATGCCGATCTGCCGGGTGGAAACGCTGGCCAGCCAACATCGATGTTCAGTGATCCGTCGCAGGATCGCTGAAATATTACATGTTAAATGTAACAGATTTAACGATCGTGATCATTTTTTGATCGCGATCGTCAAATCGGGAATATCCAACATGTTGGATTTCTGCGATCCCGCAGTTGCAGGATTGCAGCAATCCATCTGATGGATGGGCCCCATTATTACAGCTTCTTGTAGATCATAGATGTAACGACACAGCTGCGTGTTATTCAGTTTATGGTTTACTCATTGTGTTGCTGTCAGAGCAAGAGAAAGGCAAGCATATAAAAGGGAATCGATGAGCTAGTGAGGGACTATAGTACTTTGTATGTCACTATTGATAGTTAATATGCTGGGTGACAGCCAGAAGTTGTTGGAAAGGTCAAGTGGGGTCACAGTAAAGCAAAGATTGGCTTGTAAAGTACTGTCTGCCTATACCACTGCAGTGGCAAACACAGGATTTCCAGAGGGGGGGTTCCAAATGCTTAATTTTAGAGCGAGTGTGGTCAGTCAATGAAGAGGGCAGAATTAGTACTTAACCAGCTTTAATAAGCGTCATACAAAGTGTATTGTGTGTATTAATTCCAGCATATACAGGACCAGTGATCACAGTAAGCCATTAGATGCGCCAGTAGTACCATCTTGCCTGAGCTGAACGTATTTATTTTAGATGTGGGCACCATTCCAGACTATTGGAGCAAGTCCGGGAGCCTGGAGGAGCAGCAGAAGAACCTATCACTGCCCTGGACATACTGTATATGTACATATTGGGCTCTATAGCAGTGCATCTCTAACAGTGCATGTTTTCCAGATTTTCTAGTTGGTACACACGTTATTTATTACTGGCTGATACATGTTAAAAGATCCACAGGTGGTGCTAATTATTTCATTTGTGATACTGAGAAGAACATGCAGCACTAGTAACAATCTATTATATTACTATTTCTATTGTGGTCATAGTGTGGGCTGGGGAGGGGGGTATCCAGGCAGACGGAAACCCCCCCCCTGCGTTTGCCTATGCACTGCAATGATGAACATTAAATCAAAACAATTATTGCAGAGCACAGGATTACAGCATTAATATGTAAATTTATGCTGCATCCAGGAAAAAACAACTTCCAGGTTAACTATTTGGAGGTTTAAATCATCAATGGTTTGCTCTTTTGCATGCGCAATGGACAGATATAATTTGCGCATGAGCAAAGGAGCTCTTGTGATGTATGCAGTTTCTCCTTGTGATATATGCAGCAGAAGTAACATCACCAAACTTCAAAAAGCAACCATTGGAACAAAGTGGGAGATGGTGGCAACCATTGCCTCCACAGAATCTGATTGAAAATCCATCGCCATCAGTACAAAAATATTGATGGTTATAAGCTATCAGTTACTGATTGCGAAGTAGGCGGTGCGGGGGGTTGACACCACAATCATGGTTCCACCCCCCACTATACAATGCCGCGATTACCATGAGGGTCGGGTTACAATACTACAATCCAACACACATCACATGTTATCCAAACTTGGGAAGTGGGTGGCCACAATGGGCCTCTGGGAGCCTTGCCTACTTTTCCGGGCATCCGGAAGAGCCATCCGAGATTTGGGAGTCTCGGGGACATTCCGGGAGAGTTTTCAAGTAAGGTCTATTTTCTATCTGTCATTTATCTTTCTACCTTATGTATCTCATATGTATATATTTATCTTTCTAGCCTATGTATATCTTATAATTATTTATATACCTAGCTATGTAAACAGTATACTTCTATCTAAGCTATCATGGAAAATATATGTATGTCATTATCAACCAATTTTTGCAAAGCATCTCTCAGAGATGTATATGACTAGGGGGGATCTATTCATCCTTGGGGGCTGGATGGATACTTTCCTACCAGAGCAATTTAGTAGTGCTCTAGTGTGAGACAGCTGCTTTTCAGAGTCCCTGTGATCCCTAACACTGCTTACCACTGCTGATCTGGCCTATTGCGCAAGGCCTCAGGGCACACTAGGCCTGCTTCAGAGCCGGACGCTCTGACAAGAACGCTCGCTCTGAATCAGGGCCCTCCTACCTTTTATTGGAGCGGCCTCCTGGCCGCTCGCATAGCTGTGGGTTACAACCCACAGCTTATTCGAACGGCCAAAAAGATGGTCGCAATGGTCAAGACCATCGCGACCATCGGGCTTGCGACGAGACCCTGCGGTAGGGTCTCGCTGCCGCAAGCCCGGGAGTGCTTTTGGGTCTATCAGAGCCAAAAGCACTCCCACTGATATCACTAGTGATGTCAGTGGGGCTGGCCCCAGACGGTAGGCGTTCCCATGGGAACGCCTCCGTCTGGGCAGCAACGCCTCCGGCACGCCCACCAAAGGGGGCATGCTGTCACTCTCCATCGACAGCACGCCCCCTTTGGTGTGAGACCCATAGCGACGGGTCTCGCGCATGCACACGACGGAGCTCCCTCCATTGTGCGCATGCACACTAGGGCACCATCGACCCGCTTGCGAGCGCTCAGCGCTCGCGAGCGGGTCTGAATCAGGCCCACAGTGTGCAGGCGATGGAGGGATCTGATCAGATCCCTTTTCGCAACTCCGGACCTCCTTTCCATAAAAAGGAGTGGGGCTTAGGGAACAAATGCCATTTGAAGATGACAATGGTTCTCGCAATCGAACTCAAAAAACTTTCCTTTTTCGGAGTTTGCTAAAAACTAGGGGGCCCCACAGGGCCCCTAATAATGAATGGGTCCGTTACTAAAAACATGCAAAAACTAGCGTTTCCACATCCATTAACTGATGATGAATAGGACACTAGATAGAGGTGTCCGGGTTTTGAAAATCGGGGTTTAGCCTGCTGGACACTCCTCATTCAAATAGTGTTTAACACTGCTACTACTGTATTGTGTTAATAAAGTCAATTGTACAATTCTAAAATGTTGACAGGTGGTGTTTCTTTTGTTTGTATATACAATATGCAGGCAGCAGGTATCCCACAGAGTTACAGGGCTGCAAAGGTTCGGCCACAAGTGGATGCCTTCACAAACTTTTCTACTGTGTTTTCCCAACAAAAGCTGTAAGACACTGGGCATAGTTCCTACCACGTGGGTAGTAAAGTGAAGAGTGTGGCTCAGTAGCTGGTATTGTGCATTCAAGTCACAGGGAAAGATGCTGGTGAGGTATAGCAATGTGTAATGTGCAGTGTGGTATTGTCTCAATTTTTGCTTTTATTGTGTGTTTATATATGTTATAAATTAGTGTGTTTTTCACCCAATATATAGTATTCAATATAAAATACTTACACTCACACATAAAGCTATTAACCAAACCACACCAACATACATCTCTTCACTTATCTCAAAATATCTTCCAACTCGACATCTCCGCTCTGCACAAGATCTGCGTCTCTCATCCCCACGTATTACTTGTTCCCATGCACTGTTACAGGACTTTTTTCAGGCTGCGCCCACCCTGTGGAATGCCCTCTCATGCACAATAAGACTTTCCGCTAGTCTCCAAACATTCAAGCGTTCCCTGAAAACTCAGCTCTTCAGACAAGCTTATCAGATTCCAGAACCACCCACATAACCTTCATGGATTCCCTATCTAATTACATCATACTTACCAACTCTCCCTCATTGTCAGGGAAACTCCCAGATATAGCAACAGAGTCTAATAATCTCCCTGATTGCACCTTACCCCCATTATGTAGCTGTTACTGTATATTAAAAAACAGAGATATATACATTCAAATGGGATCATTAGTATTATTTCCCTGCATTGGCTATAGGGCACAATGGGGCAGATATATGAAGCTCTGGAAAGTGATAAAGTGCAGAGTGATAAACGACCAACCAATCAGCTCCCAATTGTCATGTTACAGGCTGTGTTTGAAAAATGACAGTTGGGAGCTGAGTGGCTGATCGCTTATCACTCTGCACTTTATCACTTTTCAGAGCGTCATATATCTGCCCCAATGATCCCTATTGCTACATGCATTTTCTGAGAAGTATCAGTATGTTTTCATCAACAAGTAGATCTTACTAACTGCTTTGGGGCTCATTTACATTTGTATGTAAGTCAGGTTTATGACATGCCTCTCAGATGTACCTGTACACGCCTATCACATGTATGACACGCCTCTCAGATGTAGCAGTACACGCCCACTTTACCACCTGCTCATAGGTGCTGCTTTCACAATCTCCCTGACATGCTTTATCAAAAGTAGGCAAGTATGAATTACATCCATTCTTATAGTCCACACATGCCCTCACATATTTTCTCTTTCTTCCTTGGCTGGAATTTTTTTGGGTACCTTGCTTCTCGGACGTGAACCCCTTAATGTTAGGGACGCCAGTATAGAGGAGCCTTGACGATGGCCTGGCGCTTATTCATATATTTGCAAATGTATGTAACTAATACCTCTGAATCTCTATTATCATGTAGGATTTAAGTATTTTTTGTTGATTTTGCTGCAGTGTGCTGGAGGGCAAATCCCTTTTTTTCAGAGTTACCAGGAAGGCAAGAGGAAAATTAAACCTTACCCTAGTATATTCTTAGAAACTCTAGGCCTGATTCAGAGATGTACGCTAACCCAAAGGCAGATTTCCTGGCCATCGGTAACATCGAGTACTATCGCAGCCTCATGCACAGTTGCATAAGGTCTGACCCTACTTACAAATTGCCAACCTCATCGCACGCAGTGAGAGCTCAAGCTGCGTATACCATCAAACGCACTGACACGCCTGCATTTCGCCGACTACCCACCCATTACCACCCCAAACTCTCACTTCCTGTTATTCACTCTACGATGGGTCTGCATAGACACTGCGATTGCAGTGTGATCGCAGTAAACCCCATCGCGCATGCGAATTGCGATACATACGCACGTGCAGAACGCAATAGTTGGCCATCTGCGTGCGAAATCGCAGTTGCAATAGGTAATGAATCAGGCCCTATTTCCCCATACTATTGTATTATGAAAGGATAACCAAGCATGCACACGTTTTACATGAGAACGCAGGGATTAAAAAGTGAAAAAAAGAATGGTATTCCAATGATGTAATAGAACTTACTGTGGTGACATCTTCATATGAAATAAGCAAAGTCTTGTATTAAGCATTATTTTGTACATTTCTGTTCTAATATTATTTCAGACAATTTCAAAAGGAAAATGTAAATAACAGAGTAATAAAAGCAACTTTCCACTGCAATTTACTACTCTTGATACTTATTTGAATATTACAGAATGCTCTTTTTTGAAAGAACTTATAAATGGGTGTAATTATACATAACCTTTCAGAATAAGACAAGAATATTTTTTTTTATACTGTATAAATAAATTTCAGGCCCATGTTAATGTGCGTGAAGTTCCTGTTGCATAACGTTCTCCTTCACGCATATTTCTATGCTGATTTTCACCTCTGACTCATGTGCAAAGCAGATAGCCATCACCTCGGCTGCTACACACTGTTAGCAAGCTGTGTCTGGAAGTGGGTCAGCAATCACGGTCAACCATTGCTCCCAGATTTTCCCAGATTGATTTTTTTCCTGTTCGTTTTGTACTGTAAAAATGTTCTATTTTAAGATCTTATAAACTTTTACCTGTGCAGGGCTTCCATTTCTAAGGGAGGTCTTACTTATAATTGCTATATATTGACTCAGAAATAATTATATGTTGTCACATGAAGCCATAGGGTAGAACCATATCACAGTAAGCAGATATACACACAAAAAAAGTACAGATAGGACAGGAGAGACACACAAGAGTCCATAACAGAGGTAATGGCATACCTGGAACTTGTGGAACTAGTCATGGCAGGTACAGTGCCAGTATACAGCAGGTCCAGATGTAGAAAAATGCCAAGTGCACAATTAGTTTGATTGTCTGATGACACTAAAATGACTGGGATAGAAGCTGCCCAAAGTATACACATATAATTAACAAGCCAGTAGCAGGAAAAAAAGCTTCCAGTAGTACATAACAATACGATGCAGGTAAGGTCAGGAGTTATCCAATAGCCCAGACTGGAGACAGGAGCCATCCGCCCTCCTATAATAATTAATAAGATGCCATTAGCTATCTCAGATAAGCTCAAAAAAATTACGTTTTTTAAAAATTTGTTAAATAGCCCCTTAATGCCATTCTCATAGAACATTATGGGGACAGCTCCTCTGAGTGCTATTGTTTGAAGAGCAGGAGATATCTACAATATCTCTTACATTATTACTTTGTTAAATATGGGTGAAACATCATTCTGTCCTTAAACATGAAGATTCTAGTTTGATAAATAAGCCCTTCAAGGGTCTACTATGCCCTTGTTAAGAACCCTGATGTATCGCAGTGTATTGTAGTGATACATCTGGTTGATTGTAAAAGGGCATATCCACTACACGAGAGTGGAACGACTGTACGATTACAACATTGTAATCGTTCAATTGTTCATCATCCTGTGCAGTGGATAATGTGCCCACACTGAATGATATGTCGTTCAGTGCAGACACCCTCCCCAGTGGCGTAACTACAGCCCCCGCAGACCCCGCGCTGGCTTGGGGGCGCAGGGGCATGTGGGGCGAGGTGGCTGCAGATTCCATGCGGACTAGCCGTCCGCATGGAATCTGCAGAAAACGGCCCTCCAAAAATGGCCGCTGCCTAGGAGGAGACAGATGCTAGACTCCTACTGGACCTCTAGCATCTGTTAGTCACGCAGGCAGGGTGGTAGTGTGGACCGCACATAAGTGCCGTCCACACTACACTAGTATAACAAACACACAGATGCCAGTGCCGGCAGCTGTGGGTTTGTTTTAGCAGCCGATGAGAGTCAGACAGACTCTTCCGGCTCCCGCAGTGGGTGATGATGGGAGAGATGTCATGACGTCTCTCCCATCATGCAGAGCGGGAGGACGCCAGACAGAGGAGCCGATGCCGGAGCGTTGATCAAGGTAAGTGGATTTTGTGTGTTTGTCTGGCGGGGGGTGTGGGTGTTGTTTGCTACTACTGGGGGCATTGCTGGGGGGGTTGTTTACTACTACTACTACTACTACTACTGGGGGCATTGCTGGGGGGGTTGTTTACTGCTACTACTACTACTGGGGGCATTCCTGGGAGAGAGGACTACTACTGGGGGCATTGCTGGGGGGGACTACTACTGGGGGCATTGCTGGGGGGACTACTACTGGGGGCTTTGCCTAGGAGGGACTACTACTGGGGGCATTGCTGGGGTGGAACTACTACTGGGGACATTGCTGGTGGGTGGACTACTACTGGGGGAATTGCTGGGGGGGACTACTACTGGAGGCACTGGTGGGACCACTACTGGGGGCACTGCACTGGTGGGACCACTACTGGGGGCACTGCACTGGTGGGACCACTACTGGGGGCACTGCACTGGTGGGACCACTACTACTGGGGGCATTGCTGGGGGAGGACTACTACTACTGGGGGCACTGCTGAGGGGTTAGTACTGGGGTCACTATTTAAGGGGGTCTACTACTGAGGGCATTATATAAGGGGCACTGCATAGGGGGATCACTACCCGGGGCACTGCATAGGGGGACCACTTCTGGGGGCACTGTATAAGGGACACTACTGTATACTGTAAACTGTCTAGGGGGGGTGAGAGCACATTTTTCACTTTTGCACTGGGGGCCAAATTGCGTATAAATGACTCTGTAATTATTTTACCAAAATGCGAGGGGGGAAGGGGCGACAGAGACATATTTTTGGCACGGGGAAGCAAAATTTATAGTTACGCCACTGACCCTCCCTCATCCCCAAACATGCACAATCTGTCGATCTCGTCAGGTTGGCCTGCATGTTCAGGCGATGACAAATGCCGACAATGACCAGCGGGAATGCGCATCGCTGGTCGTTGCCGGCATTTTACTGCACGATTAATGAACGATTGAACGATATCGTAATCGTTCAATTGCTCATTTTTCTTGTGTAGTGGATACGAGGTTTAAGTTTTAGTATACATCGCATGCGCAGATGCCAATGTATGCATTCTTGTGTATGTCAGTCCTGTTCTGAGTTGGCCAGATCTTTGCCGGATCTGTCTTTCTGTGAAATGGGTGGTTAGGGGTAGGATATGGATGGCGATACTGACTTGTGGGAGTGTAATAGGAGTGTTGTAGGTGTGTAGCTAAAGCTCAACATGTTTGAGTAGCATACATGGCGAGGAGAAGCCTGTTTCTGCTGAATCTCTTGCACCTAGCATGGGGCTGGTGCAAGTGCCAATACTAATGATGATGGTTGTGGCGAATGGGTGGCTCTGCTTTCCATTTGAAGATGTACGGTTTCTTGCATTTGTTGCATGGAATCCAGCATTAGCATAAAATAATAAATCTGTCTTCCGCAGCTACATGCAAATACAGCCACTTTGTATCCGACACAGAGTCAGCACCACAGTGTTCACACCCTGCAATTTACCATGATAGGATTACTTTTGGAGCCCAGGCGAGAATTCCGCTATTAAGTGTTTTTTTTTACCCCTCACCAACGGTAATACTGCCGCTGCTCCATCTTTTTACACAGCTGCTATGTGAAAATAAGCAATTGTTGCAGGCGCCTGACATGTATTGAGACTTCCACCTGCGGCATTGACATTTCAAGCATCTACGTAAAAAGTTGCAGCATCTGTGTACAAAGACGCAGCATCAGTCACAGATCTTTTGATTACCACAGTCAGAGTAAGTCTATGGTCCCACAGAATGACCGTGGAAATTGGGTTACCAGAGCCATATTTCTTGATTACGAGATTGCAGACGCAGGATGTGACACTACCTGTTATCCCCACAAACTCTCCCTGACTGTCAATCACAGTGAATATTTGGCGAGCAACTACAGTAATGAACTTTGATACATGTGCATTGTGACTCAGGGGTCTATTTACTAAGCAGTGTTAGGAGACAGAGTGAAAAGTGATAAGAAAGTGATAAGGTGCCAGCCAATCAGCTCCCAATTGTCATTTTTCAAACACATCCTGTGAGATGACAGTTGGGAGCTGATTGGCTGGCACTTTATCACTTTCTTATAACTTTTCACTCTGTCTCCTAACACTGCTTAGTAAATAGACCTTAGACACATGCACAGTTTACTGATAACCGCTGAACTCCGTAAACATCTAAATAGTGTACAACTCTGCAGAAATTAAATTAACTACATTTTAAAACAACCACAGAAATCACTAATGTGTCACATACTCATACTCTATTAACAAACACATCTAAAAATCATAAACAATCAGTATGGTGAGAATATATAAATCTACTATCTTAGACAGCTCATATAAAAGGCTAGTGAATATATCAAATCCTTTTGGAATCCACAGTCACTTAGGAATCAAATTATCCTGAAATAGAGTCATCTTCTGGCATGAGGAACATGAAAACTCTTAAATGTAGAGGGCAATAAACTTTCTTGTATTTCCATACTATGGGAATAGAATGGCGTTAAATATGCTATTTGACCAGTCTTTACCCTATACACAAATGGTGGCTACCTCAATTCCAACATTAGTCTGCAACTAACCAGTGTCTCACTATATCAATATATATACAGATAAGATGCTGATATAAGCCCAGTCTTTAATCTGATGTAGTTTGAAATATCACAATGTGAATGATAGTTTAAAGAGCAGTGGTGAGGGCTGTGGTTTGGACATCGAGTGCCATTTAGCTCTCTCTTGAATGCATTTTCACTATCCTAATACCAGTGTATTTTGCTTTCTTACTCACTATTACGGGACTTATTTATATAATCTTTTTCTCCTTACCTATTCATATACCGGGTTATGGATAAATTTATAATGCCACCTACTCCAGCAAAATCTTAGTGCCCTAAATCCGGCAAAAGGGGGATCCCTCCCTGACCACTGAACCACTAGCTACTTCTTCTCTAATGTTGCCATCTACTGCTGTCACTAATACTGCAGACTTGTCTTCCTCACCTACACTTCAATCTATTTCTAAATCTCCTGCTTTCCCATTGGCGTACCCTAAGCATAAGCATTTTAGGCAAATTCCTAGGCCATCTGTGGTTTCCTTAGGGGCATCCACGCGGTTCTGCAGTTCAACTGTGACGGCGCCGGCTGCAGTGCCTACCTATTCGCAGAGCTGACCCTAACAGCTGTGACAGTGATGGCGGCTACCATCTATCTACTCGCTGCTTCTGCAATCGGAGCTCAGCTCCGATTAGGCAGCTGTCAGAATGAGCTTCTATATCTCCTTCTTTCCCAATGACGTACCGTACTATGACATGCTATCAAAGAAACAATGGCTCCTCTTATGAAGCAGCAGGCCACTCAATTTGCTGTGGCAATTAGAGATGTTAAAGCCCAGCTTACCTCCACAGATCTCCTAGTCATGACCTTGGAAACTAAACTAGGTGAACATGTGCAAGCTACTTAGTAGGTGACTTGGAGAGTCAATCGCAAATTTGCAAATTGTTGGACTATCAAGAAGCTTAAAAATTCCAGACCTTGACACATCTCTTTTAACAGATCTACTATACATTTTTGGTGTTGCAGATGATATCCCTAACTTTTTGCTATTGAACAGGTACATCGTCTAGGCCCATTTAAAGATTCTGCCCATCCATGTACTGTCATCTTTCGATGTCTGAATTTTTCCCACAAAGTCTTTCTTTGCTCAGCAGTGCATAAAATGAGTCAAATTGAACGGTTGAACAATTGTTTAATACTTTTTCAAGATTATTCTTCTGAGGTTACGCATGCTCGAACGAAAATTACACTTATACAGTATGTTTACAATCTAGTACAAGCTCAATGAAAGTTCAAACTTCTCTATCCGGCAAGAGTAAGGATTTTCCAAGGCAAATAATTTAAGGACTTCACCTCCCCTGTGGATCCTAGATCTTTCCCTGAGGAAGAAGCCATGGCCAGAACTTTGACCCAGGGAGCCTGTACAAGGCCTACCACTGGATGGATATGGATGGCAATTCATCTGGGATGCTTAAACTTAATAACTTGAAAATTTAAACGCTGGGTACTTCAGCTAGTTATTGATACATCTCATGACGTTTATGTTTTTTACATGTATTGTGGTATGGCTTATCTCTGGGTCAGACCTCAGCTTTATTCTTATCTCCCTGCCTCTTATGTGCCTAATATTAGAATATGTTCCTGAACCTGCCCAACTAAATGTGTCAAAATGATCTGTTACTAACCCCATTACATGCTTATATTTCCTTCTTTTTTTTCTTTACAGGAAATGTGTTCAATTGATTCTGAACTCCACAAATTATCTATGCTCCAGCAAAAAAGTGGTTGCTTTCTTATCATATAAGTAAACATTTTGTGGTGTTGCCATTTTAATTTGTAAAGGTGTCCATATACAGTATCTGACCCAGGTGGCCGCATAATTGTTATTAGAGTCGAGCTCTATTGTACCCGCTATAGTCTTTGCAATATTTATGCCACAGCAGTCTATGACCAGGCCTTCTTTTTATCACTTGCCATCATGCTTTACCTTTTTATAGACACTTCTTTGGTGCTGGGGGGGTGAGTTTAATGTTTTTGCCTCTCACTTTATGGACCACCAATCCATCTTGCACATTCTACACACACAACGTAGAGTGGTAATCAAATACCTCTTAGAGTGTTTATACTTCACAAACCCTTGGTGTCTACACCATCCTTTGGCTAAGGAATTTACATATTAATCAGCACCATATAAAACATATTCCAGGATTGACATTTTGATTTCTAACTCATTGGTGACCAACACCCTTCTGCTATTGAAACTTTAGGCCTTACAGATCATTCTCTAATTTGGATTGACCTTTGTCCCCGTTTCTACGAGTAGATTTCGTACTTGGTGTTTTCTCTCTTACCTAGCCAACGCCAATACATTTAAAGATATGCTGCTGTCCTCTTTAAACTCCTATACTTTCTCCAACTCACAACACCTTGATAATCCTTCTCTATAATGGCAAATATATAAGGCTGTTCTCCGGGGAACATCATTTCACATACATCCCATTCTAATAAACGGCATTGCTCCATTCGGTTCATTCTGATCTCATTCTAGCCTATCCAAGCCTTCCACAGTTTTACCTCCATTTCAGCTTAAGCAAAATTTGAGGAATGTCAAATTAATTTGATGCTTTGGTGCAGTGGGTTGGTGATCATAGAATTAATAGTAACAAATCTGCATTTCATATGAAGGGCTACAAATCTGGTAAACCCCTTTCTAATCTATTGAGAGAAAACCACACTACTTCTGCTATTCTAGTGCTCACTGATGGCGAGGGCTCCTTACAATACAATGATCCTGTCATACTTGACATTCTGCATGATTCTTACTCTAAACTTTACTTTCAAGATCAAATTGACTTCAACAATAATACTTGTGCTTGGCATACTGTCTCCTTACTGTCACAATTTGCTGCATTACCACACTCCTACCATCTGTGCTGCTCTTTCCTGTCCAGCTTCTCAGCTGTGTCTCACCCAGTCTGGTCCTGTGCTGTCTGTGATCCTGCAAGTCTGGGTTGATTAGGGTTGGCCATCGGTGTGGTTACCTTTGATGGTCACCATTTATGGTGAAATAGCAAGTGGCCATTGATGGTAACCATCTATGCAATGGATGACCATCAATGTTTTCACCAACCAATGGTCATTCCTGTTCTTTGACTGACTGGCCAATGGGCCAACCAGAACCAGGGGGCAGGGTTTTGTGGGTGTCGAGGGGCGAAGCCATGCTCTGTATCCCTACACCTTGTAACAAAAAAAAA
Source organism: Taudactylus pleione (assembly GCA_031769625.1). Taxonomy (NCBI): domain Eukaryota; kingdom Metazoa; phylum Chordata; class Amphibia; order Anura; family Myobatrachidae; genus Taudactylus; species Taudactylus pleione. The sequence continues at coordinate 9,617,207 of JAUIMM010000015.1, read as the reverse complement.
TTAGGTTGTGCTGTAATACCTGCATTATCTCCTGTGTTTGGACTCATGCATTATCTCCTGTGTTTGGACTCATCAGCTGTCAGTTACCTGGATATATTTAATGCTGTCCAAGATCCAACTGGATCACCTCACGTTGCTTTTATCCCAATAGGTGCAGGGGTGTCCGGATGCATAACCGGACAAACAAACAGATAAATGAATTATATATACAGGTTGAGTCTCCCATATCCAAAATGCTTGGGATGAGTGGTATTCTGGACATAGGAATATTCTGTATTTTGGAATATTTGCAATCCATAATGAGATATCTTGGGAATGGGACCCAAATGTAAACACAGAATGCATTTATGTGTTATATACACCTTAACAATTTTGTGCCTAAAACAAAGTTTGTGTACATTGAACCATCAAAAGCAAAGGTTTCACTATCTCAGTCATGCAAAAAGCAAAGGTCTCACTATCTCAGTTATGCAAGAAAAATCCCTATTTCGGAATATTCAGTATTTCGGAATATTTGTATATGGGAGACTCAACCTTTATAAGATTTATATCAATTTCTTTTTGTTTATGTTTTTTCTATGGCTTTCTGTTTATAACATCAGACGTCAGTTAATTCTATGCAAAACTTCTGATCTCCAGCCAGGAGACTTGCTCACTCATCCGGGCGGCCGGGAGAGTCACACAATTTTTGGGAGCCTCTCTGTCATTCCTGGAGAGTAGGCAAATATGGTTGAGTATTAGTGGACCCAACAACGGAACTATCCCTCGTTTCATACTACATTAACATGCGTGGAGCTGCAAGCCATACCGTCAGGTTTGATGTGCAGCACATCAAACCTGATGACATCACATGCGACCACGGATGCGCGCATGTCATGCATACACACTTCAAAATATGTCATTACGATTGGCCAAATCATAACGACATAGTCTCACTGTGTACCCAGCTTAAGTATGTCAACTTAATGTGTTTAAAATTTGGGACTGGAAATCAATATGTTACTTCTCTATAATTACTACTTATCACTGGGGAGAGGCAGTGGGTGACAGGCAGTGGGTGATGCTGGGAAGAAGCAGTAGGTGACACTGGGGAGGGATTAGATGGTGACAGAGAGGGAAACAGGGAGAGGGAGAAGGTGATGAGAAGCAAAGAGGCAGAGGATGATGGGGAGAGCGATGTGTAAAGGCAGTGAATGACGGGCAAAGAGAGTGACAGCGAGAGGCAAGAGGTTACAGGGAGAGGCAGTGGGTGAAAGGCTGTGGGTGACAGGAGGGGAGAGGTAATGGAGAGAAGCAGTGAGAAGAGAGGCTGGCGCAAACAAATGGGCAGAATAGCTAGTGCAGACAGAGGATGGACAGAAAGGCTGGTGCACAGAGGACAAAGTCAGAATGTTTGCATCGGCAAGAAAAGGGCTGAGAGGCTGACATAGGCAAGAACAGATAGAGGAGAATGATACCACTTAGACCACCTTACGTGTCTCCTCACGCCACTTTATGTACCGCCACCGCACATGCCTATACAAGTCACTCAGACCACCACATGCAACTGTGACCTCCCCTTTTGCAACAACTTCCACACTGACCCTCCCCACATCCCACAACGAATACCCGTATTATTGTCCCCAATCACTTTTTTTCTAAAAAAAAATTCTCTCACCTCCTAAGAGCTCTCTGTGGATCTAGTAGGTGCTGGGTCAGGGCGGCAGCTGCTTTATCCGGTGTCAGGTGGACCTCCTCAGCTCCTACTGCTGCAGCACTCAGACTACTGCGCCAACCTCTCCTTTCTGACGGGTCTGCACGGCCGGGTGCTGCACACTAGACTAGTCTGCACACAGAAGCTCATTATGTTTATGTTGGAGGGACTGATGTAGACAGGGCCGTTCCGAGCCACAGCCCCCTTATCACAGCCCCTCACATCACAACCCTTCACACGACAGTCCCTCTCATCACAGACCACTTCAGTACCGCCCTCCTCAGTACAACCCCCCTCATAAAGCCCCCTCAGCACAGTCCCTCACACGACAGTCCCTCACATTACAGCCCCCCCTCAGCACAACCCCCTTCAGCACAGCCCCCCTAACATCACAGCCCATCACACGACAGTCCCTCACATCACAGACCCTTCAACACAGCCCCCCTCAGCACAGCCACCTCACATCACAGCCCTTCACATGACAGTCCTCACATCACAGACCCCTTCAGCACAGCCCCCCTCAGCACAGCCCCCTCACATCACAGCCCTTCACACGAAAGTCCCTCACATCACAGACCCCTTCAGCACAGCCCCCTCACACGACAGTCCCTCACATCACAGCCTTCCTCAGTACAGCCCCCCCACAGTACAGCCCCCCTCAGTACAACCCCCCCTCAGTACAGTCCCTCACACGACAGTACCTTACATCACAGGCCCTCCTCAGCAGAGCCCCTTACTTCATGGCTCTTCACAACACAGCCCCCTCATCTCCCTGCCAGTAGCCAACTTACCTGTCATGTCCTGCACAGCAGGGGACTTGCAGCTGCAGCGGGTGACTGGCGGCGATATTGCGGGACCGGCGGCAGCGGGGGATTGGCGGTGACTGCGCCTCCGTATATCTGAAGTAACGGGCAGGCTGGCAAAGTATGTGCTCAGCTGCTGTCTGCCTCCGAGGTGAGGGGAGGAGTGGGAAGGCGAAGGGAGGTGAGGGGAGGGACCCAGCCAGGGGGCAAAGAGGCAGCTGGCAACAGCAACACTAAACTCAGCTGCAGCAGGCAGGGAGAGTGCCTCTGTAGCCTGGCGCCTCCCTGCAATGCAGGCTTTGCTGAGTGTGTTGCGCCGGCCCTGTGTACGCAGCTGCAAATTTGCACGGAACGCAACTGCGAAAGTATGCTAATGCCTGCCGCAGCTCATCCGGCATAGAGACAATGCGGAGAGGCAGTGGGTGACAGCACACTGTTGCTTTCTCACATCCGTACTACCTCGCACTCCTGCGTATACAACGGTACCATTAACGCACATCGGCCCATCACCCAACATTTACACCAGCTCTGACAAGCCGCAGAAACTGCAAGTCTCATCGCACGCAGTGAGTACTCAAGCTGTGTATGCAATCGCAGTGGCTAATTTATGCACGCCCATGAAACGGAGTTCAAACGCACAGACACACCTGTGTTTTTCCAACCACTCCTCCACCACCACCCCCAAATGCTCACATCCTGTCACTCACTCTGCAATGGAATCCTCAGTGCATGCGTAATCGCAGTGCGGTGCATGAGCAGTGGTTAACAATCACATGATCAGCGTATGTAATTGCAATTGCTTACACTGCTGAATTGGGCCCAGACTTTTTATCACACACAAGTTGCATTAATATACTGTATGTATAAAATATCATGTTAACTGCTGTACATCCTAGCTTTGGTTGCAAAGTGATGTCACTTGGCTCATTTTAAACGGGTATACAGTCATTATGTCGACACCAGAATGTTGATAGTTATGATGATGATGATGATGACATGGGTGAAATGTGACACCTAAAAACTGTCGACATTGTGACCATTTTCAACATATCAACAATGTCTATTTTGTGAATGTCTACAAGATGATCACATCAACATGTTCTGTGCCGACATTATGTATGTGTCAACATTCTTATGTCGACGATACTATGTCGACATTGTCACTGTTGACCTAATATACCAGACTCTTTTAAAAGTAATCCATAATTAAATATATAACTGTTATTGAATGTAAAATAAGTGTGGAAATCAAGATTACCTTGAGCAATTGAAACTACTAGAAAGACTAACCTTACTGTAAAATAAAAAATATATAAATTATCGCATTCAAGTTCTGTGATGTATAGAAAATGTGATACTGTTATGGCACGCCTCAATGACTTCTAATATCCATATGTTTTTAGTAGGGGCTACATTATTCGCATTATAATCTCTGCGCTATCTGACCCCAAACTACATGTAATACAGTACTTCCTAACTGCTTAGTGAACACTATCTGAAAGGCCTAAGACTAACTATTAATCTTCCAGAACCAGATACTTGTGTGTAATTTACTAATTGATAGTTTTCACATTACTGTATGTTTCATTTCCGTGTACATTGTATTATAATTGCCTTTCAGGAGCCTAGGAAATTGCAGTCACTAAGACACACTAATTGCAGCTCTCAGCTCTGAAATATTAGCTTGTTCTATTTTGTTTATATTGTCTTCGTAAAAGCTGATTTTGATCTTTGGGAGGCTTGTAATGGCAAACATCGAATTAAGCAGGTACATCAATGGCCAAATTCATGCATATAAGATGCTTGGTGCATCTTTAGAAGCAACCATGGGTGGGAACCTGTACCAGCCCCATTCTGCAGAATCTCTGTCAGAGTAAAGCCTCCAAAGTGAGCAATTAAGCATCTGAGTTTGCAACCAGTTCAGCGACACACCAGCGACAATCCCATCACACGCCCATAAGACGGACCATCTCTGTGGTCCGCATAGCCGTTTCCCAGTCATTGCCCAAAAACACCCAGCACACTTCCAAGACCGCAATTTATAGGAAAGCAATAACGAAGATTCCTAATCAGGTGCTACACAGGGCTGCGTTCCCAGCAGCTGTTTATAGTTGGATGTAGTCAATCCCCAACAAGAACAGATATCACTATTAACGGAAACAGCGCTGTTCAGGAAAGAATAAATTCACATACACCAAAAAGAATTGATCTAGATACAGTATATAGATTTAATAAATAAATTAAATTCATAATACTGAGCTAAAAATCAAAAAATGTGTATATGTATAAGCAAGATAAAAAAAACATTCCATACACCCCTTGGTTGCTCATAGAATCTCATTGGTTGATATGGGCAACACCACCACTTGTCTGTTTTAGAAGTTTTACTAAATCTACCCCTGTGTGTCTGCGCCCCTACTGCTTGCAGTGTATTTGCTAAAGTATGCCTGGAGTAACAGGTTGTCTCTCCTCTGGACTTCCCTATTTGTATGATCTGCATTCATATTAAAGTATTGTTTATATGTTGGCTATATTCTGATTTGCGTCCATTCAAAACAATACAGAAACTGGCTCAGGTGCTTGTGTCCAGGTGGAGAATGCATACAATCTTGTGACTAATGCATGTGTATAGCAAACAAAGTAGAAATACATCTGTGTCCAAAGTGATGAGTAAAATGTCCATGTAATACATATCTCTGTCCAAACATCTAGCAATGGGGGCCTACTGAAATCTACTGTCATTGCTTTTACCAGAAAAATGTGAGAGTGACCAGAGTCAGGATCAGCCATTTCTAAGCCGGTGCAGTCAGCTTTTCATCCAGCATATTTTGAACGTCATCAGTACAGCTGTGGCCTAAATGATGATATTAAGGAGAAGCTGGCTCGTATACGTCACCCACAAAGGTCTAGAAGAGGTTTTTAGCCAATGCTTAATAATTGACGCCTGGCTGATAAAGTGCCAAAGTGAAAATTGGAGAGTTCATTACCTTGTGGTTACACTTTCTGCACAAGTTCTACTGATGTACTATGTTATCACTTTATTTCTGGGTTCAGACCCCAGCTGCCTAATGCATAAGGGTGACCATCAGGCTGCACATTTGCAAGTACGAAATGGCCGAGCGGATACCAAAAGATCCTCTCTCGTAAAACAACTTGTGATACTGTAGCCAATAGGCATCTAATGCATCTATCAATGATGTTAGCTCTATGGGCCAGCCATGCTTCAAAAGCTAAGCTTTTCATAGCTTGGTAATTTGGGCACTTTTGCAGTACTTATAGAAGACTATGGGGGACTCCATTTCCAATCATAAACAGTTGGTCTGCCATAGTCAGATATATATGATTGTTAAATAGCCCCATACTTAAATATTGTGGAAACCTCTAAAAAAGGCTTTTTTAATTATTTCCTCACAGAAGGAGGGCAAGAAAGCTGTCAGGAACTGACTCAATCCAGATTACATGAAGGGTGGCACTTGGTTTCTTGGGGGTGACAACAATCATGATCCCATGCTGTTGAGTATACTTCCAAATTAAATCCTATATGCTCTGACCTTAATAATCGGCTCTGGCTCTGGCAACGATTTTATTGGTCAAGGTTTTGCACTGCAGTATTATATTCTCAAGGTGTCTAAGAGTTGATGGATCCCTTCAAAAACTGTGAATGGGTCTTTCATCACTTCAATGAGCTTATCTTGATGTGGACATGGTAAAGATATAGGGCCTGGTTCACTACAGATTGCAACTGCGATTACGCACGCAATCGGACAATTGTTGCGTTCTGCGCATGCATCGGAGAGTGCGAGTGCGAAGACTCCACTGCGATCGTGACTGTGAACACAGTGACTACGCAGACCCATCGCAGAGTGAGTGACAGGAAGTACCATTTGGGGGTTTTGATCGGCAAAACGCAGGCGTGCCAGTGCGTTTGAACACCTTTACAGGGGTGTGCATAAATTAGCCACTGCGATGCCATACGCTTTCACTGCGTGTGTTGAGGTTAGCAACTTCTGGGTAAGGTCAGGCCTAGTGCAAGTGTGTGTGAGGCTGCTATGGTACTCGATGTTACCGATGGTTTCAGGGACTTGCAAAGTATTACGGATGTGTGTAAGGTAAAGTGGGCGTCCTTATGTTCTGCTGTGACGGCATTGTGATAGCATTCATTAGCATATCTTCGCAGTATTGCAGTAGCGATCTGTACTGAATCAGGCCCATAATCATCACTAATTTAATGATGATGATAATTACTATTATATAATGATATACTGTACAAAACTAAGTAACTCTTCCCTCCACAACAAAAACCCCAAAACTAACCGGAACTAGTGCTATATTTTGGACTGGTTGCAGCATGGGGTATTGGTATAATATACCTTAGAAAGTCACACAGATATGCCTGCTAAGTATCTGTATATGTTACCTACTCTAACTAAGCCACATCTCCAGGAGGCATGTTACAGCCCCTCAGCTGTTGGACCCTACTTAGCTACCACTCATACTGCTCAAACACTGCTGCTCTCTACCAATGCGAATGGTAAGGTGTTTGCATGGAGAAATAAATTAGAGGCTGATTTAGAGTCACACACAAAGCAGCCGAGGCATGGATACACGTCTTTACAGATCTGAGGGCTATTTAGAGATGTATGGAAGTCAGTCGGATCTTCACTTGCGACTAAATGGGTGTAGCTGGCAGCAATGGGGCATTCACACTTAGGATAAGTGTGGCGTGGGCGTGGAGAGGGAATTGCTGGCTATTTAGAGGTGAACGTATGCAGAGATCTAGCTGACTTCTGGTGGGCCTTTTGCACTAATGATAGGGCTGGTGCATATGGGCTGATAATGATGATGGCTGTTCTGGCAAGCAGATGTATAGGGACATGCAATGACGTAGGTGAGGCCGGCCAATTGTAGGCATAAATTCAGCTCTATTTTGAATAAGTCAAAGCGAGCGTAGATGTAGCTGCATTGTGTGTGACTATGATTCAGGGCCTGATTCAGAGGGTATACAATCGGGAAACCAGCTGCCTTAATACCGACAGCCGGCTTCCCGACTGTCATATCCTGGCGAGGGTGAAATGCCAGGCGTCTATATCTAGATGCCCGTCATTTCCCCGATGCCGGGAGACAGACGCCCGGCATCCCTATCGAAGCGATGCTGGGTGCTGCGAGCGGACAGCCGCGGGGGGGAGGGTTAGGTTTAGGGCACCCGGGGAGGACTTAGGATTAGGCACCCCCCCGGGAGGGTTAGGGTTAGGCTAGGTGGAGAGAGGGTTAGGCACCCCCGGGGGGAACTTAGGGTTAGGCACCCCCCCGGGGGACTTAGGTTGAGGCAGCGGGGAAGGGGGGGTTAGGGTTAGGCACTTAGAGGGGGGGTTAGGGTTAGGCACTTGGAGGGGAGGTTAGGGTTAGGCACCCCTAAGGAGGGTTAGGGGGATAGGTTAGGTTAGTTTATACTTACCTTAGCGACGATCAGGATTTCCAGCGCTGTCGGGCTTCCGCTGCCGGGAGCTCTGCTTTTGTCGGCCAGGCGCTGTCGATTCCGATTCAGAGATGTACGCTAATGCAATTGCAGCTTCGATTTCAGACGGAACGCAGCTGCGAAAATATGCTAATGTTTACAAAGCTTACCCGAGCATAGGGACGCCCACTGTTGCCTTCTCATCTGTCCAACATCACGCAGCAGCATAAACATCTGAAACATCGACGCAGATCGGGCAGTCACGCAGTTTCTGAGTGAAGTCTGACCTGTCTCAAACGCAGCGTCTCTCCTGACACACAGAGAGCTTTCATGCTGCAAAGGAGATTACAAGGGCAGATGCTGAACAGCCCTGATTTGTTAATTAATTCCAAACTAGTTAAACTTGCTTTCTAGTGATAAAAATATAAAAGAAACATATACTGTATGTTAGCTTATACTAAGTTTTAAAAACTATTTGGAATATTTCTATATTTAAAAATAAAATACATATTTTGTTTACAAGATTTATTATTAAACATGTGCAGGGAAAAGGAAAATATTAATGTTTTCTATGGCATAGAGACTGCAATCTATCTTTCCTAATGCAATTTCAGTTAGTGGAGTCAATTTAAGAAGTTCACTAGATGTATCGCAAATCACTTTGATTTTGCACCTCTGTGACTATATGGCCTCCCTGCGTTGTACAGTGTATAAGCCTGGCATGTTATTATATTATTATATTTATGACACACTTAAGGCTTGGATTATGGTGTCTGCATTTAGATTGGGACACATGCTTTAGTATTACTGATATTCTAGTTACTGTAGTTTGTTAGTTGAATATGACTCTGGGCCTGTTTCAGAGATTTTCGCAGAGCCGATATTTACTCAGATTGAGCGATTGCCTTTGTGATGCACAAAAGTAACACTGTGCACACACTGCGATTGCATTTCGATTACGCTCATACAGAGAAACCACTCGCAAAGTGAGTGACAGGTAGTCAACATTTGGGGGTGGTAATGGGGGGTTGGTTACAAAAACGCAGGCCTGTCTGACCGTTCACACGCTGTTTCATGGGTGTGCATGAATTAGTCATTGCGATCTCCTTTACAGCCTGAGAGCTCTCTGCATGTCAGGAGAGCTGCAGTGTTTGCGGCTGGACAGATTTGACATACATGCTGCATGACTGTCAGATGTGCTTAGATGTTACCGATTATTACGTTGTTGCACGTCATCGGATGGATATGAGAAGGCAGCAGTGGATATCCTTATGCAGGTGTGCTTGGAAAGACATTTGTAGGGACAGATTAACAATGGGGCGGGTGCAGCTCCAGTCCCCCCCCCCATGATAATAGGCCCACAGGATCTGCTGGAGAGTGGTGTGGCCGTACCACCCCACTCAAGTGCCTGCTAGTGCCGCCCGCTGAACAAGAAGTCACTGACTGTCAGCGACAGTGAATTCATGTCGGATCGTCTAGGTAATACAAACAGTTGCCAGCGACAGCCCATGGGACTAATCCCCTCTGCAGCTGCAAATTTCCCGCCCTGGATCCGATTCCTGACAGTCCCCACTCTGTCCCCTCCCCATTCTCGATAGCCATCGGGACGGGCCAAGCAACATCATCCAGGCATCGGTGCAGACATCAGTGGGCTGTACCTGGAGGAGCAGCCGCACAGACGAACACAAAAGAGCAAGGGGAGACAGGTAAGTTTTCCCCATGGACAGAACAAGAATGATGGCAGAGTTCAATGCAAGGCAGAACAGAGAGGACAATGCAAGATAGGGGACAGAGGGAGAGGACAATACAAGACAGAGGGGAGGGGACAGTGCAAGACATAGAGGAGAGGATAATGCAGGGCAGGTGGGAGAGGACAATGCAGGGCAGGGGGGGAGGACAATGCAGGGCAGAGGGGAGAGGACAATGCAGGGCAGAGGGGAGAGGACAATGCAGGGCAGGGGGGAGGACAATGCAGGGCAGAGGGGAGAGGACTATGCATGGCAGAGGGGAGAGGACAATGCAGGGCAGAGGGGAGAGGACAATGCAGGGCAGGGGGGAGGACAATGCAGGGCAGAGGGGAGAGGACAATGCAGGACAGGGGGAGAGGACAATGCAGGGCAGGTGGGAGAGGACAATGCAGGGCAGGTGGGAGAGGACAATGCAGGGCAGAGGGGAGAGGACAATGCAGGGCAGGTGGGAGAGGACAATGCAGGGCAGGGGGGAGGACAATGCAGGGCAGAGGGAGAGGACAATGCAGGGCAGAGGGGGGAGGACAATGCAGGGCAGAGGGGGGAGGACAATGCAGGGCAGAGGGGAGAGGACAATGCAGGGCAGAGGGGAGAGGACAATGCAGGGCAGAGGGGAGAGGACAATGCAGGGCAGGGGGAGGACAATGCAGGGCAGAGGGGAGAGGACAATGCAGGGCAGAGGGGAGAGGACAATACAGGGCAGGTGGGAGAGGACAATGCAGGGCAGGTGGGAGAGGACAATGCAGGGCGGGGGGAGGACTATGCAGGGCAGGTGGGAGAGGACAATGCAGGGCAGGTGGGAGAGGACAATGCAGGGCAGGGGGAGAGGACAATGCAAGGCAGGTGGGAGAGGACAATGCAGGGCAGAGGGGAGAGGACAATGCAGGGCAGGTGGGAGAGGACAATGCAGGGCAGGGGGGGAGCACAATGCAGGGCAGAGGGGAGAGGACAATGCAGGGCAGAGGGGAGAGGACATGCAGGGCAGGGGGGAGGACAATGCAGGGCAGAGGGGAGAGGACAATGCAGGGCAGAGGGGAGAGGACAATGCAGGGCAGAGGGGAGAGGACAATGCAGGGCAGGGGGGAGGACAATGCAGGGCAGAGGGGAGAGGCAAATGCAGGGCAGAGGGGAGAGGACAATGCAGGGCAGGTGGGAGAGGACAATGCAGGGCAGGTGGGAGAGGACAATGCAGGGCGGGGGGAGGACTATGCAGGGCAGGTGGGAGAGGACAATGCAGGGCAGGTGGGAGAGGACAATGCAGGGCAGGGGGAGAGGACAATGCAGGGCAGGTGGGAGAGGACAATGCAGGGCAGAGGGGAGAGGACAATGCAGGGCAGGTGGGAGAGGACAATGCAGGGCAGGGGGGGAGCACAATGCAGGGCAGAGGGGAGAGGACAATGCAGGGCAGAGGGGAGAGGACATGCAGGGCAGGGGGGAGGACAATGCAGGGCAGAGGGGAGAGGACTATGCATGGCAGAGGGGAGAGAATAATGCAGGGCAGAGGGGAGAGGACAATGCAGGGCAGGGGGGAGGACAATGCAGGGCAGAGGGGAGAGGACAATGCAGGGCAGAGGGGAGAGGACAATGCAGGGCAGAGGGGAGAGGACAATGCAGAGCAGAGAGGACAATGCAGGGCAAAGGGAAGAGAGAACAGGGGGGAGATGATAATACAAAATTTATAGGCCAAGGGGGGGAGTAGGGTTGCCACCCGTCCTGTATTATACATAGGCTTGCCATAATATCCCTTTCATCTGGGACTCCTGTGATTTACACAGGTTCTGTGGCTGATTAACACCAGGTGAAAACCAGGCTTGAATTTAGCCAGCCACAGAACCTGTGTAAGTCATATGTGTCCCGGATTAAAGGGATATTATGGCAAGCCTATGCGCGCTGCTGTGTGCAACATCACCGTGACTAATTGAGTCATGCATGGCCACGCAGCGCAGCAGCAGCAGCATGCAGGCAGAGGCCTGAGCACCTATGCAGCACCAGCACAGCTTTTTTCCTACCCCCATGAGATGGATTCCTGGCTACCATAAGGGTGGGCTTTGGAGGCTGGAGTGACAGGATGCTGGAATGACGGGGCAGAAGGCAGTGAAGAGATGTAGGGGACACAAGGCTGGAGAGGCACAAAGAGCAGGATGCTGGAGTGATACAGGAGACTGGAGAGATTTAGGGGGGAGGGGGCTGGAGAGATAGGGGGCTGGAGAGACACAAGGGGCAGGAGACTGGAGAGACAAGGGGGGCAGGAGGCCGGAGAGACGCTTGATGGGCAGGAGGCTGGAAAGACAGGGGGCAGGAGGCTGGAGAAATGGGGCTAGAGGGTGTAGAGAACCAGTGTGCAGGAGGTTGGAAGGGACACAGAGAGCATGAGTTTGGTTGAACCTCTGACTTGTGACATTGTGCCATGTGATCTCCTACATGAATAGTGAATACCGACTGAAGACACTGCATGCTCATAGAGGATCAATTTCTTCAGAGATTCCCCCGTGACAGAGAAACCACCATATAGGTAAAGTGTATTTTTATTTTAGTACACACAAGAAAAACAATATAGACCAGAGTTTCCCAAATTCTGCCATTACTGGACTGTAATGGAGTTTGGGAAACCCTGGTATAGACTCGTTACCCACTCCCAGGCTTTTTGAAGGGTCTCAGCAGGGGGCCAGGTTCAGTGGCTGAGGGAAACATTGTCTCCTTTGCAGTGCATGGTGTCTCACAGCACAATGCAGGACATATATATGGGGAGACATCACAATGCAGGACATACATATAGGGAGAAGGACAGCACAAAGCAGGACATATAGGTGAGGAGATGGACAGCATAATACAGGACGCACAGATGAGGAGATGGACAGCATAATGCAGGACATACACATGGGGTGACAGACAGCATAATGCAGGACATACACATGGGGTGACAGACAGCATAATGCAGGACATACACATGGGGTGACAGACAGCATAATGCAGGACATACACATGGGGTGACAGACAGCATAATGCAGGACATACACATGGGGTGACAGACAGCAAAATGTAGTACATACAGATGGGGGAGAGATGAAAGCACAATGCAGGACATACAGATGAAGGGGGCGAAAGGCAAAGTACAGAATACACATTTGAAGGGTAGCACAGTACAAAACATATTGGGGCCTATTAATCATCAGAGGCCATATGGCCTCTGATGATGAAGTATTGAACTCGCTGCGAGGGTTACTTAAGTATCCAACTCACAGCGGGGTAATCGTGACACCTAATCAATTCATCAATGCTCCGCTATGGGACAGCTGCTCCGAAAAGAAGCTGTCCCCTCGGTTAGTATTGCAGCTACAGAAGAAGCTGCTTTACTTACCTCCTCCCCGTCATCCCGGCTATGCATGCGTGACCTCGGCTGTGCATGCACACAGCTGCCGAGGAGGTATTGAGGAGGCATCGGAGGGATCCGCTTAGATCCCTCTTTGCATCCCCGAAGCTCCTTCCCATAGGAAGGAGGGGGAGATCCGAGAACAAGCGCCATCTGAAGATGGCGCTTGTCCTCGGGAAGCAAACTCCGAAAACTGAAAGTTTTTGGAGTTTGCTGAATATTTGTTGATCCATTTGGGACCCCTTATGATGAATAGCCCTGTAACCTAACTATACCGGGCCATTTATCGGTTAATGAATAGGACCAACAGAGAGGAAGTTTAGTACAACAAAATCAAGATATGGGAGTGATACCAATACTGTACATACAGACTTATGGATGGAGTTTTCTGTCATACTAGGGCAATGTTTTTCAACCACTGTTCCGCGGCACACTAGTATGTCGAGAGCAGTGTGCCGCAGCGGTCAGCTCAGCGCACTTGTACTGTAGTGTGTTTTTGTCTTGAGGAAGCCAATGTAGTGTGTTTTATTCCTGTGGGGGCCAATGTGTGTATTTTTTGTTATGTGGGAGCCAATGTGTATGTTTTTTCATTCACTGCATCGCCGGATAGTGTTTCTTGGCAATTTTAAAATCTTGTGTAGTGTGCATCGAGTTGAAAGAGGTTGAAAATCACTGTACTAGGGTCAACAAGGGGTGCTTCCCTTATTTTATTGATAGACTGTTTCATTCAACTATTGATATATGTACTATTTATGCTCTCCACAATGCTAGGCACACCCCAAAATACATGTACAGACCACACCCCCATAACACTGGTCACACCCCCATATCACCCTCACCCCCCGATCCTCACACCCTTGCGGCGACGCAAAATAGGCCTTTCATACATTTCAGCTACAGGCCCTTGTTAACCTTAATCTGGCACTGGGCATTAGTACATACAGGACCTCATTCAGAGTCGGTCGTTGCGGCCGCACGGTTGTACGCCACCGATGTTCGCTAAACTGCGCATGTGTAAAATTCGCAATGCGCGTGCGCAAACTAGCTATTGCGATCAGAAATTGCTCTCTCCTTCAACTTGGCCAGGTCGTTAGTTTGAGTGACAGGATGAGGCGTTTGTGGGTGGTAACAGGGGAAGGTGCTTGTGAACGGGGGAGTGGAGATCCAAACGCAGGCGTGCCTCACTATGCAAATGGCGTTTTATGGGAGTGCATAATTAACTAAGTAGTGTCATGGCACATGTGACATGGGAGGTTTTTACACTGACTTGATCGTAGTGCTTAAGAGAGGGTATGGTCAACCTTAAGCTCTACGACCAGCTCCGATGGTCTCGATTAATCCTTATATGCCCGGAGATGATGTGTAACGCGAACAAGAAGGGGGCGTATTTTTAGTCTTACGGCCGCATCCTCCCCTTGCTCGTCCAGCTAACGATCTCATCTTAACGACGCAACTTGCGAGCGCTTCATTTGCATATCCGGCCCCTTTTACCTTACGACCATGTGGGCGCAACGACCGACTCTGAATGAGGTCCACAGTACTTACCTAATTTTAAAAAAGCATTGCACGGAGATTGTGAAAGCAACACTTACGAGTGCGGTGGTAAAGTGTATTGCTACATCTGATAGGTGTGTCATAAACTTGATTTACATCCAAATGTAAATGAGCCCTAAAGCAGTTAGTAAGATCTAATTGTTGATGGAAAAACACTATTACTTTTCACAAAATGCATGTAGCCATAGGGATCATTGTACCTTACATCAAATGCAGGGAAATGATACTAATGATCACATTTGAATCTGTATATATCTCTTGCCACTATTTCAGGGTGTCTTTTTTTCATACGTGTTGCCTGTTTTCTCATTTCTTCCCGGACTACAAATTTGCTAGACCTTCCAAATGCTGACTTAGGATATAGCTAAAGAAAAATAAAAAAATAGTGCGTAGTTTTTTTATGTAGACTTGGTTTGCTTGCTCCTTTTTACAGCTGATGTCAACTAGTTAATATCCGCTGAACTTGATAATTGTTTTAGGTAATTCCTGTAGGGGTAGTTTGTGGACTCGACTAATGTTCTAGCCTCTCCCAGTCAGGAGCGCAGAGAGGTACAGATTATCCGGGCCCGGGCTTCCTGAGGGGCTCGGTGGGGACCCGGGTCTGGCGCCGCCCCCCTCTCCCTCACAGCGTGTGCTGAGCTGCAGTTGGAGACTGCTCCTGGCTGCTGAGCAGCAGCCACAGCAGTCTCCTATGCCTGTGCTTTGAGCCGAGCTGAGGGGGCTCAGAGCGCCGCCCCTCCCCAGAGCGCAGCTTTTTGTTTTGTTTTTTTCGGGAAGGGGGCATGGCCATGCCTCCCACAATTAGGCCACACCCCCTGTTACCTGGGCCCGCCGCGGCTCTTGGCGGGCCTGTTCCCAGTCTGTTTGGTGGGGAGTCTTGCAATGCCATCATAGAGCTTCTCTGTGACTCTTTTGAGGATCCTTGTACTCAGTGTATCTTTGGTATAGTGGACCTGATTCAGAGCCGTTTGCCGGGCGATTGTTGGTCAGTGTGCATGCGTATAATTCGCAGTGCGCGTGCGCAAGCCAGTCTTAGCGAAGGGGAATCGTGCGCTCGTATACACAGACTGCCCGCTACTTTGAGTGACAGATAGTGCCGTTTGTGGGTGGTAACAGGGGAAGGTGCTTGTAAACGGCAGAGTGGTGTTGCGGACGCAGGCATGTCAGGCCGACAAAAACGCTGTTTAAAGGGCATGCATAATTCGCAAAGTAGCGTCATTGTACACATCACCTGCATGTGTTTCATGCCGCACTGATCGCAGTGCTTGGGGCGGGGTAAGGCTACCTCAAGGGCTGCGATCATCTCCGATGGCTCTCGATGTTACCATTAATCCTACAATTCCAGGAGATGACGTGTGTTACGAGTGGAAAGGGGGCATCTTTATACACTGAGCGCTCAGTACTGTAGCTCGCTAAGACATAGAGGGCGTCCTTACGTCACGCAGTGCAAGCGTGGAATTTGAATATCCGGCCCCTTTTTGCCAGCGAGCGGATGCAAGCAGGTCTGAATGAGCTCTAGTGTCTTTAGCATTCTTTTCGAGATCAAATTAAGTATGGAAAATTTTGTCTATAACTTCATTTACGTATGGTTGTCACCTTTTAAAGCACTGTCTTGGTGGAAACTTCCCATCAAGTTATGCCTTTGATTTTATTTTCTTCGGTCGTAGTGCTGGGATCGCAAAAGCAGCAAGGGGTGTCATGCACCTCCTGATGCAAATGCATATTAGCAAGCTTGTGTGCAGCTTTGCAATTCCGTCCTAAGCTGAATCACCCCCTTAATACGTATATATTTACCTATACGCAGAGTTGTACACATTATGTGACTAGACCTATTCGTATTATTGGTTTCTTAACTACCACCATTATCAGTACGCACTTGCTTCAGCCCTATTGTTGGTGCAAAACAGACATTTGCTCACATACCATAGACATGAATTCACTGAGTTCAGCCTATGTGAGAACACGCCCAAGGCCGTAGAGAGCGCCGCGGGGCCCCGGTAAAGAGGGGGCATAACCTAATCATGGGAGGCGTGGCCACGGCCCCCTTGAAGAAGAAAAAAAGAAAAGTTTTGCGGCGCTGCGCGCTGAGGAAGGGGCGCTGTGAGCCCCTCAGCCCAGTGCAAAGCCAAAGGGTGGGGTGCGATCAGTTTGGTCGCTCCCCCGTCTCAGGCAGAGGAGATTGCTGTGGCTGCTGCTTAGCAGCCGCTAGCAATCTCCCACGTGCTGGGCTGCTGCGAGGGAGGCGGGAGGAAGGGAGGGGAGGGCGGTGCCAGACCAGGGCCCCCGCCGGGCCCCTCTGGAAGCCTGGACCCGGGTAAAGTGTACCCACTCCCCCCCTCTCGGCGCCCCTGAACACGCCATTACAAGGCAGTCGTATTCCTTCGGTAAGTGGCGATGCAGTCAGTTTGCATACGACTGTGCATAAACCATAGCTATAGGCGATTGGTCCCAGAGGATATGCAGAATGAAAACATACAAGATACAGGGGTCTATTTACTAAGCAGTGTTATGAGATAGAATAAAAAGTGATAAGTCTGTAATAAGGTGCCAGCCAGTCAGCTCCCAACTGTCATTTTTCAAACACAGCCTGTGAGATGGCAGTTGGGAGCTGATTGGCTGGCACCTTATCACTTTTCACTCTGTCTCATAACACTGCTTAGTAAATAGACCCCACAGTCTGCAAATGGGCTTTTGTTCAACTCTGTATCTACTTCAATATGCACATAGTCTTGTTATTATACTGATTCTGTCTTATGCTGGGTACACACTGGCCGATATATTGGCCGATCTGCTAAAGCAGCAGCCCGAGCAGTCTCCTATGCCAAATGGGGGGAGCGACCACTCTGATCGCGCGCCCCTTTGGCTGTGCGCCTGGCTGGGGGGCACACAGTGCCCCCCCTCCCCAGCGTGCAGCGCCTCGTCGTAAATGTTTTTGTTTTTTGTTTCAAAAGGGGCGTGGCCACACCTTCCACAATTAGGCTATGCCCTCCACCCGCCCCCAGTCTGGCCCGACCTGCTGCAGCATGCAGATGATGGTCATTCAGTGTGTATGAACGACCATCATCTGCAGATATATCTGTCCGGTGTGTACCCACCTTTAGTGGATGATCTGTTAGTACACTGATCCACTCATAATAAACATACATTTGCACTACTTCAAAAGATACCAAAGCAGCAATGTATTCACAAGTTCTCTTCTTGCTCATAAATCACAAATCAAATTTGCAAACTTTTTAATTCTCCCCTAAGGGGAGATGCAGTTGTTCACTGATCGGACAGGGATGGGCACTTTGTGTAATTCGCCCTCCCAGCGGCATAATACCACAAATCGCAGAAGTAGGGGGCAGGGCCAAGATGTTGCAATTCTACCAATTTAACTAGGAAGTAGGCGGGATACAGGAGGGTGACTTGCTCTTCCCAGAGTCTGTGATTGCTTTCCAAAATTTGTGAGTCACCTGGACATTCCTGGAGAGTAAGCATCTTCTCTTCTCTTTCTAGTGGGAGGCGTGGATGGTCGCATGCTCATAGAACTCCCATCTTCAGTTCCAGAATCACCCTGCATCCAATCCACCTGAATCCATAATGCATACCTGCCTATCCACCCAATTCCTGCGGGAGACTCCCGGAACAAGGCACAGTCTCCCGATGCCCCGGAGACTTAATTAAATCCCCCGCATTCCTCTTGCTGTCGGCAATTGTAGAGCACCTTCTCTAGCTGTAATTGCAGCCGGCAGCCACCAGGGGGAGAGTATATGAAAGAGAGGTGTCCAGAATTGTAGAGCTTCAGCAACATGGCTGCCACCCTTCTGCAGTGAGGGTAGTATTTACCCTCTCCTCTACCTCTCCTCTAGTTATCCCTGCTCTCTGCTGCTGGACACAGGGCCATGACAGATGCTGTGTGGTTGTGCTACAGAATAGTAATGTATTACTGTATTGTATGTGTGTGTGTCTGAAACTATGTATGTGGGGGTTGCATGGTGGTACTGTATGGGTAGGGGGGGCTGTATACTGGGTACTTTGAGTTGTGGGTATAGGGGGTGTATGTTGATCACTGTATGGGGGTATGGGGGTGTATAATGGGTACTGTGTCAGTGTGGGTATGGGGTGTATGGGGTATATGTGGGGGTATATACTGGGCACTGTGTTGGTATGGGGTGTGTATACTGAGCACTGTGGGTATAGAGGGGGTGCATGCTGGGCACTGTGTTAGTATGGATGGATGCATGGTGATTACTGTATGGGTATGGGGGGTGTATGCTGAGTGTAAGTATGGGAGGGTGTATACTGAACAATATGGGTATGGGGGTGTTTGCTGAGCACTGTATAGGTATGGGGGTTGTGTGCCTTCTGAGCACTGTGGGGTATATGCTAGACACTGTATCGGTAAGGAGTATACTTACCTATCCTGCGGGAGTCTCCTGGTTCACTGCAGGAAACACCCTGAGTGGCAATAGATACGCCCACAGGTGGAATTAGACACAACCTTTGAGCAGAGCATGACCCATCCCGTTACCAGCGTGCCACATTCCATATTCTACAATCTCCCTGAAACTAGTTTTCAAAAGTAGGCAAGTATGCATAATGTCGTCAAATCCGCGGCAAGTGGCAGCTATGTGCAAACAACATCATGCTTTCTCCCCCTGCCCCACAAAGCTCCAAACCCCCCACCCCCACCCCACATATACAGGTTCCCTTTCCTGCTCTTTCCTCACAGCTCCAAAAACCCACCCCCATCCGAGGCACCCCCTCCCTCCCCCACACAGGTACTCTTTCCTGCTCTCTCCTCACAGCTCTAAACATTTCCACAGCCCCCCCCCCCCCCCACTCCCCCGCACTAAACAGGTCCCCCTAACTGGGAAACAGTGTAAGTGAAATTTTTCTGAAATGTGTATGTCTGTCATTGAGGCAGTGAATAGCCCCGGGAAGGAGTTCCTGGAGCTATTCAATTGACCGCTGCCAATGCAGCTGCTCAGTTGCCTCTCCTCGCCTCTATCTGCCGGTCTGGTCCCCACCAAGCCTTTCGACTAGGATTGGGCCTACACCAGCTCCAGATCCACCCATCCGGCTAAGAACCAGATCTCTGCAAGCACCAGAACTCCAGGACTGCCACGCCAGGTGAGTGAGGAGCTGGGGGGGGACACCAGTACTGCCTTCTGAACAAAGGGACCAGCCTCACCAGGGAAATATCTACTGTATACTAGGCAGTGGCGTAAATAAGGTGTTGGAGCCCCTCCCAGCGCATGTCGGAAAAGTAAGCGTTGTCACATTTCAATAGGTGTGTGGCCACTGGAAAATGGGGGCATGTCACCATTTCTCTGCACTTTGGGAAAATTCCTTTCAAATCCATATCAACCTTAATGCCCTTAGTAGTAGTGCCCCTCTTTCAATGCCCACTGAAGTAGTGCCCCTTATGCAGTGCCCCCTGGAGTAGTGCCCCTTATGCAGTTCCCCTTATACAGTGTTCCCAGTAGTGCTCCTTATTCAGTGCCCCTAGTAGTGCACCCTTATACAGTGCCCCTTATGCAGTGCCCCCAGTAGTGCCACTTATACAGTGTCCCTTATGCAGTGCCCCCAGTAGTGCCAGTTATGTAGTGCCCCTTATTCAGTGCCCCCAGTAGTGGCCCTTATACAGTGCCCTCAGTAGTGGTCCCCCCTATGCAGTGCCCCTTATACAGGACCACCAGTAGTGCCCATTATACAGGGCCCCCAGTAGTGGTCCCCCCTATGCAGTGCCCCTTATACAGTGCCTCCAGTAGTGGTCCCCATATGCAGTGCCCCCAGTAGTGGTCCCCCCTATGCAGTGCCTCCAGTAGTGGTCCCCCCATGCAGTGCTCCTTTTACAGTGCCCCCAGTAGTGCCCCTTATGCAGTGCCCCCAGTAGTGCCCATTATACAGTGCCCCCAATAGTGGTCCCACTATGCAGTGCCCCGAGTAGTGGTCCCCATATGCAGTGCCCCCAGTAGTGGTCCCCCCTATGCAGTGCCTCCAGTAGTGGTCCCCCCATGCAGTGCTCCTTATACAGTGCTACCAGTAGTGCCCCCTATACAGTGCCTCCAGTAGTGCCCCTTATACAGGACCCCCAGTAGTGGTCCCCCAATGCAGTGCCCCTTATACAGTGCCCCCAGTAGTGGTGCCCCCCATGCAGCGACCCCTGTAGTGCCTTTTATACAGTGCCCCCAGTAGTGGTGCCCCTTATACAGTGCCCCCAGTAGTAGTCTCCCCTATGATGTGCCCCTTATACAGTGCCCCCCAGTAGTGGTCCTCCCTATGCAGTACCCCTTATACAGTGTCCCCAGTAGTGGTCCCCCCTATACAGGACCTCCAGTAGTGGTCCCACTATGCATTGCCCCTTACATATATAGAACAGACACAGAAAAAAAAAACCACAACACTTACCTGAAATCCTGCCGCCGTCCTGCTGCTCGGCACTATGGGAGAGACGTCATGACGTCTCTCCCATCACCCTCTGCGGGAGCCGGAATGCGGAGCTCATGAGTGAGCTCCAGCCCGGCTCCGGGCCGTGGTTGCAGCAGCCAATGAGAGTCTGTCTGACTCTGATTGACTGCTAAAACAAACACACAGCCTGCCGAGTAGTACAAGTGTACTACCCGGCACCGCCAGCGATGCGTTTGTTACTGTGTAGTGCGGACTTGAAACCACTGTCCTGGAGACCCCCCCCAGTTATGCCACTGATGCTAGGGGGCTCCCCACATTCTCACACTGCCCAGTCCACTCCCATGAAAGCAGGACATTTATATATTCAGAACATTCATACATCTCTTTCTTACAACTATGTTATCCCAGTTTTACTCATTGGGGGTATTCAATTTGGCTGTGAAAAGCCGTAATTTTCGCATGTTTCAATTATCAATTTTCAAAGATTTTTCAACGTTGCGAAAAGTTTTTGTTAAAAAACGGGGATAACTTTTCACCATGTTTTACATGGCGAAAAAAGTGCAGAATTGGGATTTAGGGGTGCACCCCTGGGAGAGTCCCCTAAAGGTATTCTGTGTCAAAAAATTTTAAAAAAGTCCTCAGGACAACCCAAAAAAGGTGTTTGAATTTTGGGGTTTAAGAAAAAAATATTGGGGGACAAACTTCTAAACTAACGAAATTGATTCCTGAGGGGTTCCCAAGTATGCGGAAGGTGTTTTCTAGAATGTGGATAGTAGTGGCAGGTGCATTTTTGAAGAATTTAAAAAAATTATTTTAGGGACTTAAAAATATGCTTGCACCCATTTTCATGTACCCCAAATTTGATGGGCATAATTATTTTAAGTCCGGCACTGACTCATTACGTATTTTCCGTGTGCACGTGGTTTTATCATTGCACTGTCTCTCCTTATTGCCACATCTGTAGTCTGTTTCCTTTCTCTGTAATTCCCCGGCCCACTTCATGATATATTTTCGTGATAAGCAACCAACTGAAGTGGTGACACTGGAGGTGTCCTATTTGCTCACTGTTCTTTCTGTCCTTGCAGTTCTTATCTCCATATATTGCTTATTAGTTTGTACACTGTAACCAATGTACTGAGCCCAACATGCCACTCTTGCCTGGTACTCAGGGGGTCATTCAGACCCGCTCGTGAGCGGCAGTACGCTCGCAAGCGGGTCGATGTTCCCCCACTGCACATGCGCACGATGGAGGGAGCTCCGTTGTGTGCATGCGCGAGACCCGGCGAGCGACGGGCTCTCCATCGCTCCGGGTCTCGCACCAAAGGGGGCGTGCTGTCGATGTTGATTGACAGCACGCCCCCTTTGGTGGGCGTACCGGGGGCGTGCCTGCCAGACGGGGGCGTTCCCATGGGAACGCCTACTGTCTCAAGCCGGCCCCACTGACATCAGTAGTGAGGTCAGTGGGAGTGATTTGGGCTCTGATAGAGCCAAAATCACTCCAGGGCTTGTGGCAGCGAGACCCTACCGCAGGGTCTCCATCGCAAGCCCGATGGTCGCGATGGTCAAGACCATCGCGACCATCATCATGGACGCTCGCTATAGCTGTGGGTGCTAACCCACAGCTATGCGAGCGTCCATGAGGATGCTCCAAAAAAAGGTAGGAGGGCCCTGATTCAGAGCGTGCTCTGGTCAGAGCGTTCAGCTCTGAATCAGGCCCTCAGTTTGGAATGAAAAACACATGGGTCTGATTAACTTGCAAGGATCTCGCTTAGTAATTTTCTTTCTCTAATTGGGCTGGATGAATGACGCATTGCATCGGGATGCGATGCATCCCACCACTCTTCGCATGAATGCCGGCATTATTTACATCGGTATGCATGAACAAAGTCATAAAGGACAGCTCTCTAGATAAGAGCTGTCCTTTGCAAATGAGGGACTTCCGGGTCTATGATTTACCCAGCAGTCCCTCTTGTGTCATTCTGCACATGCGGAGAATGACTCACGTGTCGAGGGGGGTGCTAGGAGGAATCCAATTGGTTCCCTCTCACAGCACTCTCCGAATAGAAGCATGTAGGCTTTCATAGGGTAACACCATCAGAAGATAGCGTTACCCACCGCATCCAAGCGAATCATTCCGGGGCTTGGTGCATATGAGAAATGCGATCAAACCCGCATTTTCAGGGATTTGACCGTATTTCTCATGTTGCTACATCCCGCCCTCTATGTGTCATCGATTCCAGGCATTGCCTATTCTGCTTAGTGTGATCCTATCCCATGCGCCTAAAAAGACTAGCTCATCTGACTCTTATTGGGGAGGATAAGTAATCCTGCAACTGATGACACAAAATGTTCATGTTTTCTATTATGTTTTTAATTGCTATACTGTTTTGAAAATGTAAACCTATGTATTATGTTATTTCAACCTGTTAAGGTCCTTCAGTCCTATTGGAGAAAGGGCCTGATTCAGCAGCGATCGCAACTGCGATTACACACGCAAATGTGCGATTGTTGCGTACTGCGTATGCATTTGCATCACAGTGCGCGAACACACCATTGCGATCGGGACTGTCATCTCAGTGACTATGCAGACTCATCGCAGAGTAATTGACAGGAAGTACCGTTTGGGGACGGTGATATGGGGGGGGGGTCGATGTTTGTGCAAGTGTGCGTGAGGCTGCGATTGTACTCGATGTTACTGATGGTTTTGCAGTCTTGCTAAGTATTACGGATGTGTGTAAGGTAAGGTGGGCATCCTTATGTATGAAATTGCGATCGCAGATATTAGCATACCTTTGCAGTGGGTCTGCATATGTAATCGTTGTTGCAATTGCAGTTGCGATCTGTACTGAATCAGGCACAAAGAGTGCAATATAAATAACATTATTATTATTATTATTATTAATAATAATAATAATAATAATAATAATAAATATATAATAAATTACTCACTAATCACGTTTTGGGTAAAAGTTCTTTGGTTATTCTTTGTGTGAAATGGAACAACTGCTGCTCCCTACTATCCTAAAGGAATATCCTAATAATATACAGGAGGTTTTAGCAGTAAATTTTAATTTACTTGCCAGATTTGAATATATTAGACCAGATGACTTTGTTGCACAAAGAAGAGTGAGGGGAGACTTGTCATCATTCATTCGATTTTATATCCTTCCTCACTACAATAATTTACTGAAAAATGTATTAGATTCCGACACTCACAGTTATAGTCTGTTATTTCCAGTTATGGGCAATTGTGCTGCTCTAATATACGTATAGCCTCCTCTAATCCCTATGACAAAGTAAGACGGCATAACTATAGTGAATTAAAGAGTTATAGACACACTGGGGCTAATTCTGATTTTGAAGTAAAGCAAAAAATAGCAAGTAACTTGGTAAACCATGCTGCACTAGGGATGAGCATTGGAAGCCGATGGTTAGCAGCCATCAATGTTTCCGATTCGGTGGAAGTACTTTTTCCATCGAATACCAGGAATTTGATGGCTTCTATCCATTGGATGCAGTTTTCTGATGCCCATCCGATGGTTGGCTGTGAAGGGGGGTGGGGGAGCACAGGAGAATAGATGCCGTGAGCATCTATTTTCCTGTGCACGGCATCTATTCTCAGTGTAGGGGGAGCCTGGTGCAGCCCAGCATCTCGGAGTGACATGGATGGGGGTACTGCAAGGCTCTGCCCCTTTTAACAGTGGTCATGTGAAAAACGGGGAAGGGAAAAGAGGGGGATGGAATTCACTGCACCGATCTTGAGTAGAACTAGGTAAGTAGAATGTATCGTATATGCTATAACCACCTCTGAAAGGTAATAGGGTACCGTGATACCAATCGTAATGTAGGATGGTGGTGCTACCCAGAGTAAATTCGTAGGACTCAGAAAAAAAGGGGGTATTAGTCCATAGAACTTCAACCAAATAACTATATGGGGGTGCACTCTAATAGCTGGAATCACATGAATAAAACATAACTTTTATTAAATATCTGCCATAAACTAAGTATAAAAGGGGACTGACATAGATACCAAAATTTATCTGACAAGAAAAGTCTCGGTTGTAATAACCCAGATAAAGTAGGTGAAATATAGAAGAAAACATATAGTAGACAATACAACATCAACATGTATAACAATGATAAAAAACACCATGTCAAAAGATGTTGAAAAAGTTGAAACATAAAGGGAACCCACAAACTCTGAAAGCCTCTGGCCTTGAAAGGATCAGCATGGGCATAAGAGGTGGGGACTTAGGCAACAATCTACTTAGAAAAGAGACCGAATGGATCTTTTGCTTGCAAACACTTACCCCCAGCGGATTAAACGAGTACAACAGCTAGATTTACGAGGATTTTACCTCAAATGCACATTACTGCATACCCAGTAATATATCATATATCTATTATATTGATATACTTCCATACCACACCATTTGTTTTCATTCGTCTTTATATACATTTATTTCCCAGCACCTTATACTCACTTACTCCACTCCCTGCCAGACACATTGCACATTATATGCTCATTAATTCACTTTTATAGGGTTAATTAATTTATATTAATTTATATAAATTCTTATCCATTTTTATCATTTTTTATTACATAGACATATTGTAGAATTATACCCATATTGGAGGTTTTTCACATTTTCAGGTTCTCTTTTCTTCCTCCCTTTTTGGATATGTAATAACATATATTTTGCTTCTGTTACATACATAGATCTGGTTGATATGTACACGTTTCCATGGCTGCAGTTACTATTTGAATACTGCAGTAATTTGAAATGACGCTATCAGGATCAGCTGTACAGCTCTGTTCTCTCTACCTCTGTTTACACAAGTGGGAATCATCCTCTTACCACACCTTCCTGTTTCTTCTCCTCCTCTGATAGGCCGAGAAGAGTGCCTGTCATTCTGCTCAGCGCTCCTGATTGGATGCATGAACGGACTTAGAAACGTGCACACCAGGAGACTGATTGAGCTGAATCCCCGTGAGCAAGCCCGTGAGGCGAAACGCGTGTCGGAACCGATCTCGGGTGCCCCGTGACTGTGCAGTATGGGACACCCCAACACCAGTATAGTTGCAGTCCCTAGGGACATACCCTTGCTCAGCGCTGCACCTCAGCTTATTCCTGTGTATATGAGAGTGCATGCTGCGGTAGTCAGGATTTACCCTTTCACTGCCACTGTGTTTTTACCTTTCCAGATACACTGGCTAACAGATAGATGGACAGGACTTATTAGGGGTTCTATATATATGCATTTATTTACATCATGATGTTTCATTAGTGCATGTTGCAGGATTTACCCTTTCATTGCCACTGTGTTTGTTATTTTTCCAGATACACTTCATAATGGTATTGATGCATAGCATATACCAAGGTTTTTTTTACATATGCATTTACCTGCAACATGACACTTTATTAACCATATGACTGCAATGGTTTATTGAATTGCTTGTTACCTATGTATGCATGCACCAGATGAAGCAGGAATCATCGTTTATATAGACTTTTGTTTTCATAGCATAAATAAACCTGTTGGTCTTTAACACTTGACACCATATGCTAAAGAATATTGTCACCTTTAATGTAAAATTTCACATGATGCCATCCATTCCTAGTTTTACTCTCTATACAATGATTGTGTGATAGACACTTTACTTACAGATTTATACTACTAAGTGTTTATACCGTCACCTATCCTCGTTTTAGGACCAAGCATGTGTTTTCTAATGATTCAAACATGGCACATCACTTTTTGCATGATGATTACAGATATTGAACAGCCTAATTTTAGCATAAATTAAAAGCATTTATCTCTATATTTCTAGCGTTTTTTTCACCAACCTGAGGATTTTCTCATTGGTTGTCCAAGGCCTCATGGTATGAGAACCAACAGCAGAAATTGGGGTTGAATACCAAAACCGCTCTTGACTTTATTTTCATGGGACTACCTCACTAGCAGATCTCTCACTCCTTCTCCTCTACAATTGTGTATGAGACTGAGCAGCAGAGCCTAGTTGCGGTTTCTCTAGTTCCTTTTTACTCTATCCATTCTTCAGGTAACCTATGCATTGGTGTATAATATTTTCATCCAAAGATGAATTTCATGTGAGATTTAAACCTCTTACCTGGACTGTCGCTATACTTAGCACCTTTTCTATACTTTCCCAGTGGCCCTCATACCAACCTAATGATTCACTCATTTGTTGTCCTATACCAATTGGTAAGACAACCAATAGCAGCAATTGGGGTTGATGACTAGGACCACTGTTGACTATTTTTCTTAGAGGTAACCAGACTAGCAGATCTCTCACTCCACTTCCTCCATTTCTTAGTGTGAAAGGAGCAGCAGAGCCTAGTACTGGATCTGATACCCCTAACTTCCATATTCATTCTTTCTGTTATGATCCCAATAGGGCATTATTACACAAGGCTGCTACATGACATTTTTCACTAGATGCAACTTTTTCAACATCTTTTGACCTGGTGTTTTTTATCATTGTTATACATGTTTGATGTTGTATTGTCTACTATGTGTTTTCTTCTATATTTCGCCTACTTTATCTGGGTTATTACAACCGAGACTTTTCTTGTCAGATAAATTTTGGTATCTATGTCAGTCCCCTTTTATACTTAGTTTATTGCAGATATTTAATAAAAGTTATGTTTTATTCATGTGATTCCAGCTATTAGAGTGCACCCCCATTGAGTTCTTTGGTTGAAGTTCTGTGGACTAATATCCCCTTTTTTTCTGTTCCCTTTAACAGTGGCTCCACCCCTTTTCAACCATAAGTATAACCACCGCAATGGTTATACTATTTAATGGTTCTGATGCGATGGCTAGTTGCCATCGCATCTCTGGAACTATTTGATGCCGGGCTTTCGATATCCATCCCTATGCTGCACTCCAGGTGAGTGAAATGTAAAATGTGCAAAGAGATTTAGATGTGGGAGGAGCGTGTCTGAACAAAATCTAAATTGCAGGCTAAAAAGAAGCCTATCGAGCAATTGTGGGCGACATGCAAAAGCAGCCAGTATTTACCTTGCATGCAAAAATAATAAATGTATCTGCTCCCCATGAATTGCAAGATGGTTGTTCCCGATTTAAAATCACTTGCTTTTTTTGCTTTGCTCCCACTCAGAATCAGCCCTCTATGTACTGTATATAAGGTAATAAGATCTTAGGGCCTGATTCAGAGCCGCTCGTAAGCGGCCGCTCGTTCGCTTCGAGCGATGTTTGCCCAACTGCGCATGCGTACGGATCGTTATACGCATGCGCGAACCTGTCAGTGCGGTCGAAATTCATGTGCTCGCAAAATAGCGAATGCCTGATAATTTGAGTGACAGGAGGAGGCGTATGTGGGTGGTAACAGGGGAAGGTGCTTGAAAACGGGGAGTGGAGATCCGATCGCAGGCGTGCTTAAAGGTCAAAACGGGCGTTTTATGGGTGTGCATAATTAAAACAGCAGCGTCATTGACCACGTCACTGGGTTATTTTATAGCCAGAACTGCTCGCAAAATTGTGGTAGCAAAAACCAACCACAAGAATAGCGAGCAGTTCATACGCTGGTCGATGTACTCGATTAATCTAATAAATAGCGGACATGACGTAGGATGCGAGCGGCCAGGGGGCGTAGTTTCCCAAAAAACTAGCGCAAGTTTTGTTCGCTCGTTCAGACCTAGAGGCGTGAACAGACCGCAAAGAGCGAACGGTTCATTTGAATAGCCACCCCTATTTTCTGGACGAGCGAGCGCTAATTGCATCCGGCTCTGAATCAGGCCCTTAATTCCTTGTGCTCTGTAATATTTCTTAAAAGATCTTGAAGAGCATTGGCGGTCACCCCGGGGTAACCTAACTCAAGTGCTGTAACCTATTCCTGATACATTAGAAAGAAAGAAAGCACATGAGTTGAAATTGCTCCTAAGCTTCTTGAAATCTTATGCATGAGTAATATGTATTTTGCATATTAATGGTACACCAGTTCACCTTATTATGAAGCTGTGTGATAACCTCAAAACAAGGATTACTGGCCTTTAGGGATTTGAATAAACAAGAGTTACTGCTTTAGAGACTGCTGGATGAAATTTTAAATACATGGGAAAAGAAAAAAAAACAATTACTCTGTGCAATGCTTATCCTGAGACCACAGCCTGCGATTGTACTTTGCTCAGCTGATTTACCACATCATTTCATATTCCAAGTCAGTCAGCTGAATTTAACTTCTTATTGTCTAATCTTGAATAAAACAAAGTACTGGCATATTCTAAGGTTTGCACTGTAGAAATGATGTTAATTTTTTGGTTTGTTTCAATGGTTTTGATTTAGTTTCGATGTGACACGCAAAAGGGCCACGTAAAGTTGTCCATGAGGATAACAGTCTCCACTTAGGTCAACTCCAGCCATATTAAGGGGTAAGTTTACTAAGGTGCCGAGTTCTATTCTATGCCATTCGAGATCAGTCTCGGATGACATCGTCCGGATTCATGTGTTTCATTTTTCAAACAGGTTACTGAATTTACAAAGCTGACGAGTTCCTGTCATTTGTGTTATTCAATGGTGTAATCATTCGTTGTCATTCGTATTATTCATTCGTATTATTCATTTCTATTTACCATTCGGTTTTCACTAACTCGAACGCACAGATGCATGCATGGATCAAGGAGATCCGTGATAAATTAATCTGTGTGTAAATAAATAAACACAGAAGCACGGATGGTATCAGTGAGATCCATCTGTGCTTCTGTGTTTTAAAAATGAAAAACAGTGTAAAATTGGAAAAAACAGTGTGGCCCCCTCCCCAATAGAGCCCCAGTACTGGTTGTACTAAATACAGGGGACAAACGATGTAGGAGTCTCCCGTATTAAGCACAACCAGGACCAGGGTATTCAGAATCAGCCCTGGGTGCCAAAATACAGGGGACAAAAGATGTAGGGGTCTCCTGTATTAAGCGCAACCAGCACTGGTCTCTGAGGTGGTCCTGGTTCTGGAAATACAGGGGAAACAAATGTGTTTTAACTACATTTTATTATCAGCACTGGACTGTTTCTAGCGGCAAGGTAATGCCACAGCCATGGAAACCTTTTCACTGAATCCCCCAGCCAAACCATTACCCCTGACCGCTAGTCAGTCCAGGGATCCCTGGGGAGCTGGGACCCCTCTCCTTATAAAGGGGTCCCCCTCTCCAGGGCACCCCAGGCCTAGGCTGATAGCCCGGGGCTAGCCCCAGCACCCCTGTCAGCAGAGTTTTAGACATTGAATAGAGCAAAGTCGGCAGAGTTTAGCCTTTAGTAAATTCTGAATATGCATTTAACATGCGATTTAGCTGCATTCGAATTAATTAGAGCTTAGTAAATTTACCCCTATGCAGTGGCAGATTTTGCCTAGGGGCTGCAAGGCTGCAGCCCCCCCAGTAAAATCCACCACCTAATTGTAGTCAGCGCAGTCCGTGACTGCACTGGCTACACTGTGTGACTGGCAGTGGCTTCCTATTGGAAGCACAACCTGCCAGTCTCATACACAACAGACAGCCCCAGGGGGAGGTGACTACCCAGAGGAAGGCTCTACTCTGCCTTTCCGCCAGCCCTAACCGGATCCTAGAGGCTGCAGACGATGCAGCCCTTTGGATGTCGGTGGAATGCACATCTCCCCGCCGCTAGTGCACATGCACCAATCCCGGCGCCTGACAGATCGATTGCACAGGCATCGGGACCCGGCCAGGACTCAGGAGCGGGTGAGTAATTGCACCCTCCCTCCCGTTTTCAGCAGCGGCACCCCTCCTCACCTAAGAGGGTAGGAGCCACCGCTGCCCCTAAGTGTCTGTCCCTGTGCTTTATTTATTGCCATGCCAAAGCAGACTGTTACCGGGAATTGGACTCGTTTGAAATTTATGGATTGTTTTTCACATAACTGAAATAGGAACTGTAAAAAAAGGGAACAACTGGAATTTTTTATCAGTAATTAGGGCTTATATCAATTTTTCTGGAGAAAGCAGATATAAGTATCAATCTCTACATGGTTTAAAATAAAGTCCATTGTTATTATTATTATTAATATTATTATTATTATTATTATTATTATTATCCATTGTTGTGATATATCTTTAATGGTTCAGGCAGCGTAAGCCAAAAAAGTGATCAGGCATCTGTTTTATCATTGACTTGCTCACTAAAATCGTTACTGCTCGGCTCCTTTTTGTAATCAAAATCTGACCAGTGGTTCTCGAAATTCGTGTTTGTACAAATGCACCACTAGGACCAGGTTCAGGTGTGGGTGTTTACTTTCTCCTGGCTGGAGTTCCCGTCTTTGAGGTAGGACACACAGTGACAAAGAGGCAAGCCTAAGGTTCCCCTATGAGCAGACAAACAACCGCATGCATTGTTCTTCAAAAACAGATTATTTTTTATTGTTGCAGT
Organism: Taudactylus pleione; assembly: GCA_031769625.1. NCBI lineage: Eukaryota > Metazoa > Chordata > Amphibia > Anura > Myobatrachidae > Taudactylus > Taudactylus pleione. Next base: position 9,585,769 of record JAUIMM010000015.1, on the reverse strand, counting down.
AATTAGGAATTTAACAGGAACTTCGAATTATATCTGCATAAAATACTTACGGAAACAGTTGCTCTAGAAGATAGGTAATGGAAATGCAATTTTGTCTACAATGTAACTAAGTATAGAATCTGTACTTGCACAACCTAAATGATTTATAAAGATACAGCGTTGCAAATGACAATGCTTAGTATACAATGAAAGAAAAAATGATCCCCAGGCAGTAACAAACCTCCTGCTTAATTTCTTGTGACCTCAGCTGGCAACTAAAGAATTACCTTCTTTAGTTGCCAGCTGAGGTCACAAGAAATTAAGCAGGTTTGTTACTGCCTGGGGATCATTTTCTCTTTCATTGTATACTAAGCATTGTCATTTGCTACGCTGTATCTTTATAAATCATTTATGTTGTGCAAGTACAGATTCTATACTTAGCTACATTGTAGACAAAATTGTATTTCCATTACCGATCTCATAGAGCAACTGTTTCCGCAAAAAGAGGAGAGAGATTCTAACAAGCAGTTGCTTTAGATGGTACGAACTGCAGACCCAAGAATCAAAGCGAAACACAGTGAAGCGTCCCAAATTCAGGTAGGCATGCTCCTTACCGTGCGGTTCAGTGAATTTGCACGTCACCCCTGCAGATCCTCCAACATGACCCGTTCCATTAGGTACAAAATGCTCTGCTCCTGGACTTCCCTCTTAATTTATGATTGCAGACACCTGTGCTGAAACACCTGTCTCATCAATTACCTAGTTCAGCACAGGTGACTGCAATCATCGATTAGGTGGGAAGTTCAGGAGTAGAGTGTTTTGTACCTAATGGAATGGGTAATGTTGGAGGGTAGGCCCCTGCTGGACCTATGGTCGACAGTCTAATCAGTGTTTGGGAATGGTGATGAGGGAGTGGTTGGAGAAACACAGGTGTGCCTGTCTGTTTGAATGCCGTATCCTGGGTGTGCATAAATTAGCCACTGCATTGGCATTCACAGCTTGCGTACTCACTGCGTGTGTCAGGAGTTGCAATTTCTGAGACAGGTAAGGCCTGCTGTAATTATGCTTGAGGTTCCGATGTTACCGATGTATACGCAGGATTGCGAGATCTTACAGATGTGAGAAAGCGTAGTGGGCATCTCTATGCTGGCTGAGCAGATATTAGCATATTTCTGCAGCAGAACTGCGTGCATAATCGCAGCTGCAATCGCAAAAGAGATCCGTAATGACTCAGGCCCTCTGTCAACAGTCATATACTGTGGTGAGAGGCGTTATCTCTCACCTGAATTGCCCACGTTTCTGTAGGATCAGCTCCCTCCAAGGCAGTCTAGAGTGAAGCCTGTCCAGTTTGCAGCAGCAAGGGAGATTTGGAACTCCAGGTTTCACGGTTGCACAAACCCGGCTGGCATCAATACTGGAGAACAGGAAGAGTTTAAAACTCTCATCCTCTGTGCACTGATGCCGGCAAGCGGCCAGTTTAGTAGGCCTAAGTTCTATAGTACCAGGGACTGATGTTTGACTATGCTGGAAAAGCATGGCAGATTGTGGCTGCAGGCCATTGCAGCAAACTGACCACCAAGCATTGGAAGTGCTGGGACATTTAATTTTGTTTTTTTACTTGTGTTATATGCCTGTGTGTCCAGGCCTAAGTTTATGCATGCTAAAGTGCAGTGTCTGCTGCTATTAAAGACACTGCTTTACCGAGAACCTGCCTGTACTAAGGCCCTGATTCAGAGCCAGACACTCTATCAGAGCGCTCGCTCTGAATCAGGGCCTCCTGGCCGCTCGCACAGCTGTGGGTAAACACCCACAGCTATAGCGAGCGGCCAAAAAGATGGTCGCGATGGTCAAGACCATTGCGACCATCGGGCTTGCGACGAGACCCTTGTGGTAGGGTCTCGTCTGCCGCAAGCCCTGGAGTGCTTTCTGCCCTATCAGAGCCGAGAGCACTTCCACTGACATCACTTGTGATGTCAGTGGGGCCGGCCCCAGCCGGTAGTCGTTCCCATGGGAACGCCTCCGTTTGGGCATCCACGCCCCCAGCACGCCCACCAAAGGGTGCGTGCTGTCACTCACCATCGACAGCACGCCCCCTTTGTAGTGAGACCCATAGCGACGGCTAGGCCATCGTTATCTGGGTCTCGCGCATGCGCACGATGGAGCCGCCTCCCTCGTGCACATGCGCACTTGGCCAACATCGACCCGCTTGCGAGCGCGTCTGAATTAGGCCCTGAGTCCTTATCTCTACTCCCTCTGTTAAAATACTAAGTTAATCAGACGAAGATCCCATTACATGTAAAAAGAGAGTGTTACCAAGCAACGCCTACAGAATACACTTCCCATGCCTCTGGTCTGCAATTTTACCTAAACTGTGATGTTCCACTAAAATAAATAAATTCCCACTCCAACGGGCATGTTTATCAATATGATTTTTACTAAAATGTTGTGAAAATGGGTGTTTTCACACCTCTTTCACATTATTTTGGTTTCACTTAAAGAGCATTTGTAGGAGAGTTCAGAAATTTCTCCTCCAAGCTCTAATTATCACATTTTTTTTAGTAAGCAGATCGCATTTCCCATAAATGTAATGAGAAATGCGATCTGCTCAGATTTAGTACATTTGAATAGTAAAAAAATAGCAGGCAGCGCATGCACGGTTACACTCTTTTGCGAAGAGATTCGCAGGGACAGAGGACCTCGTTCAGAGGCGGTCATTAGATGCAAGCGGTCGCTCTGAATGAGGACGGCTGCTTGCATCTAGTAGTGCCGCCTCTTGGTCGATCGCTAAGCTGTGGGTTACCACCCACAGCTCTAGCGACCGACCAGGGTGATCGTCATGATGGTCAAGACCATCGGGGCTTGCGACAAGACCCTAAGGTTGGGTCTCAGCACTCGCAAGCCCCAGGGAGCTTCCTGCCCTGATCGAGCAGGAAGTTCCCCACTGACATCACTGCTGATGTCAGTGGGGCCGCCGCCAAACGGCAAGCATTCCTTCGGGAACGCCTCCGTTTGGCCAGCCACACCCCCTGCCCACCTCCCAAACGGGGCGAGCTGTCACTCACCATGGACAGCTCGCCCCCTTTGGTGCAAGACCCCTAGCGACGGAGCATCCATCGCTAGCCGGGTCTCGCGCATGCGCACGTTGGAGCCGGCTCCGACATGCGCATGCCCAGTGGGGAAACATCGACCCGGTTGCGAGCGCTCAGCGCTTGCGACCGGGTCTGAATGACCCCCAGCGTTTTTTCGCAAGCTCAGTCCCTGCATATGATATTTGATACATCCTTGCAATGTATTCAAATATCGCATTGCGATTTTTGTCAAATTTATCACATCCCATCAGCCTCTGAGATGCCGATTGTAATAAATATGCCCACAAATCACTATATTAAAAAATGAGTAGATGGTGAGACTAGTTTTGCAAATGAATGATGGTGAGACTAATTTTGCAAATCCACAATCATTTATTTTTATATTGATTTACCAAGGAATATTAGAATACATTAGTCAATTATGTGCTTTTATTTTGAATAAGAAATGGTAAGCAATATACTACAGATAAAGAGCTGTCATGTTGTCAAGACCACAAGATAGTTACAGAGAAAATAATATGCAACTTTGAGGCAAAACATTATGAATTCTATTTTTATCTACCCACTGCCTGTGCTTAGCCCCATCAATTCATCACTTATGTCCAACGCCATTACTGTGTGTCCTGGCGCCCCATGCTGGCCACGCCCCATGAGTGCATTACATCATACGAAGTGGGCAGGGTCATCATCGCTGGGAATGACAGCAGTGACCGAAGCAACCTCAGGATGCTCCCGGCCAGAGCCGTAACTAGACTTTTTGGTGCCCTGTGCCAGAAAGAACATTGGCGCCCCCCTCATTTTTCAAAGGGACATACTGCACCCAAAAAAGGGCCATGGCTTCATGGGGAAGGGCCAGGGAAGAGATAGGAGAGGCCAGAAGATGCTGGGCATGAAATAAAAGGAAGCTACAAGCAAGAATGATAATAAACAGAAATATGACAGGCCCAAACAGTGCCCCCTGCCCTGTGGTGCCCTGTGCGATGGCACCGGCCGCACTACCCTAGCTACGGCCCTGCTCCCGGCGGCTGCAAGGGCAGCGGTGTACACATCTGAAAAGATTCTGATTGCAGGGTGCCATTCCAGGTAACCTGCTAGTTAGATGCAAGTACCACTGGGCATAGGCTGTGCTGTCCACAGGGCTCTGTACTCTGTAACATCGATGGCACACCCTAGTTACGGCCCTGCTTATGCCGTGCAAATACTCTTCTGCATAAAATATGCACATGGCACGTTTACCATAGATTTGGGACCAGGGCAGCCAATTGGAATTAGGGCCCTTGTAGAAAATACTAGGCTGCTTTTCAATGAAATGAAAACAACAATAAATGCAATTTTGTATCAAGAAACTACAATAAAGCTTTTATATAGAACATTCAAAACAAATCTATACATTGTGACCACAAGCAACACATAGATTTAAGGATAAAAACAAAACACAATGGAATATGCTGGTGGTATATAAGTAAATGTTAATAAATAAATAAATAAATACATTTTAGAATTCATATCACAGTAACATAAATAAATTATTAAATTGTAAGTAGAAACATGAATGTTTGTTAGGCATTATTCGGCAAGAGAAAAATACAGTCATATCACAAACAGTTACCAAACTGGAGTGCTGACTTTTTTATTTTATTTATTTTTAAATGGTAGGATGATGGTAATAATAGGATGATGGTAATGGCAGGATGATGGTAATGGCAGGATGATGGTAATGGTAGGATGATGGTAATGGTAGGACGATGGTAATGGCAGGATGATGGTAATGGCAGGATGATGGTAATGGCAGGATGATGGTAATGGCAGGATGATGGTAATGGCAGGATGATGGTAATGGTAGGATGATGGTAATGGGTCCTGGGGAGAGGACCAGAGGGTGTACAAAAATGTTGGAAAATGGTGTTGGTTAAGGAAGGAGCAGAGTAACTGTACACAATAGCATATACTTTAACAATCTGTTTATTCACTTATAAAATGTCCTTTTCTTATCACCCTATCTTATGATACTATATGTTTTTATACTTCGCTTTGAATAGACCCTATTACAGGGCATATAGATAAAAGTAATCATCAAGACTTAGGAGTATATAAGTTATTAATACCTGTATATATTTTCAAATAGAAAACACAAATAAAAATAAAAAATAATAGCGGTTAATAATAGATTGAATTGATACCTGTGTTTTTTAAAAGCATACCTAATAAAATGTTATATTTTAATATTGAGATTAGTATCCAGGGATATAGTGCACCTTGTTGCAAACTGATTCCTTTTTATACTTAGTTGAGTACAATAGCGGATACCTTAAAATTGCAAACAGCCTAGTTACTTAACTAATGGAGTGGTTTATTGACTAAGTGATGGGTACGGCAGTACTCAGATACACAATGGTAGGATAGAGTGGTGCGAGGTGTCATACAGCTCACCAGCCGTATGCAGGATGCAAGTAGCGGTGCAGGATCACTCTGGAAACGCTTTTGGAGCAGGTGGAGTGGTCTAACTGAAGCTAAGAGCACTGTGTCGCTCATACATAGTGCCAAGATGGTGCTGTGCATGCGCAGTACTAGGTTTGGTGGCCATCTTGATTAGGGAATAATGGAACTAACATGGAGTCTCCGCAGTAGTGCACTCCATTCTCAATAAAAAATGAGGGAGTGAAGGGTGGGATCAAAGAATACTTGAAGTTGTATAGAATGAGTCAACCATGATCAGGAAAGTGCAGGGTGATAACTAAGAGGGTGGAGGGCCCTGCTTATGAGAACTTACAGTCTAAGAGCATGACTGAGAAAACTTTAATGGACAATGGGATATCCAAAAGATATCCCATAGAAAATTCTTGGTATAGAACCGGCCCTGGCTACAGCATGTGTGATTTGCATCTAATCTGGGTACCATTTACTCTATGAGCACCCTAGTAATAAGCAAGAATAAAACCAAAATCCTGTATATAAGAGACTGAGGGGCCTATTCATCATTACTTAAAAATTCGATGGAGGTAATTAGGTTTAGAACTCGCATGGAGTTCTACCTGATTACCGGAGGAATTCATCATTCCTCCTCTCCATAACTATCTATTCCGAAAAGCTGTAATTTTTGCGATGACGGCTTTTCAGGAAATAGATACTTTTCCTTCTCTACTCTACCGCAGCTGTAATCAGTGCTACGCCTGCACTGTTACGTTCACAAAAGCGGTGCATGCGCAGCACTAATTACAACTGCGGTAATTCTGTAGCTTAATTTCTACATCCCAATACTAAAGTATGGGGAGTGTGAAAATTAAAGCAGGTGGACTTAACCAGGAGATATCAGTGATATCTCCTGTTTTAAGTGTATTAATGAATACTAAAAAAACGGTAATTAAGGAAAATGTCCTTAAAACTATTATTTTAGTGTTGATGAATAGGCTCTACCCCTCCTTTTTATTCCTTAACCAAGCTTCCTATTTTTGTGTTTACAAACACTATAAATTGTCACAATCTGCCAGACCACTATCCCCAATAACTGGATCCAGACAAGTTATGCTTGGTTTCTATCTGCTGCTGAGCCCTGCCAGTTGGTGGCTGTCTATCCCCGCTGCCAGACTGATGCCGGAGTTCCCGCAGCTGCTAGTCTTCGGTAGTCTGAAAAGGTCTCCGGTAGTCTGCAGTCAATCATAGCCTTTACAATGCTGGTCAGGTGACTAGATTTTCCTTTCCCAGGGGTTTTGGAAATAGGTGAGTTATTTATCTCACAGTTCCAGCCTGTGCTACAACACTTTCCATAGTGTCTCTCCTTACAGTCCCAGTATGTGCAATGGCACTCCAAGCAGTGATTCATTTCACAGTACCTTTGCACCTCCCACTGTGCCTCACACCTCAAGCCTCACTCAGCTTCAATTCCATCTAATGAATTGCCATTCAGCAGCTCCTGTCATAAACACATTTTCCTACTATACCTTGTAGTTCCCTAAAATAGGAAATCGGGATCATAATTGGAGTGCTTGGAATAAGTAAAGGATTTTGGGCAAAATATTCAATTTTACAGTATGAAGTCTACCTAGCCAAGACAGTAATGATGACCATTTCTGAAAGTCAGCTTTAAATGTAGTTAGCAAAGAGGAAAAAGCTTAAAGAGGTTAGAGTTATCTTTGAATAAAATTACCCCAAGATATTTCAATTGAGATGGATGCCAGTGGAACAGAAACGCCTCCTGAAGACCCTCCATTACAGGACCAGGCATCAAAATTGTCTCACCAGGTTCGGCAGTGCTGGGGTCCGGGTTGGTGAAGGGCAGCGGGCATGGCTCCCCCTGGGGTGCACGTGCCGACCTAAAAGAAATTTAGAGACAGACGCGCCAAACGTGATATCAAACGAGAATCAAACTCCTCCCTATATAAAGGAGTCCCTGGGCACTAGGCAGGTGCCAGAGTATAAGCTCCCAAACCTTACTCCAGCATCCCAGTGATTAAGTTTGCTCGTTGCTGATCTAGGCTTTGTTTGTGACCTGACTTTGTCTCCATTCTGTACTGCGCTTGGTATTCCTGTTTTGACTTTGACTTTCCTCTGCGACCTGTTAACGACTGCTCCCTGGTACAATCTTGTCCGCTTTGTTCCAACCTGGCTTGTCAAATACGTGGTATGCCAGCTGGTACTTCACTCCAATCCAGAAGAACACCAGCACCTACTGTATACAAGGATGCAGCTGTCCAAACCTCCTTGCGGGGGTCCCTGATGAATACTGCTGGTATGTTAAACTCCGCGCTTCAGTACTGAGTGTCGCCAATCCTGAAGTACAGGCTAGCATCCATTATCTGTCCATGAGTTGTGACAGAAATAATTACAGCCACCGATTTTGTATAATTCATTTTAAAATTATATAAATACACAAACCTCTGGAAATTGTGTATGAGAACAGGGAAAGAAATAGAAGCAAGAAGATGGCAATTTATGTTCAGTAGTCCCTACGTGAACCCCCTTGATGTCATCATTTGCCCAGATCGCCCTTGCCATAGCCTCAATACAGAGCACAGAGATTAAAGGGTACAGAGGACATCCCTGTCGAGTACAGCTTTGAATAGGAAAATAATTTGAAAGCGCTCCATTAATCTGCACCCTTTCAGAGGGAGAACAGTATAGGGCAAGTATACGATGAAGACAGTGTGAATACAGGCCCAAGTGTTTGAGAAAACCCTCCATAAATTGCCAGTCTATTCTGTCAAATGTCTTCTCTTCATCAGTAGATAGGAGGACCATGTGGGACCCACCACATGCTTAGCGAGATGGATGAGATCAATGATTTCAGTAGTGTTATCATTAGCTTCTCCACCAGCAACAAATCCCACCTGGACCTCATGAACCAAACCGGGAAAGGCCCCAGTTGTTTGGCGAGAAATTTAGCGAACAATTTGAAAAAAATCAGCGTTTAGAAGAGAGATTGGCCTATAGCTCGAGCACTGGGCATGATCCTTCCCATCTTTAGGAATTATAGAAATATGAGCCTTAACACTCTGGGGAGAAAAGGTAATGTCGTCAGAAATAACGTTATATTCTTTTAAGACAAGGGCCATGAGAGAGGCACTATATGTTTTGTAGTAACTAATTGGGAAGCCGTCTGTGCCTGGACTCTTCCTGTTCAGAGTAGCCAACAGTGCCACCCCCAATTCCTCAATGGTGAGTGGTTGTTCAAGGGAAGCAATATTCTCTGCAGTAATACATGGAAAATTAACAGAACAAAGATATGAACTAATTGCCTCCTTAAAGGAAGGTTGTTCAGAAGAGGAGTGGTTGTCTCTTAAATTATAAAGGTTTGTACAGAAAGCCTACAAGGCTTCAGCAATTTGGGAAAAAGTATAGACACATTTTCCCCAGAATCTTGAATGGAGTGAACATAGGACTGTACTCTCTGTGCCTTCAGCGCCCTAGCAAGCATTGTGCCTGGTTTAATGCCCCATAAATAATATTTATGTCTACATTTGCACATATCAAGCTTGGTCTTGTCCTGGAGGAGCTTGTTAAGGGCCATTCTCACCTCTGTGAGTTCTCACAGAACATCTGCAGAGAGCAAGTACTTATGGGACATCTTAAGAGTTTTATTAGGATCTAGAAGTTGTATTCTCTGGGTCATCATTTCCATTTTTAACTGCAAAGCCTAATTGTATAGATTTACCTCAAATTAAACATTGTGCACCTCCTGAATGACCAGAGATGCATCTTGATCATCATTGAGAGATATGTAATAGGAGATGGCAGAACAAAGTTCATCTTTAAGATGGGGATCAGAAAGTAGGAGATCATTGAAACGCCAGATCCATCTTCCGGGAGGCGCCAAATTAAGTCTCACAGAAGCATAGTCTGGAGCCTGGTCAGACCATGTAATTTGTCCAATCCCACTGTAATGGTAAAATTTTAATATTTATGATCAACAAGAAAATAGTCAACTGAAGTGTATACAGAATGGGTACTAAGTAATAAAGGTAGTCCTTAATGGTGGGATGTTGCATCCTCCACAAATGTATCAATTTGTGCTCATGGAAGACGTATTCTATGATGGTTTCGTAGCTGAAAGTGAGAAGACACAGCAGAACAGTCAATGGCAGGGTCTAGAGACCAATTGAAATCACCCCCTAGAATAAGGGAACCCTCTCTCATTGGTTCCAGAAGTCATGAGATTTTATTTAAGAACTGGCGCTGGTTGTCTACATTTTGGAAAATAACGTACATTTGAGGACCTGACATCTACCCTCCTCTAAAATGTGGTGGCAAACTTTAAAAAGTGGCATTTTAAAGGGGAAAGCAAGATAGCCTTTCTCAGAGTATTATCACTATGAAAAGTCTGCGGTTAGTAGTAGTTACAGTACCAAATTTAGGAGAAGCATGGATTTTAAAATGCATTTCTTATAAAAACATAACATCTATCCTTTCTGTTCTAAACTACCGAAGTAGAGTAAAATGTTTTTCTGGGATATTAATCCCCTTTACATTTAAAGTGTATAATTTTATATCAGCGCGCTCAATGTAAGCCATGGGAACTAAAATAAGAAGGATACAGAAATCTGTAACAATATATACTCACTGGGTGTATAAACTACTATACAATCCCTATACAGGGTAGATATGGTGACCGATGGAAGGAGTGGGGTGGGCAAAGGGAGGAAAAATAGAAGAGAGAAGGAAGAAAAAAAGACAGAAAACAAACATATGGTAAGCATACAACTACTTAAACACACATTAGAAAACATGTTACACAAAAACTGCTGTTGGACCAAATGGGTTGACAAATACTACCCATGTTCCAAAAGTGTAATGCTGTAAAAACCCAACTGTGGTAGGGCGGTCATCGCCACCATCCGGGAACATTTGAACAATTATATAGATAACAACTACTGTTGGCACAGTATATAACTAAGAAACACGACGAATAACAAAAAGAATAAACACATAACATGCCTGTAATTAAAAAGTGTTATGTATATAGCTGCAAAAGGCAAATAATAAGTTTGCCGTAATAAAAGAACCTGGTTGAGAAAAGGAAAAATATATATTTTTGTTTTAAGCAATATATATATATTGAAATCTGCAGAGAGTTCTGTATAATCAGCAAATGAACATCTAAATCAATGGTCATTGAAAACAGGTGCTGAACACTAATCAGGAAAGTCCCTCGACCTGAGAAAAAGAAGTAGGCTCACATATAGACACATAAAGTCTTCAGGTACTACCCTTCGAGCGGTTATGACGTGGTGAAGGTGCACCACTTTTGTGGCCACGTGTCGACTGCCAAGGTGTGTGCTGTGCAGGCAAGCAAGGAGGTTCAAGGCGAGAGGTAAATTGAGTCCAGTCAGTAAGGGATAGTTTTGAGATCTCAAGGGCAGTACAGAAGTTTTCCAAATCTTCAGCATCCTTGGGGCGACTTGATGACCTTCATGAGAAGCCTGAATGCTGGGCGGGAAGCCTCAACGAAACCTGATGCCTTTCAGGGAAGATTTGAATTTTTGCACCGCTAAACGCAATTGCCTCTAACTTACAAACTTTGCTGAGGATGTCTTTTACAATTCGGTATTGTAAGCGACAAATAATATCTTTAGGGGCTTCAGACTGAAGACCTCGTCGATGAAGGGCTCCCTGTGCTCGGTCAAAAGATGACATTGTCAGGGTCTGCATCAGTAATTTAATTGCAGACCTTAGTGAGTGCATCCAGAATACCTGGACCTTGTACATCTTCAGCTATCACCCTAATGCGAAGATAATTGCAGCAGTCTCTGTTAACCAGGACATTACCGTAGGTGTTGCTACATGATTTTCCCAAGATCTCTGATTTAAATAACTTGTGGAAATGTATTGTAAAGAAGAGGGAGAACCGAAGAAATCCCCAAGGGTCAGCGATTGAATCAAATCTTTGTGGTGGTGGCAAAGCTATTATTAATTGTATGATAGGAAAATTAGGTTTTTAAACCAAGAGGTTGTCCCACAAGTGTCAAAACAGTCTCAGATGAGGCCTGTCATACTCATCGAGGCGGTGGCCCCCAGAGACATCAGTATACCGGGCCCCAACATTTCTATTGCTGGCTCTGCTAGTCGCACCCCATACACACATGTGTTCATCAATATTATGAAAAAAAGACTTGAACACATGTGGGCAAAATTTACTAAGCAGCTGGTTCTAAACCCTGGCGTTTTTGCTATATGCAGATTTACTAATGCCAAAACCACTTCTAAACCGCCGTCAAAGCACACTTTAGAACAGAATAGAATAGAGTTTAATACCAAAGCACCATCAATGTTTTAGACCACAGGTTCTCAAACTCGGTCCTCAGGACCCCAAACAGTGCATGTTTTCCACGTCTCCTCACAGATTAACAAGTAAAAAAAATTAGCACCACCTGAGAATCTTTTAAAATGAGTCAGTTAGTAATGAATACACCTGTGCACCTGCTGGGTGACCTGAGGGCTGAGTTGGAGAACCACTGTTTTAGACCATAGAAAGAATAGAATACAATAGAAACCCCTGATTTATCAAGCAGGGGGTTTTCTGAACCACCATAAAACTGGCAGCAAACCCACAAAAAAAATGTACTATAAATGAATTGATTTTAATAGGCAATTTTGACAGGAATATCATCCAATTGGACTATAGAAGATTATGCTGTCTCTCACTAGACATGACTAGTCATTAACATATATACAAAAAAAATAACTATATAAAACAAAAAAAAAACACAATCACACTGTACTCATATAAAAAAAAATCACACACAGGACTTAAATAACTGACTACATGGAAAATACAGCTCGAATAGACAAATACAGTACAGACCAAGAAATAAACCAACTTATTAAAAAAATCATAACAATTAGCAATCACTTTATGGGGTATATTTACTAAAGTGAGAGTTTTTAGAAATGGAGATGTTGCCCATAGTGGGATGTAGTCAGGATACCAGCGGCCGCTATCCCGGCCGACGAAATCTGACACTAAAATCCAGACATGGGACTAAAGATAGGCGTCCAAATCCCGACGTCTATCTTTAGCCGCACGACGAAATCCCGAAACTTGGCATACCGAACGAAGGAAAGCCAGGTGTCTTAGGTTCTAGCCGTGGTGGAGGGAGGGTTAGTTTTAGGAACCCCCGGGGGCGATTTAGGGTTAGGGTTACACTAGGGGAAGGGTGGGGTTAGGCTTAGGGACCCCGGGGGGGGGTTAGGGTTAGGCACACCCCTGGGGGGGTTAGGTTTAGGCACTAAGGGGGAGGCTAGAGTTAGGCACCAATAAGGAAGGGTTAGGGTAGGGAAAGGGGAGGGTTAGGGTACTTACCACCCCCCATCGGGATATCGAAACGTCGGGCTTCTGCTGTCGGTATTTTATCTGGCAGCTATTCAGCTGCCGGCATTACATACCGATTCCAACCATAGTAACCAATCAGATTCTACTATAATTTAACTAGCACCTTCTAGAAGATAATAGCTAGAATCTGATTAGTTGCTATGGGCAACATCTCCACTTCCAAAAACTCTCACTTTAGTAAATATACACCTATATCTTTCTCCTTATACTTTCCTACAACTTTCTCCTTCTCCACTTACACTCCTCACAAATTCACAAAGTGAAAGATACTTGCCAACTCTCCCTGATTGTCAGGGAGACTCCCTGAAATAGTAGCAATCTCCATGACTCCCTGAAGAGTCTAGCAATCTCCCTGATTGTACCTTACTCCTATTATGTAGCTGTTACATTAAAAAAGAAAAACAGAGATATATACATTCAAATGGGATCATTAGAATAATTTCCCTGCATTGGTTATAAGGCACAATGATCCCTATGGTTACATGCATTTTCTGAAACGTAGCAGTGTGTTTTCATCAACAAGTAGATCTTACCAGTGGCGTCACAAGGGGGGTGCGGGCCACATCCGGGTGACACCCCGCCGAGGGGTGACACCAAGGTGCAGACTCCCCTTCAGTGACAGGAGCCGGGTGCTACACTGTAGTGCAGCACTCGGCTCCTGACACTGTGAGGGAGCCGGCACTGCACACAGGACAGGGCACCTCCTGCACCCCCCCGCTCGGACCCCCCTGGTAAAATGCACGGGACAACGGGGTTCGGGCTGCGAGACCACACCCCTTCCAGTGAGGCCACACCTCCTTTCTGTATGGTCACGCCCCCTTATCAGCGGCGCGTGCAGCATTCCACCCCGCACCAGATGACAACGTGGGGAGGAACGCCACTGGATCTTACTAACTGCTTTGAGGTTCGTTTACATTTGGATGTAAATCAATATTATGACTTCTCTCAGACGGAGCAGTACACGTCCACTATACCACCACGCTCATAGGTGGTGTTTTCATACTCTCCCTGAAATGCTTTTTCAACAGTAGGCAAGTATGAAGTGAAAGTAGCCGGCTGTCTGTTGTATATGATATCATGTGAATACTGTTTCTGCAAAAGCACCATTAAATGAATAGGAATACAATATCATCTTATCCACTGTGGCCTGTTTCTATGATAAAAATAGTTTGTTGCTTTCTATAACAAATAGAGTAGCACAAATGAATGACTACCAATAGAATAGCTTCTATTTCACAGTGGTCTGTTTCTATGATGTCAGGTGAATTTTCTTTCTATAAAAGCACTATTAAATCAATATGAATAGAATAGATCATACTTGCCTACCCTCCCAATTTGGCCCGGAGCCTCCCGAAATCGGGAGCCACTCCTGGCCCCCCGAAAAGGCAGGCAAGCCTTCTGGCAGCCACCGACCCCGATTTGGTTGGGGCCAAAATGACACGATCGTGTGGCTACGCCGCAACTCCGCCCACAAACGCCTACCACACCCCCCGATTTTGCCAATCTGGCTGCACCCTCCCGGAAGGGGCAGCCAGAATGTCGGCATCTATGGAATAGATTCTAATCTGCAGTGGTTTCAATAGAAATCACAGTGAAATAGAATAGAAACCACTGCAAAATAGAACACACCACGGTGGGTTGTCGTTTAGAAACTGCCGGGGATCGACGGGGTTTTCAGTGTAGACATCAAAACCGGCATATAGTAAATGCGGTCAATTAGAAATAGAAACCGCTGTCAATTGACGGCGGTTTCTGGCAATTTCTAATTAAAACCCAACCGCCGCTTTGTAATAAAATTTAGCCCGTTGTCAACAGATGGCAGGCAGACAGCCTGGCCTTATATGACATTGTACCGCCTTGTTGGCTATCTGGACCTATTTTGACTGTTGCAAAGCAACTTAACCTTCCTCTTTGCTATGCTCAGTTTACTTTCTCCTAATTTTCTAGCAAGTCCTAGCTCCACCACCTAAGTTCCTATATAAATCAAGCACTGTCACTGTTTTATTGCTCCTGCAGTAATCTATGACAGGTGCAGGGTGGATGGTGAATTCCTGTACACATTTACCATCACCAAATTGTCTCTGTTGATGCACTTATTAATTTATCTGTCTCTTAGGGGCCTATTTATCACAAATCACATTTCTAATACAGTTGTAATTCGATCATTTTATCTAAACTTGCAAAGCGACATTTTTTATTTTCGCTTGAATTTAGCCAACTTTTCTTACCGGATACAGGCTCCAAAAGAGCAAAGAGTTGGAATCAAAGTGATAGCTACTGGGGAAGAATCCTTGTATGGTAAAAAAAAATGGAATAGTAGCCCATTGGCTACTACAGGGTAATGCTATCTTTAGATGGCGTTGGCTACAGGGCCACACCTCTGAAATGCTTCTCATTCAGGACCTTGGTAAATTTGACAATGTAGCAGTCACCACTATGGTGTGGGCTTTTAGAATTGGAGATGTTGCCCATAGCAACCAATCAGATTCTAGCTATTATCTTCTAGAAGGTGCTAGATAAATGTTAAGTAGAATCTGATTGGTTGATATGGACAACATCTCCACTTCTAAAAACCTGCACTTTAGTAAATATACTGCCCAGCGTGTTAAGCGGAGTACACACCTATATAACCGTCGGGCCTTTCTTTCAATTTCAACCCGTTCATGCGATATCGAAAGAGTGTGTACGAACCTTCAATCATGTTTTTGTCGGGTGAAAACAGGTCACATCGAAAGAGCGGATCTCATGTGTTGTTTAATATTCAGCCAATTCGACGATGCCATATCGGACCAAAAGTGTACAGTACCATTCTTAAGACCATGACTAGCGATCTTACACCAACAGTCAGGGGTTAAAGTGGGCAGGAACGGGGTGGAACTGAGTTCCGTCACCTCTAATGGTAGGTGGAACTAGTTCCACCTCAACCAAGTCCCTGCACAGAAGTCCCACAGACAGAGAGCCACTCACTGTCTGCCTAGGGAGTCTTAATTTCTTCAAAGGTCCCTCATTTCATAGAAACTAGTATGTAGGTAAGGAAAGCCTCAGGCAAAGGCAATACACAGGGGTTGCAAAACACATTAGGCATCCAATTGACATAGACTAGTTTGTGGGGACCCCATAAAAAAAAATCAGGGGCACGGCAGAAAATAACACTGATAATATTGAATGTTTTTTTTCTTTTTAAGTGATCTAACATTGTAGTCTCAGCTGATGGCAGGAGTGCTAAAAAAAAGCATCTAAAATGTATTTCACACTGTCATAGCCCCAAAAGCTTCTGGCCCCCACCATTCACTTTACCGTTTCCTATACACAATAGTGTGTGTAAAGAACAGTTTTCACACTTGTTTTGGCCTGTCAGACTAGCGTGGCGAGGGGGTGGAGAGTAGACGACGGGGGAGATGAGTTCCACCATCTCTCCAGGACCACTTTAAGCCCTGCCAACAGCAGTGATGTATTTGTGGGCGTCTTTGGTTTTCTTTCAAAATTTCTGCAGACAGGTCGCAAGTATAATTTGTATAAGTGTGTACGCACGTATTGGCACTGTCGGGACTTTCTAACGGGAGTGAAGTAGATCAAAACATTGCATCAAAAGAGTTATTGCAAAGGTGTGTACCCAGCTTTACTTGCATGAATATCTATAGGGTGCAAACCTATATAATCCAATGTATTTCACCTGATTACCTGTTCTCAAATGTAGTTCTCATTAATTACATTGGAGAAGCGCTGCATACACTGTCTGAAACCAAGCTCATATATAGCAAATGTGCCAGTGAGAATACCGGGGGAATTCCGGTTAACTGGATACTCCCCTAAGTGATTCCCCACATTTAATACAGAGACCTCCGATTAGCCCCATCAACCACCAAATAATTGTCCCCTTATTAATTGTTCGACCAGCTACTATAAATGAATTTATTTACCTCTCTGCATTATATTGTTATGCCCCATATTACATTAGTATTACATTAATAGGCCCCTCATTACATTAATAACCCCATTACATCACATTAATACACACAAATACATGAATACCCTACCACCAGCACCAGGGCCGACGAGAGCCACACCGGGCCCAGGTGACAGGGGACGTGGTCTAATCACGGAAGGCGTGGCCATGCCCCCATAAAAAAAAATTGCGCTGGGGAGGGGGGGCGCTGTGTGCAGCCCGGCGTGATCGCTCCCCCCATAGGCGTAGGAGACTACTCCGGCTGCTGCTTTAGCAGCCACAAGCAGTCTCCCAGTGCAGTCCGGCACACATCAGTGTGTGCTGGGCTGCTGTGCTGTGTGCTGGGCTGCTGTGACTTAAGAGGGAGGGGCAGCGGTGCTGGACCCGGGCCCCCCGCCAGACCCCTGCAGCAAGCCCCGGTCCGGGCAATTTGTACCCGCTCCTCCCCCCTATACCTGCTCTGCATGGCTTGAATGCTATGTGAGGCTAGCTCAGCTGTCTGATTTGCACATAAAGTAATGTTGCCCCACTTGGAAGGTATGGAGGTTAGGGAGCAGAGGTCAGTAAAATTGGACACCCCCAGATACTGCCTAGCAGTGACTTCTTATTGGAAGCACTCCCTGCTAATCCCTGCTGGATAGGCAGTCTCAGGGGAGGTGTTTTCTCCCCCTGACACTGTCAGTTTAGACTGCAATTAGCAGCCCTATCTGGCTACATTAGGCTGTAGCAGATGCAATCCCTAGAAGCCTGGTTGTTTGTAGCGCATGTGAGATACTGTATTTTGATTATGCACATGTGCACATTTCAGACCAGCAGGGCCCCAGGTAGTATAAGGTAGGAGCCGCTGCTGGTAGAGTGTAGGAGAAAAGGGGAGGGGCAGGTGGTGAGGAGACTGCAGGAATCAGGATATTAGGGAAAGGGGAGAGTAGAAGGAAGATTCGTAAGATGTCTGGCATATAGTTATTATGTCAACATTCAGAATGTCAACACCAGAATGTGAACATAGGGCCTGATTCATTGCAGATCGCAATTGCAACAGCGCACACACTCACTCGATGATGGCTTTCTATCTGCGTGCGTGACTGGAGTGTGATCGCAATGCTAGCTGGCACACACGCACTGCGGTGCATACCCATGCTCAGTTACACGCCATCGGACGATCTGCATATGCGGTTGCAATTACGATCCATGCTGAGTAAGGCCCTATGTGTGAGAAGAGACCGGGGTGAGATCAGTTGGCTTTAATGCAAGAAAAAAGGAATAAAACACATCATGTTTGAGCTGAAAGCTCTCTGGGGCTTGCGGCCACAAGACCCTACCACAAGGGTCTCGTCGCAAGCCCGATGGTCTTGATGGTCGCGATGGTCTGCCAGGAGGCAGCTCCATTAAATATAAAAAGACGCCCTGTTTCAGAGCGAGCGCTCTGTCAGAGCAACTCCGGGTCAGACCCGGAATTTCGGTGTAAAAGTGGTATAAGTAGCGATGCAAGGGTGCCTGTTTTCAATTGTGTTTTAGCAGGAGCTCCCACTATAATTTTCCCATTTGCCCATGGCACTGTCTATGGGGTATACATTCCTATTAACCGAAAAGCTGGATTCTGTGTTGTGACTGTATTAGAGAAGACAGTGGCTGGATCTTTATGCACATTCATTCTGAGAGTGCCACTGTACCCTGCAGGGTGTCTATCTGTTCTCCCAGAACCATGATTTGCTGTGACGGAGTTAACTGACTATTCTCCCAATTTATTAGCCTTCCATGGTCTTGAAGAAATAGAACAACTTGATCTACTCTGGTCTGTACAATCTGTTGATTTTCAGTTTGCTTAATTGCGCAAGTAGCAAGATCACGACCTTCGTAAAAGTTTTCAATGAGGTCAGCAGCCTGAATGGGACGCTGGTAAATTGATAATGGTTGCCCAGGATACAGAACCTGAGATAGGACTGTCTGGCAATTGCAATATGGAAATATGCACCTTGGAGGTCTATAGAAGCCAAGTATTTGCCTTTGTTTATTTCATTCAGGATTGGCTTGATTGTCTCTATACAAAAATTGGCTTTATTGTCTCTATATGAAAATGGTTCACAATTCACATGGACATACTTGTTTAGATGCTTGTAAATCTAGTATTGTCCTGCACGCCCCTGAAGATTTCTTTATTAGAAAAAGGTGTGAATAAAAACCTGTTACTCTCTGCACATGTAATAATTGGGAACTGGGAAAATTTGTCATACTGTTCTCTAGAGCAGAAGTTCTCAAACTCGATCCTCAGGACCCCACACAGTTCACGTTTTCCAGATCACCTAGCAGGTGCACAGGTGTAGTCATTACGTAGCAACACATTTTAAAAGTTCCACTGGAGGAGCTAATTATTTAACTTGTGATTCTGTGAGGAGACCTGCAAAACATGCACTGTTTGGGGTCCTGAGGACCGAGTCTGAGAACCACTGCTCTAGAGCCTTGTGCTCTATTGAAAGAAGTAGTGATGTTCTTGACATGACCATTACATTATTTTTGGGCAGTTGATTAAATTCTATTTTGTAGCCAAGAGTGACAACATCCAACACCCATTTGTGCCAAATGAATCAACTTATTAAAAATCCCTTGCAGGGACAGGGCTTGCGATAAAGCTCTGTCCCTGCAAATCCCCTAGCAGCTTTATTACTGTATTTTTTTTAAAAAAATACAATGACAAGGTGCTGCGTAAACCGGCTGCCGCTCCACCCCCCCCCCCTCCTTAATTTCACTTACCTCTGGTCATCGCTGCGCCGGTGATGTCCTCCCTCCGGTCAGCTGGTCTCCCACCCCGCACTGTGACCCGGTCAGCTATTCTATGCAGCAGCTGACCAGGGTCACAATGCAGGAGCCGGGAGGCACTGACCGGAACCCTGAAGGACATCACTGAGCACTGATTTCCCTGGAATCAGGTAAGGGTTTTTTCTTGCAGTGATCAGCTTGTGGTCTGTTTAGACCACACAGCTGATCACTGGGATCCGGCTCCCCTCTGCCTGTTAGAGCAGGAGTTGGAGAACTGGGAGGGACCCTGGATAACACCATCTTCAAGTTGTGTTATTATCACAGGACTACCCATGGAATTTTTTCACATTTTATGTTTACTAAATCTCAGGCAGATCACATTTCCCATTACAATTATGGGAAATGCGATCTGCTTACTAAAAATATGTGATAATTAGGGCTTGGAGTAGAATTTTATGAATTCAACTCCAAATATCCTTTAGTAAATTTAGGTGAAACTAAAATAATGTGAAAAGGGTGTGAAAATTAGTGATGAGTGGTTCGGATTCTGAGGAATCCGAACCGCTCCGAACAGGTGGAATCCGAGTCCACCCGAACGCAAGTGTTCCCGCCTGACTCGGATTCCACCTCGAGGCTGAACATCACCCGTCCGGCGTCGGATTCTAGCGAGACCTCGCGAGAGCCGGGTGACGTTCGGCCTCTATAAAAGGCGCGGCGCCCGGCTGTCGGCGCCATTTCGCGTGACTGTATCCAGACGGAACAGTCACACTTAGTTAGGTAGTGATAGAGAGGGGAAAAGCGAGACTAGAGTTAGATTAGTTAGAGAGAGTAGTTCTACTTCTTGCCACTGTGTGCTCCGTGACTGGGCTTAGCCCACTGTGTGTATATTATAAAAGCTCCATGACTGGACTTAGCCAACTGTGTGCACTGTGTATTATACAAGCTCCGTGACTGGACTTAGCCCGCTGAGTGTATTATACAAGCTCCGTGACTGGACTTAGCCCACTGAGTGTATTATTTATATTATACAGGCTCCATGACTGGACTTAGCCCACTGAGTGTATTATTTATATTATACAAGCTCCGTGACAGGGCATAGCCCACTGTGTGTATATTATACAAGCTCCGTGACTGGGCTTAGCCCACTGTGTGTATATTATACAAGCTCCGTGACTGGGCTTAGCCCACTGTGTGTATATTATACAAACTCCGTGACTGGGCTTGGCCCACTGTGTGTATAATACAAGCTCCGTGACAGGAGATAAGCCCACTGAGTGCATACAAGCTCCATGACAGGGCATAGCCCACTGTGTGTATTATATAAGCTCCGTGAAAGGGCATAAGCCCACTGAGTGTATTATACAAGCTCCGTGACAGGGCATAGCCCACTGTGTGTATACAAGCTCCATGAAAGGGCATAAACCCACTGTGTGTATACAAGCTCCGTGACTTTACTGGGCATAAGCCCACTGTGTGTATACAAGCTCCGTGAAACGACATAAGCCCAGTGAGTGCCATCAAGCTCCTTGAAAGGGCATAGCCCACTGTGTCTATTATACAAGCTCCGTGACAGGAGATAAGCCCACTGAGTGCATACAAGCTCCGTGACAGGGCATAGCCCACTGTGTGTATTATATAAGCTCCGTGAAAGGACATAAGCCCACTGAGTGTATTATACAAGCTCCGTGACAGGGCATAGCCCACTGTGTGTATACAAGCTCCATGAAAGGGCATAAACCCACTGTGTGTATACAAGCTCCGTGACTTTACTGGGCATAAGCCCACTGTGTGTATACAAGCTCCGTGACTGCTTGGGCCTTAGCCCACTGTATACAAAGCTCTGTGACTCCATGGGCCTTAGCCCTCTGTATACAAGCACTGTGACTTCTTGGGCATAAGCTCTCTGTGTATACAAGCTCTGGGACTGCATGGGCCTTAGCCCACTGTATACAAGCTCTGTGACTGCTTGGGCCTTAGCCCACTGTATAAAAGCTCTGTGACTCTTTGGGCCTTAGTCCTCTGCGTATACAAGCACCATGAGTCCTTGGGCAGTAGCCCATAGGGTATAAATCAAAAGCACTGTGACTCCTTTGGGCACTAGCCCTCTATGTATAAAAGCACTGTGACTCTGCATGTCCTTTTTAATATCCAACATAAGGGTGGGTGGGAGGGCCCAAGGACAATTCCATCTTGAACTACCTTTCATTTCTGCCACTGCTGTGTGGCAATGTTTCATAGATGTGCTTTAAACTGTGGTGTCTGTGCCACTGCGCCGCTGCTCTGACGCTTGGTAACCAGTCAGCTCACTGCAACCTTTGGCCAATAATGGTGAAAACTATAATTTCAGCTGTGAGGTGGTCTAAATTGACTGGAAATGACTGGAAATTAATGTTATTGAGGTTAATAACACTCTAGGAAGAGAAAAAAGCCAGATTTATGTGATTTTAGCTTTTTTTGGCAATTTTTGTAAAAAATCCAAATCCAAAGCCAGTCACCGCAGTTTGGCAAATCCAAATCCAAAGCCGGATGATGAATTAGCACCAAATCCAAATCCGGCAAAAATGGTCCGGCGCACATCCCTAGTGAAAATACCTTTTTTCACTTTATTTCAGTGAAAATAATGTTAATAAATGTAGCCCAAATAGAGCCCATAGTCCTAATACTGGCTTGGTTTTGCCTTTAAAATGATTGCCACTTTAAAAATACGGGAAGACTCTCAGGAGTTCCCGCAGCAACTGCAGCTTGCAACCTATTACATAAGCCTCATAGTCTCGTATATGGAGTCTTCATTAGACAAATCATTAAATTCTTCTGCTAAGCCAAGCTGTGAAGAACTGCACCAGAAGCTACACCATACTCCAAATCCAGACTAGTCTGAGATCTAGACCTCTAAAGCTGGCCACACATCTAAAGATTATCTGTCCAACCAGCCAACTAGTTGATTGGTTGGAATGAAAATCTGGTAACGTATGAAAGCAAATGACAATCAGCAATTTGCTCCCAAACGCCGGAAAATGGACAAAAACTGTTGTTTGAACAGATTGTTTAGATCAAACATTTAACAAACTTGTCTGACGTCCATTTTCATCTGTTTTCTGGCATTTAGGAGCAAATTGCTGATCATCATTTACTCCCATACGTTACCAGATTTTCATTCCAACCAATCAACTAGTTGGATGGTTGGACAGAAAATCTTTACGTGTGTATGCAGCTTATGACTCGGCAATGCCAGCAATGCTTCCTTTGAAAACAAAATACTTTTTCATCTGCTCCATCAACTCCTGATTAGAGGGCTGAGGTGAAGCAACTTCAGGCTGAGAACAATTAGCACAAATTGCATTACAGCATCTTGATTAGCAGGCATAGACTTATCACAGGCTGCACAAAGCATTTTATAAATTTTTCAATAGTACAAAACAGAATGTATTGACATTGGGACCATACAATTAGTCATCAACAGATAAACAATGCAAGAATAATACAGCGTACAAACATAAGGATGACTCAAGAAGCAGATAAACGCCAAAAGTACTCTGCATGGCACATTCATGCTACTTTTTACAGCAACTTTAGTGGCAACACTGTTTAATCATAAAAAACAGCTATAAATTACTATAAATCAAGATATTTACTATAAAATGGAGAGCCCTAATAAAGACTTACCTTGAAGGGCACTGACTGGATGTTATGGAGAAGGATCAGGGTCCATTGTAGCTACTTCCTAAACAGGCAAGTCAGAGGGCAACTGCAGCTTCATTCCTAGTGTGCAGTGCTACTTTGAAGACCCGTGACCTGAATCACAGAACAGCCAGTACCGCACAGAGCCATCATGCCTCCTCTTCATGCTACATTTGCACTGAGTGTGTAGCTAGCAGTCCCTGGGGACCAAGAGGAGCATCGTTGAGCTGAATAGCAAGGTAAGCACGTCTTGAGGAAAAAACTAATTACTCTCTATCTCTACCTAGAAGAGATAGGAAAAGGATCAGGAGGAACTACCCGTAGGGTATGTGGCAGGTCTGATCTTTTTCTACCCTAAGGGAATTGGTTGCTAACTCATAGTATGGCTGCCATGGAGGACTGAAGAAGAAAAGCAAACTTTCATACAGTATGCATCCTATTTAGCAAGTTTACAACCCCATTAGTACTGTACATACAGTATGGCAATAGGGATTTGAGACCATTCTGTTCAGGAGATCCTTATTGGTATATTTGTGTGCACGAATATGCAGATGAAACAAAGCATGAAAAGCCTTATCATTACTGGCAAACAAGTTAGGATAGCAAGGTAGACTTTTGCTTTATTGCCATGACTTCCATGTCTGACCAAGCCCCCTCTACTGGCTTGTCATTTCTCTCTGGTGCTTGGCCTTACCACACTGGTCTATGATCATGCCCCTTTAGAGGTGCACACATGTCGTTGTGGGTCCCTACCACTGAGCAATCCCAGTGGGCCTTTCATGCTCCAGTATGACACTGCTACAGGCACAAGCGCATGCAGGGGGGGGTTAAGAGTACTTAGAACCCCCCACCCCCTGTCCGTCGATCTATTGCTGCAGCTGACAGTTATGAGGAGGCAGCTGTGTCAGTATCGTGGCATCTGCCTCCTCATATCCACACTGAGAGGCTGGTTTAATCTAGGGGGAGCACAGTTCCTCCCAAGCAGTTTCCATGGGGCTTAGAGCTGGACAGGTGATGCTGACACATGCCACTCACTGTCTTCCGCATAGAGATGGACATCGGAAGCCCGGCATCGAATGGTTGCAGGGCTTCCAACATCAAATCATGTGATGCGATGGCAACTACCCATCACATCGCAAATATTCAATAGTATAACCATCGCAATGATTATACTTCCGTCAGAAAAGAGGGCGGAGCCTGCAGGAAAAGGGCAGAGCCTCGTGGCACCTACCGTCCACGTCAATGTGGGGGCGTTCCCAGCACTCTCCGACATGCTGGACTGCCCCCAGGCTCCCCTTGAACTGAGAATAGATGCTGTGCACATGAGCCTGTCATCTAATCTCCTGCTGCACACCCGCTGCTCTGCTATGCTATGCAGAGCAGCGGTGTGCGCTCCCCCTTCACAGCCATCCACCAGATGGGCATTGGAAATCTGTATCCGATGGCTGGCTACCATCGAATTTGCGGTATTCGATGGAAAAAGTACTTCCATCGAATCGGAAACATTGATGGTTGCTAACCATCAGCTTCCGATGTCCATCTCTACTTCCGCACTCTCTGAATCTAGCAGCAGCATAGACGAAACTGGGGGGTGGTCCAAGGGTGCACAGGACCATCCATTAGCCCAGTTCGCAAAAAAAAAAGAAGAAGATGGCCACCGGGGGAGCTGCTGAGCATGCTCTTCCCACAACAAGCAGCAAAACAGAGGAACAGGATGAAGGCATCTTCCAGACAATGTTATCTCCTACATGAATAGTGAATACCGGCTGAAGACACCGCCCAGTGAAGCTCAAATTCCTCAAAGGTTCCCTGTTGCAGAGAAACCACCATATAGGTAAGAAAAGACTTTCAAACTGGCTGGGGCCCCAAAAACCCACCTAGGGGTGACGCCAAGGTGACAGGAGCCAGGTGCTGCCACTGTAGCATCAAATGCAGCACTCGGCTCCTGACAGTGTGAGGGAGCCGGCACTGCACAGTGCTCATCTGTACTTCTTAGACACAAACCAGACCACCGGGGTTCGTGCTTCGAGGCCATTCCCCCTTCTAAAGTGACCACGCCCCCTGTTCATGAGGCCACGCCCCTTTTTGACACCATGGGGAAGGACGCCACTGGTGTTTTTTTTCTAATATCTGACATGGTGCTAAAATTGGGACCACCCATTACCAGATCTCTAGTTTCGCCTATGAGCAGCCGGGGAGGGTCTTTAATAAAATTATGTTGGCAGTGTTTATATGCAGAGGTGTGTGTGTTTGTGCACGTGTCTGGGGGGGGGCTCTGGAGGTTTTAAAAACTCTGGCACACGAGGTAACCATCTAGGTTCAATAATGGCAGTGCTTGCCCTGTGCATATCCAATTTACTATAGTGAAACAAAAATGAAACCCAACAGACAGTGGGCTTGATTCAGCATGGATCGCTATTCTGCTTATACGTACGCAACACAGGTGCTAATATCTGCGGTAATTTGTAAATGTTGGCGTTCGCAGCCTGACATAAGGTCGTCCAGTTCCCCTTACTCATATCCGTATAGTTGAGTAACATAGTGAAACAATCGGTAACAGCGAGTAACATCGGACCCATACATAAGTTAAGGCAGGTAAAACCTCACTCAGGAATTGCTTACTTCTGCGCACGATATGAGACCTCAGGCTGCGTCTGGTATCGCAATGGCTAATTTATGCACGCCCATGTAACGGCATTGAAATGCACTGGCACACCTGCGTACGCCCGATCAACCCCCTGTCACCACCCACAAACGTCACTTCCTGTCAATCACTCTGCCATGGGTCTGCATACCCTCTGCAATCCCAGTCCCGATTGCAGCGTCTGGTTCGCGCACTGAGATGCATGCGCAAAGCGAATTAATCTGCAGATTGCGTGCGTATAAGCAACTGCGATCCTGGCTGAATCAGGCCCAGTATGTTTATGTTTGTGTGTGCATGTATTTATACTGTGTGTAAGTATGCTTATGTTTGTGTGTGCAAGTATTTATGCTGTGCATAAGTATGCTTATGTTTGTGTGTGCATGTATTTATGTTGTGTGTAAGTATGCTTATGTTTGTGTGTGTATATATATATATATATATATATATACACTGTCATGTATAGAACCCCCCTTACAAATCCTGCGTTGGCCCCTGGCTACAGGTTATGAGCGCTGGTGCTGACAGATTTCCTTTATAGTGGTGTGGAGCAGCTGGAGCATTTTTGAAAAGAAATGAAAGGAGAAAGATGCAATTTCTCATCATGTAATGTAATTTAAGCTGGATATGCTTTACACATAGAGTATCTTCATGCAGATTCATTGACATGTTTCTTCTAAATATAATATATGCAGCTCAAAATAAACATGTACTTTTTTCCACAATGTACGTTACACCTGTGTATCTGATGCAAATGCGCCCAGCTCTAATGAGCGCCAAAGTGTTTTGTGATTTTTTACTTTTTCACACAATGGAATTTAGGACTTTTCAGATCCAGAAATCAATACACATTGTACATTTTTTGGGCTCTATTTGATTCTGGAATTATTTGTTGACTTTGATTGATGTTTGCAGGTTGCTGATATTTTCTATTACGTTTTGCTTAGTTTGCTTTGCCTCGTCTGCAATCTTACAACCTAAACATAAATCCAACAACGTTTGTATATTTGATACATGTGAAGTACAATAAAACTTTGAAATGTTTGCCATAAACAGTGGTAGAAAAAGGGAAAAATCTCAGTACAATTGTTCAGTGTTGCATAACGGCAGGTTTTCGTTCTGATCGAAGTGTATAGTTATACAACATAACCAATTGAGTGAGTACAAATTAACACACTTTATTACAAATAACAAACAAATAATTAACATACAAAGTAAACCGTATACTCAACTTTTGTCTATGTATTCAGATGACACCAGTGATTCATCATCTTCATAAGACGTAGTTCATCTGGGGAGCCCTCGTTTCACAATGCCCAGGTCTTTCAACTTACCTTGTAGGCACTCTACTGCAGTCTCAAGTCCATACACGAGCTGAAGGGCTTTTGTCTAGGTCTTGAATTATGTACCATAGTCTGGGTGTTGGCTTCCGGATATTAAGCCCATATTAGTTACATACTGAGTATCAAACACTGGTTGGTACAACATAGCATGGACCATTCTTATATCTTGCACATGTTCAGTAAGCACTAACATATACTCAGACAAAGAAATACAGTAATGACGTGTCCTAGGATGTCTGGAGTTCTCTTTAAAATCCCCTTTGTCTAGAGAATATGGGCATCACTATCAGTAACCAATAATGTTTAGCATCTCTACACATATTACAATAGACATTCTCATTAGGAATGTGGATAACTGTCTACAATTAGCACCTTATATGGTATTAAGGGCTCATTATACATCTACTAATGACAGATGCAAGAAGGCCCCTCAATATATGTCTTGTCTGACTCTACAGGTGAAGCTGACCATTCTGTGAAAGTATGCACAGACCAGAACTATATGAATACAATCTCCTTTCCAAACCTCAGTTGGGCCCAGCAAAGGTATGTGTATTACAACTTATATGCTTATGAAGAAATTATTTAACCCACTGGTTACAAAGATGTAGAAAAAGGGAACAATCTCAGTACAATTGTTCAGTGGAATGTAGTAAAGGGTAATTTACATGGCATAATTCTAAACAATGAGCGAGACCAATTCTGCGAGTAAATATTATATGGCAGAGTATTTGTTAAACAGTTTTGTAAATTATTTTCATTGTTGTAATGACCCAGACAATTTTTCTGTATCCAAATGAAATATTTGGTTGACCGAGGGCCTGATTCACTACGGATCACAATTCTGCTTATACGCACGTACCACAGTTGCTAATATCAGCAGCGCTATTTAAATGTTTGTATTCACATTGCGATCGCAGGCAGACATAAGGACGGCCACTTCCCCTTACTCACATCCGTATACTAGGGCAACATAGCGAAACAATCTGTAACATCGGACCCATATGCAGACTTGCACAAGTCCTGATCTTACTCAGAAATTGCTAACAGTCATGCACACTATCAGTGCTATGGCTGCTTATGGGCACGCAGTGGATAATTTACGCACGCCCCTGCAACGGCATTGCAAAACACACTGGCACACATGCGTTCGCCCGCCCACCCCACTTCACTATCCACAAATGGCACTTCCTGTCAATCACTCTGCTCTGGGTCTGTGTAGCCTCTGCAATCGCAGTTCCGAATGCAATTGCTAGTTTGCACTGCGATGCATACGCAGTACGCAACAATCGACCGATTGTGTTCGTACAGTATTAGCAACTGCGTTCCTTGCTGAATCAAGCCCTGAATCTGGACTAAAGCAATGAAAACTTGGAGCCTGATTCACATGTAATGCGGGCGCAATTACAGATGCTTTTTGTGATCAGATGTCCTATGCAAACCTCCACCGGTATTCAGTCAAGTGCAACTATGTAACCACATCGCCTCACCTGATGGTTAGTACACATTTCCGATTGTGCCTTTCTGCACTGGTGCAAGATCCATACTGCGAATGTGCAGAACGTATCCTGTGTGACCACACGCAGAGCGGCAGCAAACTGTCAGTGATTGAACTCTGCTCATAGGCGTTTCAAGAGAGGAGGGGGCCCATGTGCAGTCTCTGTTCAGGGCCCCGTCCTCTCTCTCCGGCGGCCCGCTGCGCACCGAGCGCAGCACCGCACAGAGCGCAGCACCGCACCGGTAGACTCTGGGCACTAGAGTGTGCCCAGGGTCTACAGCATATGCACAGGTCACTGGGAAATTGGCGCCACGGACGTTTTCCTGGTGTTTTCCCTACTACGCATGCGCAAAACGCCAGGAAAATGCGGCCATTTTCCAGGAGATTACGACAGCGCTGATACCAGCTCCGACGTGGAACTCCGGAGGTGGAGTGATAAGTATTACAAATATGGGTGTAGGGTGTGCGGTGTGGGCCCCCCTGGACCCAGTGGCCCGTGTGCCCCACACACCCTGCACCCACTATTGAAACGCCCCTGAGTCTGCTGCCATTTCTGGACGGGGAGGGAGCGACGATGGCCTCCGTTTACCCCAATGGAGGAGTGACGCCGCTGTTGGGGGGGGAGGGAATAGCCAGGATCTTCGTTGGCTGACAGAGATTTCCTAGCCTCTTTTGAGGAACTGCGTTTACCTGCTTGAGTGACCACATGTTCCGATGCTCCATCCATGGACGTAGCTTGGAACAGTAATGCATACAGGAGGCGTGATGCCTCCTGCTGCATTACCATAATAGTACTATCGCTGCAATAGCGTCGGTCCTTGAATCACCCCCATATTGTAAAACTTCTCAAAATGGAGCATAGGTGACAGATTGTGGCACACAGAAGAGGAGAGAAAGCATTACCATTTGTCCGTCCCAAGTATCCTATGAGCCCAGTTTGGATGGCTGCATCAAGCGTCACACAGTCCTTTTCATGTAGTCCCCACTATCATTATACATCTTTATATATGTTAGATACATTTTAAATTATGAACAGTTTAACGAATGAATGAATGATCGATCCACACATAATTGAATACATAATGTATTCAACGTTTGTAACATGAAAAGAATACATATACTTCCAGGAACTTATATTCAAACACTTCAAAATAAAATGTTCCAGTATTTTGTATAATTGATAAATTTAGACATTTCAATTTTATTTTCAATCATTCAGATATTTACAAATGTCTTACAATGCATGTAAAAGCAATTTTATCTTAAGGTGCATGGCCAGCTATATATAAAGATCAACCAATACATGCAAGTATCTTGGCTGAAATCGTACCAATTTGTCTAAAGAAGAGTAAAATAAGGAAGACGTGTTAAGTTTAGTCAGTACTTTTTTCAATGTGTTCATGTCTATAAATTAGCACTACATAAAACCAGTAAATTAACCCAACTTGTTATTACATTTGGAGACCAGTCAAAAAATAAATAATCAAGATTATTGTCATCTCCAGATTTATGCATCTTTTATTTTGGCTTAAAATAAAGGACTGTAAATGGTAATTAAAAAAACTACTTTGTTAAATGTAATTAAACTCGCACCCACATTTTTTTTAAATCATCAAGAATATTCTTAATTATTATATGAATAAATGTATTTTGTGTATTTTGCTTGCATATATAGAGAAAAAATAATTATTATTTTAAAATCCTTGTACAATCACTAATACTGTACTTTGTAATAAAATCCCTGCATTAAAACCACATGGGGATTATGTATACAATGTGAATGCTGTTGTTCCATTGTGTAGCAAAACATAGTAATTTTATTTTATATATCAATGCAATTAGTCCCAGTATTCGGCTTTCTGTTGTAATCTGTGTTTTGAATCTTAGCAGCATGACAGCATTTTAGACTAACATCTGGTATTTTTCACTCCACACTGGTTCTCTCGATGTTCTCGGGAAGTTTTGATGTATTGATTATACATAATTTTACCTGGTGCATTGGTAATACATATGTTTCATACATTTAAATTGCATGCATTTGTTCATTTGATCCATGGTAATATCATCAATAAATCTCAGCAGTTGGCAGACCTGTATGCAGTTGGAAGTGAGCAATTTATTTCAGACAGTTCTACCATTTGTAGTACAAATATTTCTGGTAAAACATGAAGTTGTACAAATTTAAAATGGGTTAAACTCATTAAAACAGTGGGAGTGACAGAGTAACTTTATACAGTGTTGGAAAGCATTTAATTAAAAAATGATGTATTCAACATAAAAAAACACATTTCTTTAAGATTAAGATTCTTAAGATTTTGTTCATTGTTTCATGGAAAAAGTAGCATTTCTCTATTTGCTGTATCCAGCACTGAGTAACTATAAGTAAAATATAATATAAGTAAAATAGGTACAGGTCTTTGCTAGCCCCAGACATATTGAACAGCAGCACTATTTAGACATTCTTACTTATTTATTTTAAGTACACTTGTCTAACTGCAGTAAGATGTTTTATTAGTTGAAATTGTTGTTGCTACAGGTCAAAGACATGTGGTTTCATTATGAACATGGAGTCACAGTGAGTTAGTTGACTGAAACCACCTATTATAGGAATGAAGCACTGTTTTTTTTATTTCAGAATGAAAGTGTTCCCTCTCTATTGCCTCTCCACACTAACATGGTAGTCTTATCCACTAAAGCTGGGTACACACTTGGATGACGGATCGACCGTCGCCCTATCTGACGATTGGTAATTGCATACACACTTAACAATCGTCAGCCCGATGTCACAACTGGGCAGGTATTTACATGTGCCCGCCCTGTTGAGCTGTCAGTCACCGGCAGCCTCTGCAGCAAGTGTACACACAGTCGACTGACCACCCATACACACAGCACGATGCACCAATATATCTGCAGATATATTGGCCAACGTCTTTTCGGCACAGCCATTGCGATATTTCTATGAATGACGGCGTTCACAGACATATCGTCTGTACACACTAGGTGACGCACACACGATATATTGTCCATTCAATTGAACACCCGATATATTGGCCAGTGTGTACCCAGCATAACCAATACCACGAGATGTACAAATAGATAAGAATGTGACAATGTTTGCAGATAAGAAACTGTAATTGTACAGAAATGGGCTGGACTGGGACAGGAGGCTGAACACCTCCGCTACCGCTATATGCACTAGGCAAGAGTTATGCTGGGTACACACTATATGATATATCGCACAATATATTGTTCTGCTGCAGATCGAACGATATATCGCACATATCTTATAGTCGTTAACGACGGTTGTTCGCTGCATTTTCCCATGTGCTGTTCTGCACAACAGATGGGACGATGGTATGAACTGGGAGAGTGACAGTAAGTAGGGGGTGGGGCAGGCTCCCAGTACTCAGACCCATCTTCATGTGTGCCTCCCCAGCCATTCACCTCACCGCCCATCACTCCCCTGCTAGGAGGGATGGCAATGTCACACCTCCCAGTAGCACCGTGTCTGGCCATCTAAGCCTGCATCCAGCACTGCCCGCACTGTTTTCTCTCTGCTTGCTGGGTGGGGTGATGAAGTCATGCCTCAAAGCATTCCTTAAACACCAGTGTGAGGGTTGTTGTTAGATCCCCTTTGATGTCAAGCACTGGTGGTGTTAGGTCTGCCCAGTAAGTGTGGGGGGGTGCTAAGTGTACCCAGTAAGTAAAGGTGGGGGAGTCCCTTCAAGATTTGATATGGACTCCACAAAGATCTAGATATGCTCCTGGAACAACGATCACCACTGCTCACCCCAAAGTTAAGTAACTTTGACGCCCACTAATTGCATATCAAACCATTGCATGTATCCACCATTCTCTTTCCCCTGCTCTGGAGTGTAGCCATCATCAACAAAAATAGGGCCTCATTCTGCTAAACGCAGATTCTCGATAGTCAGGAATGTGCGTGTGTGTAGGACCCGTTCTGCACATGTACAGAATGGGTCCTGCGTGATGGGAAAAGGAGCTCATTCAGACCTGCTCGCTGGCAAAAAGGTTCCGGATATTTAAATTAATGTTCGCACTGCGTGGCGTAAGGACGCCTCTATGTCTTAGCAAGCTACGGCACTGAGTACTCGCCAGTGTATTAAGACGCCCCCTTTCCCCTCGCAACACACGTCATCTCCTGGAATTGTTTGATTAATCGGTAACATCGAGAGCCATCGGAGCTGCTCGCAGCCCTTGAGGTAGCCTTACCCCCCCGCAAGCACTGCGATCACTGCTGGCTGAAATACATGCAGGTGACGTATCCAATGACGCTACTTTGCTAATCATGCATGCCATTTAAACTGCGTTTTGTTGGCCTGACACGCCTGCGTTCGCAACACGACACCCCCGTTTACAAGCACCTTCCCCTGTTACAACCCACAAACGGCACTATCTGCCACTCAAAGTAGCGGGCAGTCTGTGTGCTACGAGCGCACAATTCCCCTTTGCTGAGACAGGCTTGTGCATGCGCACTGCGAATTAGATGCATGCGCACTGAGCAACAATCGCCCGGCATGGAGCGATCGCACCTTAGCAACCGGGTCTGAATCAGGTCCACAGAGCGGCAACAGACTGTCAGTGATTGACAGTCTGCTGCCGGTTGGGGAGGGGGTGGTGACAGTCTCCATTTTCCAAAATGGAGGCGTGTCACCGCCATTGGGAGGGAGGGAAGTGGCCAGGATCTTCGTCGACAGACGGAGATTTCCTGGCCTCTTTTAGACATCTGCGATGGCTGGCCTGCATGACTCCATGGTCACTCAACCGGCCAAGGATCAAGCAGATGATCCGATGCTGCGTCCGTGGATGCAGCTTAGATCATTAATACATGCAAGAGGCATTATGCATTAACATGATAGCAAGGACAGAATTGCAAATTGCAATTCCATCCAGTGCTGAATCACCTCAATTGTGTGCAAGTCTGGATGGGTTGTAGCACTGTCCTTTCACCACTTAACTTAATAAATATTTTGTTACAAAAAAAATTTCACAGAAATTATTGATTTTTTTTATTATTATTTAATAATGTCTAAACAGCAATTTAAAAAACTTATTTAGAAATTGTAATTAAAAAAATATATGCTTAAGGGATGTCTAGCACCACCCCGGCTGGGGCAGGTCTAACAGACTGTCAGTATCATTATCTTCCAACACTGTAGCATTTTCCCATCACCTTTGTAACCATTGATCTTCCTGTAGCAACTCACCACCTCTGTAGCATTTCCCCCACCCTGTAGTCTTGATACCACTGTAGAAATATCCTCCAACTTATGTGTCCACATGTCCCCATCAAAGCATTACTCACCCAGTGGCGATAGATCCCCAAATCCCCAGTGGAATTTCCCCTTCCCCACATGCAGACCGCAGCATAGCGGGTTACAGAGATTACTGATCAAAAATACCCCATCTGATCTCTCCTTTTCTTCACTCAGAGGGCAGAAATCTTCAGTATAGCGCCCATAGGGGAAGTTGCACTTTGATTTTTGTATTTGGGGCATGTGTACAGAAAGCCATTTGCAGGACATTCTGGGATGTAAAATGGGCATCTAATATTGGCAGTCACAGAACAATACATCAAAGCCTGAGGGTGGACCAGCAGGAGGATATCAGGAAACCAGCTTTTCAGGTGTGCAAAACTGAATTCCTGTTTAAATTGCCATGGGAAGGAAGAGGAGTGCACAGTCGCATGGGATGCAACTGCGACCATGTCAGTTAAAGCCCATCTAGAATCGGTAATCCCCTATGCGACCATGCTAGTAAAATGGTTAAAGACGGACTCCACCAAAAGATAGATTTAAAATAACATTCCCATCCACCCAAATAGCAGTACTTTGGGTTCCTGTGTCAGGACCCCACTTATTATATGTAGTGTGATAGTATTCATTGGCTCTGCTACAGGAATGTAAAACATATATAACCAAACATGATCAGTTAATTATTTAGTTTGATTAGTTTAAGTGACTAGAGGAATGAGTCATCACATATAAATGATTATATATATAAATTATCCTAGTGGTATTTTAAGAATGAACAACAGCAGCCGCTTGCTGGGAAATTTCAAGATGTATTTGCTGAAAGGGTGGTGCATTCTCTGAATAGTCTCCCAGTAGTGGAGGACGACTAAAACCAAAAGAATAAACATTTATTTTACTTGCAGACATAGAACTAATGTCTTAATTTAATGATTAAGCATAGTAAGAGGCATAACTAGACTTTTTGGTGCCCTGTGCCAGAAAGAGCATTGGCGCCCCCCTCATTTTTCAAAGGGACATAATGCACCCAAAAAAGGGGAATGGCCTCATGGGGAAGGCCAGGGAAGAGATAGAAGAGGCCAGGAGATGCTGGGGATGAAATAAGAGGAAGATACAAGTGAGATGATAATAAACAGAAATTTGACAGACCCAAACAGCGCCCTCTGACCTGTGGTGCCCTGTGCGATGGCACCGGCCGCATTACCCTAGCTACGGCCCTGGTAAGAGCGACTAGATCTTCATATTTAATGGCAATACCAGAGATTACAGCAGACTCCCATAAAAGCAACTACAAATTCTAATAATAAGATTATATTAGATAAGACAAGATAGGCACTAAGGTATGAAATTAATTTTCATTTTACGTAGATATTTTGTTGTTATTCCAGTCATCTCTGTTAACTTTTGCATTTTTGGCTACAGATTGGTATGGGGACCTTATTGGCTACAGGTTTCCCTAAAGGTGGCTACACACCTAAACGATATATCTGCAGATCGAGACTGACGTGACAATTGGGTGGGCATATACATGTGTCCACCCAATTCAGCTGTCAATCACTGCCGGCCCATGCAGCAAGTGTACGGGCGTTCGGCTGACCGCCAGTACACACAGCACGATGCACCAATATATCTGTAGATATACTGGGCATCGGCTGTGCAACGATATCTCTGTGAATGACGTTGTTCACAGACATATCGCTGGTACACACTGGCTGACACACACACGATATATTGGCTGTTCAATAGAACAGCTGACATGTCGGCCAGTGTGTACCCAGCATAGCTCTAATGGTCTTACTGACCAAAGATTATTCTTACCTGAATGTTCCAAATCTGTAAGGCTCTTTAACCAACTTGCGGAATAATGGAGTAAATACTGTTTTGCCTTGTCACGCACCTATATTTATGTAGATGCACACTTTTACTAGTAAGATTATAGACATTTACATAAATAAGATTATGGGTGGCCCAGGGGATCAGCATTGGTGAGTACAAGCTAGAGTTGGCAATGGCATGTGAAAAGTGATTTGTTTTATTGTTGCTCTAAAGGATTATTTTAATGAGAAAGAGTGGGCATAATGGGACATAGGGCCTGATTCAGACCCACTCGCGAGCGGCTGTCCGCTCGCAAGTGGGTCGATGTTATGGACTGAGCATGCGCACGACGGAGGGAGCTCCGTTGTGCGCATGCGCCAGACGCGACGAGCGAAGGAAAGTCCTTCGCTCGTTGTGTCCGATCAAAGGGGGCGTGCTGTCAATGTTGATTGACAGCACGCCCCCTTTGGTGGGCGTGCCGGGGGCGTGCCTCCCTGACGGGGGCGTTCCCACGGGAACGCCTCCCGTCAGAAGCCGGCCCACTGACATCACTAGTGATGTCAGTGGGAGTGATTTTGGCTCTGATAGAGCCAAAATCACTCCGGAGCTTGCGGTTGAAAACCTCAACCGCAGGCTCCGGCTCGCAAATTCGATGGTCGCGATGGTCTCGACCATCGCGGCCATCACAATGCACGCTCGTATAGCCTGTGGGTGGTGACCCACAGCTATACGAGCGTCCAGGAGGACGCTCCATGAAAATGGAGCCCGGCCCTCATTCAGAGCGTGCGCTCTGCTCAGAGCGTACGGCTCTGAATGAGGGCCATATTTTGCACCTAATAGAAAGGTCTATGCGTATATTAAACTATGTAAAAAAAGAAAAAAATCAACCACACATTGACTGAATCAGAGGGGATGCGGTCAGGATACCGGCGGGCGCTACATCGCCCGCCGATATCCCGACACCCACATCCCAACATGGGACTAAAAATAGACGTCGAAATCCAGACGCCTATCATTAGCCCCACTACTAAATCCCGACACCCGGCTTACCGAACGAAGGTAAGCCGGGTATCTTAGCTGTAGCCGCGGCAGGGGGGAGAGTTAGCTTTAGGGACCCCCGGGGGGACTTAGGGTTGGGCACGTCCCCTGGAGGGTTAGGGTAGGGAAAGAGGGGGTTAGGGTTAGCCACCACTAGGGGGGTTAGGGTTAGGCACCCCCCCGGGAGGGTTAGGTTTAGGGTGCGCGGAGGGGGGTTAGGTTTAGGCACTAACGGGGGGAGGTTAGGATTAGGCACTAGGGGGGAAAGTTAGAGCTAGGCACCACTAAGGGAGGGTTAGGGGAGAGGAAGGGGAGGGTTAGAGTACATACCTGCTGCAGTCGGGATTCTGACCGGTCGTGCTGCTGTTGTCGGTGTTTGAGCCGCCGGCATTACATACCGATTCCATTCAGAGATGTATGCAAACTTGAAGATGATCAGGGTAGGTGGAACGCTTCTATGATTGTTGACTATTGTTTGACAGTGACAAGGCACCAGAAGAGGATAAAAACAGAAAGCGCTCTCATGAATAGGACACTGTTTTTGAGATACATTAGTACTTTCGGTTGCTTATGTTGTTTTGTTTTGTGTTCTTACTTCAATTGAATGTTGTATCAAGAAAATATCAGTTTATTGTAAAATTCCTTTTCACTATGGCTACTGTATATTACTGAAGTACTGTACTGTACATATAGCGCAAGTAGTGTAGCTCAAAAACTGCAGCTAATAAAAACATTCTGAAGTCTTATCCTTTTTTATTACCTCAAATTAGTAAAGTATGACTATTTTTAGAAAGGAACCTAATTAAAATTATTTCTGTTGTACAGTGTAATTTGCAATATATTTTGTGCTAATCTATAAAATGACATGCACAAATCTACAATTGGGAATACAGGCAGGAACAGAGCACAGAGCACAAACAGTAACGGTTTCCCAGTAGATATAGTGCTTGCAGGATTGGAGCTGTGATGAGGGAAGTTTCCACTTTTGTGTCAGCTGATAACTGCCATGGCATGGCCTGAAGGATATTTGTGTCTGTACTTCTCAGGGCATATTCAATTCGAGTTGCGGCTGTGGATAATAAAGTACCGGAGCAATTCAGTATTGGTCCGTCTGTGAGCCCTTACATTATTACCCCTAATATATAGCAGCAAAATGTTACACTGTTAACTGTGTTAACGCATATGCAAGGAGAGGGCTGGAGGCATGGACGTATTTATAATGGGTACAGGGTGTGCGGTGCACATGGGCCCCTAGGGCCAGGGGGAGCCACACACCCTGCATCCAAAGCATACTTACATTGCTCCAGCAAGTGAGTCCCTCCTGCTCTGCATCACCATCTTCCCAGTCACATCTTCCCAGTCAGATCTTCCCAGTCACATCTTCCCAGTCACATCTTCGGGAAGATGACGCTGCGCAGTAAAAGCAAAGACTCTGGCACTGTGCCAGAGCCTTTGCTCTTCTGTGCGTATCTGCCATCTTCCCGAATATCACTGGAATGGTGTCGCCATGGAGGAAGAGGAAGAGGGACCCGCTTCACTTGCTGGTGCACAGTAAGATGCGTGGCCCGTTGCTAATAGGAGGGGGTCCGCTGTTAGTATACACCTGGCCAGAGGGGCATACGTAATCCCTCATTGCATTCCGGGCCTTCTCAAAGGAAGGAGTGGGCTATGGGACTTAGGACCTCATTCAGAGTCGGTTCGAAGCGGCCGCTCGGTCGTACGGGAAAAGGGGCCGTATATGCAAATGATTCCCTCGCAAGTTGCGTCCCTAAGTTCGGATCGGTAGCTGGCCGACCAAGGGGAGGAAGCGGTCGGAAGACAAAAAAAATACACCCCCTTTTCATCTCCGGGCATATAAGGATTAATCGAGACCATCGGGAACCATCAGAACTGGTCGTAGAGCTTAAGGTTGACCATACCCTCTCTTAAGCTCTACGATCATGTCAGTGTAAAAACCTCCCATGTCACATGTGCCATGACGCTACTTTGTTAATTATGCACTCCCATAAACCGTATGCACTCCCACAAAACGCTGTTCGCATAATTAGGCACGCCTGCGTTCGGATCTCCACCCCCCCCGTTTTCAAGCACCTTCCCCTGTTACCACCCACAAACGCCTCATCCTGTCACTCAAACTAACGACCTGGCCAAGTTGAAGGAGAGAGCAATTTCTGATCGCAATAGCTAGTTTGCGCACGCGCATTGCAAATTTTACACATGCGCAGTTTAGCGAACATCGGTGGCGTACGACCGTGCGGCCGCAACGACCGACTCTGAATGAGGTCCTGTATGTACTAATGCCCAGTGCCAGATTAAGGTTAACAAGGGCCTGTAGCTAAAATGTATGAAAGGCCTATTTTGCGTCGCCGCAAGGGTGTGAGGATCGGGGGGTGAGGGTGATATGGGGGTGTGACCAGTGTTATGGGGGTGTGGTCTGTACATGTATTTTGGGGTGTGCCTAGCATTGCGGAGAGCATAAATAGTACATATATCAATAGTTGAATGAAACAGTCTATCAATAAAATAAGGGAAGCACCCCTTGTTGACCCTAGTACAGTGATTTTCAACCTCTTTCAACTCGATGCACACTACACAAGATTTTAAAATTGCCAAGAAACACTATCCGGCGATGCAGAGAATGAAAAAACATACACATTGGCTCCCACATAACAAAAAATACACACATTGGCCCCCACAGGAATAAAACACACTACATTGGCTTCCTCAAGACAAAAACACACTACAGTACAAGTGCGCTGAGCTGACCGCTGCGGCACACTGCTCTCGACATACTAGTGTGCCGCGGAACAGTGGTTGAAAAACATTGCCCTAGTATGACAGAAAACTCCATCCATAAGTCTGTATGTACAGTATTGGTATCACTCCCATATCTTGATTTTGTTGTACTAAACTTCCTCTCTGTTGGTCCTATTCATTAACCGATAAATGGCCCGGTATAGTTAGGTTACAGGGCTATTCATCATAAGGGGTCCCAAATGGATCAACAAATATTCAGCAAACTCCAAAAACTTTCAGTTTTCGGAGTTTGCTTCCCGAGGACAAGCGCCATCTTCAGATGGCGCTTGTTCTCGGATCTCCCCCTCCTTCCTATGGGAAGGAGCTTCGGGGATGCAAAGAGGGATCTAAGCGGATCCCTCCGATGCCTCCTCAATACCTCCTCGGCAGCTGTGTGCATGCACAGCCGAGGTCACGCATGCATAGCCGGGATGACGGGGAGGAGGTAAGTAAAGCAGCTTCTTCTGTAGCTGCAATACTAACCGAGGGGACAGCTTCTTTTCGGAGCAGCTGTCCCATAGCGGAGCATTGATGAATTGATTAGGTGTCACGATTACCACGCTGTGAGTTGGATACTTAAGTAACCCTCGCAGCGAGTTCAATACTTCATCATCAGAGGCCATATGGCCTCTGATGATTAATAGGCCCCAATATGTTTTGTACTGTGCTACCCTTCAAATGTGTATTCTGTACTTTGCCTTTCGCCCCCTTCATCTGTATGTCCTGCATTGTGCTTTCATCTCTCCCCCATCTGTATGTACTACATTTTGCTGTCTGTCACCCCATGTGTATGTCCTGCATTATGCTGTCTGTCACCCCATGTGTATGTCCTGCATTATGCTGTCTGTCACCCCATGTGTATGTCCTGCATTATGCTGTCTGTCACCCCATGTGTATGTCCTGCATTATGCTGTCCATCTCCTCATCTGTGCGTCCTGTATTATGCTGTCCATCTCCTCACCTATATGTCCTGCTTTGTGCTGTCCTTCTCCCTATATGTATGTCCTGCATTGTGATGTCTCCCCATATATATGTCCTGCATTGTGCTGTGAGACACCATGCACTGCAAAGGAGACAATGTTTCCCTCAGCCACTGAACCTGGCCCCCTGCTGAGACCCTTCAAAAAGCCTGGGAGTGGGTAACGAGTCTATACCAGGGTTTCCCAAACTCCATTACAGTCCAGTAATGGCAGAATTTGGGAAACTCTGGTCTATATTGTTTTTCTTGTGTGTACTAAAATAAAAATACACTTTACCTATATGGTGGTTTCTCTGTCACTGGGGAATCTCTGAAGAAATTGATCACTCAAACTACCGACCTGGCTGTGTTCAAGGAGAGAGAAATTTCTGATCGTAGCGGCTAGTTTGCGCACGCGCATTGCGAACTTTACGCATGCGCAGTATAGTGAACATCGGTAGCGTAAGAACGTGCGGCCGCTTCGACCGACTCTGAATGAGGTACTTAATGCCATCCAAAGAAGCTTTCAGTTATCAGAGTTTGTTGAAAACAGGAAAGCCACATTGGCCCATTTATGATGAATAGGCCCATTACTCAAAACATGCGGAAACTACTGTTTATTGGCAGAACCTATGTTGCGAAAAGTCTGCGCCTTGTAACCAGCAGAAAAGAATGCAGGCGAAAAAAAGTCCAGAATTGGGGGTTTGGGGTGCAAAGTTGCGGGAACACACCTGCAGCCTTGGGACAGTCCCCCAAAGGTAATCTGCATCAAAAAAAGTTTTAAAAAAAACTTTAGATCACCCCAAAAAAGTACTTTTGTTTTGGGGGTGAAAAAGTTCAAAGTTGGAGGACAAACTTAAAAACTAGAAAAATAGACTCCAGGGGGTCCCCCAAGTATGCCCCAGGTGGTTTTTGATTGCAGGTGTTTGCTGAAGGTGCGATTTTGAAGTTTTTTAAAAGCTCACTTTAGCGAATTTTAACCATGCTAGCGCTCATTTTCATGTACCCCAAATTTGCTGGCACTACTTATTTTTGCAAAAAAACCCTGCTAAATGCTATTCTTCACCACTTGTGCAAAGACACTAAATAGCAGCTGTTGAGAGCATTTAAGCACAACAAATACCTTCAGCAGGGCTATTCAGGGGTATCCATAGTGATCCCCCATGTCAGTGCATCTTTTGGGGGCGTCAGGTTGATTTTTCCAAATCTGACAGCACTTTTCGCCTGTTTGAGTTTCGCCGGGATACGCTTTCGCGTCCTTTGGAATTGAATAGGGCGAAAAGTGGCCGCACGCACGAAAAGTGTTTTTTCCAAAAACATGCAATGTAGGCGGAAAGACCGGCAGGCGAAAAGGACAGGACTTTTCGCGGCTAATTGAATACGGCCCATAGTGGTAAGAGACAGAGCCAGCCAGGAGCTTCAGAGTTAATGCAAATGGTGTGCGTAGATAATTAGCACACACCTGTGTATACCCACAATGATGGCAGTGACCATCTAACTGTTATCAGTGGTGGCACAGTGAGGCTGTAGCACAGTCACCTAGGGGCACGTCCTCTCGCTATGCAGGACAAACAGAGAAGACACCTAGAAGCGATGCGCATGCGTAGGGCACTTGTAGGGTCTATTTACTAAGCTTTGTTAGGAGATAAAGTGAACGGTAATAAGGTACCAAAATGTTGCTGCCTGTTAATTATGCACCCCTCTGAAACAGCGTTGAGACACTCAGGTACGCCTGCGTTTGCACCTCCACTCCCCCATTTCTAGTAGCCAGCTCCTGTCAGATTCGAGCGAACTGTGTGAAAATTTTACACATGCGAAAACTTAACGTTTTCACGTGTAATAGGATATCGCCCTATATTTTGTGTGAAAATATAGTGTGACTTAAAGCATGACCCTGAGAAGAGCTTATACATTCAGTGAGAGGTGTGTTGTATATTCCAGTAAACTTGGGGAAAAAGTAGTGACTTGCTGATTGTGTGTAGTATACTTACACACATGGATAGAGTGCTTTGCTAGATGTTCTAATAAAATTTCTTCTTAATTGTAGATCTTAATGTTGAGCGGGCAGGGCAGACTGGGAATTGTAGCTCCCTAATAGATGGAGAGCAATAGGTTTTCCTAAAAAAAAGAGAACATATCATGCTTCATAGTTTATCTCCAAAAAAACAGGAACTCTCACAGAAGTT
This sequence comes from Taudactylus pleione, assembly GCA_031769625.1. Taxonomy (NCBI): domain Eukaryota; kingdom Metazoa; phylum Chordata; class Amphibia; order Anura; family Myobatrachidae; genus Taudactylus; species Taudactylus pleione. The sequence goes on along the minus strand of JAUIMM010000015.1, from coordinate 9,542,952 downwards.
AGCTCCTTAACCGCATATATTAAACACTGTGATTAGTAATAGTGGAGTAGAAGAGTATATCAGTTTACAATGTTCTTCCCATCACCTAATATTGCTATGCAGGGGTGCCGAGAAGGAGGGGGAGCGGTTACTAATTACCCTTGCCCGGGCTTGCTGGAGGGACCCAGGTCCGATGCCACCCCCCTCCTTACATGCCAGCAAAGCAGCCCAGCACACGCAGCTGTGTGCTGGGCTGCAAAGGGAGACTGCTTGCTGCTGCAGCAACAGCAGCAGTCTCCTTCTGCCTGTGGGGGGGAGCGATCATCCTGATCGCTTCAACTAGTTTTTTTCCCCCTAATGGGGCAGGACCTGCCTCTAGAGATTAGGCTACGCCCCTTCCCCGCGCCCGGGCCGGCTCTTAACGGCCCTGTTGCTATGTGAACACCCTGATAAAAAAGACAAATAGAGACTGCATCAAGAATCTCAGCCGCAAGAATCTCAGCATCACCTAGCTGTGCATTCTACTATAAGCAGTGCTCGAAGTGGGAATTTAGATGTGGAGGTATGGAGATTGAATCTGACCCCCCCCCCCCTTCAGCCCCTGCTTCCATACCCCATTGTACTTCTCACCCCCACTTCTCCCTGCCTGCTCCCCTCTGTCACACACTGCCCTTCTCACTAAGGGCTCTATTTACTACAATCCGCATATTGAATGCGGATTGTAGTGTGATATTACCGAGTGAATTCGCATTGCGAATACAGGCAATATCACAGGGATTTACTATAAATCCCTTGCAGGGACAGAGCTTGTGATAAAGCTCTGTCCCTGCGGATCCCATCCGCACTATAGTCGCGGTATTTTTAGAAAAAATACCGCGACTAAGAGCCCGCGCATGCGCCGACCCACCGTCGCTGCTACCCCCCACTGACGCTAAACCCCGCCCCCCGCGATCGCAGACCCCAGCGACTCCCCCCCGCGGCCCCCCCTCCCTTCATTACACTTACCTGCATCCTCCTGGCCTCCAGTGATCTTCTCCGGGCTTCCCGATCAGGTTATCTCCCATACTGCACTGGGACCCGATCACCTGATGACCGGGCCGCAGTGCACTATGGGAGACCAGCTGACCGGAGAGGAGCCATCATCGGACCCCCTATCACCGGTCCCTGGATTCAGGTAAGTAAAAAAAAAAATGTTTCAATTTTTTTTTCCTTTTTTTTACAGCAATCAGCTTGCGGTCTGTTTAGACCACATAGCTGATTACTGGTACCGGCTCCCGCCTCTGCTCTCCCCGTTAGAGCAGAGTGGGAGCCCGGTAACCGGGGGAGACCCTGGATAATGCCACCGCCAGGTGGCGTTATTATCACAGGGCTTCCCCCGGTATTTTTTTACAATTTATTTTTACTAACTCTGGTCGGATCACATTTCCCATTACAATTATGGGAAATGCAATCTGCTTTACTAAAAATAAGTGATACTAGGGGTTGGAGTAGAATTTTACTAATTCTACTCCAATTGCCCTGTAATAACTACAGGTGAAACTAAAATAATGTGAAAAGGGTGTGAAAACACCCTTTTTCACTTTATTTTAGTAAAATAATGTTAATAAATAGAGCCCTAAGGGCTCTATTTACTACAATAAGCATATTGAATGCAGATTGTAGTGTGATAAATCTCTGTCCCTGCGAATCCCCTCTGCACACTTATCACGGTATTTTTGCAAAAATACCGTGACAAGTGCCCGCCCATGCGCCAAACGGCCGCAGCTAAGCCCCACCCCTGCGATCGCGACCCCCCCATCTGCACCCCCGCGCGCCCCCCACACTTAATTGCACTTACCTCTGGTGATCAGGCTCTGGTGATATCCTCCATGGTTCCAGTCAGCTGATCTCCCATCCTGTACTGGGACCAGGTCACCTGATGACCGGGTCCCAGTGCAGGATGGGAGACCAGCTGACTGGAGGAAGGACATCACCAGAGCACCGATCTCCGGTCCCTGGACTCAGGTATTTTTTTGTTTTTACTATTTTTTTTTTAGCAGTGATCAGCGTGTGGTCTATTTAGACCACACAGCTGATCACTGGGGCCGGCTCCGGGCTCTGCTCTGCCTGTTAGCCAGAGCAGGAGTCCGGTAACCGGGGGAGACCCTGGATAATGCCACCTCCAGGTGGCGTTATTATCCCCAGTATTTTTTTCACAATTCATTTTTAGTAACTACCAGGCAGATCGCATTTCCCATTGCAATGATGGGAAATGCGGTCTGATTACTAAAGATAAGTGATACTTAGGGCTTGGAGTAGAATTTTACGAATTCTACTCCAATTGCCCTCTAGTGACTTTAGGTGAAAATAAAATAATGTGAAAAGGGTGTGAAAACACCCTTTTTCACTTTACTAGTAACAATAATGCTAATAAATAGAGCCCTATATGATGCCTCTCTCTTTCACCCCCTACAATACTAACTGCCTGCTTCCATCTGTCTGCCCCTCTCTCTATTCCCTTTCTAACACCCTCCATTCTCTCAAAATTTCTCTGACCTGCGCTGTTGCCACCGGGAGCATCGGGGTCTTCTGGGTTGCTGCTGCAGTAGTGCACTGCAGTTTACATTAATCTGGCGCAGCTGCGAGCCAATGAGAAGCTGCCACTTGGCAGCTTCTCATTGGCTGGTGGCCAGCGAGCTCCACGATTGACTGGCGGCCAGTGCGTGCTGCTTACTTACAGTAAAACCGGGACCCGATGCTCTGTCCTGGCTACATGCAGCTCCTCTGCCGCCACCAATCGAGATGTGTCCCCTGCAGGACACATCTCTGAACATTGCCGCTGCTGTTCCAGCGCTGGGAACCCATACTGCATCCCATTCCCAGGGCTGGTACATTCTCTTATGCGGCTAAAATGAAGTGGGGCCGGGAAGTGGCGGTATGTCAGACGGCCGTATACCGCCCCACTTCGACCACTGACTATAAGCAGGGGCGCCGAGAGCGGGGGGGAGTGGTTACAAATTACCCTGGCCTGGGCTAGCTGGAGGGCCCGGACCGCTCCCTCCCTCTTACATCACACAGCAGTCCAGCGCATGCTGCTGTGTGCTGGGCTGCCCTGGAGACTGCTCGCGGCTGCTAAGAAGCAGCCACAGCAGTCTCCTACAGTATGCCTGTGGGGGAGCGATCAAGCTATCAAAGAGACAGCAGAAGATACAATTGTAACTACAGGGAAACAGGACCATTGAATGAATGTGCAACTGATCAATCAATAGATGCAAACAAGTGACCAATCAGAACATAGGTGGGGACTGATTATGAATTTAACACCTCTCTCATCAAGCACCCACTACCACAACTCCCAGAGGAAGACCATAAGTGGTCGAAACCGTTGGGGAGACAACATATCCAGCAATTGAATCTATCCCCGTCAATCCCAGTACAGAAACACTGAATACTGAGACACCCCAGCAACCAACAATTAGCCCACACCAACTAGGGACTCAAAGACAATCCCCTATAACTGTACTGCATTCATTGAAAGAGAAAGCGGGACGCCGCTATTCTCTCCCTCACACGACAGCACTTAAACCACTATACTCTTGAAAAGTCTCAGGGCCTGTTTCAGACCCGGTCGCAAGCGCTAAGCGCTCGCAACCAGATTGATGTTTGCCCACTGGGCATGCGCACGACGGAGCCGGCTCTGTCGTGTCCATGCGTGAGACCCGGCTAGCGACGGGTGCTTCGTTGCTCCGGGTCTCGCACCAAAGGGGGGAGGCCGCTCCAAAAAAATAAATAAACGCCTTGATTTAGAGCGAGCATTGACGGGATACGTGCCAGCTAGCACTTACAGTTAGGTCCATAAATATTGGGACATTGACAGAATTTTCATATTTTGGCCTCTATTCACCACCACAATGGCTTTGAAATGAAACAAACAAGATGTGCTTTAACTGCAGACTTTCAGATTTAATTTGAGGGTAATTACATCCAAATCAGGTGAACGGTGTAGGAATTACAACGGTTTCTATATGTGCCTCCCACTTTTTAAGGGGCCAAAAGTAATGGGACAAACTAAACAATCCTAAATCTAACTTTCACTTTTTAATACTTTGTTGCAAATCCTTTGCAGGCAATTACAGCCTGAAGTCTGGAACGCATAGACATCACCAGACGCTGGGTTTCATCCCTGGTGATGCTCTGCCAGGCCTCTACTGCAAATGTCTTCAGTTCCTGCTTGTTCTTGGGGCATTTTCCCTTCAGTTTTGTCTTCATCAAGTGAAATGCATACTCAATTGGATTCAGGTCAGGGGATTGACTTGGCCATTGCATAACATTCCACTTTTTAGCCTTAAAAAACTCTTTGGTTGCTTTTGCAGTATGCTTTGGGTCATTGTCAATCTGCACCGTGAAGCGCCGTCCAATGAGTTCTGACTGAATATGAGCATATAATATTGCCCGAAACACTTCAGAATTCATTCTGCTGCTTTTTGTCAGCAGTCACATCATCAATAAATACAAGGGAACCAGTTCCATTGGCAGCCATACATGCCCACGCCATGACACTACCACCACCATGCTTCACTGATGAGGTGGTATGTTTTGGATCATGAGCAGTTCCTTTCCTTCTCCGTACTCTTCTCTTCCCATCACTCTGGTACAAGTTGATCTTTGTCTCATCTGTCCATAGGATGTTATTCCAAACTGTAATGGCTTTTTTAGATGTTGTTTGGCAAACTCTAATCTGGTCTTCCTGTTTTTGTGGCTCACCAATGGTTTACATCTTGTGGTAAACCCTCTATATTCACTCTTGTGAAGTCTTCTCTTGATTGTTGACTTTGACACATATACATCTACCTCCTGGAGAGTGTTCTTGATTTGGCCAACTGTTGTGAAGGGGTTTTTCTTCACCAGGGAAATAATTCTTCTGTCATCCACCACAGTTGTTTTCCGTGGTCTTCTGGGTCTTTTGGTGTTGCTGAGCTCTCCAGTGCATTCTTTCTTTTTAAGAATGTTCCAAACAGTTGATTTGGCCACACCTAATGTTTTTGCTATCTCTAGGAAGGGTTTGTTTTGCTTTTTCAGCCTAATGATGGCTTGCTTCACTGATAGTGACAGCTCTTTGGATCTCATATTGAGAGTCGACATCAACTGATTCCAAATGCAAATGTCACACCTAGAATCAACTCCAGACCTTTTACCTGCTTAATTGATAATGAAATAACGAGGGAATAGCCCACACCTGTCCATGAAATAGCTTTTGAGTTGATAATAGTCCCATTACTTTTGGCCCCTTAAAAAGTGGGAGGCACATATTGAAACCGTTGTAATTCCTACACCGTTCACCTGATTTGGATGTAATTACCCTCAAATTAAATCTGAAAGTCTGCAGTTAAAGCACATCTTGTTTGTTTCATTTCAAAACTATTGTGGTGGTGAATAGAGGCCAAAATCTGAAAATTCTGTCAATGTCCCAATATTTATGGACCTGACTGTATATGTAAAGGCAACGGTTTAATATTATCATTTCTGTTCGTGCATGTATCGCTTCAAATATATGTTTTCTATGCAATGTATGTTTAATTGTATTATCCAAGTAAAATAAGTTGTACTTAATTCACCAGTTTATTGAGATTTACTATATATTAACCTGGGATTAGATATACATCCAAGGTAGTGAGCATTAATTTATCAGTGCTATATACATATATAGAAAGGCTGAGCGCTGTATATTCTATTTTTACAGTTTACCAAAAGGGAGGACACCCCTTTTTTATTCAGCAGCTCACCACAGGATACTAGCCCAGTGCGCAGTGTTCATCTATTTCTGTACTTATTCACATCACAAATGCAGCAAAACACCACACAGAGTGTACTACAGAGGCTGGGCTGCGCATTTAACCACACTAACAAAGTCATAGATGAAGTTCAAAGAAACTTGCCTTGAGAAAAAAGCAGCAGCCATTGTATCGTAGCACTTCGTATACAGATTCAGGACCATTTGCACACAGATGTACAAATGTCACATATCAAACTGATCCATGCAATCTAGCAAGTAGTTTTGTCACTTCTAGTTGGGTTATTTTTGTGAATAATATGCACATGTTGAGCGAGAAAGACGTTCGGTGCAGCCAAGTAGCCTGGTATCTGGCACGCAAGAGGTGTTGTTTGGCACGACACAATATACCAAATGATTACCAATAAAAAATATCTTGAATGGTCTTTTAGACATTAATGTAAACTGGTTCCAGGTTTCAAGCTTTCATGAGTCCTGAAATCAGCCAGTTTTATTTCCAGAAGAAAAACATATTAACTTCAAGGGTATGTTCTCATGGGTGGTGTTACACCTACATTTGATACTCTGCTCCAACTGCATTCAATTGAACATGAGCAAAATTTAAGTAGAACTCAAAATTTCATTGCTATGAGGTACACCTTGGGGCTTATGTAATAGGGTGCGATCTGGTGCTGCTGCGGGAACTCCTGCAAGTCTTCCTGTATTTTTGAGGCGGCAATCATTTTAAAGGTAAAAACAGCTTGGTTACTGCAGCGGCACCAGATTGCACCATATTACATAAGCACCCTTGTCTGTACATACTCACTACTAGCTAGACACGCAAATCCCGTATAATGCTAGTATAGTGTCAATCTGGACACATGGATTGTTGCTTGATTAACTAAATATCTTCTACCTCCGATGACCTTAGACTTATATTGTTCTTCTTATAATCTCACCAATACGTAGATTGAATAAATTATTTATAAAAAAATAAACTATTTTCAATCTCTTTGTATTAGGCCCCAGAATAATCTGATGGTTTCCCATTTTCAAGGAATGATGTTTATATAATTCTAAGCTTTCTAAGAGCAATGCACAGAAATATCAATAGTAACACATATGCTAATTTCTATGGAAACCAATTATCATTTCTTTCTGTATAGGATTTTTAAAGTGTTGCGCTAATGAAGCATTCATGTTCATTAGTCTTCTGAGTATGCTTGCCTCACATTTGTAGGAGTGCCTGCACATTAATATATTTAGCTGTTTCATGGCACAAATTAACTTGTTGCCTGCCAGGGAGAAATGTGAAACGCAGTACTCTCACCATACAGCAGAGGCTGTAGCAGCCCTTACTAGAAAGTTAACATTCTGCTTCTCATTGCTTATTCCAGTGCATTATGATTTGTGTAATACTATTTCAAATAACGTAATTGAAGTGAACTCCTAATCAGGCCTGGGAAGGAAGCACAAAACATGCAACTGTTTTTTTTGTTTTAATCTCTAGTGATGCTCCTATATTTAATTTAAGATTCACTTGATCTCGGCTGGTCCAGATGCTTTTCTGTTCAAACAAGCATATTAGTATAATTACCTCTTTTGATATGATTTCTCTTTAAGTAGCTATTTGTATGTGTTTATGTTCCATTTCAAGTTTACACAGTGCATTATAAAGAACCAAAATATGGCTGGGAAATCAATCCCAACTAATGTTTATAGACTTTGTCCATTTTTCAGGCCCAAACTTAGAGTGTAGGATCAAGATAGTTGGTGGGTCCCTGAGCGCACAACCTAAAGCAGCTAATGATCACTACAAAACAGGGGTATCTCTTATCCCAGAGTTTAAGATACAAAATTGGAGTTTAAGTGACACTAGCGGTACAGGTGCAATAAATGATTTACTCTAATGATCTATGGCAAACTGTATTTTATTATATAAAGTATTTCATGAGTCAAATGAAAAAGATAAACATATATATCACACAATTAAAATAGCATGGAACACAGTTCAATAGAATTCATAAGAACACAATTAGATAAAATGCATATAGTGTAGCAGCAATGATAGCACTGAATAAAGTGCATATATGGATAAAGCTGCAGATTGCATAAGATAAATATTAAATGCAGTTAATAAAAGGTCGATATAATAACCATGGGACTCCAGTACCATGGAAAAATAAAGTGCACTATATTCTAGTCGTTTTTTAAGGATAAAGCGTTATACAGCTCGAAACGCATCGATGCTGGTGTGCAGGACACTACTTACCTTTAAGCCTATGAGTGTCTGGACCAGGGTGCTGTCCGGAACCCCTGTTTCCTTACCCAAATTGACACTCACCTCCTATATATGGTATAGATTATTGCTTTTTATCCTTAAAAAAGGTATGATCAGTGCGTTCCATCTGCTCTGCAGTTTTGTCCTTCACTGTACAGAGTGATATGCACATAGCTGGTAGTTTATCATTTTTCAGGATAGTTAAAAATTTTGGTTCACCCTTACCATAAGCAGACTGTCCAGGTCTGGAGATCTGTGCTAAATGGTCAACACTTGAGGCTGTTGCGAGCTGTTCAGCATTCTGGAGCTCTGAGGGTCAGCCATATTGGGAAGGGTATCAGGCTAGCAAATTCCCTTTACTCCCCTGGCTGTGGTTTCTGGTCTTTTGTCAAAGCAGAACAAAGATGGTTTGTGAGAGGCCACATAAACATCTTTAATGTTACTTTAAGTGTTTTCTACAATCGTATGCACAAAAATGCAGGAATACATAAATAGAAATGTTGTTCATCAACTTGCTGGAGATCCAGGTTTGAATCCCAGTGTCAGCTGCTTTTACTACTTAGACAAGTCCCCATGTTGTCATCTTTTCAAAACACCAAAACTTGGGTTGTAAACATATCAGTATATGGAATTAATCTTAAATTATGGTTTGTAATTTTTTTTATGAGTTAATAAAAACAACTAATCTCCTTTTAAAGTGACAATAGCAAATCCCCAAAACTTAATATGTATTTAGCTTGTTGTCATTTTCAACTCAATTGGTTAATCATTAGGCATTAGTAGATTTGGAGTATACTGAGTTAATCTTACTGGCCCAAATGTTTTACCCAATCTTTAAGTCTACTACTTTTTTTTTCAACCTCATAATTTATACATGATCCATTGTTCATTTTCAAGTCTTGTGATATCCTTATTTTTTCTGTTCTATTTCAGAAGGAGAAGAATTTCAAACTAACCCAATCCTAACCCTATCAGGCCAACCACTGCTGCAGGCATAATTAATCTCTCCCTTTCCCCTCTCTCTTCTCTTCCCTAAGAAGGAGATTTTGGAGTACTAATTAATGCAATGCACCCCGCCGGCCCTGGTCTGAGGATGTACAGCGACAACGTCAAAAGATTCCGGAGAAACTGGGACACGGTGCAGGGACAGCCTGAGAGGCAGCGGAGGGACAGATGAGATAAAGTAACTATTTCACTGCTAGATGTCACGTTGGATTGTTACAGGAAAAAAAGAGGCATTTCGCCGAAGTGATGGGTCGCTAAGTGAAACCTTATTAAAACAACTATAGCCTACTAGCAGTGGCAAAGGTAAGCATGCAGCAATGTTGTTTTTCTTTATAAGAGATACTTAAATAGATGATTGAGACTTTTCATCCACTTTTTTGGATGGAACAAAAACCTGAAAAACTACCCGTGTTACATACTGTGACATTATTTGGCAGAATACTGGAAGTAACACATTTAATTTAAGTGTAACACAATTACATAAATAGATATGATTTCCAGATGCAGCAGCACCAGCCCCATAGATTATTGTTGGCAGACCTGGAGCCAGTCACACTGCATATACATTTTTATGTAGGTAATATTATGGATGTGTATTCTGCCAATAATCTCCTCTTAATACAGGATGTACTGTATGCTGCTTTACCTATTTTTTTTAATAATAATTCCTTTTACTACACACTTTAATTACCGCACCTTCTAAGTGAAGCAGGTTTTTTTTCTTTCCCCTAGCAATCCGCATCATAATAATTGATACCGCAAGAATAGAAGTATTTGTGTGAGCTGACTGACACCTTCTACATCATTTGTGGATTCACTGTTTGTTAACATGTGCAGGAGCTCCTTGGTAAAGGGCAGCGATGGACTGGGGATGCGGATCGGCCCTGGCAGTGTTAACACATGCATGAAAAAAGGGCATGTCGACGGCTCATTAGGTCTGTGCTCACATTTCATGGGGGTATGTAGCGAAGCACAGGGGTATCCTTAGTAGCACGCGTGATCTCTCTGCAAACTGGCTGACCAGTGAAGCAGTTTGCCCAGACTTTCAGGTGGCCGGACTGGCTCATCTGGACATCGGCCCTTCTGAATTGTCAGAAGTGCCAGTTGGCCAGTCCGGCCCTGATAGAGGGAAGCATACACATTGCTTGACAGGTTGTGAAAGAAAAAGAAAATTCCTACAAGCATGCACTCAGAGGCCACTTTATTAGGTATATTAGTGCTCCTGCTTATCAATGTAAATATCTAAGCGGGCAATTATGTGGCAGCAACTCAATCCATAAAATTATGCAGACATGGTCAAGAGGCTCAGTTGTTGTTCAGGACAAACAACAGAATGGGAAGAAATGTGATCTAAATGATCTAAATGCCAGTCAGTATGAGTATCTTAGAAACTACAGATTTCCTGCGTTTTCACACACAACAGACTTTAATGTTTACAGAGAATGGTCTGTAAAACGTGAAAAAAAACATCAAGTCAGTGGTAGTTCTGTGGGTAAAAACTCTTTGGTAATGAGAGAGGTCAGATGAATGGACAAAAAGCATGAGTTACAACAGTAGCATGCAAAAAAAACATCTCTGAAAGTATAAGTTACTTGGTGGATAAGTTACAGCAGCAGAACCACAAAGGGTTTCACTCCTGTCAGTTAAGAACAGGAATTGAGGCTAAGGTGGACACCAGCTCACAAAAACTGCAAAAACATTGCCTGCTCTGATGATTTCTGCAGTGTCATGCGGATGGTAGCGTCAGTATTTTTCATTAATAAAATGGATCCATGGATCGGACTAATAACCTTGTGATAAGCCTTTAGAATCAGAATCATATACAGTATTTCACCTTTAGCAGACATATTTTCCATAAAGCTAGCTATACTTACAAGTACTTAGATACCAGGACTCCAGCTTGGGTAGTTATCAGTTATCGCTAAAGAATAAATTGGACACAAATTTGGTCTTATAATGAAACAATTCAAAAAGACTCACTGGCAAAATTCAACATTAATGCTGCAAATAGAATAACTGAGAAATTGAATAAGATCCTCTGGTAAAAGGTTACGTAGCAGCACAATACACAATAATAATTATTATTATTCTAACAATAATATGGGTACAGGATAAGGTAACAAACCTCTGGCAAGAGGTGACAAACACAGCAATAAAGATAATACCAAGTCTATAATAATGGAGATGCTTAATAAAACTGCAAACGTATCTAATATCAAGGACTGAAGCAGAATATAAAACACTCCAAGGTCAGGTCAAGCAGAACAGGATCAAAGTCAGAGTATAAGTCAAAGTCAAAACCAGGAATCAAGACACCAAACTGATCAGGAGTGCAGATAGTCACTATTGAGCAGGAACTATCACGGGCACAGGTGCAATGGCAAGGAAGTTAAGGCCCCCATACATCAGCAATCTGAAAACCACAACTGAACAATTTGAAGATTTATTGCCCGATTTTAGGATTTCCCAATCTAGCAACCTGTGCCCATACATTACAGATCTTTTTCAGTGATTTGCAGATCGATTGCAGCAAACACAGATCTGCCAATCTTGAAAGGTCTATCATTTTACTAGTCACGGTCTGCAAATCTGCTGATCATGTCCATACAGCAATTTACAGCCCCTATCGATCTGTGAAATCCAACATGTTGGACAATCTGATTTAACAATTCCAATCACTTTTTGGTTGCAATCTGTGATCTGTGAAGCCCATACATTGCAGATGTTTATACACAATCAATTGCAAATTGCAGAATTGCCACAATCGATTGCTGATGTATGGCCTTTTCCTAGGCAACCTGCCTGGCTGCTTCTATCATGCTAGTTGTGGTGTAATGTTTTTTGGAATGTTTTCATAACACAAATTATGCCCCTTAATGCTAATTGTGCATTTTAACCCAAACAGCATTTTATTACCTTTAAATCTCTTCTCACTCCTCCAAACCAAACACACTGGCCAAAATCAGTGCCCAAGATATTGTTTCCAACTTCAAGAACAAGAATGATTAGATTCAATATGAAAAAATATGCTCTTCCTCGGCCAGCAGACTTCTACATTTCTTCCAGTTGACACCTTCTTTTTACATGAACCCACAAACAAAGATGAAGTATTTACTTTACTTATTTTCCTAATCTATTACCTCTCTTCTTGATCCTATACCTTCACAATTTTGTAAAAAAAATCTAACTCAAACTCTCAATTACTGTCCCATCTCACAGCTCCCTTTGCCCTGCAAGCTGCTACGGACTTGCATTCGCCCGTCTCATACACTTTCTTGCCTTATTCAACCTATTGGACCCACTTCAGTCAGGCTTTCGTTTCCAATGCTCCACAATTACTGCACTATTGTGGTCAGTGATATGATCACTTCTAACTCTAAAGGCCATTACTCACTTATAATTCTCCTGGATATCTCTTCTGCATTTGGTTCTGTTGACCACTCTCTTCTCATACAAACGATGCAATCCCTAGGTCTTCCAGACAGGATCCTATCCTGGTTCTCATTCTACAGTACTTATCAAGTCGCTGTCTTTCTGTATTTGCTTCTCTGGATCCACTTATTCTCCACTTCCATTATAAGTTGTAGTTCCACAAGGCTCAGGCATAGGTTATCTGGTTTTCTCTATCTACCCCTCTTCTCTTGGAAAACTAATAAACTCTTGCAGAATTCAGTATTATCTGTATGCTGATGATAATCAAATCTACTTATCCTCTCCAGATCATTCACCATCTGTGTTGGCCGCGTTACCGAATGTCTTTCTGCCATTTCATCTTGGTGGCCAACTCACTACCTGTCTTACAAATACTGTATTCCCAACAGTAGTTACCGACCTGACATCTCCATTTCTGTTGATAACACGACAACTGCCCTGTGCTTCCCACATTCAATCTGTATCCAAATCATGTTACATACATCTAAGAAACACATCCAGAATATGCATATATTTTACACAAGACAATGCTTTCATTATATCCCACATTGATTGCAATAGTACCATTACTGGCCTTCCCCTAAACAGACTTTCACATACACAATCTATATTGAATGTAGAGACAAGACTAATTTTCTACAATGTATATTGAATATAGAGGCTAAACTTCTTTTTTTTTTACAAAATATATTTCTACTTCTACTCCACTCTGTCAGTCCCTACATTGGTTGTCTGCACTACATCAAGATTAATCTCTTTGCTTAGCTCAAAATATCTCCCAACTTGACAACTCCACTCTGCGCAAGATTTATCATCCACACCCATTACCTGCTCCCAGTCATGGTTACAGGAATTTCCAGGCTGCACCATCTCTGACGAGTACCCTCCATTGAACAAGTCTTTCTTCTAGCCTCCAAGCCCTTCAAGCATTCTTTGTAAACTTACTTCTTCAAGCAAGAATATTGAATTCCTCAGCCAGCCACATAACCTCCATAGGCTATTTTACCCAATTACCATCCCTCCACACATAACTTTACATATGTTCTCTCTCTGCACTCACACAACCCACTGACCCTACATTAACAATGCTGTGTGACTGGATCTGGCCTGACCAATTTGTAATACAGCATGTAGCACTGATCCTTATGTATAAAATTCCTATTTCCCTATAGATTGATATACTTTAGTTAAGTTGCAGACACAATAGTCCGCCTCTATGTTTCCTTATATTACCAGATTTGTATTTTTTTATGTACCTCAACCCTGCTGGAACTTTGATTTCTTGCTTAGAGTCACTCAGAAGTTTAACTAGGTGCTAATCACTGGCACACGGGCCCCTGGGTTCAGGGGGGCCCACACCGCACAACCTGCACCCATTATGGATACGCAGTAGACTCTGGGCACAGACTAGTGCCCAGAGTCTACTGCTGTGGTCAGTGCGCTGCCGACCTCTAGAAAGAGAGGAGAGGGCCCCGGATGGGGAAGGCACACGGGCCCCCTCCTCTCTTAATTCGCCCCTGGTGCTACTGTTATCATAACATTGATTGATGTCTTACTAAAATGCAAAACAGTGGCCTTCAGCCAATTAGACAGAAGAACTCCTGTGTGTGTTGTGTATTGATGCCCATACATCTGCAATCAGAAAAGAAACACACGATTCTGTGTTTTTTTCCCCTGCTTTCATGATTCTGCAATCCACCAATATGCACCCATACCACAGTACAGACAGTTTCCAGTGATTTGCAGATCATTTTCAGCAAATAATAGACCTACCAATCATGAAAGGGGTATCCGCTCATTAGGTCTACAGTAAAAAGGTAGACAATGTTTAGGCAGACAAAACAAGACAGGCAATAGGTCAACAAGGTCTGAAGGTCGACTAGTAAGAAGGTTGACAGGGACAGAAGGCTGACAGTACTGTTAGGTCGACGCACATATGGTCGACACAGAAATGCACTACACTTTTTTTTTTTTTTTTTTTAGGGTTAAACATTTACCACAGGGGTAGGGTCAGGCACTGGCATCACAAGTGGGGTGCGGGCCGCACCCAGTTGTCACCAGCCGAGGGGTGACACCAAAGTGCTGGCTCCCCCTCAGTGACAGGAGCTGGTGCTGCATTATGTGCAGCTCTCTGCTCCTAGCACAGTGAGGGAGCCAGCACTTCACACAGGCTGGTCCCCTGGGGCAGCCTGCACCTCCTGAACCCCCGGTGTGAAAAGAATGGGTGTTTCGGGTCGCGAGGCCATGCCCCCCCACCCGCAAGGCCACAGCCCTTAGTTCCCAGGGCGCGCGGCACCGCCACGCGCAGTACAGGCTCCCCGCACCATGTGCAAAGACAGGTAGGGACGGTTAGGGTTAATTTCTGATGTATGGGCCCATTTACTCTCTATCGCCTCCTGTCTGCCAGAGCATTTAGAAGTGTCTATGGGTCTGTGCCACACACTCATTATAAATACAGTATGACATACTGAGACCCTCTATCAAGGCACAACAGAGTACCTGAGGAAGTGAGGAGACATGTGAGCTCCAACATCTTGAGCATCATTTGCCTAGTGACGTGCGGTGAGGTAAATGGCTGGGAAGGCACTGGCTAGTATCAGAGCCAGATTTACACATACATATATGAACTCGAGGGTTCATGTGGGCATTATACAAAGGTGCAGCAGCATATAGTGATGGAAATTTGGTGTGTTTTGATCAGAGAGGTGCGGAAAAGGTAGACAGGGGAGGCAGTGCCTCACCTGCCATACACTATTTACTCCAGAGTTTTGACTATAAAAATGATTAGAATAATACAAAGAAGATATTTATAGTCAAAACTTAAGGCTGGGTACACATGTAAAGGTTTTCTGCCCAACCATCCAACTAGTTGGTTGGTTGGAATGAAAATCTGGTAACGTATGGGAGTAACTGATGATCAGCAATTTGCTCCTAAATGCCAGAAAACAGATGAAAATGGTCGTTCAGACAAGTTTGATAAATGTTTGATCTAAACAATTTGTTCAAACAACAGTTTTTATCCATTTTCCGGTATTTGGGAGCAAATTCTTGATTGTAATTTGCTTTCATATGTTACCAGATTTTCATTCCAACCAATCAACTAGTTGTATGCAGCTTAAGTATGACAGGAATGGCTCTGCCTCACCTGACCGCACATCACTGCATTTGCCCTACTGAATGTTACCTTTGATGGTTTTGCTTTGTCTATTGTGCAGTCAGATTACTTCAAGAATAGATCTGTTAAAAAAAAAAAGCTGCTGCATTTTCTCTTTGAACTAGGGGAAGCTTTTTAATTAGACCAGTTTGCTAATAATACACTCAAAATATATGAGGTTTTGTAAGCTTCTACTCTGAAGACATCAGTATTTTACATCAAGAAGCCTTGTTAGCAGTAGCGGCTCCAGGCACGGGCAAGCCGGTCCGTCACCCGGAGCGCCATTGTATCCGGAGGGCGCAGGAAACGCCCACCACCCTCCCGGCGCTATTGCTTCCATTCATCAAGTAAGTTAACCTGATCTTTTTTTTAAACAGATGTTGTCATTAGACTTTGCTTATTATCTTAGCAATATATTACTAACAAGCAGGGCCGGCGCTAGGCTTTGCGGCATTTTTTGCGGTTTCCTGACCCGGGTAACCGCAAAAAATGCTGATTGAACCTTCCTGGGCACACAAGCCTGGACAGGAGAAGCAGCCACACTGTCTGGTGAGAGAGCGCTGGGTGAGGCTGGCATTTGGGGTGCTGGGAGACAGCATGGAGAGCTGGGTGCTGGGCATACAGGCCAGGAGAGAAGATGCAGCTATGCTGTGTTATGAGAGAGAGCTGGGTGAGCAACAGCAGCAGCATGTGGCCTGATGAGGACATCTGGGAGCTCCTATACATCAGGGGCGAGGAGGAGATCAGACATCAAATCACGGGCAGATCACGGATGCCACTGTGTATCATAACATTGCCAAGATACTGACAAGCACGGGAATAAAAAGGTCCCAGCAGCAAGTAGTAAACAAGTTCTGCGCAAGATTTTACAAAAGTTCACAACAATAACCAAAAAAACAAAGTGGTGCAAAAAAAGATGGAATGGCAGTATTACCATTTAGGTTATAACATTTGGCAACTCAGCCTTAACAAATCTGATCAGTCTGTCATTTTCTATATCTGCCACCACCAGTCACAGCTCTGTGGGGGAATGCTGTCAGGCCAGTCAACAAATCATGCCCAGCAGCCAAACCTGTCCTGCATCACCGCTGCTGCTTTCTAATGAACATGACACAAGCAAGGTTGATTCCTCCACCGAGATGACCCAACACAATTGACGTCGAGGAATCACAGACCACCCTTTCACAGACAACCCCTTGTGATAATCCATAAACTTCAAAGGCTACCAAGACCCCGGAGTTGTGCAAACATAGGGCCTGATTCAGAGCCGCTCGTAAGCGGCCGCTCGTTCGTTCCGAGCGATGTTTGCCCAACTGCGCATGCGTACGGATCGTAATACGCATGCGCGAACCAGTCATTGCGGCCGAAAATCGTTTGTTCGCTAAATAGCGAATGCCTGCTATTTTGAATGACAGGAGGAGGCGTATGTGGGTGGTAACAGGGGAAGGTGCTTGAAAACGGGGAGTGGAGATCCGAACGCAGGCGTGCTTAAAGGTCAAAACGGGCGTTTTATGGGTGTGCATAATTAATACAGCAGCGTCATTGACCACGTCACTGGGTTATTTTCTAGTCAGAACTGCTCGCAAGATTGCGGTAGGAAAAACAAACCATAATGCGAGCGGCCAGGGGGCGCAGTTTTCCAAAAAAAGACCGCATGTTTGGTTCGCTCGTTCAGACCTAGAGGCGTGAACAGACCGCAAAGAGCGAACAGTTCATTTGAATAGCCACCCATTTTTTTCTGAACGAGCGAGCGCAAATAGCGTCCGGCTCTTGATCAGGCCGATAGTAAGTATAAGCCTTTTTTTAAAAACAGAATACACACACTTAAAAGAAATCGAAATGAGAGGGATCAGATCTCTGAGACCCATATTTCGCAGAACTGAGACGGATCCGGGCCTGCTCGGGTTTTCCTGCCTGACTTGGATCTCAAAACAAGGCAAAATGTCATCATCCCGCAGTCGGATTCTCGCGGGTTTTGGATTGTATAAAAGTTCCCCGCGATCGCCGCCATTTTCATTCCGGCTGTGGAGAGTGAAGAGGGAGGGGGCAGTGAATGTAATTGCTGTGCTGTTGCTGTGCATAGGGACTGGCTACTGTTGTCACTCAGGGGCTGGCTGCTTAATGTCCATAGGGGGCGGGGCTGGCTGTTGTCCATATAGGGGCTGGCTGCTGCTCTGTCCATAGGGGCTGGCTGGCTGTTGTCCATATAGGGGCTGGCTGGCTATTGTCCTGTCCATGGGGGCTGGCTAGCTTTTGTCCATAGGGGCTGGCTGTTGTCCATATAGCGGCTGGCTGGCTGTTGTCCTGTCCATAGGGGCTGGCTGGCTGTTGTCCATAGGGACTGGCTATGCTGCTGTGGTGTTCTGTCCATCAGGGGTGCTCTTCACCCCCAGTGTGAAAAAAAATATTTTTTTTTGTATGTGTGTGTGCGCGTTAGCCACACTTATCTGCAACATAGGTGCGGAGGGGTGCTGCCTGTGTCATTTATCACGGGGCTTCTGTCTCGTTCTGGGGTGCTTCCCCCCAGTGTGAAAAAAATAAAGGTTTTTTTTTCTGTGTGTGTGTGCGCTTTAGCCACATTTATCAGCAACATAGGTGCGCAGCAGTGCTGCCTGTGTCATTTATCAAGGGGCTACTGCCTCGTTCAGGGGTGCTCTTTACCCCCAGCATGAAAAAAATGTAAACAACTTTTTTCTGTGTGTGCGCGCGCATTAGCCACACTTATCAGCAATGTAGGTACGCAGGGGTGCTGCATGTGTCATTTATCAAGGGACTGCTGCCCCGTTCAGGGGTGCTCTTCACCCCCAGTGTGAAAAATATAAAAAAAAAAATTTGTGTGTGTGCACGTTAACCACACTTATCAGCAACAAAGGTGTGCAGGGGTGCTGCCTGTGTCATTTATCAAGGGGCTGCTGCCTCTTTCATGGGGGCTCTTCACCACCAGTGTGAAAAAAAGAAAGTTTTTTATTTCTGTGTGTGTGCACATTAGCCACACTTATCAGCAACGTAGGTACGCAGGGGTGCTGCCTGTGTCATTTATCAAGGGGCTGCTGCCTCGTTCAGGGGTGCTCTTCTACCCCAGTGTGAAAAAAATAAAAACAATTGTTTGCATGTGTGTTTGTGCATTAGCCACACTTATCAGCAATGTAGGTGCACAGGGGTGCTGCATGTGTCATTTATCAAGGGGTTGCTGCCTTGTTCAGGGGTGCTCTTCACCCCCAGTGTGAAAAAAATAAAAACAATTTTTTCTGTGTTTGTGCGCGTTAGCCATCAACAACGTAGGTGCGCAGAGGTGCTGCCTGTGTCATTTATCAAGGGCCTGCTGCCTCGTTCAGGGGTGCTCCCCCTCCCCCAGTGTAAAAAAAATATTTTTTTTTTTCTGTGTGTGGTTGTGTGTGTTAGCTGCAACTTAGCTGCACTGTAACTGCTTGGTGACACTGCTGTAAGACCGCAGTGTCACCAGTGGACAGTCACATGACAGGAGAGCAAGATCCACATACAGTACCAGTCTTGTAGCTGGCAGCAATCATGACGATGCAAGGCCGTCAACGTCATCTATGAAGGCCAATGCACCAGGGCTTAAGCCAGGCCATGTAAAAAGATCAACTTTTACCCTGTTAAAGAAAAAAAAATCTAAAGCTCAGTCAGCTTTAGAGAAACTAAAAATTACCAATATGCCATTCATTACACAAAGTGGCAAGGAAAGGATAAGGCCATGGCCTTTATTTAAGACTGGTGGTTCTAGTTGTGATGATTTAAGCCCTTCTGCTTGTAAAAGAGGTTCAAAAAAATCTAAATTGTCTCCGAATAGTCACAGATCCCCAAGGAGACTCCAAGTGTGTCAGCATGTTGCCATGTGTGAGCCTGACCTTTCTAATACTGTACTTGAAGAGGATCCTCCTTCCACCATTTGTGTGCCCTCTGCAAATGTGGGGATGAGCAGCACAAGTCAACATGCTGATGTAGAAATCGAGGATGCTTCTGTGGAATTGCACCAGGAGGATGAGGAGGATATTTATGTAGTTGGTGATAACAACAAGGATGATGAGGATGTTGATGGCGATGTTTGTGTAAAAACAGTAAATCATGCAACAGTTTTTGCCCATGGTGGGAAAAATCCCACTGTTTGCATGCCTGGGTAAGGGACCAAAAAGTCCACCATTATTTCCACCCAAATCCGGACAACCTTTGCCAAGCCATTTGTAACCATTGGCAAGTAACAGTGAGTAGAGGTAAGAACCTTAACCATCTAGGAACCTCCTCCCTGTTACGTCACTTGCAGTGCAGTCATCAAATTGGAAAGGGTATTTCAAATTCTGAAACTTTGGGGACAAAAAAAACGAACAACAATCAGTCCAGTGTCACCTAGCTGCTCCCTTCTTTCGTGATCCAAGCGCCTGCAATCTCCACCACCAACATCTGCATCATCATCAACATCCTCAATCGTGATCGGAAGTAGTCCTGCATCAAATTTCATAAGCATGACTGATCTCTTATCCTTGAATCCTCAGAAAAATCCTTGAGTGCTACGCCTGGTGCTGCTGCTGGGGGTGGATCTTCATCCCAGAAAGGGACCAAGAAGACTACTAGTAGTAATTTAAAAAAATAATAGACTATTGTCCTTTGATAGAGGAAGTAAGTATAACAGCTGTCACCCAGTTTCACCGCAGGTCACTGGCGCCATGACGGCTGTGCTAGTATTAGATGGTGAAATAATAGAAAATGAGGATGATAGTGTGGAGGAAGTACAAAAGGAGGATGAGGGGGAAGTTTGTGTCCTATCTAATGAGGATGTTGATGATGAGGATGTTGTTTGCGTAAATCAGCCTCCAGTGGCAGCAGTTCTTGCTCATGATAAATAGACAGCCAGAAAAGCCACATCTTGGGTGTGGAATTATTTTCTAAATTCTGACAACAGTTGTGAAGGCATCTGTTCCATTTGTAAAGCCAAAGTTAGCAGAGGAAGGGACGTTAACTATCTAGGCACCTCCTCCCTGTTATATAATTTGCAGCAAGTTCATGCAATTTGTTTCACCAAATTATAGTCTTTTAATTAATAACAAGCAGTCCAGTATCAGCTACCAGCAGTTTTGACCAGCACATGCAATCTCCACCACCAACACCCTCATCATCAACCTCCTCTTTAATATTTGAAGGTAGTCCTTCCAAAAAACGTTTTGTGAGGGCCCATACAAACCAAGAAGTTCAGCCACAAAAGTGTCAGTCCTAGTCGTTAAAGTGCTTGGTTTGTTAAACTGTGCATGTCCTTTTTAATATCCCACATAAGACTGTGTGCGAGGGCCTAAGGAAAATTCCATCTTGCACCTCTATTCTTTACATTTTGCACAATTTGGGGCACTGCCGACTGACATTATTATAGTTTATTAAACTGCAATCCTGTCTGCCACTGCTGTGTGACAATGTTTCATAGATGTCCTATATTTGTTTAAACTGCCATGCATTTGTGCTGCTGCTCTGTTGCTTACTTTAGCCAGCCAGCTCGTTGCAGCCTTTGGCCTATTGTGGTGAAAAATAGTGATATCAATATTGTGAGCTGTGATGTGGTTAAAACTGCCTGGAAATGCCTGAAAATGATTGTTATTAAGGTTAATAATACTGTAACAAAAATAGGCCCAAGTTATGTGGTTTTAGCCATTTATAGCATTTTAGGGAAAAAACAGATCCAAAACCTAAAAACAAAACACCAAGGAAAAAGATCCAAAACCAGATCCAGATCCAAAACACAAGGATATACAGATCCAAAACTAAAACACGGGGCTCGGTGCACATCTCTAAAAGAAACACATAACACAATAAAAAATCAAAATAAGAGTTAAGCCACTAAAGTGTTAAAAACCACAATCTTTGTTTAAAAAAACACAATAAAATGTAAAAAACACAAACACAGTTAATGGTCTAAGGCGGTAAAAAAAAACCCATAACATTTGTTTAAAAACAATAAAATGGTATCTGTTGCAGAGTGTAGCAAGTGTGTAGTTGGGAATAGGTCAGAAACACATGTGCGCTACCTCTGCTATGTTAATTTAATATATGCTCCGGTCTTCTTTTCATTGAATCTGAAAATATACCTTGAACATATAGATGCACCTAGGGGAATGCAAAGGTAGCATTAGCAAGTAGCAAACAGAGTTAAATCCCTGCGAAACAGAGTGAAAACCCTGCCCAAGATATTTACTAAACTCTATAACTAGTGTATACGCACCACCCAATATTTAAAAAAAAAAAAGCAAATATATGTAAAAAAACAAACAGTATCTGTCACAGTGGTGAGCTAGTGTGCAGGTGGGAGAATGCCACAAACACATTTATGCTTACACCTCTGCTATGTTTATACAGTATATGCTCAGTGCAGAATCTAATGGGTTTTTTTTCCCCCTCTGCAGTCTACACTGTTCCAAAGAGGAAGAAAAAAAGGAACAAATCAGAGGAAATTGTGAAAGTCATGTCCACCCTCCTGGCGGACCAGCTCCATGAGATGGACTCAGCCATGCAGGCTCATGAAGATACACGGCAGCTAAGATTCCTTGAGGCAGAAAAGGAATTGCAGCAGGCCTTCGTCACACAGATCATGAATATGCAAGAATACATAACATGAGAATTCCAGAACATACATATGGCGTTCCTGGAGCGTTTAGTTACTAACACACAAAGGAACCCAACAGAAGCACTGTACCAAGACCCACCACGGGAGCACACTTATTCCCAATATAATAGAGGGCATACTTATTGCGACCCTCTTGCAACACCATCAAACCCTCAAAACCCTGAATACTCAATCTTTAGGCAACTGCCTGAATCCTGCCTAAAAAGGCATATGTATGTTTGGCTAATTACCAAACTTTAAAAATGTGCTATTTGATACTATTTTAAAATTCTGTATTTTATACATTTTTATGTTTATATCATTTTGTAAGGGCAATTTTTGTGCCCCATAAAATGTTTTAACATGATGTTCACCCATAGGTGCAGCAGCCTGATTAGTGTGGATGGTATATTTTAATTTTGGTGTTCCAGATTGTAGGTGTGATGTGTCACTACAGGTACCAGAGCTTGACATGCTCCCACTGATCAGGACATTGCACCTACATCACACTTGCACTTTTATTTTGCAAATGTGTACATGTAAAGGAATTATACTTAACCGTAATAAAAAACACTTGATATTATGGTACTCATGGGTGGAAATATTTTAAAAATGTTATCGCGTGTTATAAAATTTGTTCCTACAGGGATCCTGTTTTTGTGTCCCATAAAAATTATTTATGATGTTCACCCATAGGTTCAGTATCTTGATTAGTGGGGATGGCATATTTTAATTTTGACATGCTGGGTGCTATGTGTCACTAAAAGTACTATAGGTTGACATGTCCTTCATATTTTCCAAAGTTTAAAAATATGTCCTCCCCACTGCACCTAGAGTGTACACTACATCACACTTGCAATTGTATTTTGCCAACTGTGTACCTGCAAAAGAAACCACCTCCACTTGATATTATGGTCCACTGTGTGCATTACATTTTTTGGCCAAACTGTTAGTCTCTGCGGTTAGCAGATCATCTTGGTGGCAGTTCCCGGTCATAGTTACTACTGGGATACTGCATCATGTCTTATCCTTGTTCCGGCTGTTGCAGGTAGCTGGAAATCCTGTCTAGTCTGTTTTCAGCTCTAAACTGTAATCTTGCCTGTCTGTGTGCTGACTTCAGCTGCACTCTAATTAATTGTCTCTCTGTGTGCTGAACCCAGGTGCACACTAGTCTGTCATTAGGGAGGCTTGCAGAGTTTGCTCTGATTGGACCCTACATCTGTTACGTTACAGCCAGCCCTACACTCTGTGCCGGTCATACTGCCTGACTTCCAGAGTATGTGGTTGTGTACTCAGTAACCTGAATTCTAGCCTGTTTACCAAATTCTGCTGTTCCAGTTCCCAGTGCCTGTTTGTCTGATCTGGATCTGCCTGTGTGTCATCCAACCTGTATTCCTACCATGTCTGAGTGCACCTGTCTGCCATCTGGTTCCTGCATCTCAGCCTGCTAGGCCACATCACAGCTTGCTATGCTGCATCACAGCCTGTATTATCCATTGACTATCAAGCCATGTCTGTTTATGTTCACCAGAGTCAAGTTTGCAGTGTTTTCATCCGCGCTGCTTCCAGTCACTGTTCCTGCCATGTCTAAAGTTCATCTGTTTACTGTCCTGTCTCATTCGCATCATCTAGTTCCAGTCATGTCACGGCCCTTAAGGCCGCTCTGTCCTGTCTCAGCTGCATCACCTTGTTTCAGTCACACCACAGCCCTCAAGGCCACTCCATTCTGTATCAGACGCAGCACCTAGTTCCAGTCGTCACAGCCCTCAAGGCCACTCCATCCTGTTTCAGGTCGCACTTCGGCCCTCAAGGCCACGTCACCAATTTCCAGTTTCCACAGCCCTCAAGGCCGCTCCGTCCTGTCTCAGTCACTGCACCTAGTTCCAGTCATCACGGCCCTCAAGGCCGCTCCATCCTGTTTCAAGTTGCACATCAGCCCTCAAGGCCGCATCACCAAGTTCCAGTCACCACGGCCCGCAAGGCCGCTCCATCCTGTATCAGTCACTGCACCTAGTTCCAGTCATCATGGCCCTCAAGGCCCCTCCGTCCTGTTTCAAGTTGCATATCGGCCCTCAAGGCTGCATCACCAAGTTCCAGTCACCACGGCCCTCAAGGCCGACCCATCCTCTTTCATGTCGCATATTGGCCCTCTTGGCCGCTCAAGTTGCACTTCAGCCCTCAAGGCTGCATCATCTACTTCTTTTCTCACCATGGCCATCCTGGCCGTTCTGTCTTGTCTCAAGTCGCATCTCAGCCCTCTAGTCCTGTTTTGCCTGTCTTGTCTTTGTCAGTCCAATCACGCCTGTTGTGTCCTTGTCAGTCTAGTCTTGCCCATCTTGTCTTGCCAGTCCAGTCTTGTCTGAAATCCTGCATATCATAGTCCTGGTCGCTCCTGCCTTGCAGCTCATACCCTGTGTCTATTCATTTCCTGTGTAGCATCCTAGCTACATTATAGTCCCTAGACATTTCTCATACCATAGTGACTTGCCGCTGCTTGTGTTGTCATCTTTCTGCAGCCTCACTCCAGCTAACTCCAGTCTTGTCCATTGTCAGCAGTCCTGCAATCTCATCGAGTGAGAATCGTAACACAAACATGCTAAAATTCAAACGAAACCAGTTGTTGTTAAGAAAATTAAAATTTTTATGTAACTAGAAGTTCTTTGTGTCCTCTATAACACTGAGGGTAGGTTTGACACGAGGGTTTTGCGTATGCATTCTGCACCAATTTGTACCCCCTCATAGACTGCAGAATCAAGTGCAGTGTTGTGCTTGTCCTGCACAGTCCACCCAGGGAGAGAATGCTCCTTCTGTGTCTCACAGATATTGTGGAGAATACAGCAGAAAGCTACAAAACTGGGCATTAGTTTCAGGTCCACATCATTGCGCTTCCATAAGCAGCACCAATGTCCTTTTAAATTCCCAAAGGCATTCCCCACAACCATACGGGCAGACATGAGTGTGTGGGTAAAAGCAGAGCTGTAACTAGACTTTTTGGTGCCCTGTGCCAGAAAGAGCATTGGTGCCCCCCTCATTTTTCAAAGGGACATAATGCACCCAAAAAAGGGGATTGGCCTCATGGGGAAGGGCCAGGGAAGAGATAGGAGAGGCCAGGAGATGCTGGGGATGAAATAAGAGGAAGCTACAAGCAAGAATGATAATACACAGAAATTTGACAGACCCGAACAGTGCCCCCTGACCTGTGGTGCCCTGTGCGATGGCACCGGCCCCACTACCAAAGCTATGGCCCTGGGTAGAAGCAATTGTATCTGGCAAAACTGTGCACGTTGAGTGAAAGCTTTCATAAGCCACCACCTCAAAGGGTATACTGTGTTCCCAATCAGGTGTACTTGGATCTCCACATCATGCACAGTCTTGGTTTTCTGTAAAGAAATACAAAATTAGCAGAAGTGGGATATATATTAACAGAATCGGTATGTAATACCGACAGTCGGGATCCAGGCAATCAGAATCCCGATGGTGTACTTGAGATGCGGCTTTGAGAGCCCATGGCGGGGCTTGGGAGCTGGTACACAAGTTAGTTTATTTGAGGTGTGGCTTGGGAGCCAGTACACAAGTTGGTGTACTTGAGATACAGTTTTCAGAGCCGATGGCAGTACGGAAGCTGCTGGTGTGGTTGGGAAACCAATGCAGTGGCTTGAGAGACGGTGGCAGCATGGAAGCTGCTGGTGCAGCTGGGAAACCGATGCAGTGGCTGGTGAATCGATGGCAGCATGGAAGCTGCTGGTGCGGCTGGGAAGCCGATGCAGTGGCTAGTGAGCCGGTGGCAGCACGGAAGCTGCTGGTGTGGTTGGGAAACCGATGTAGTGGCTGGTGAGCTGGTGGCAGCATGGAAGCTGCTGGTGTGGTTGGAAAGCCGATGCAGTGGCTGGTGAACCGATGGCAGCACGGAAGCTGCTGGTGTGGCTGGGAAGCCGATGTAGTGGCTGGTGATCTGGTGGCAGCACGGAAGCTGTTGGTATGGCTGAGAAGCCGATGACCGGTGGCTAGGCAATACCGCTGGAGAACCAGGACACAATGTAGCAAGAAAGCACAGAATGCTGACCATGCAGCAGAGCCGAGAGAACCAAAAGGAACGCTATAGTCGGCGAGACGGCTAAAGGACAGCATGCACAAATAGGAGGAGGAACCAATCACACCCTGCTGTGGATAACACGTGACCTCCTGTGGCGTGCAGATCGCTTAGCAACTGCGGGAACCGGAACAACAGCGTCATGAGAAGGTAAACTGCTAGAGGGAGACAAGTCATGACCGCGTCTTGTAACACCCTACCCCTCTCCCTACCCTATCCCTAACACTCCCTACTTAGTGCCTAAACCTAACCTCCCCCTCCCTGCACCCAAAACCTAACCCTCCCCCCTTAGTGCCAAACCCTCCCCCAAGTGCCTAACCCTAACTGTTAAATCTAACCCTCCATCCAACCCCATTACTTACCTTCGGCATCCCGGCGGTCGGGATGCCGGCGCCGGGATTCTGACCAGCTTAGGTATTCTAGCACCGGTAATGCAAGCGTCGGCATCCAGACAGCCAGGATGCCGAACGTATACCATGGTTACATGGGGGGGAAGTAGGTGACTAAATGTATGTAAATCACTGCGGAATTGTGTTTGCAAATATAATATATTAGGGTCTAAAGTGCAAATATTCCGCTGCGATTTACACAGATTATTGTGGTAATTTACAAAAGTGGTAACATGGCTACAT
The DNA here is from genome assembly GCA_031769625.1 of Taudactylus pleione. Classification (NCBI taxonomy): domain Eukaryota; kingdom Metazoa; phylum Chordata; class Amphibia; order Anura; family Myobatrachidae; genus Taudactylus; species Taudactylus pleione. Next base: position 9,516,026 of record JAUIMM010000015.1, on the reverse strand, counting down.
GGACATATATAATATAGCTGTGTTTCAAAGTTATGATTACAAGTCACAGCATGAAGACTGGATGGCGTGGTGATTATGTTCAAACTGGTAAGTTTGCTGACATGGGGTAACTATAAAGAGTGGTAAGTGGAAGTAATGCTGACAATCACACTAATCATGCTGCCACATTTTCCGACTAGGGTTGAAAAAATAAATAAATAAATAAATAAATAAAGGGAGCTGAACACACTTTCAGGGGTATTCAATTTGGAGCGAGAAGTCCATTTCTGCGATAATTTCGCACCAAAGACGTCATTTTCGGAGGTTTTGGTTTTACACCGTGTTCAATTTCAAAGACTTTTCGCAGGTTCGAAAAGTCTTTGAAAAAAAACGGGGTAACTTTTCACCACTGAATAGGTGGCAAAAAAAAGTGCAGAATTGGGGTTTTGGGGTGCAGGCTTAAAAAAAATAGCCTGCACCCTTCAGAATGACCACTTGAAATGATCCATGTCAAAAAGAAAAAAAATAAATCGGGACACCCTAAAAAAATCACTTTGAATTTGGGGGCCACAAAAAAAAATGTTGGGTGACAAAGTTAAAAAATAGCGAACTTGACTCTGGGGGGGTCCCCAAGTATGCCCCAGGTGTTGTTTTCATCGCAGCTGCTTGCGGCAGGTGGGTTTTTCACGATTTTTTCAAGTCACTTTAGCAACTTTAAAATATGCTGACCCTCATTTTCATGTACCCCAAATTTGATGGGACCACTTTTAAAAATGAAAAAAAAAAGCTAAATGCTCTTCTGCATCACTTCTTCAAAGTCGGGAAAAAAACACCTGCCGCAGCTATTTAAAAACCCCAACTTTCTTCTGCAGGCAAAAACGGGGGTACCCATAGTGATCCCTGAGGTCTGGACATCTTTAGGGGGTCCTACAATTATTTTCAAAAAATTCCCCTTTGTTTTCGCCGATCCAAGTATCGCCTTGTGCCGTTTTCGACGATTTCATATTGAATACGGGGATAAGCGGGGGCGCACGCGATACTTTTTCGCCGGCAAAACCTCCGATGTGCAGCAAAATTTTCGACGGCGAAGTTAACGTTTCATATTCAATACCCCTCCAAGTCTGCTATAATACATTATTAGTACAGTGATCTATAAAAAAACTGATTCTATGTCTATAGCCTTACAAACCTTTTCAAATTTCCACCACCAATTTAAATAATCATAAAGTACAGGTAGGAAAATTAGAACAAGGACAATATATTCTTACCTCCTTGGGAAAAAGACATCCATCCTGCTTCTCCTCTGCAAAGCTATAGAGGTCGGAGTGTCGAAGCCGGATGATGGCTGAGACCAAATCTTAAATTAATATTTGGTGACGCCATTTTGTGTCGCCCCTGACGATGCCATCTTGCGTCGTCAGCATGAAACCATTGTGTGCGATGCTATATGCGATTATTAGCGACGTGCGTCTGCGTTGCTGCCGCATATTGTTGAAAGTCCTACCATAACACATACGCACATTAAATAAAACATAAAATATACAAGACGAACAGCGCACGGCTGTTTATCAAAGCACAAAACACAGACGCAACACGCATACTAGCGACTTTACGCAAAATTCTCACACTTACACATACAATAACTTATAAAAAGGTCCTCCGCATTAAGCTTAATATTAGAGGTTTTATTAGCGAATACTTATGTTGTGAAATGTAATGTATACGATATTTAAGGTACATAAGCTAGTAGACATATCATGTTTGGTACCATTCTAAATCACTGTTTATTTGCAGATTTCCGGTTCTATCTGCAAGGAAATCGCATCATGCGTTCGCAAGATATGAACAATATGAAATTAGTGGTTAGAATGTAAAGCTGTATGTAGTGTCTTTTGACTAGTTTAAACCAGTTCTTCAGCGGGAAAACCACAAAAAGCAACATCTGAGGAACTGGGACATACCCCCAGTGATGCTATATGAACTGTCCAATGACCTCCATCGTACCAGAATGTCCAGGAGCAAGCCCCAATGGAAACCTGTTAACTAGTTTCTTTGTTCTGTAAGGTATATAGCCTGCTTACTGGTTATAGTATACAGCCATTCTTCTTGGCTGACCACAGGCTTCTGGAGTGACGACTGTTTACTGGGACCAGTGCGCACGCGTATGTATCGGCTTGTACCTTTTGTATTTAATTGTCTTTTGCGCTAATTGTGCTAGATCAAAGCGTGTAACTTTCTTTTATTGCAATAAGAACTTTTGTGCTTTGGAACCACAATATAAGTCTGGAAAGCAATTATCTCTTATGCAACTTGTATCACTAAACAATGACATTTAGGGTATATTGATTAAGGGGTATCATTAGGAGTTGTCCAGAACTTGTGCATTGTGTGTTCACCCAGGCCATCCGACAAACACATCTGTGAAGCTAAAATTAATGTTTATTATATGATGTATCTAAAAAAAACATACATGTGCAATGGATATTTAGCAGACATTGGCAAAAACTGCATATCAGTAGTTGTGGTCCACTACAGCCTGTAGCTTGAATGCCATGCTTTGTAGTTTTAGTAATCCGCTGTGTTGTCACGGTGGGCGATGATAGGGATGTGAGTCTTGTCGATGGCATCCACACACTGTAGATAGCTGTGCCTCAGGAAGCCTTGGGCAGTGTCATCTAGTTGCTGTCCTTCAGGCAAGGAGATGAAGTGCTTGTACAGGGTATCCATCAATGCCTGTGTGACCTGGTAGACTATCTTGCAGAGAGTGCCGATGCCAACTCCAAACAAACAGGAGAGTGTGTGGTACCCTCCGGGGGTAGCATACCACCACAGAGCAATCTCTAGTCTCCTTCTTGGCTTGATTGGCTTTTGGAAGTTGGTCGTCTGCTTAGTCAGTGCTGGGGTCAGTAGGTCCAATATATACTGTGACATCCGGAAGTGTGCCATCCATTGCTCGTCCGAAAGGCTTCCACAGTCGCCATGAAAGCTTCTCCATGCCTGCGATCTCTGACCCACTTTCTCGGATGTTTTGCAGTGCTGATTCTCAGTATAGTTGCCATGGTGGATGAAATCAGGGATCTCCTTCTGCACAAATACTGACCTTGAGAATTAGACCTCTCAGAAATTGCACTCTCCTCCTCATGAAATAACACTGCACTAGATAGCAAAGTGTCATAAGCTGAATCATGTTCTCGGTAGCTTTGTAAAACAGCAGAAAACTGCAAACATTCAGGAACTCCGAGCTACACAGTGGTAACTCATCGGCCATCATTGCTGCAATGCTGTGAACAGTCCCCACCCCTCCCTTTCCTTCCCTTGTGTGACCTCATCCTTGTACGGCCATTATTAATAACATCCACAGGTATTGCAGGGTTAACCGAGGTTCAGTGTAAATGGGGCTGACCCCTGGAAAAACGTAATTAGTACCTTAGTCAATTTGATTTAACAACCTGTGCTCAATCATGGATATCTCTAAAACCTGAACTGTTGGGGTGCTTGAGAATCGCGTTTGGGAACCTCTGCTCTGTCTCAATGATGTCCTTTATGAAGGCATCAGGTTCTTTACCAAGATGGCCAATGGCAGTGCTACTGCACATGCACAGATCCATCTTGCCACTGTCTTTTACCGCCACAGTACTACACGGATGTGTACTCAGCTCGATGGAGACCCTGTGTTATCTGCTACATATACATGACTGGACGGTCTTCTGTATGTTCCAATTCACCTCCGCTACCTGTTATTGTTACTGTGAGTACGGCTATACATCTGCACACTACAATAAACTTGAAACCTTGGTTAAGTCTCACTGCATGACCCACTTCATATGCTGATTCCGCTGTTGTTTACTTGTGTATTCCACAAATAGTAAACACATCAATATTATGCACTATGGTTATATCTTAAAAGGAATAGTTTTATTTCTAACTCTTCTTAAAAAACATTTTATGCCCTCATTTGGCAGATATTCTCCATTTTTATACTTGCTCGACAGACAAATGAGATAGTAATAATACTGCAGGTTTTCTTGTTTACTAATGAACTGCTGAACTGGCTGTTGTATCTTAGATGAGGCAGCAGGTTTTGCTTTCTTTGGGAATTCTTAGTGCCCTTGAAGAAAGATATCCACAGGCGCAATAAAGGATTTCTAAATGGTCAGAACATATAAATCAGCTCTATTTAGTTTTGTCATAGTGATGATCTCAAGAAAAAAAAAGGTATCCAAATGTTCAAAATGCACGCTCACATATCAGATCTGGCTCTGTATGTTAGAATTGTCACCTCATATGGCTGAATATTAATCCTGGCATTAGGTATTGCTCTGCATATTAAACTTGCAACCAATTATTGGAGCTAATTCAGAGATGTGCACTAACCTGATGGTTTGCGCACATCTCCGTTTGTGTCATTCTGCACCGACGCAAGACCTGTACTGCGTGATAGCACACAGAGCGTCAGTAGACTGTCAGTGATTAACAGTCTGTTGCTCTGGGTGAGGAGGGGGCGGCGACAGCCTCCGTCTCCACAGATGGCGGCGTGTTGTCACCGTTGGGGGGGGGAGGGAAGTGGCAAGCATCTCCTTCTGCTGACAGAGATTTCCTGGCCTCTTTTGAGTCTGCTTGAGTGACCCCATGAGTCACTCAGCCAGCAGAAGATCATGCAGATATTCCAATGCTGCGTCCATGGATGCAGCTCGGAACAGTAATGCATGCAGGAGGTGTGATGCCACCTGCTGCATTACCATAATAGTGCTATCGCAGCTGGTACCATGGTAGCAGCTGCAATAGCAATTGCGTCGGACCTTGAATCATCCCCATTGTTCTGTAAACCGCTTCCTGCTATCGTTGAAAGACAAAGTACCCTTTTCACTGCTATTATTAACAGCAATTAATTTTTGGCATCATGAAAACTGGAGTCCCTCTGGTAAAAGCAAATTTGGAACATCTGGTATAGTCATTTTGGGAACTGCTGGTATAATGAGCTCTACTGGTATATACATTTTAGGACATAACAGGTACAATCAATTTTGTGGAACTGCTGGTATAATGTATGTATCAAAATATGTATTAAAATTATACACTATTTGTTCACTTACACTTAATATTTTATATTTTTCTGAGTAACATCTTCTGTCAATCACAAAACAGGGACTTAGGCCCTCATTCAGAGCCGTACGCTCTGAGCAGAGCGCACGCTCTGAATGAGGGCCGGGCTCCATTTTCATGGAGCGTCCTCCTGGACGCTCGTATAGCTGTGGGTCACCACCCACAGGCTATACGAGCGTGCATTGTGATGGTCGCGATGGTCGAGACCATCGCGACCATCGAATTTGCGAGCCGGAGCCTGCGGTTGAGGTTTTCAACCGCAAGCTCCGGAGTGATTTTGGCTCTATCAGAGCCAAAATCACTCCCACTGACATCACTAGTGATGTCAGTGGGCCGGCTTCTGACGGGAGGCGTTCCCTTAGGAACGCCCCCGTCAGGGAGGCACGCCCCCGGCACGCCCACCAAAGGGGGCGTGCTGTCAATCAACATTGACAGCACGCCCCCTTTGATCGGACACAACGAGCGAAGGACTTTCCTTCGCTCGTCGCGTCTGGCGCATGCGCACGACGGAGCTCCCTCCGTCGTGCGCATGCTCAGTCCATAACATCGACCCACTTGCGAGCGGACAGCCGCTCGCGAGTGGGTCTGAATCAGGCCCTTAGTCATTCTTACCCTGGCCGACAGACAGTGCTTCATCAAGGTGGGTCACTCTGTCCCAGAGTGCTGTCACTAAGAGTCATGGGCTCAGCCATGTTGGCTCTGATCAGGTGAGCACCAGTATCCAGTCCCTACCTGTCTCTTGTGCTCACATGATCGCCTCATCCTATCCCTGACAAGAGTGCCCTATTTAAGTCTGCACCTGACACTAGCACCTTGTCGAAACAATTGTAGTTCAATACTCCTGTGTGGTTCTTTACTTTCCAGTGATCTCACTTACTAGTGCAGAAGTACTACCTCCTGATCCGGTGCTACTGGATTCCTGCAAGCTGCTTCTTCTGAGTCTGCTCCATCTGCTCTACAGCACTGTGTTGTATCCTGCATCCATCCTGCACCTACCAGTCTGTGTTCATGCACTTGTCCTAGTCTGGATTTAGCTACTGTTACCTCCAGTCCCAATCTGGTTCAAGCTAGAGATGAGTGGTTTGGATTCTGTGGAATCCGAACCGCTCCGAGTCCACCCGAATGCTGTTCGGGTGTTCCCCGCCTGACTCGGATCCCCGTTCGGGGCCGAACGGCGGCCTCCTGATGTCGGATTCTCGTGAGAGAATCCGACGTCAGGGCTCCTCTAGTGTAGGGCAGAACGCTGTGATAGCAGTCTGCCCTACACAGAAATAAACACACAGCCGCCAGCGGCAGCTGTGTGTTTGTAATAGCAGCCAGTGAGAGTCAGGCAGACTCTCATTGGCTGCTGCGTCCCCGTAGGGAGCTGGCTCCCTGCTGCGGGTGATGGGAGAGGCATCATGAGTGACGTCTCTCCCATAGTGCAGAGAGGAGCGGACGGCTGCGGTCACAAGCAGGAGCGCAGGTAAGTTCAGGTAAGTTTTTTTTTTTTCTGTGTAAGGCGGCGCTACTGGGGGCACAACTACAAGGGGCACAACTACTGGGGCAAAATGCAAGGGGCACAACTACAAGGGGCATAATACAAGGGGCACAACTACTGGGGGAATAATACAAGGGGCACAACTACTGGGGGCATAATACAAGGGGCACAACTACTGGGGGCATAATACAAGGGGCACAACTACTGGGGGCATAATACAAGGGGCACAACTACTGGGGGCATAATGCAAGGGGCACAACTACTGGGGGCATAATACAAGGGGTACAACTACTGGGGGCATAATACAAGGGGCACAACTACTGGGGGCATAATGCAAGGGGCACAACTACTGGGGGCATAATACAAGGGGTACAACTACTGGGGCATACCTCAAGGGGCACAACTACTGGGCATACCTCAAGGGGCACAACTACTGGGGACACTTCTAATGGCATACTACAAGGGACACAACTACTGGGGGCACAACTACTTGGGGCATACTACTAGGGGCACTTGTAATGGGGGCATACTACTGGGGGCACTACTACTGGGGGCATACTACTACAGACACTACTACTAGGGGCATACTACTGAGGGCATTGTGTAAGGGACACCACTGCTGGGGACATTGTATAAGGGACACTATTGCTGTGGGCATTGTATAAGGGGCACTACTACAGTGAGCATTGTATAAGGGGAATTACTACTGTGGGCTTTGTGTATAAGGGTCACTAATGTGTGTCGTAACATAAATAATAGACACTACTTTATGGTGTAATGTGAATCGGGCACTATGTGCGGTGTAATGTGAATAAGATTGTGCACTGTGACTCCTTGGGCTGTAGCCCACTGTGTATACAAGTACTGTGACTCTGCTGGCCGTACCCCACTGGGTGGGAGGGCCCAAGGACCATTCCATCTTGCACTACCTCTCATTTCTGCCACTGCTGTGTGGCAATGTGTCATAGATGTGCTTTAAACTGTGGTGTCTGTGCCGCTGCTCTGTCGCTTGGTAACCAGTCAGCTCACTGCAACCTTTGGCCCATAATGGTGAAAACTATAATTTAAACTGTGAGGTGGTCTAAATTGACTGTAAATTACTGGAAAGCAATGTTATTGAGGTTAATAATACTCTGGGAAGAAAAAAAGCCCAATTTATGTGATTTTAGCTTTTTTTTGTCAATTTTTGTCAAAAAATCCAAAGCCAAATCCAAAGCCAGTCACTGCAGTTTGGCAAATCCAAAGCCGGACGACGAATTAGAACCAATTCCAAATCCGGCAAAAATGGTCCAGCGCACATCCCCAGTTCAACCCAGTGATCCCATTCCGGCTGGCTGCTGCTCTTTCCAGCCCCATTCAGGATCAAGCCTGCATCTCCACTCCAGCTGACTGCTATTATCTCCGGTCACAGTCTGCTTCAAGCCTGCGGTCCCACTCCTGCTGGCTGCTGTTCTCTCAATCCCATTCTGGTTCAAGTCTGCGGTTCCACTCTGGCTGGCTGCTATCCTCTCTGGTTCCATTCCTGTTCAAGCCTATGGTTCCATTCTGGCTGGCTGCTGCTCTCTCTGGTCCCATTCTGGTTCTAGCCTGCAGTATTACTCTGGCAGGCTACTATCCACTCCAGCTAAGCTGCTGTTACCTCTGGTCTTTTTTCAATTCAAGCCTGCGATTCAACCTTGGCTGGCTGCTGTCCTCTCTGGTCCCATTCCAGTTCAAGCCTGTGGTTCCACTCCGGCTGGCTGCTATCCTCTCTGGATCCATTCCAGTCCAAGCTTGCGGTTCCACTCTGACTCAGCGGCTATTACCACCAGTCCTGACTGGTTAAAGTCTCCGGATCCAATGCGGTTCCACGTCTGCTACCTCCAGTCCTAATCCAGTTCAAGTAAGGTCCAAGCCTGTGACCTATTCCTATTTCCAGCCGGCATTGTAGTCTGATTTCTCCTGGGCATCCTAAAGACTTTCCTAGTGCTTCCAAGTACTAAGTCTACTGCCTGCAGTGATCCTGACTACAAGCAAGTCCTCTCATTACAACTCTCCTGCTCACCATACCATCAGTACTACTATCAATGGTGGTTTTTGCCCTGGGGTTCCTCTCTTAGGGTGTTAGGGTTTGTTCTGAGTTTCTGATCCAGCATTCACTCTAGTTGCTGGGGACTGGGTGCCAGATTTAGATTCCTCTTTGAGGGTCTAGGCTGCAGTGACCCAGCTCTGGTAATCAGTTTGCAGCATTTGTCAGCAGATTCCAGGTGGCCTATTGATTACCTGTATTACTCACAGCTCTGTTCCCTGACTTCTCAAAACATTGTTTCGGACCCTTATCCCTATATTCAGGGTAAGGGGTTGAGTTCCACTCAATTGGTTCCAGGGACAGACAGGGAGCCTTCCAGGCAGTGGCATAGCTATAGAGGGTGCCCCCTGCACCCTGCAGACTTTTTTTTCCCCACAGTGTTTATTTAAACTTCGCTGACAACGGGCAAATGACACTGACACTGTCCGGCTTCCACCCGAATCTCACAAGTCTCTCTCATCTTTGTGTGGCAGGCAGGGGCTGGTAGTGGGAGGGTCGTGTGGCACAGCAGGCAGAGGCTTCAGAGTGGCACCGGTGTTTAAAGGAGTGACTGTCTGTGAGAGACACAAACTGTGCTGCTGCAGCTGCTGACAGCCTGCTCATGAAGCTTAATTATAATTTCTTTATAAATATAATATGCCCGCTAATATTATATATATATTATATACAGTAACATGTATAAACCTATATACAGTATATGTATATACATATGTGTATATATTTATATGTGTGCGAATATATGTATATACATAATATATATGTATGCAGTAGATATATATGTGTGTGTGTATGTATATATATATATATATATATATATGTATATAGTGCAGTAGATATATATATACAGGTTGAGTCTCCCATATCCAAATATTCCGAAATACGGAATATTCCGAAATACGGAATCATTTTTACATGACTGAGATAATAAAACTTTTGATTTTTGATGGTTCAATGTACACAAACTTTGTCTAAGGCACAAATTATTAAAAATATGGTATAAAATTACCTTCAGGCTGTGTGTATAGGGTGTAAATGAAACATAAATTTATTTCATGTATGTACACAAACATTGCTTGAGCCACAAACTTATTACAAATATTGTATAAAATGAGCTGCAGGCTCAGGTGTATAAGGTGTATATAACACATAAATGCATTATGTGTGTATATTGGGGTCCCATTCCCAAGATATTTCATTATGATATGCAATTATTCCAAAGTATGGAATATTCCGTTATCCAAAATACCCCTGGTCCCAAGAATTTTGGATATGGGAGACTCAACCTGTATATATATATCTGAGTGACAAAACTAATTAGAGTATGGGCGCCAACCAAAGTCTAAGGAACCCATTAAGTGGCGAAACACGTTGGTTTTGCATTACCTTATCCTCCTCTCCTGTCCTGGAAGAGACCATTCCAGACAAGTGACTACTTGTGTAGAGTAACGGGCCTGGTGACTAGATCATTACGGATAAGCTAAGAACCTTTTTGTTTTTATGTACGTTGTTTGCAGTTTGCCTATGTGCAAAAAATAAATATTTGTATTTTACAAAAAATGCTGCACTATGGAAACTTCTTATACTTTCTGAGGTTATATGCTGACGTAAACTGAAGCAGAGGCCATAGAGTTCCCGTCCTGGGTCACCTTCCATACAGAGAAATAAAGACCTCAGCTGATACGCTTTTTAATAGCGTGAACCCGGTACAGATATCTAATATTGAGTGTGCTGAAGCATTTCCTAAATTACTACACTATTAGGTGCTCGCTTTCTCTCTGTCACAACATATATATATATATATATATATATATATATATATATATATATATATAGAGTTCAACAGAGGAGGGCACTCACCAGGTAAGGTAGTAGAATAAAATCACATCTTTATTACTTAACTTGATTAAAACATTGGAGTCGACATTTCAATACGCCTAGGGACCGTCATCAGGACACAAACACACAGGTCTCTCCACAGCCACTCAAGACCTGTGTGTTTGTGTCCTGATGACGGTCCCTAGTCGGATTGAAACGTCGACTCCAATGTTTTAATCAAGTTAAGTAATAAAGATGTGATTTTATTCTACTACCTTACCTGGTGAGTGCCCTCCTTCTCTGTTAAACTCTGTGTTTTGGATTCCTATTGGATCTTTGAGGAGCACCACACTGCTGACTTACATTTATATTGAGTGCGGATATCAACGGTCCTTTAATATATATATATATATATATATATATATATAATCTGTATGCCTGTCTGCAGTGCTGGGTATGTTTTTATTTTCATGTGGGGGCCACTGTGTTTTTATCATGTGGGGTTAAATGTGTTTTATTTGTTTTTTTACCTCTCGGTGCCAGATTTTGCTATGGGGCCCACAAACCTCTAGTTACGCCCCTGCTTCCAGGTGTCAACGACCTCTCTGAAGGCACCAGGCATTTACTGTATTGGTCTCACCCCATGAGCAGACCTCTGATTCAACCACCGATATTCCTCTACGACTTGTCAGCCCAGTCCATGGATCCTAAATCGGATCTCAATACCACAAATGTGACAGTGTCAGGTCAAAAAGGGTGGATACATTGATTTAGCAATGTGTGTTCTACTTATTTATTCACAAGAACCTGGGCAGCATCTAAATTCAGCTATGCTGCTGCCAGAGTGTGTAACTGGTGAGAGTCGAAGGGAAATAGGGAGTCATTCAGAGTCGGTCGCAAGCGCTGAGCGCTTGCAACCGACTCGATGTTGCCCCACTGGGCATGCGCACGACGGAGCCGGCTCCGTCATGCGCATGCACGAGACCCGGCTAGCGACAGACGCTCCGTCGCTAGGGGTCTCGCAGCAGACGGGGCGAGCTGTCGATGGTGAGTGACAGCTCGTCCCATTTGGGAGGCAGGCAGGGGGCGTGCCTGCCCAAACGGAGGCATTCCCACCGGAACGCTTGCCGTTTGGGGGCGGCCCCACTGACATCGTTGCTGATGTCAGTGGGAAGCTTCCTGCTCGATCAAAGCAGGAAGCTCCCTGGGGCTTACGAGTGCCCAGACCCAACCTTAGGGTTTGGTCATAAGCCCCGATGGTTGCGATGACCATCGCAACCATCACCCATGTCGGTCGCTAGAGCTGTGGGTGTTAGCCCACAGCTTAGCGATCGACAAGGAGGTGGTCGTTCAGGATGAAAGCGGCCTTCCTGATTCAGTGCCACCGTTTGCAACTAACGACCGCCTCTGAATGAGGTCCATAGTGCCCTGTAAAATTGGCTAGCTGTTTTCCCATCAGTCATTTATATAAGGTGGGAATTTTTCAAGAACCATTGGTTTCAAAACCATTTTACCCCAAAATTGAATTTTTCATGCATGATCATAAATAAAAGTTACATTGTTCATTGTAACTCTTTATTGCCAGCTAAGAAATAACATCTAAAATTATCATGGAGCATATTTGTAGAACATGTAATTCCCATACTTACTGCACAGTCAGAAAATGATATCCATGCCAAGGCAATTTTTGGTGGAAGGGTAAAAGAAAGCATTATAAACATATGCCTCATTCAGAGTAGCATGCAAACCCGATGGTTTACATACAACTCCGATTGTGAGAGACCTGCACATGCCCAGGATCTGTACTGTGTACAGCTGTCAGACCGCTCGCAGTTCCCCCGAGCTGCAGCATTATAGACATACTGCGGCCTCTGGGGAATGTACCCAGGCCAGGGTCCGCATCTTCTGACGCAGACTTCCTGGCCCTGGCTGAGCAGTTGCACTGGTCATTTTGAGTAAGTTGAGGCTTACTCAGATGGTCAATGGCTGCGATCATAGCAACCAATGGTCATGATGGTGACACAATGCTGCATCTTAGGATGCAGCACTCGGATCTGCGATGCAGTCAGGAGGCGTCTATTTACACCAGACACCCCTGCTGCATTAGCATATCAGCCACAGGGAAGTGGCTGTGCAATACTGTAAAACTCTGAATCAGGCCCATCTAATAGAGTACAAACGTGAGAGAGAGAGAGAGAGAGAGAGAGAGAGAGAGAGAGAGAGAGAGAGAGAGAGAATAATAGAGGAAGAGCAGGACAAGAGAAAGAAAGGGTGACAAGGAGATAGGCAGAGAATAGAGATGGGAAGGTGGAGGGAAGGAGAGGGGAAGAAGAAAACCTTACAATGCCAGGAACTCACATAAATACTGTCAGCATTCACCTCAGCACCTAAGTGAAGATGCCCGTACACCACGTCTGATGTCACGTGTGCATACCTCCCAAACTCTGTTAAATGCAATCATTCGTGGAAGTCCACTACTGTACCTAATTTGTCAACCATAGAGAATAAGATTCAGAAACACTTTGTTTTTGAAACGTCAGATTGCACATCCTCCTCCTTTGCCTCATACCCGCTGATGAAATGGTTCAGTTGGAGCAAATCGAGAGAGGCACTAGGTAATTTTTCAATTTATAGGGGGATTATAGACCTTAGTATTCTTAATTCTCCTAGAGACGATCTTTGAGATTTGTGTGTTACTGCTATATTAGCAATGCTATGTACATTTTGCCTGGTATATTTGAATAAGTTCTGTATCTTCTCTTGGGCCTAGGCTCAGTCTACAGGGGTGGATCCAAAAGTTGGTGTCCTGCCCATAAAGAGCAGAGAAATGTAAGTTAAAATGGCATTTTATTTTTCAACATAGTCTCCATTACTTCAATACACTTTTCCCATCTATGCTCCAACCTCTTGATTCCGTTCAGAAACAAGTCTGGTGATTTTTCATCAAACCAGTCCTGTACAGCAGTCATGACATCGCCATCAGACCCAAAAGTCTTCCCACGAATGTGTTCCTAGAGCGTGAGTGTGAATGTCAGTAGGCGCCATCTTCTTCATTTACAGATATTTAATGATGGCTCAATTTCAGTTTTCTCCATTTTTCAGAATTCTCCATTTTTCTGTTGTTCCCAACTTTTAGTGATATTGTTCCGTTTATTATTCAATATCTGCAAAAATCAAAGAAGAATTGTGCTGTCATTTCCACAGTGTTCTACTAAGACCTCTAGTACATACATACAGAAAATCAATACGGGGCGACATCTACCACTACGTCAGGGAACAGACTTTTGGATCCACCTTCGTATGTATTATTCTTTCCCCTAATATGTCCCTTTTTTACTTTCTTTACCCATCTCATGTAAGTTTGTTTGAAAACTTAGTAAATACTTAATGATTAGCTTTCACGTGTCAACATAGTGTGCGTAGACAAACCGTATGTACAGTATACATGTACAGAAAGATATTTAGAAGTATAAACCCAACTTGCAGACAATTGTTTTGAGATTATTAAAGCTCATCATTATGTGATATGCATGTTATCTTCTGTCTATGCAATCAGGTAGCAAACAAGAACGTTGGCAGTTATGGACCGATCACTTATTGGACACATTTCCGGCCTGATTCAGACCCGCACGCGAGCGCTGAGCGCTCGCAAGCGGGTCGATGGTGCCCTAGTGCGCATGCGCGAGACCCAGATAGCGACAGCCAAGCTGTCGCTCTGGGTCTCGCACCAAAGGGGGCGTGCTGTCGATGTTGAGTGAACGAGCGCCAGACTCTGAATCAGGCCCTCAGGCCCATGTCCAGCATAGTAACAGAACAGAGGTATAGTGTCCCTAAAAGCAGTGGAAAATATGCCTTTGAGGAGACAGAGAATAAACATATATCGCCTGGTGCTGGAATCTTTGGTAATCTGAAGTGTCACGCTTTGTACATGTGATATTTGTGTTCTCCAAATGTATGTAATGCATTTGCAATGCATATATATAAAGGAACACAACCTAAAATAACACTAGGTCCATTGTCTCAGCACTGCCTCCTGACTCTAGAGTGTAAGCTCTCACATGCACTCTGACTTTTAGCTCACGTTTACCTCCCTCGTCACACAAGTGTGCACTGTTATATGCAATTATGTTTTGTTTGATTTGTAACTTTTTATCCATTGCTGCAGGGTTTTGTGGTACCTTTACAAATAAACAATAATGTTGATGAAGGACGGTATAGTATATATATTATACGGAACCTCTCCTACACACAATGATGCCTGATTCTTAGTAGTAGCCAATGAGTACAATGTACAGTTCTTATGAAAATAAACATATCAAAGATTCTCCTCCATGCAATTGTAACACACCAAACCTTGTATTTAACCTCTTGAGGGTTAAATATATAGTTAGGCCTCTCACCAATTCACAATGACTAGATAAATCATAGGGGACAAAGGGGTTGGGTACAGGATGCCAGGGCTCGGGATCCCGTTGGTCAAAATCCCAATGCCGACACCTGTCGGTAGGTATCCTAACCCTTCTCTTACCCCTACACCCCTAACCCTCCCTCCCCAATGCCTAAACCTAACCTCGCCCCTCCACACCTTAAACCTAATCCTCCCCCCTAGTGCCTAAGCCTAACTCTCCCCCTAACCCTGCTGCTTACCTCCGGGATGCTGTCGGTTGGGATGCCGGCACTGAGATTCTGACAGGTGTTTGGATGCCACAGCCGTTATTCTAAGTGCCGGCATCCCCTTTGCAGGGATATTGACCGCATCCCAGGATAAAGAAGGGTGGCAAACAAAAGGGGAGGATGGAGTGCAATAGTGAATGTCATTGGCTCCCATCTGTCACCTCTCCCATGCTCGCCATTGTCTGTCCGAAGAGTAACCACAAGAGTAACCAGAATACTCTCCCAGACATCAATCAGGGTGGCTACCATTCAGAATATAATAGCCTAGTTGAGTTACGGAGGATAAACTGTATGCACTCAGTGAGGTATACATGCCAGACTAATAACTAAATTAATTGAAGAAGGCATTTTTTTTACAAGCTGCTTTAATATGACAATTTTCAACGCATTTTTTATGCCTAATGAATGTAGCTGTCACCTTATTCTATTCTGGAAGCAATTGGAGCAGTGCTATGCATAACTGGTTATTGGGAATTGTGGGCTTTGTAACATCCATGAATTGGATTGGATTACTGACCTGGGGTTAAACACTCCCCAGTGTCGTGTTTCATCCTCAGCTCATGTAATTAATTAGCTTGCAAAATTAGAGGAAAGGAATTTGTACATGACCTCTTATATATAGTAGATATCAGTCTGCTACCTGAGGCTCAACAGTTGACCAAGTGTGATAAGTGTTTGCTGGAGAGGTTGACTGGTAAAAGTAACTTAAGTAAGTTGTCAGGAATGTTTTCAGCATAGCAATATTGTACATGAAAATTATGTTATATTTGACAAAGTAAGTACTTGAGTCTCCCATATCCAAAATGCTTGGGACCAGCAGTATTTTGGCTATCGGAATATTCCGTATTTTGAAATAATTGCGTACTATAATGAAATATCTTGGGAATGAGACCCATATCTAAACACAGAATACATTTATGTATTATAATAAACCTTATACACACAGCCTGCAGGTCATTTTATACTATATTTTCATTAATTTTGTGGCTCAAATAAAGTTTGTTTACATACATGAAATTTATTTATGCTTCATATACACCATATACACAAAGCCTGAAGGTAATTTTATACAATATTTTTTATAATTTTGTGCCTTAAACAAAGTTTGTGTACATTGAACCATCAAAAAGCAAAGGTTTCACTATCTCAGTTATACTAAAAACATTCTGTATTTCCGTATATTTGGATATGGGAGACTCAACCTGTAATGCCTGAAGGATCTAGGCCCTGGATGGATTTCCAGGTTGCTTCACATGATGACCATAAAGTTAGGGGTCTTAAAGATATTCAAAAGGATCACACTAACAGCAAGAAGGCAAATGACTGTTACAGTGTTGGTAATATTTGGAAGCCAAAGAATGGAGGATACTGACCATAAGCACTCTAACCTCATTTTAATATCTACTTAAAGTCTGTTTTTAGTGGCACTATGGCACATTAGGCATTGGGTGAGTGGTATGATATTGTGTGTTACTTCAAGCACAAGTGATGTAAAGAGCTCAGGAAAAGGCACAAATATGACTATCTATCAGAACAGGAATCAGCGACTGGAACCTTAGGACAGGATACAGTGACTCAAACGTGCTGCAGGTGTTCGATGATGATCTTATGAAAGGTATTTGAGTTACCATATAGGTGTTGGAGGGAGAAATACATAGCAGCATGGACTTGTGTAGGCATGAATCAAAAACCAAAATTAATCCAGAACTGGTGAATGTAATATAATTAGCAGAGAAATTATCTGTACTGTATGAGTTATTAGACAGTAGGCTGTTACTCAGAAATAGACTGAATGGTAATAGGCTATTATTCATGGTGTTTAGGATACGATCATTCAAAAAAACAGTGTTAAGGCTCACGGAGGCTTAATAATTACTTGCAGTTTAACATATTGCATCAGGAAAATTATAAAATGAAGTAGGCTAGTCAGGAGGTTTACACCAGTGGACCCAAGGAGTGCGACTAGGAAAGAGGCAAGGGACAACATTTACAGTGAGTAACATGTAGTGTTACTAGCGAGGGAAAAGGGGTGCAATCTTGACAGTCTGGAGTCTTTTTGTGTTTTGAAACTGAGCCATCTCAGGTTATACGTCTGCACAGGGCCGGATTTCCCACCAGGCAACCTAGGCGCTCGCCTAGGACCCGGCGGGATCCAAGGGGTCCGTGGACAGGCCCCTTTGGCCCAAGAAATCTGACCTGTCAAAATGCTCCCAGAGGAGCACAGCGCGAGTACCGCGTGACGTCATGACGTCGCACGGTCCCGCCTACTTTTCAGGGCGTCTCACTGCCTGCACTGTCACAGAGTGACTGTGCATAACAGTGGGAAGGAGGAGTGTCACCTGGTCTGCCGCCCAGCTGCAGTTAGCTCCAGAGTCCGGACCACACAGTTATTCCCGTCTGTACTGGCACAATATGGGCGGAGCCAATACAATAAGCTACGCCCCCAAATTGCGGGCATTACGTCGTGAGGGGGCAGGGCCTAATGAAGCATGTCTGGACTGTCTGGTGTCTGCACCATTAGCAACCTGCACTGTTGAGTGTAAGTAATTTATGTATGTGTACTCTTTTAGTGTATGTGTGTGTGTATGTGTATGTATTCATGTATGTATTCATGTATTAGTGTCTATGTATGTTATTGTGTATATGTGTTAGTGTGTGTATACTGTGTATATTTTAGTGTATATGTACATGTTATGTGTATGTATATGTTAATTATTTTGTATATATGTGTGTGTGTAGACTGTTTATGTGTATGTGTCAATGTGTATGTTATATATTATGTATATATGTGTTTGTGTGTGTATATAATGACGTCAGACCATCATCCAGGTGCCATTCCCATGGCAACCAAGACGCTGAAGTCCGAACGTAGTGATTGCAGAACAGAAAGGATGTATCACCGCAAAAGAAACAAACAAAATACCCACAGAATGCAGAGTGTGCTGCTAAAGAAAAAAAGCTAATTAAAGAATCATAATCACAGAAAAAAGATGCACAAAAGTAAAGAGGGCACCGGAGTTGATGCTAATTTTGGAGGTGAGTGCCGGTCCGTTTTGGACTAATATATATACACATATATATATATATATAATATATATATATATGTGTATATATATATATATATATATATACAGTATACATATATTTAGATTAAGGATCTCACCCAGGAAAATGTCGTGTTTGCCCCAGCTCGCCCCAGCATGCACATCAGCTTTTGCACAGTGCCACTGCCAGGCTTGCCACCGCCCACCAGCAGCACGCAGTGGCCAGAGGGACAGGCAGAGTTTCAAAAGGTCCCGTATCTCCGGGAAGGACACCAGCCAGGAAGGGTACTGTGTTAGGGTGGGTACACAACTGAGCAACATGCTATCATGCCGATGTTCAGGGCGATTTGCCTTCACCCTGGGCATCGCATGATTGCCGGTACACACTACACGATTTAATGAACAACGGAACAATCACTTGTTCCGTCCTCCATTAATATGTATAGCGTCGTATGTGATATCGTGTGATTAGCTGTGCAGCACAGCCAATGACACAATATTGCATGCGACTGTGGGAGCGAGCAATTCAGGCAAACACACTGCACGATATTTCCGATTTGACGCTCCGACTTGACCAAATCGGGCCGATATCCTGCAAGTGCGTAGTTGGCCTTATTCTGAAATTACTGCGTACTCACTCAGGGTCTCATTCAGAGTCGATTGTACCCAAATGCGCATGCGCATGACGGAGGCTGCTCCGTCGTGCGCATGCGCGAGACCCGGCGAGCGACGGGGAAGCCGTCGCTCGGGGTCGCGCACCAAAGGAGACGTGCTGTCAATGGTGAGTGACAGCACGCCCTCTTTGGTGGGCGTGCTGGGGCGTGGCTGCCCAGATGGAGGCGTTCCCAAGGGAACGCCTACCGTCTGGGTCCGGCCCCACTGACATCACTAGTGATGTCAGTGGGAGTGATTTTGGCTCTGATAGAGCCAAAATCACTCCAGGGCTTGCGGCAGCGAGACCCTACCGCAGGGTCTCGTCGCAAGCCCGACGGTCGCGATAGTCTTGACCATCATCATGGACACACCAAAAAATAAAAAAAAACGTCCTGATTCAGAGCGGGCGCTCGTTCAGAGCATCCGGCTCTGAATCAGGCCCTCAGTCCATAATTAATAACTATTCAATTTTAAATTAGATTGCACAACATAAAAAGTACATATATCAATCTATAGTACTACTATGGATTGATTTATGTCGTTTTTATGTTGTGTAATCTGATTTAAAATTGAATAGTTAATAATTATGGACTGAGCGATTATCGGTAGACTGCGTATTTACCGTGATTGCACTGCACGCACGCCAAGGTATAGTGCTATGGATTATTTGAGGGAGGGGGCCTCAAACTGGTATTTTGCCTAGGGCCCCATGAGGTCTAAATCCGGCTCTGCGTATGCACGATTTAGTATAAGATATAACGTTTTATCTTATACATGCTAAAGGTGGATCGGGGAATGTATTGCCAGCACCTTCAGGATTTGCAACAATATCATCTCAGTCATCCAAACCAGCACAATTATAAATTGGTATTACACAGTGTTATAAATTTGTGTTTTGTCACCACTGGTAGTTTACTGAGGACTGATGTAGTTGTTCCTTTGATATTCAGTACACCACCCATCCATAGCCCTTTTACTATATATCATTAGGTCAGACTCTGAGCATGATCTGTATGCTACAGTATTAGTAAAAGCTTTTTTTTTTTTTTCCATCAATAAATTTTTATTGAGAATAAAATAGAAAAAATGGGGTACAGAAAAAGGAGAAAGGGGCATAGGGGGTAAAAGAAAACACAACAACAATGAAAATTATAAGGTATGAACAGGAAATCCATAAATATCTAACAATTATTACAATACAAAATACAGCAAATAGATAGACTAAACATTTGAATCTCCCGAGGGAGGTTCATTTAGATTGCAAGGGGAAGACGGGTCCAGAGGGCTAATTCTCGCAGAGGGGGCACCTCTACCATCAGTGACATAGATATGCCATGGGTACCAATTTACAATAGGTGAAGACGGAGCCTTAGAGTAACTAGCATCCCTAGTCTCCATTTTCGAAATTAAATTGAGTTTTTGTAACAACTTTGGCAAATGGAGGGGGGGCAGGGGACTTCCAATGTTGGGCTATTGTAGCCCTAGCAGATATTAAAATATGACCAAGAACATAACGAGCAAGTTTGGGAATAGTGAGAGGGTACTTATGTAAAAGGGCTAGAGAGGGATCTAGAGGCAATGTGAGACCTAAAACTTCCTGTATAAGGGAAAATACTTCTGTCCAAAAAGGGCGTAAAGAGGGCCAGTCCCAAAAAATATGAAAAATTGTACCTTCAGAGTGGCATAAACGGCAGCAAAATTTAGAAACCGTAGGCCATATCCCATGTAGTTTAGTAGGTGTCAAATATAGTCTGTTTAGGAGTTTAATATGCATTTCAGCATGATTAGTGCATTTAGGTAGGGAAAAATAGGCTAAATGGATAGATTCCCATTGTTTAAGGGTAAAGGAACATTGAAAATCAGCCTCCCATCGAAGCTGAAAAGAAGATTTGGTCGTCAGGTCAGCAGGAGACAACAGTAAGTACCAAAAGGAGATGGCCCCACGGGAAGAGGATCTATATAGTCTATTTAGAATTTGGTCTGGTGGTGTTTGGAGCATGGAGGGGCCGGTATTAAATTGAGCTATCCAATGATGAAGTTGAAGATAATAAAACCAAGCTGATGGGCCCAATTCAAATTTGGCATATAAATCAGAAAACGGTAAAACAGAGGACGGAGAAGGAAAATCTGCTAGGGACTGAGGGCCTCATTCAGAGGCGGTCGGAGGATGCAAGCGGTTGCTTAGAAACTGGGCGGCCGCTTGCATCCTGACTGCCCGCCTCTGTTGCGGTTGTTAGGCTGTGGGTTAACATCCACAGCTCTAACGACCGCTCCGGTGATGGTCGCGATGGTCAGAGACCATCGCGACCATCGAGGCTTACGACGTCCCTTGTCGTAAGCCCCGGAGAGCTTCTGGCTCTGTCTGAGCCGGAAGCTCTCCACTGACATCACCAGTGATGTCAGTGGGGCCTCCCCAAACGGTAGGCGTTCCCATGGGAACGCCTCCATTTGGGCTGCCACCCCCCCGGCCCGCCTTCCAAACAGGGTGAGCTGCCCCCTTTGGATCGAGACCCGCTACGACCGGCGCTGTCGGTCGTAGCGTGTCTCACGTATGCGCACGACGGCGCCGGCTCCGTCGTGCGCATGCTCTGTGGGGGGCCATCGACCCGGTCCGAGCGCATCGGCGCTAACGACCGGGTCTGAATGACCCCCTGAATACCTAATTGCATCCAGTAAAACATGTGGAGATTGGGAAACAAATTATCTAATGCTTGGAGGGATATGGTCCTAGTAGGGAGAGTGAAATTAAAATGAGTTGGGAGCCTAACATCCCATATCTTTAGGGTATCAAGGGCAGACTTGGGAAGTAATGAGGATTGTGGGCGTAGTTGTTTAGGTAACCAAAGAAGGTCCGATAAAGGGAATTCTTTCTAGGTCTACCCAGGGCTTAGTGTGGGGGAGGAGAAACCAATCACACAGCTGACAAAGGAGGGCAGCTTCATGGTACCTAAGTAGGTCAGGGAGATTGAGACCTCCTTGTTGTCTAGAGCGTATCATACGGCTATAAGCTATTCTAGGAGCTTTGTGTTTCCATACATAAGACGTCATCAGTTTCCGCATTTGTTGTAACATTTTACGGAGTATTGCGTATGGTATAGCACGGAACAGGTACATCAGTTTGGGCAGTAACATCATCTAGAATGCCGCTAGACGGCCTAACCAGGAGACCTCATGATTCATCCAAGCAGTGGTTAAAGTTGTTAACTGTATCAGCAGAGGGGCGTAATTTACAATGTGAACATTACTAATAGAGGAGAGGATAGAAATGCCTAGGTAGGATAGGGAGGAGTCCTTCCAAGAAAAAGGAAAACGTCCTTTCAGGAATTGAAGGATTGTAGGGGGAATGTTGATAGGTAGAGCTTCCGTTTTAGTTGTATTCAATTTGTAATAGGAAGCAGCACTATAGTTGTTTAAAATATTGTGGAGGGGAATCAACAAAGTCTCCGGGTCAGTCACAAACAATAAAACATCGTCTGCAAAGAGACACAATTTATGAGGTGTTACCTACTGAGAGACCAGGGAAATCAGTGGATGAGCGAATCATTTGGGCGAGGGGTTCTGTAGCCAATACAAAGATTAGTGGGAGAGAGGGCATCCCTGTCTAGTGCCATTAGATATCTGGAAAGGTGAGGAAAGGAAGCCGTTGCTAAAAATCCGGGCTGAGGGGCCAGTGTAAAGAGCATTGATGGAGCTAAGGATATCACCTTGGAGTCCAAGCCTGTATAACACCTGGCACATATCGTCCCAATGGAGTCTGTCGAATGCTTTTTCAGCATCTAGTGATAAGAGGAGAAGTGGTCGTTTATTATGTGAGGCCCATTCCACCAGGTCCAGAACCCTACGTGTATTGTCGGGAGCCTGACGTCCAGTAACGAAGCCCACCTGGTCAGGATGTATTAACTGAGGAAGTAGTGGGTTCAGACGATTAGCTATTATTTAGCATAGATTTTAATGTCCGTGTTAAGAAGTGCTATAGGTCTGTAGTTTTTACAGTCAGAGGGGTCTTTGCCCGGCTTCGGGATAGTTACAATTTGTGCCTCCACCATTTCGGCTGGAAAGGAGCCAGTTTTAGAAGCCTCTAGATATAGCTGTAAAAGGATTGGGAAAAGGACACCTCTGAATTCAGAGTAAAAAGAGTTGACAAAGCAATCTGGGCCCAGGGCCTTACCCTTAGGGAATTGCCTAATTACAGACTGTATCTCCTCCAGTGACCAAGGGGTGTTTAAGGACGCCAGGCTACCTGCATCTAAGGTAGGAAGAGACAAACTATCTAGAAAAGTAGAAATAATAGGGGTTGTGGGTTGAGGGGTGGAGGGATCTTCAGACAGGTTATACAATTTTGCATAGTATTTTGAGAACAGATTGGCAATGTCGAGGGGATTAAGGAATTTGGAACCGGAGGGGGAGAGAAGACACTTAACCCTATTTCTGGCTTGGTGACCGCAGAGTTTACGAGCTAAAAGGCGAGAAGCTTTATTCCTGGCAGTATAGAACTTGTGACGTAATCGAGTAAGGGCTGAGTGCATGCGGAGCATAAACAGTTTCTGGAGCTGCTGTCGGACCTCTTGCAGTTGTTTACGTAACAACCTAGTAGGGTGGGCCTGATTCTGAGATTCCAAGGATCGAAGGGAAGACTCCAAATTGATTTGTGATTTACGGGAGCGAGCTTTAAGTTGAGCACCTTTTTGGATAGAGGTGCCGCGAAGTACCGCCTTCAGGGCACACCAATATGTAAAAACTGAAGTGTCCGAAGGCGAGTTGGTCTGAGTATACGACGTAAGAGAATCCGTAAGAGCCTTTAGAATCTCAGGATCATGGAGATGGTAGTCAGGAAAACGCCAAGGGCGTGTAGGGGGAAAATGTTTATCAGTACTCCAGGACCATAGGAGGGGAGCATGATCGGACCAAGTGATGGGGAGAATTTAAATTTTCTTAGTGGACTGGAGGATCCTTTTATCCTGAATAATAAGATCTATTCTGGAGTAGCTATTATGGACAGAAGAGAAGAAAGTATAGTCTCTCTCATCTTGGGAAATGGTGCGCCATACGTCATACAAGTCAAACTCAGCTAACAGTTTCTTAAAAGCAAGTGAGGGGCCCACATCACGGGGGGAAGAAGAGTGTCCCTGCGAGAAAGAGCGATTCAGTTTGGGGTCAAGGACTAGGTTAAAGTCACCAATCAGTATTAGGGCGCCTTGACGGACCTTAGCAATTTCTTAAAAAATTTCTCTCAGGAAAGGGACCTGGAGAGAATTGGGAGCATATATAGAGACTATGGTAACTGGAACTTCCTCAACAATGCCAGTAAGGATAAGGAAATGCCCATTTTTATCTTCAATTTTCCTATGTAGTACAAATGGGGTATTTACATGAAATAAAATAGCGACCCCATTCCATTTGGATGGGCCATTAGCGGTATAGCAGGTATGGTCTTTAAATATGGGGGGCACAGCAGAAGAGAAATGCGTCTCCTGTAAGGCCATAATACTTGCTCTATGTTGATGAAAAGTGGAGAGAGCTAATCGACGTTTATGTGGGGAGTTAAGTCCCTTGACATTTAAGGAAAAAACCTTAACCATTTATAGTCATACAGTTGTGTGAGCACCGTGGATATACCTGTTATGAAAAACAAAAGAAAAAAACATATCTTTAAGAAAAGGGAAAGAAAAAAAAGGGTGAAACAGAATCAAATCAAACAGCCCAGTATATCGGGCCACAGTAGTTGCTGTGGGGGAAAAAAACTGCAAAATGGTTAACGTGGGGGGTGGACTGTTCTAATACCCATCCAGAGACCTCATATATAAAAACATACAAACATTGTAAAACATAGAAAATACAATATTGGCAGTATATATCATATATGATTGAAAATAGAACTATCAGTACTGCCGAGGAAAAGAAATAAAATAGAAACAGTATGAACAGTACAATATCAACATACTGTATAAGACATTTCTCAAAACCTATACGTGAAACTGACATCCTAGTTACTATAGCAAATAGGATGTAATAAAATAACAAGCACCATAGTCGCAAATCCTGTGATATAACATAGGCCAAAGTTATCAATAAATCAAGGTCTAAGACCTATATATACTTGCGGCTAAGAAGACCAATGCATAGCGTCCCGGAGCGGAGCGACCAACAGAAACAGGAACAATAGGAATGTCTTGTCCGGAAGGGTCAAACATTGTTGGTGCTACAATAGACTACTGGGTAGCAACCCAGTCCAGGAAAATGCATATGATTCAACCAATAAAATAACAAATGAGATTGTATAAATCCAGGAAATCTTCATCCAAGTTGGGTCCATTCTGACTTATTGGGATTAGGAGATGCTGATGCAATAGAGACAGGGATTTTCCACTCTGATAACAACTTGGCACTGGCCTCCAAAGACGAAATAACGAACGTGGAGCCATCTTTCCGTAACAAGCGCTTCACTGGGAAACCCCAGCAATATTGGATATCATTATCACGAAGAGCCTTGGTGATAGGTTGGAAAGATCTACATTTGTTGATGGTATGGATCGAGAGATCTGGGAATAGTTGGATCTCTGTGTCTTCTGCCAACCGTGCAGCTCTAAGGACATCTTCCTTAATATGGAAAAAATGAAGGCGTAGCAAAACATCTCGGGGGGAACTGCCAGGGGCTGTGCGGGGTTTACGGAGGCGATGGATGCGGTCAATTAAAAGGTCGCAGACCTCAGCAGACAGTAATAATTTCTCGAAAAGGGTCAGGGCAAAGTCCTGGAGACCATCATTAAGCACAGATTCTGGGACCCCTCTTATCTTAATATTATTTCTCCTGGATCTGTCCTCTAAGTCAGCGAGTTTATCCTTAACCGCTGTTAATTCCATCAGGACAGAATTATGGGAGGTGAGAAGATTGTTATGGGAGGACACAAGTTCTTGCATCTTTATTTCTAAATGGTTAGTGCGGTCACCCACATTCGTTACTTCAGCAGATAATTGTTTAACTGAGGTTTGGAAGTCAGAGGTGAGATCTGTCCGGAACGCTTGGCGCATCTGATGGAGCGTACGGACTGTAAGCGGTGTGTCAGTAGTGGGGTCCAGACTGGTCATGAGACTGGATGGGGAAGCGGCCATGGAGGTGGACGCTACCGAGGTCTTCTCGGCAGATATAGCGTCAGGAGTTTTTTGTGAAACAAATTTAATAGGGGGTTCAAGGGTAGAGAGTTTGCCTCGTTTGGCAGGCATAACGGTCTTCAGAGGTTGGAGGCACAGGTGTCAGAAAAATAGAGACTGCACATTAGTTGGTTTTAGAGATGCTGGATTATGGTGTCATATAGGGAGGAGATGGATATATAT
The DNA here is from genome assembly GCA_031769625.1 of Taudactylus pleione. Classification (NCBI taxonomy): domain Eukaryota; kingdom Metazoa; phylum Chordata; class Amphibia; order Anura; family Myobatrachidae; genus Taudactylus; species Taudactylus pleione. The sequence goes on along the minus strand of JAUIMM010000015.1, from coordinate 9,489,877 downwards.
GTCGGCAAGTAGGTATGGAGTGTTGTAGATCACATTTGGAGGATAGTAGTAGCAGAGGTTCAATCAGAAGAGCAGGAGCTGAAGAGGTCTCATGGGGGAGGGTAACGTAATATTACTAGAACAGCATGGTGAGGCAAGGGATCACAGCCTTTCAGAAAGGCAAGTGAAAAATAAACAGTCAATCCCCAACCTGGGTACAGGAGTAGAGAGGAGACATGAGAGCTGTACATTAACAGGAGCTGGCAGGGTCTCAGCAGGCAGCATCCAGGTACTCCAGTGTGGGCTCCAAAATTTAGCCCCTGGCTTCTGGAGCTGCAGTAGGCCGCAGATCTCTGGACCCCACAGAATGTTGGCAGAGTGCAGGAATCGGGTCAGGAGGAGAGCGGGCACACGCTGGAGGTGAAAAGCTTTTTTTTTCAGTCATAAGAAACCTCCAGTAGGTTCTGGAGACCATCTGTGTCCCTGCCATGACACAATCACAAGTAAGCTGATGAATCTTGGCATGTCATGGAGGGGAGTTGGTGAAGTAGGAAAAGGCTGGTGAGTCTACTTACAGAAGATGTTTCCTTTTAAAAAGTGGAGACATCTGTGATGTTGCTTCATCCAGATCATTATAGAGCTGCAACTACAGATATGTCCTCATTCATCTAGCATCAATACGCCATACAACGCGATATGCCTGGCATGAGTGAGCTGTCAGGTCCTATGCTACTCTGCTAGGGTCAGACATCTTTTTCTGACGAAAATGCATATAAGTCGCAATGTGATATAACTAGGAAGCACCAGAAGACTGTGCTGATTCATTTGATATGTGACACTTTTATATCTGTGTGCGACTGAGTATAATTCTGGAGTTGGAGCACCTGTATATAACGCACTTGATACTCAAGCACTGAATGAGAGCACTGAGCAGGTTGTTATAGTGGCTGGCTGATGGGTGATTCCCTCATAAGTCATCAGTGCTGAAGGTTAGGGGTAACACCTGAAAGAGATGTTATGTCATCTCTAGCCTAAAGCTGGCCACACACTAGACCAACTTTCATCCAACCATCCAACTAGTTGATTGGTTGGAATGAAAATCTGGTAAGGTATGGGAGTAAATGATGATCAGCAATTTGCTTCTAAATGCTAGAAAACATATGAAAATGGTCGTTCAGACAAGTTTATTAAATGTTTGATCTAAACAATTTGTTCAAACAACAGTTTTTGTCCATTTTCCGGCATTTGGGAGCAACTTGCTGATTGTCATTTGCTTTCATACCTTACCAGATTTTCATTCCAACCAATCAACTAGTTGGATGGTTGGATGCAAGTTGGTCTAGTGCAGTGTTGGCTAACCTTGACACTCCAGCTGTTATGTAACTACATAACCCAGTATGCACTGCTACAGTTTTGCTATTAGGGCATGCTAAAACTGTGGCAGGGCATGCTGGGATATACAGTTCCACAACAGCTGGAGTGTCAAGGTTAGCCAACACTGGTCTAGTGTGTGGCCAGCTTTAGGCTGAGCCCACCTGGGTTCTGTTGAGGATTCTAATTGGGAAGGCCAGCATTCAGTAGCCTGCTAAATGTTGGAGACAGGCCAGTGGTATCCACGACTGCTGGTACTGGCAGTTCTGCAGACGTACTGGAGCATATTACATGATTCCTTATGGCCTTAGTAATGTTTATATGGCCTTTTTTTACAGTACTTGTTGACAGGTCATTAAAAATAAGAAATTTAGTTCCTGGAAAACAATCTGTGGTGAGTTATGAGCTAAATACATGAGTTTATATTTTGCAGTGACCTCTGGCAGCATTGAGTGGAATAAGCCTATTATAAAGCACAGTAGGGCTAGTGAGTCCACTGATTCTGGGATCCCCATTATTTGTTTCTAACATAAATTTGCTTAATCATTGAGGACAATAGCTTCCATGTACATTGGATCACCGTTTTTTTTAGGTTTCATAGATCTGCTTGTTTTTCCTCCTTTCCATGTTAAAAATATTTAGCAAGTTAATACAGTATATAAGTTTTATATAAAAATGTAAATACAATAGTACAAACTCTAAGTAATATGATTTGTGGGTCTGGATGGGACAGAATTTTATATAAAAAAAAAAACACTTGAGTCTGCTTGAGAAACCAATTAGAATACAACGCACAGAAAATGTGGACTGTGTAGATAATATTCTAATAATGATTAACTTAACATGGTTCATTATGAGTTTTGTGTTGCTCGTACTTTCTCATAATAGAAGAACAGTGCTCTAGATAAGTGAATATTTTGGCAATATAATAGGGTTGTGATTAGAACAGTATCTGATCCTGATAATGTGCTGCCATACTTTGCACAAGCTGTTAAGATCTAATTAATTGCTCTTATAAAGGTGGCATTTGCAACACCTGGCTATTTCTGAATGCTGCTGAAAAGCTTTATGTACTTAGCAGTGACGTGCGGTGAGGTCAATGGCTGGGGAGGCACACATGGAGATGGGTCTGTGTTGGGAGTCTGTCTTACTTCCTAGTCACTGTAAAGGGGGTATCCACTTAGCGATTTAACCAAGCGATTGCACGATAATGACGTCATTATCGTGCAATCGCTTGCAAATCGCGCATGCATTGTCCGTGCATCGGGCATGTTTTGGTCAGAAGCGACCAGCGATGCACGTGCCCGCTGGTCGTTTCCGACATCGCCCGTACATGCTGGTCAACCCGGGCCGGCCCTAGCCCAAATTTTTTGGTAAGCGAGTATTTTTTTGGCGCCCCCCCCTATGCAGTGCCCCTTTTACAGTGCCCCCGGTAGTGGTGCCCCCAGTGCAGTGCCCCTTGTGCCCCCAGTAGTAAGCCCCTTATATAGTGCCCCAGTAGTACTCCCCCCCATGCAGTGCCCCCAGTAGTGGTACCTCCCTATGCAGTGCCCATTATATAGTGCCCCTAGTAATAGTCCCCCCTCTTGTAGTGCCCCCAGTAGTAGCCCCCCTTGTAGTGCCCCCAGTAGTATTCCCCCCTTGTAGTGCCCCCAGTAGTATTCCCCCCTTGTAGTACCCCCAGTAGTATTCCCCCCTTGTAGTGCCCCCAGTAGTATTTCCCCCCCTTGTAGTGCCCCCAGTAGTATTTTCCCCCCTTTGTAGTGCCCCCAGTAGTATTTTCCCCCCCTTGTAGTGCCCCCAGTAGTATTTCCCCCCTTGTAGTGCCCCCAGTAGTATTTCCCCCCCTTGTAGTGCCCCCAGTAGTATTCCCCCCCTTGTAGTGCCCCAGTAGTATTTCCCCCCTTGTAGTGCCCCCAGTAGTATTCCCCCCCTTGTAGTGCCCCCAGTAGTATTTCCCCCCCTTGTAGTGCCCCCAGTAGTATTCCCCCCCTTGTAGTGCCCCCAGTAGTATTCCCCCCCTTGTAGTGCCCCCAGTAGTAGTCCCCCCCCCTTGTAGTGCCCCCAGTAGTAATCTGCCCCCCCCGCAGTAGAGACATAATAAAAAAATAAAAAAAAACACTTACCTGACACTCGCTCCTGGTCCCGCCACCGAGATCAGCTCCTCCGTCCGCCGCTTTGCATTATGAGAGTGACGCGTCATGGGAGTGACGCATCACTCCCATTACCCACTGTGGGAGCCGGAAGATGTCCGGCTCTGGCAGTGGGAGCAGCAGCCGATGAGAGTCTGTCAGACTCTCATCAGCTGCTAAAGCAAACACACAGCTGCCGGCTCCGGCGGCTGTGTGTTTGTGCTGTGTAGCGCTGACCGGACGGACAGAGACACAGTCTGCACCGCGGCCCGCATGGTACGCTGCTGAGGCACCCTTCACTATGTGGCGCCTTACGCAGCTGCGTACCATGCGTAACGGGAGAACCGGCCCTGTGGTCAACCTGACTATCTCGTCAGGTTCAGCATGTGCGGGGATGAGGGATGTGCCTGGACTGAACGATTGAATGTTCAGTCTAGGCGCATCACTAGATATACAAACGAGAGCACGTCACCAATGTTGTAATTGTGTTCTCATTTGTAAATATATCTATAAGTGGATACCAGCCCTAACTCTCCCCTTATTACACTTATACCCTTTTACACCAAAGAAAAAACCTGGGTTTTTGCTGGGTCTACCAGGGTCACAGCTCAGAGTAAAAGGGTCCCTAAAAATAACCAGAACAAGTGACTCGGCAATCCAACCCAGGTAGCTACCAGGGTCTGACCCAGGATGGACATGGGTAATGGTGCAGTGTAAACGGCGCAACCCATGTTATCCGACCTGGGTCATGCCTAAAATGAGCTGATTGGTGGTTGTGGAGTAGTCACCTCCCACTTTTTATGACCTCACAAGTTAGCAGGGCACCGACCCAGGTTCAGTGTGAACGAGGCTGACCTGAGAATAAACCCAGATCGATGGTGCTGTGTAAATTGTGTCTGACTGGGTTGAAACCATGTCTGAACACCTACCTACCTGCATAACTGTGACTCCTCCTGCTGCTACTGACTGAGGGCCTGATTCAGAGCCGAACGCTCTGACCAGAGCGCTCGCTCTGAATCAGGGCCCTCCTCCATGAAAATGGAGCGGCCTCCTGGCCGCTCGTATAGCTGTGGGTGACCACCCACAGCATATGCGAGCGGCCTAAAAGATGGTCGCGATGGTCTTGACCATCGCGACCATCGGACTTGCGACGGAGACCCTGCGGTAGGGTCTCCCTGCCACAAGCCCTGGAGTGATTTTGGCTCTATCAGAGCCAAAATCACTCCCACTGACATCACTAGTGATGTCGGTGGGGCCGGCTTCAGACGGTAGGCGTTCCCATGGGAACGCCTCCGTCTGGCCGCCACGCCCCCGGCACGCCCACCAAAGGGGGCGTGCTGTCAATCAACATCGACAGCACGCCCCCTTTGGTGCGAGACCCGGAGCGATGGAAAGCCCGTCGCTCCCCGGGTCTCGCGCATGCGCACGACGGAGCTCCCTCCGTCATGCGCACGCGCAGTGGGGAACATCGACCCACTTGCGAGCGTTCTGCAGCTCGCGAGTGGGTCTGAATGACCCCCTGAGTTCTGATCTCTATACACTGCAGTGCACTTCCTGGTCACATGACTCATCCAAGGTGTCCATCAGTGCCTAAGGCATGCCCTCCCCATACTCAGAGGCATGTCTTTAATAGCTCTCTTTCTGTGCAGCTTACTGCCCATGGTGTGGCTCCACCCCCAGCTCTGCAAGCAGTGTCTGGCTATACAGAAGCGAGGCTGAGCTATTGCTGGTTCATCTCTCCTCTCCATGCAGTCCCAGGGAGCTCCACAAAGCTGGTGAGTGTTAACTATAAAAATTATTACAATAAACAAAAAAGATCAGTGGCATATCACTGGCCAGCCACGTCAGTCGGCTGCCAGCCACCAGGGAAAGAGGAGGAGGCCCCGCACGAGGAGTGCACACGGGCCCCCTCCTCTCTTAAAACGTCCCTGAAAAAGATGTTTATAAGATATAAATATCTTCTTTGTATTATTCTAGTGATTTTCATATAAAATCTCAGGGGTATAATAGAGAAGGCTCTGCTTCCCCTGCCTACCCTGACTGCACATCCCTGGCAGAGCTGTAACTAGATTTTTTGGTGCCCTGTGCCAGAAAGAGCATTGGTGTCCCCCTATTTATCAAATGGGGGAAAAAAGCACCCGAAAAAGGGACTTGGCCTCATGGGGAAGGGCCAGGGAAAAGATGGGCAGGCCAGGAGATACTGGGGATAAAATAAGAGGAAGCTGTACAAGTGAGAATGATAATAAACAGAAAACTGAAAGGCTCGAACAGCGCTCCCCTGCCCTACGGTGCCCTGTACAGTGGCACAGGTCGCACTACCATAGTTACGACCCTGGCCCCTGGTACTCAGGCCAGATCTTACATTTCAAGGAAAAATTATGTGGCATTTGATTCATTTCATTTCATGGAAATGTTATTACTATTGTAGAGCGTAATTATTACAGTTGAGATCATGTTGATTACTTCATTTAAGTAGAAAAACATCAAAATTATTATTTGTTTCCCAGCATAATTTTTTGGTATCTGCCTAGTTATGATTAATTAGTGTGAGGTTTCTGTTTATGTATTTTATGGTTCCTTCATCTCTTACATTTTAAGCTAATTTCAGTAAACCTTTATATTCTGTTTCATGTAATTTGTTTGTAACAATGTAAATGACTGTGTAAATTGGTTATGCTTAAAAACAAAATAATTATAATAGTCATACTAATTATTATAAATTATACATTCAACATATGAAGCAGGATAGTGAGCTGTAATCTTGCTATTCTAAATAGATAAACTATTTTGCCAAATGTCAGCTTTAAAGTAATATCTGTACAGAATGAAAATCCAGAATCAATCAGATGTGGTGGGGTACAGCATAAACATAGGTTTATCCATGACCTGCTTAGCGAGTCACGTGGCTTTCATAAGTGTGATGTGATCCATTCAAACAGTAATGGAAAATTATACAGACTGAGGCTCTGATTCAGAGCCGGACGCTCTGACAGAGGGCCTGATTCAGAGCCGGACGCTATTTGCGCTCGCTCGTTCAGAAAAAGGGGCCGGCTATTTAAATTGAGCGCTCGCTCTTTGCGGTCTGTTGACGCCTCTAAGTCTGAGTGAGCGAATGAAATATGCGCTCGCTATTTTGTAAAGACGCCCCCTGGCCGCTCGCATCCTACGTCATCTCCACTATTTATTAGATTAATCGAGTACATCGAAAGGCGTCTGAACTGCTCGCAGTGCTTGTGGTTGGATTTTCCTACCGCAATAATGCGAACAGTTCAGGCTAAGAAACAACCAAGTGACGTGGTTGATGACGCTGCTTTGTTAATTATGCACAACCTTGACTGTTTGGCACGCCTGCGTTCGGATCTCCACTCCCCGTTTTCAAGCACCTTCCCCTGCTACCACCCACAAACGCCTCATCCTATCACTCAAATTAGCAGGCACTCGCAATTTTGCGAACACACGTTTTCCGACCGCACTGACTGGTTGGCGCATGCGCATTTACGACCCATACGCATGCGCGGATGTGCGAACATCGCTCGGAGCGAACGAGCGGCCGCTTACGAGCGGCTCTGAATCAGGCCCACAGCGCTCGCTCTGAATCAGGGCCATCCCTCTTACTTTTTGGAGCGGCCTCCTGGCCGCTCGCATAGCTGTGGGTGACCACCCACAGCTATAGCGAGTGCCCAAAATGATGGTCGCGATGGTCAAGACCATCGCAACCATCGGGCTTGCGACGAGACCCTTGTGGTAGGGTCTCGTCTGCCGCAAGCCCTGGAGTGCTTTTGGTTCTATCAAAGCCAAAAGCACTCCCACTGACATCACTAGTGATGTCAGTGGGGCTGGCCCCAGACGGTAGGCGTTCCCATGGGAACGCCTCCGTCTGGGCAGCCACGCCCCCGGCACGCCCACCAAATGGGGCGTGCTGTCAGTCACCATCGACAGCACGCCCCCTTCGGTGCGAGACCCATAATGACTGCTTGGCCGTCGTTATTCGGGTCTCGCGTATGTGCACGACGGAGCAGCCTCTGTCGTGCGCATGCGCACTTGGGCAACATCGACCCGCTCGCGAGCACTCAGCGCTCGCGAGTGGGTCTGAATCAGGCCCTGTATCTTTCATTAATGCATTATAGTAACAGCAGCACTGGTCAGTCACAAACAATGAAACAAACTAACTACGCACTTTCAACAACCTAAACTATATATGGACAAAGATGGATCAACAAATGTTAGTTCACAATCTTTTTACTACAAGGACCTGTTGTCTACATAACCAGGGCCGGATTAAGGTCTGTGGGGGCCCCTGGGCAACAAACATGTGGGGGCCCGTATTAAATGTAACGAACTAGGGGTATGTGCAATGGGGTGTGGTAAGTATTCAAATCCCGACAGCGGCTGCCCGGCAAGGGTTAAAATCCCGATCGTCCTAAGGTAAGTATCACTAACCTAATTCCCTACCCTAACCCTCCCTTAGGGGTGCCTAACCCTAACCTTCCCCCAAGTGCCTAACCCTAATCCCCCCTCTAAGTGCCTAAACCTAACCCCCCCCTTCCCCGCTGCCTAAACCTAAGTCTCCCGGGGGGGTGCCTAACTCTACCCTCCCCCCGGGGGGGCCTAACCCTAACCCTCCCTTCCCCTAGGCTAACCCTAACCCTCCTGGGGGGGGTGCCTAACCCTAAGTCCCCCCAGGAGCCCTAAACCTAACCCTCCCCCCCCCCCACGGCTGCCGGCACCCGGCTTACCTTCATTCAGTATGCCGGGCGTCGGTCTTCCGGCGTCTGGTTAATGACAGGCGTTGAGTTTTCTACACCTGTCGTTAGTACCACGCTGGAATTACAGCGTCTGGAAGCCGGCGGACGGGATTTAGACCGTTGGCTTCCGGATTACATCCCGTGCAATGGGGACCTCAGTAGTATCAGTGCCCACAGTAGTGGTGCCCTTTATGCAGTGCACCCAGTAGTAGTGCCCCCAGGAGTGGTGCCCCCTATGCAATTCTCCCATTAGTAGTGCCCCCAGTAGTCATGCCCCCTATAGTAATACCACTGTAGTTGTGCCCCCAATAGTAATGCCCCAAGTAGTCATACCCCCTGTGTGTGCCCAATAGTAATGCCCCCTGTATAAATCCCCTCAGTAGTAATACCCCTGTAGTTGTGCCCCCAGTAATAATGCCCCAGTAGTCATGCCCCCTGTGGAAGTGGCCCCAGTAGTAATGCCCCCCGTAGTAGTACCCTCTGTATACATGCCCCTAATAGTAATGTTCCCTCTGTAGTAGTGCCCCTCGTAGTAGTGCCTCAGTAGTAATGCCCCGCCTTCAGAAGTGGTGCCTCCAATAGTAATGCCCCCCGAGTAATGCCCCCAGTAGTAATGCCCTCCCCCCGAGTAATTTCCCCCCGAGTAATGCCCCCAGTACAACAGCCGCTTGCACTACCTTAAGCTCTCATGAGCCGAGTGAGCTCCAGTCTCCAGCTCCCGTTGCGGGGGGGGGGAGCCGGGCGCCCACTGGTTCCAATCTCAGTGTGCGTCTGGCAAATGGTGTCTCCCTGCGGCGCCTTGGTTAGGTTGGCCGGAGGAGGCGGAACTGGTTCCGTCTCCTCCAGTTTACTTTAACCCCGATGGGTGTGGGGGCCCTTCAGGTGTGGGGGCCCAGGGACGATCGTCCCTGTCGCCCCCCAGTTAATCTGGCCCTGTATATAACCAGGACATTCATCAGTGGTCGCTACAAAAAACTTTGTGCCTCACTTGCTATTATTTGTGCTGACTCTCTGGTTTTCATAAACATCTCAATGCATACTGTATCTGTGCCAATGTCAGTTTACCTCTCTAATAATGGACCTCATTCAGACCCGCTCGCAAGCGGGTCGATGGGGAGGGCCTGCGCATGTGCAACGCTCGCACTGCGTGTGCGCAAGCCCCGGAGCAAGTGACAAATGCACTCGCTCCAGGGCTCGCTACAAATGGGGCGGCTGTCGATGTTGATCAATCAAATCCATCGGACATGGAGGCGTTCCTGAAGAAATGCCAGCCGTTTGTAGGCCACCCTACTGACATCACCAGTGATGTCAGTAGGGAGCTTCCTGCTCTGTTAGAGCAGGAAGCTACCTGGGGCTTGTGGTAGACAAAACCCTACCGCAAGGGTTTCGTCGCAAGCCCCGATGGTCGTGATGGCCGTGACAATCACCTAGTCACTCACTAAAGCTGTGGGTGGTAACCCACAGCTTAGCGAGTGGCCAGGAGGCCGCCTTTCAAAAGAAAAGCGGCCGCCCTCATTCAGAGCGAGCACTCACTTTTTGTGAGCAGCTCTGAATGAGGTCCAATGTCTTTTTACCTTAGCTTGTTTGCATAGTCTCACATCATCTTGCCACTACCACTGTCTACTTTATACTCAATTTCTGCACCCATTAAATCTCCACTTTTATTCCACTCAATAATAAACTTTTGTTGTGGTGCAGACACCTTTTCCTACACTACAATTTTACTTGCATTTCTGGAAATCTCCTACACTTTCTCTCACATTCTTACTTCATTCCTACTTCCAGGTTTCCTCCCCCTATTTACCTCAGCTACACCATGACCATGTTTTCTTCAACTCCCCTTTCATTCAGTGTCTACATAATCCTTTGTTCTGTCCCCTGCTTCCACCATTACCCTTTCCCCCTGGTCTCCTCCACTTCCTCCTCCCCTTATCCCCCTCCTCTGTCTGCTTTCCTCCCCCTCTTCTCCCATTACTCCACTTTCATTTTCTTTTACCCACCATGTTCCTACTACCCCACTGCTAATCTCTCCTCCCACCCTCCACTCCCTGTCACTTCACCCTACCATCACCCACATCTCATTAAACTCCCCCCCTGCCCACCTCCTACTGTACATGTTCCCCTCCTAGCACTGTGGCCTGCACAATCGCTACATTCTATTTTTCAGGTTTGATGTACTGGAATCCCCTAGTGAGGGGTTTTGATGGTGGTGTTCGAAGAATTCGGGGAACTGGCCTGGATATCAGAATTCCTCTTCCCCAGATCTTGAATGTTGACGAGACCTTGTCAAAGGTGCGGAGTCTAACCTGCAGGGAGGTGTTCGCCAGTGAACCCTCCAAGCACGATATGGGCTTAGCTGCACCTTGCAGGCAGGTCGCGGTCCTTTGACCAGGTATCCAAGCCCTGTGGGAATAGAGACTCGAATATCAGTGGCCCAAGGGTAGTGCCTACCAAAAGCACTATTACACCGGGAGATCCACCAGGATACTTGTGGAGTACTTGTAATTAGCACTTGAGGTACACTGGAGTTGACTCGAGGGAGACACAGGTAATGACGTGAAGACGCCCTTTTGCACAACGAGGTAGCACTCAAGGGAGACACAGGTAATGGCGTGTGGACGCACTTTTGCACAATGAGATGGCACAGGTAAACTCACGGGATACACAGGAAGATGGCGGGGTGACGCACTCTAGCGCCGCAGGGTAACACACGAGAGATACACTGGTATTTGATGTGCTGATGCACTTTTGCACCACGGGGTGCGACTCGAAAGACACTCTGGTATTTGATGTGCTTATTCACTTCTGCACCATGGGGTGCACTGGAACAAATACACTGGCAGAGATGTAAGTTGCACTGTAGCTCACAGGAGACATTGGTAACTAGGCACACAGGCAGGGATGTAATCAGCACTGCTGCTCACTTGTAGCTAGTAAACGAGGAGATAATTGCACCATAGTGCAGCTGTGAGACACACAGGACAGATTGCAGACACAGGAACAGCATGCACAGGCAAGGATGTAGTAGCACTGTCACTGGGAATAAAGCACTCAGGCAAAGGTGTAATTAGCACTGCTGCTCCAGGAGACACAGGTAGTAATACAAAGGCAGGGATGTTAAAGCACTGTAGCCCACAGGAATAACACTGGAGACTTGGGCAGACAGACAGAGATGGAGGTTGCACTGCTGCTCACAGGAATAACACTGGAGACTTATACCCCTTTTACACCGGAGCTAAAACCCGGGTTTTTGAAGAGTTAACCCGGGCAGCTCCCTGGTGTAAAAGGGGAGAGAGTTGGATCGCCGGGTCGAGTGACCTGGCAATCCAACCCAGGTAACTAGCAGGGTTTAACACGGGCGTAGCCCGTGAAACCGTGCTGTGAGAACAGCGCACTGCGGGTCACGATGACCTGGAGTGCGCTGCTAGCCGGCCGATTGGTCTGGCTTCAGTGGCGCTTTGAGATGACGTCATCTCCAAGCGACCACTTTCACTCCGCAAAAACCGGATCTATGCAGACCCGACTGCGGTGTGAGCGGCGCTGACTCAGGAATATCCCGAGTCGGCGCTGGCAAAATTCCGGGTCTGATCCGTATAGGAACTTTGTTCCAACTCCGGGTCAGACCCGGAATTTAGGTGACCTTCGTACTAAAAATGAAGATCTAGAGAACTGGGAGAGGAGAAATAATCTTCGTATACGCAATATCCTGGAATCAATACCCCCAGACAGTCTAGAGACTTACCTCCACAAGATGTTCTCCCATATTCTTCTGGACCTGGGCTCTCATCAATTACCTTTGGAGAGAGCTCATTGAGCCCTTAGGCCGAAACCGCAAGACAGCGATCCCCCAAGGGACATTATTATTCGCTTCCTCAGCTTCAAGGATAGAGAACGAAATTCTAGCTCCAACATGTGGCAAACCTTACATTATCTATGACAACACCAGACTCCAGTTCTATCATGACAGCCCCTATCACGATTCTCAAATGTCGGGAACTTCGGGATCTGACAAGTGCACTGCGAGATCGTGGAATCCGCTATCATTGGGGTTTCCCCTTCAAGCTCTTGGTAGACTTCAATGGTAAGATGGTAGTCACAAGAGATCTCAAAGAAGGTAAAGATTTTCTCTCTCATCTAGAAGACTCTGGTTCTCCTTCCTCTACCTCAGCGGATGCTTAATGACTTCTACTGATGTAATAATTCCTTGATCTCCACCATCCTGTCCAGAGAACATTATAAACCTATCTCAAATTATCCATAAGATAGATATGTCCCCTCTTTTACAGTGATGGTTGACCTATTCTCAAAGTCTTTGCTTAGTGAATATTTCATTTTTTTTTTTTCCTAGGTCGTCTCATTTTGAATTCTACTATGTATAACTAGTTGTATTGTAATATGTTCTCTTTTTAGTTCTGCTGATTTTTGATGTCTATGTTCTTCAAATTCTATACCTCTTTGGGGGTCCCTGGAGTATTCAGGATGCGTGTTAGATGCCTACATCTCATTCTGAACACATCCCCAGGGTCTCCAAGGGGCCCTCCAACGAGCTTATTAAGTTCATTCTAGAATTTGTACTATTTAGTGAATGTTACTGTTATTCTTCATATTCGGCCATTATTTTTATTCTATTAACACTAGACCACCATTGGAGGGTTTTGACTCTCAGATTTCTCTCTCCTCTACCTCTAATCACTTTTCTACGTTTCCTTTGTTATGTGACATTCCCTTGCTCTTAAATCAACCCTCTCCATTATCTCAATGGTAGCATGGTTTACACTATCTGCTACAGTACCTTTTTGAACTTTATAGTCCCGACCTCCGTGTGTGTCTTCCTCTGCCGGACACGAGGAATTCCCACCCAGACCCCTTCCCTCTGTCTTCCTTTCTAATTTGCTACTTCTTCTCTCCCCCCCCCTTTGAGTCAGGGATCTCCTATCCTCTTCCTAACCTAACTCTTTATTTAACCTCTCCCGAAATGTCGTTGATTTTTACGTCCTTGAATGCAAAGGGTTTAAATACTCCCCAAAAGCGCTCCTTGCTTTTTTGTTCCATTCATGGTCTAAGGGCTGGGATTGTCTTGATCCAAGAAACCCACTTCAAAGCCCAACTACACCCCTCTTTACAATCAAAGCGCTGTCCTACTGCATATTATTCATTCAGCCAATCGAAACATAACGGGGTGGCAATACTGATTAATAACAAAATTTATTTTGTCCAACACTCGGTACATATAGATTTAGATGGACGATACATTATCTTAACTGGTAAAATTGGTAACTTGAAATGCACAATAGCCAATGTATATGCTCCCATCACAGGCCAGATCCCATTGTTCAATTCCTTTTTCTCGAAACTGAATAAATGTAGAATGGGTTACCTCATTGTGGGTGGAGACTTCAATGCTGTCCTTGATTGTACACTTGATAAATCCCCTCCCCCTGCAAACTCACGACCATGCCCACTGACTCGTTCTTTGAATAAACACCTTTTGGAATCAGGTCTTTTCGACACTTGGCACACACTTAACCCCACATTCCAAGGCTACACTTTATAATCGATACCCCACCAGTCCTACTCAAGGATTGATTTTTTTTTTCAGCTGCACCCAAGCTTCCAAACACATATCCGACTCCTCTATAGTTACTAATCCATGGTCTGATCATTCCATCATTACTGAATCATTTTATTTTATTGATACTCCAACTTCCAGACCTCTTTGGTGCCTGAACGAAAATCTTTTGAACATTCCAAAATTTCAGGAAAAAATAAAGGTCGCTCTCACAGAATACTTCTCAATGAATGTCCAAGACTCCTCTTGCACCCCATTGGTCTGGGAGGCACATAAAGCAGTAGTTCGAGGGCACATAATTAGTTATGCTTCTTTCAGGAATAGGGAGCATAGATCCCAACTATCCTCTTTGTCCAACGAAGTCCAGCGCCTAGAATCCTCTCATAAAAGCAACCCTTCCCGTCCTTTATACAACCGACTGATATCAGCTAGAGCATCCTTAAATGCTCTTTTAGCCGAAAAAGCTGAAAAATCCCTTCGGTGGCTTAACCAAAAATGTTATGAAAAGAGCAATAAAGTAGGTACCTTATTAGCTAACAGGCTGAAAGCTCTGATGGCCCGAATAGCTATTCCTGTCCTGAAAGATGTTCACGGCACCCATCACTATAACCCAACTTCCATCAACTCATTATTTAAGATATACTACAAATGCCTATATAATCTTCCAAAGTCCCCTGCCACGTCTTCTACTACTGACTCTTTGACCACAGAATACTTGTCCTCTTGTAACCTTCCTCACATAGATTCTGAGACTTCCCTCACTCTAGACGACCCCATTTCTGCTGAAGAAATTCTCTCAGCCCTTAAATCACAAAAACCCTCCAAATCCCCCGAACCCAATATCTTATTACAAGACTTTCCAATCTTCTGTACTACCTCACTTAACCGCGGCTTTCAACCACATTTTGGAGGGTGCTCCATTTCACTCAGAAACTTCCAAAGCCACTATTATAGTCCTCCCAAAACCCAACAAGGATCTCCTATCAGTGTCCAACTACCGGCCCATCTCACTTCTCAACTCCGATCTGAAAATTTTTGTTAAAAGTACTCGCAAACAGACTGAGCCCGCACCTCACCTCTTTGATCCACTCTGATCAGGTGGGCTTCGCCCCGTCCAGTCAAGCACTTGATAATACCAGCTGCACAATTGATATTGTTCACTACATCAATGTCCATAAACTTCCCTCTCTGGTGCTTGCCTTGGATACAGAGAAGGCCTTTGATAAGGTCACCTGGTCTTTCATGTTCCAGACACTATGCAATTTCAGTTTCCAGGGGAAGTTCCTTACAGCTATCCAAGCTCTCTACCATAACCCATCTGCCACAGTTTCGGCAGGTGGTCTAATATCTGACCCTATCCTGATCACCAATGGCACTAGGCAAGGTTGTCCCTTATCGCCACTTATATTTGCTCTTATCATTGAACCACTTGCCTCTCGAATACAGGCTAATCCTGATATAGCTGGAGTAGAAATCAAACACTCCAAATACACCCTCTCCATATTTGCCGACGATATCCTCCTTACACTGACAAAGCCACTCACATCCCTCCCAAACCTCTTCCGTGAACTCTCTCTCTATGGCGACCTCTCAGGTTATAAAGTTAACCACTCCAAATCTCAAGCTCTTCCACTTCATCTCCCAGGGAGCATGAAGACATTGTTATAATTACATTTTGACTTCAAGTGGAAGAGAGACTCGTTAAAATACCTCGGGATTTTCATATAGCTCCCTCTACAAAATTAACTTCCCCCCTTATCAATTCTATTGTTAAGAACTTACAGCAGTGGCGTTCATATATCCTGTCATGGATTGGCCGCATAAACGCCATGAAGATGAGTATCCTTCCAAAACTTCTATATCTATTCCAGACACTTCCAGGGCCCATTCCCTTACATACTCTCAATACTCTCCAAACCACACTCTGTAGATTTATTTGGAATGACAAAAAACTATCCTCACCAAGCACACATGGAATATAGGTCTAGGGTTACCCATCCTCCACCGATATTATAAAGCCTCCCAACTTAGTCAAATGATTGCTTGGCCCTCTCCTCGCAATGTTAAACGTTGGGTTGACTTGGAAAGTGACATGGCCGACACACACTCGATCTCTTATTTACCATGGCTACCGCGTAAACTAAGGCCCGAACCTGCTTGCTTGAATCCCACTATATCCTGACAGTTAACGATTAGGACTCGCTTAACAAAAAATGTTATCTCTTTTCATATCCATCTCCCTTAACCCCCATTTGGAATAATCCTGCTTTCCCACCGGGGTTATCCACCACAATGGCACGACCCTGGGTTTCAGCTGGTATTTCCAGATTTCATCATATTGTCGAGAATTTTGCCCCTCTATCATTTGCCGACATTCAGGAAAAATACAAAATCCCCAACACACTCCATTATGAATACTTACCACCTCATCTTCTCCTGCCACCTCCCCATCTGCTCCCTCCCCCCTAGAAAGATTTTGTATCTATAGACCTAACGATAAAGGGGCTATTTCACAATTGTATCATTCTATTCTAACATTGGAGTCTCCCCCACTCGAGGCTCATGAACTGGCTTGGGAACAAGATCTGGGCCTCGCCCTTGACGACGTAGCATGGGACGCTATACAAACAGCGATCTCTAAATGCTCTATCAGTTTGGCTATTTGTGAGAATTATTACAAAGTATACACCAGATGGTACTTGGTGCCAGAGCGCCTCCATCAGATTTATCCGAATACCTCTAATTTATGCTGGAGATGTTGTGCCCATGTCGGTAACTTTTTTCACATTTGGTGCACATGTCCATTTATCCTTCCCTTTTGGAATACTGTCCGCACTTTGCTCTCCCAAATCATTGATTCCCCGATTTCCCTATCTCATGCCAATTTATTACTCTGCGCCCCGATCGATCATAGCCCCAATGCCTCCAACAAACTGATCTTACACATATCTTGTGCAGCTAAGCACCAGATTGACCGTAATTGGAAAGTGCTGAATACTCCCAGCCATCAGGAACTCCTTAATAGGAAATGGTTCATTTAAAAAATGGAATATATTACTAGTTTACAGAATAATACTATAAGGAAGTTCCAAACTGTCTGGAACCCCAGGTACTTCCACCATAATATTCCCCACAGAGGGCTCAGTTAATACTCCCCAGAACATTCCCACTATACTTATACCCTTTTCCTTTCCCCCTTCTTTCTCTTTCTCTCCTCCCCTTTTTTTTTCTCTTTCCTCTTTTTTTATTTTCTTTCTATACAAGTTACTAAGATCCGCCATGGTTATTTTGGGAACAACAGTTTTTCCCTGTTGTTCCTAATGCTGGCCATACACGCTGCAATTATCGGGACGATCCGCCCGATATTGGCGGATCGCCGCGATAATTGTAGCGTGGGGGGGGGCGACCAAGGGTTAAATATTGCTCGGTCGGGCATGCTGGATTGTCCAGCATGCCCGTCCGATGCGATATTTACCCGGTAACTGTCGGCCGCATCGGGCAGTGTATGCCCAGCGCAGCCGACAGATGGACATTTCCTGTGTTCCTTCCTACGGAAGGAACAGGGAAATGTCTCCTCCCCCGGGGGCGGAGCACAGATGTCGGGCTATACACTGTGAGACTTCTCTCACAGTGTATGCCGCGGACATCTGCGGCTGGCAGCCGCCCAGATAAAATGTCTGTCGGTCTGACAGGCATTTTATCTTGCCGTGTATGCCCAGCATAATTGATGCAAGTTTGTTTATTTATTTTTTTCTCTCTCGCTGACTTTTATGCATGTGTTTCCAGTTAATTTTTTGGTATATCAAAATGTAATGATTTCCGACAGTTCTACTCAGTTGTAATTTTTCTCCTGTGCTTAATAAACTAATATAAAAAAAATTTTTTTAAAAATAATTATTAAGATGATCAGCTATTACATTGTC
This sequence comes from Taudactylus pleione, assembly GCA_031769625.1. Taxonomy (NCBI): domain Eukaryota; kingdom Metazoa; phylum Chordata; class Amphibia; order Anura; family Myobatrachidae; genus Taudactylus; species Taudactylus pleione. The sequence continues at coordinate 9,472,158 of JAUIMM010000015.1, read as the reverse complement.
TCCCTCCACAACACTCCCTCTTTCTGTCTTTAGTCTTTTTATTCCACCTTTTGTTTTTCTCCTTTCGCTTATATACTTAAAAACAGTTTTGCCCCCTTTACCCACTGACTGTGCCATTTTCTCCTCAGCTTTTGCCTTTGCACATCTGATTACTTTCTTAGCCTCCTTCTGTTTTACAAGATACACCTATTTGTCTTCATTATTTTGCGTCTGCTTGTATTTCCTAAAGGCCATCTTTTTTGTATTCACAATACTTGCTACCTCTTTCCCAAACCACACTGGCTTCCTTTTCCTTGTGGTTGTCCTAACCCTTTTGATACAAAGGTCTGTTGCCTTTAATATTGCACTTTGTAAATTTTCCCACCTCTCCCAGTGCTGCCCTTTCCCTCTCTAAAAAGTCATATTTCAAAAACCTCATCTCCTCCCAGTTCTTAAACCTCTGGCGTCATTTTGCCACTTTCAACTCCCTCCTCTGCCCACTCCCTCCTCGCTCTCTGCCCTTGACTTTGCCATCTACTTTACATCTAAAATTGACTTAAACGTCAGGACATCATATCCCACCAGTCCCTTTGCACTCCTCCCCCTTCTTTACCTGACCACACCTCCCTATCCATGTTACCAACTCTGACATCCCTCTCCCCTGTATCTGGAGAAGTAATGGACCTCATCTAATCCTCCCCCCCTTCCACCTCCCCCCTTGACCCTATCCCTTCCCACCTCCTCCGCTACCATTCTACCTCTCCCTATTCCCATCTTGCCCACCTCCTCACTATCTGCCTGTCACAAGTCTCGGATGGATTATGGATGCGGCCCATATTTAGGGAGTTGGCTAGACCTATGCCTGAGTCGCAGAGTCTAATGTGATGGCGGTATTCACCAGGGACCCTCGCAAGAAGGTATGGACTTGGCTGCATCTGACACACAGGTCGTGGCCCTCAGGATAGGTTCCCTTATAAAGGTGCTGGCAAACTCTGGATGGAGCGGAGAAGATGTATTGCTTAGTCGACAGGCCGGGTCAGAACCAAACGGACTAGACGGTACTAGGGAGCAGGCGAAAACAGGTCACAGGGATTAGCTGAAGTCAAAACCAGATATCAGATGCAGTACCAAGGGTCAGGCGAATTCAGGGTCACAAATGAAGCCAAGGTCAGAAACAGGTAATGGAACAACACTGGAATGCTGGAGTATGGTAAATGAGCCTATACTCTGGCACAGAACTGCTGCCAGGAACTTCCTTAAATAGGCAGAGCGTGAATTTGGCGCCTACAGTGACGTCACCTAATTAGTGTGCATGACCTTTTAAATTTAACACAGGTCGGCGCACGCGCCCGTAGGGAGCCGCGGCCACCTGCATGAGACTGAGGAGGGAGAGACAGAGACTAGCGGGGGATGCCGGTGATGCACCCCCCGCTGCCACTCTGCAGACCAGCACCGTCAGACCTGGTAAGCGGGTGCCGGAGTCCGACGCGCTGTGACATTTCCCCCTCCTCTATGGGTGGGCATCGAACACCCCACAAATGGCTTGCCAGGGAACTTCTGATGGAATTTCTGAAGAAGTCGGGGTGCATGAATATCTGAGGCCTTAATCCAACAGCACTCTTCTGGACCATATCCTTCCAGTCTACCAAGAATGGACTATGCCTCGGGACATCCTGGAGTCTAAAATCTGCTTCACCTCGTAATCCTCCTGATGATCTACTGGAATAGCTGATGGAGGATCACAGGATTTTGAAAATCTATTCAGAACCAGTGGTTTCAAAAGGGAGACGTGAAAAACATTCGGAACCTTAAGCGTGCCAGGAAGTTTTAAACAATGAGTCATAGGATTTATCGCTTGGAGAATCTGAAATGGCCCAATAAACCTGGGAGCAAACTTCATTGTAGGTACCCTCAAACGTAAATTTTTGGTTGACTGCCAAGCTCTGTCACCAGCACACAGTAAAGGAACCTTCCTCCTCCTTCTGTCCGCCACCATCTTGTATCGTGAAGGTGCTCTGCACAAGTTCTTCTTAATGTCCCTCCAGATATCGAGGAATCATTTAACTGTATCACGGACAACTGAAGAGCTATCGACCCAAAGACTGGTAATTCCGGTAACGCAGGGTATAACCCATACTATATGAATAATGGTGATTTACCCGCTGTCATGAAAAAAGTTGTTATGAGCAAATGCAGCCCAAGGAAGTAAAGAAACCCAATCATCCTGATTAGCTGACACATACATGCAAATTAATTTTTCCAAATCTTGATTTACTCGTTCCGTTTGACCATTACCTGAGGATGATAGGCCAATTAAAAGCTTAGTTTGACCCTAAAATTTTTACATAACGCTTTCCAAAATTTGGAAGTAAATTGCACCACACTATCTGACACAATGTCCTTTGGAAATCCATGCAACCTAAAAATCTTCCTCATAAAAGTCTCTGCTAACTTTGGAGCCGAAGGTAGTCCTTTTAATGGAACAAAATGTGCAGCTTTGGAAAACCTGTCCACAACTACCCAGATGGTAGTAAATCCTTGCCAAGAAGGCAAATCTGACACAAAGTCCATCGAAATGTGGGTCCAAGGACAATCAGGCACTGGTGGTGGAAGCAGGGATCCTGATGTGCGGCGGAACTTTATGCTGAGCACAAATGTGACAAGCTGCCACAAAGTCCTTCACATCCTGCCAGACAGTCAGCTACCAATAATTCCTGAGAATTAGCTCCAAAGTTTTCCTTACACCTGCATGGCCTGTGAAGCGCGATGAATGAGCCCACTGAAGTAACCTAGACCGGAACTCAGAAGCTATAAATGTCTTTCCCATTGGGATTTTGACTCGGTTGTTAACCGCCACAAAACACGCAGGATTCAGAATTGGCTCGTCTTCTTTCACCTCCTCTACCTCAGCAGTGTTGCTCGGGATAGTGCATCAGCCTTGACGTTCTTATTACCCGGCCGGTAAGTAATCACTAAATTAAACCGATCAAAAAACAATGACCACCTGGATTGATGGTAATTTAGGCACTGAGCAGTTTTAAGATACGTAAAATTTTTATGGTCGGTATAGACTGTCACCGGATACTTCGCTCCTTCTAACAAGTAACACCACTCTTGAAGAGCCAACTTGATGGCTAATAGTTCTTTATCCCCGACAGCGTAATTCCTTTCTGGTGCAGAGAACTTTCTGGAGAAGAACCCACAGGAATACCACTTGCCCGCATCATCCTTCTGTGACAGTACTGCTACAACACCAGCTGTGGAGGCATCCAACTCCAGGAAAAAGGCTTGTTCACACTTTGGCTGCCTAAGAATCGGTGCTGAAAGAACACTGCTGTAAACCGAGGAAAGCATCTTCTGAGTGTCTTGACCCTTTCTGGTAAGAGCAGTGATGGGAGCTACGATGGACGAGTAGTTCCTGATGAATTGGCGGAAAAATTGCAAAAACCCAAAAAGCTTTCAATTGCTTTCAGTCCGACTGGACGGGGCCAGTTGGTTGCGGTAAGCTTTTCTGGGTCCATCTGAAGGCAGGAGCCCGAGATGATATATCCTAGGAACATTAGCTCCTTTTATTCAAAGGAGCATTTATCGAGCGTACAAAAAAGCTGGTTGGCCCGAAGTCGGGACAGTACCTCACATACATGTTGGTGATTACTCTTTTCATCTTCAGAGAATATCAAGTATACCACTACATATTTGTATAGTAAGTCCCGGAATATATGATTCATATATTTCTGAAAGACAACTGGGGCATTACTTAATCCAAAAGGCATGACTAAATATTTGTAGTGGCCATCACGAGTGTTAAAGGCAGTCATCCACTTGTCCCTGGGTCGGATTCTGATCAGATTGTTGGCCCCACGAAGATCTAGTTTAGTGAAAATCCTCGCTCCTTAGATTCGGTCAAAGAGCTCAGAAATCAAGGGCAGACGATACCGATCTTTAATGGTAATGGCGTTCAGGTCCCGGTAGTCAATGCATGGTTTCAACCCCCCATCCTTCTTTTTGACAAAGAACAGACCAGCTCCAACGGGTGATTTGGACTCCCTGATAAAACCTCATTCCAAATTCTCTTTGACATATTCTGATACTGCTTGGGACTCAGGAAGAGAAAGAGGGAAGACCCTTCCACGAGGAGGCATCTTTCTGGGTAACAAGTCTAGAGCACAATCCCACTCTCTGTGTGCAGGAAGTGTTTCAGCAGCCTTATTACAGAATACATCCCTGAAGGACCTGTATGGAACGGGAAGAGGATCTCCAGAAGAATTTACCGAATTCAGGATAACACGATGTGGGGGTTTGACCGACGACAAACATAACCCATGGCATTGAGGTGCCCATGACAGGATTTGAGGCCCTTTCCAGTCCAAAATGGGAGTATGCTTGCAGAGCCAAGGTAGACACAAAATGACCAGATACTCGGTTGATGGAAGTATGTAGAATGCTATCTTCTCTCAATGGAGCGCGCCCACCTGCATGGAGATTTCTGTCATTCGAGAGTGGATGGTAGCTGTGGGAAGTTTACTCCCATCCACTCCAATGATACATAAGGGTATTTGTAGAGGTACACTCGGAATTCCCAGTTCTTGCACCTTCTTAGCGGAAAAGAAGTCACCACGTGCGCCTGAATCTAAGAAAGCCTTAGAGATCTCGGAGGAATTCCCATGTACCAGAGTTACATCGATGGTAAACTGAGGAATAGTACAGTCTTTTGGGGTGTGTTGAAACATACCTAATCTGTCGACCCCTTGATCAGTTAGGCGTTCTCGTTTCCCGGACACTTTGGCCAGAAAGAAGATGACCCGGTTCACCTTAGTACAGACAGAGCTTGTTTTTGAACCTCCTCTCCCTCTCTGAGGCAGAAAGGCGAGACTTCCTAACCTGCATAGGCTCTTCAGGAGATTCCACCGGTGCCGTGAACCGTGGAGCGAGCTTGAAGGTGAAGCGACGGGACTGTTCCTTCTCTCCTGCCCTCTCCCTGTGGCGGAGATCTACCCGGATACACAAAGAGATTAAAGCATCTAAAGTGGTTGTCAATTCTCTGGATGTGAGTACAGCTTTGATCTGATCTGACAACCCCTGCATAAATGTGGCCATCAGGGCTTCATTATTCCACCCTAATTCTGAAGCAAGGGTTCGAAACTGCACAGCATACTGTCCTGCCGATTGATTGCCGTGTTTCAGCTGCAAGATAGCTGACCCCACAGAGGATACTCATCCAGGCTCATCAAAGACTCTCCGAAACACTTTCAGAAATTTAGCACTGTTATTGACCAAGGGATCATTCCTTTCCCACAATGGTGAAGCCCAGGCCAATGCCTGACCGGACAGTAGCGATGTGATGTAAGCCACCTTCGTCCTCTCTGAAGGAAAGTTTGCTGCTTGGACCTCAAATTGAATTGAGCATTAGTTTAGGAATCCTCGACAGCCTTTGGGATCCCCATCATACTTCGTGGGGTTCAGAATGCGTAATGGAGCGGTAGCCCCTGCAGCTTGTAAGGCCACTGTAGGAGGAGTGGATAACTGCATCGGAGGTGACTGAGCAGCACCGACTTGCTGTATTAGGGTCTGCAGACACTGCATAATCTGGGCCAGGTCTTGTTCTTGTTTCTCGACCCTAGCAAGAAGGTTCTCGAGCAAGTCTCGTGGAGATGGGTTCCAGGCAGCATCCATGTTTTTTTGGGCCAGAGTATTCTGTCATAAGTCTTGGATGGATTATGGATGCGGCCCGTATTTAGGGAGTTGCCTAGACCTATGCCTGAGGCGCGGAGTCTAATGTGCTGGCAGTATTCACCAGGGACCCTCGCAAGAAGGTATGGACTTGGCTGCGTCTGTCACACAGGTCGCATCCCTCAGGATAGGTTCCCTTGTACAGGTGCTAGCAAACTCTGGATGGAGCGGAGAAGACGTATTGCTTAGTCGACAGGCCTGTTCAGAACCAACGGACTAGACGGTACCAGGGAGCAGGCGAAAACAGGTCACAGGGATTAGCCGAAGTCAAAACCAGATATCAGATGCAGTACCAAGGGTCAGGCGAATTCAGGGTCACAAACTAAGCCAAGGTCAGAAACAGGTAATGGAACAACACAGGAACGCTGGAGTATGGTAAATGAGCCTATACTCTGGCACAGAACTGCTGCCAGGAACTTCCTTAAATAGGCAGAGCTTGAATTTGGCGCCTACAGTGACATAACCTAAGTAGTGTGCATGGCCCTTTAAATTTAACACAGGTAGGCGCGCGCAACCGTAGGGAGCCTCAGCCGCCTGCATCAGACTGAGGGTGGAAAGACAGAGACTAGCGGGGGATGCTGGTGATGCACCCCTCGCTGCCCCTCCACAGACCAGCGCCGTCGGACACGGTAAGCGGGTGCCGGAGTCCGGCATGCTGTGACACTCCCTTTCATCTGGCACTGTCGCTTCTGCATCAAACATGCCCTTGTCTCTACCATTTTTAAAAACCCTACCCTTAATCCTAACACTTTCTCCAACTACCGACCCATCTCCCTCCTTCACTTTGTCTCCACACTCCTTGAGCGTGTTGTTTACAACTGCCTTACCTCCCACTCCCTCCTTGACCCTTTTCAATCTGGCTTACGTTCTCTCCACTCCACTAAAACTGCCCTCACGAAAGTCAGCAATGACCATCTTGCTGCCAAACCCAAGGGCCACTACTCTCTACTCATTCTCCTTGACCTCTCTGCTGCTTTTGACACTGTGGATCACCGTCTCCTCCTGCAAATTCTTCACTCTCTTGGTCTACATGACACTGCTCTCTCCTGGCTGTCCTCCAACCTCTCTGATCATTCCTTTTCTGCCTCCTCTCATGACTCCGCTCATCCCCCCACTTCCACTTACAGTAGGTGTTCCCCAAGGTTCTGTCTTGCACCTCTATTATTCTCCCTCTATATGTCCTCTATAGGTGAACTCATCAGCTCCTTTGACCTCTAATAAAATGTCTATGCCGATGACACTCAGATATACCTTTCCTCCCCTGACCTTTACCCCCTCTCCTCACTCGTATCTCCAACTGTCTCCTGCTATCTCTTCCTCGATGTCCCAGCGCTTTCTTAAACTTAATATGTCTAACACTGAGCTGATCATCTTCCCACCCTCTCGCATAACCTCACTTACCACAATTTCATTATCGATTGATGACACAACTATCTCCTCTAGCCCCAAAGTACGCTGTCTTGTAATTATCCTGGACCCGTCCCTCTCTTGCAAGCCATACATTCAGCACCTCTCGCAGTCCTGCTGTTTCCATCTCAAAAATATTTCCAAGACCCTTTCTCTACAGGCAGGGTTGGCGCCACCATTAGGCAGCTTTAGGCACCTGCCTAAGGGCACCGGCACCTGGAGGGTGGTGCTGAGTCTGCAAAAAAAAAATTAAGTATGTCTTTTCTACTATATAGCAGTGGCTGCGGGTCTCAGCAGCCGCTATTATGCCCTCTGTCCCCGCACTCTATGCTTGGCAGGTGGCTATAGCAGTAACTATGATGTGGTCCAGATTTGCACAGGACCACCCCTAAGCAGTGCATCCGAGAATGTTGTGCCCTTGCTGCTGGGAAGGGGAAGAGCACACCACCTTCGAATGCACTGTCTGCCAGTATACAACTCCTACACAGTGGCATAAGTTCATCCTGAAGGCAAGTTACCATTTGGTGCCCCCTCCTCTGAATATGTGACTATGTTTCTGTTAGGCCTATTTACCAAAGTAAATTTGCAGATTATCCCCCCAAAACACGCTTTTTCAGGAGCTTTCTGCATATTTATAGAATCCCCTGAATGTATCTGCATTTCGTAGACTGGCCCCGGTAGCTAATACTATCTAAAGGTGGTGTTAGCTGCTGTTGCCTATGGTCTACAGATCGCAAAAAATATCAGGAGAGGGATTCGTAGCATCCCTCCCTGGCACTCTCTACTCAGACCACTCATGCACATGCACAGTAACGTTGAAGGAGAAGTGAAGGGTTTGCATTAGGGTTGTCTATAGATCTCCTTCAGTTGATGTGCCTGGAACACATGCAAAGGGGTTGGGTACGGGATGTCGGCAGCCAGGATCCCAGCGTTCAGAATCCTGTCTCCGGCATCCCAACACTTGTTGGTCGGTATCCTACTATAACCTTCCCCCTCTCCCTACCCTAACCCTCCCTCTTTGGAGCCTAACCTTAACCTCCCCCTCTAGTGCCTGAACCTAACCTCCCCCTCCCCGCACCCTAAACCTAACCCTCTCCGCTTAGTGCCTAACCCTTCCCTAGCATCGGCATCCTGACTGCCGGGATGCCGAAGGCATCCCCATGCAAATGTATATACCAGAGACACAAGATAAGGGATAACATTGCAACATTGTCTATTATAAAGATGGGGACTGCACTGAGGAATGCAATGTATGTTTGTATGAAGACTGACCTCAGCTACAGCCCTGGGGTTAATTAGGAGTATATACAGCTACAGTGTGCATTAGTCACAGATAAGATAGTGACCTGTATAGTGCAATTAGCATGAGGCTGAGAGTCCTCCTGGTGGAGGGGAAAACCACTTGATGTGGTGGCTTTGAGGACCGAGGGGTCGATTCAGACCCGGACACTATGCCGCAGACGCACACTATGGGCGACTGTCGCCCATCTGCGCATGCGTGAACCAGTCATTGCGATCAGAAATTGTGCGCTCTTAGCACAAAGACTGAGCGCTACTTTGAGTGACAGTGCCATTTGTGGGTGGTAACAGGGGAAGTGCTTGTGAATGGGGGAGTGGTGCTGTGAACGCAGGCATGTCTGGGCGTCAAAACGGAGTTTTATGTGTGTGCATAATTAGCATGGAAGCGTCATTCTACACGTCACTTCATTTTATCTCAGCCTGCAGTGATTGCAGTGCTTGCGGTGGAGTAGGGTCTACCTCAAGCGCTGCGTGCAGCTCCGATGGCTCTCGATGGTTCTGTTCAATCATACACTTCCTGGAGATGACGTGTGTTAAGAAAGAAAAGTGGGCGTCATTATACCGGCGTGCTCTTACTCTGCCGTCGCTCTCTAATGCTGGCCTTGAGCTGCATGATTTGGGCCAATTGCCCGATTTCGATGAGTCATAAGAAGGATCTTGTGAAAATCTTATTTTAGTAAGATATGATCCGATGCTCGCTGCCGCAGCTCCTATAATTGGATCTTATGATCAGATGTGCATCCCATATGTTCCATTGTATCGTGTGCAGATCGTGCCTTTTATTTTGTACATGCGATCCATCGTGCAGCAATTCAAGTAATTTCAATGACTTTTTCCCTTATGAGCCTGTGAGACACAGGATCGATCTTACAGCAGATCCTGTGCTAAGAAAAACAACAAACATGCTGCTGGGACTGCCAGGGAGCTCCGGGGAGTCGGAGGGATGAATCGGATCTTATTCTGGTTGTGTAAGTGTATGGCCAGCTTAAGACAGAGAGGGCGTCCTTACACCAGACAGTGTGATCGCAGAATTTGCATACCCTGCCCCTTCTGGCAGCGAGAGAGCGCAGCTTAGCGACCGGGTCTGAATCGCCCCCGGAGTTTGTGTTAAGATACTGTAAGACTGCCACTGTGTTGGGACTACAAATCACAAAATGCCCAGTCTACTGCCGATTGCTTCACATGCCGGGAAGTGGCTCCACTAAAGATCTGCCCCCAGACTCAGTCGCTGGTGCCCCAGGTCCCAACCTCCTATGCACTCTTACCCGGATCTCCGTCTGGTGCATCCTTGTTGACATCCAGCTCCTGGAAGATCTGCTGCCATGCTTATGCACGGACCCGCAGTACAGGTTGGCGGCTAGAGCTTCCGCCATGGAGGAGTGGGATGGAAAGTTGTGGGTGAGGGGGGGCAACGGGACTGCTGCATGGGTCCGCGGCTAAGGTTGCTGCCAGGGAGGAGTGGGACGGGGAGTTGTGGGTCAAGTGGGTGCCGGACATATCTCACTGGCATAAAAAGCAGCAACACCAATGAGCAGTGACAGGCTATATGCAAAAATGGAAGCAGCAGCTGATGGTCTGACACAGAGCCCTCCACTAGTATATGGTTATGGTAGCTTCTCAGGTGTTGGGAAGAGGTGCCATGTCTTGAGCATCTGTGACGGTACACTCCGGGTACATATTTACAGCCATAGTGGGGTGAATATATTGTGGGCAATGGAGAAGGTGCCCCTTTAGTGCTGGCGCCCGGCGACAGGTGCCTCCATTGTCTCCCATAGTTCTGCTCCTACATGTCACAGTACAGGCGGCCATGAAAAAGTCACTGGAGGAGGGAGCTGTCACTGACTAGAAGCATCACTGAGCACTGCGGAGCAGTGTTGTGAGAGGGAAATCTAGGCTGGGTATGTGCCTCCTGCAGGTTGGGGTGTATGGGTGTATGGAGTATTAGTTGAGCAGTGGAGGCAGGGCACAATACGGTGGGCACTCTCTGCAGTAAGTGCCCCATACACACTGGGTCTTACAGACGGGTAATGATGTCACTAGTGATGTCAGTGGGAGTGCTTTTGGCTCTGATAGAGCCAAAAGCACTCCAGGGCTTGTGGCAGATGAGACCCTACCACAAGGGTCTTGTCGCAAGCCCGATGGTCACGATGGTCTTGACCATCGCGACCATTATTTTGGCCGCTCGCTATAGCTGTGGGTGGTAACCCACAGCTATGCGAGCGGCCAGGAGGCCGCTCCAAAAAGTAAGAGGGACGGCCCTGATTCAGAGCGAGCACTCTGTCAGAGCTTCCGGCTCTGAATCAGGGCCATAGTTTGTGTAATTCTTGAATAATGTATGAAACTTCGGTAATGATCTCTCTCTCTCTTTATATATATATATATATATATATATATATATATATATATATATATATATATAACAAAAGTGTGAAAAGTGAATTTAAAAAATATATGGAAAAGTATATTCGGAGCAGGTTACAGTTGATATAGAATTTTAATTCACTTATTACGTTCTCGTGGACCTTCTTTATCTATAATAATTTAAATATTGTAGATTATGTGTTTTAAAGAATAGTACTCAATTGTGCACTATGTAGATAGAATTCCTCTTGTTTCTTTGGCTTGGGGCAATAGGATATGTAAGCGAAAAGCTGTGGGGGGAAAAAATGGTGTGCAGATGTGAATGTGAGGAATGAGCTGCTGGGCTTAGGGATATATGAGATAGATGCTGGCAGGCAACACGTGGCACGTGAAGAAAGTAGCTGAAGCTTTGCCAAGGGCGCCGAGAAACCTTGCACCAGAGTTGCACACAGCCCCCATACATCCACTTGTAGAAGCCATTATTACTATCAGTGTGCATTTGCACCAACCCTATATCTGGTGCAAGAGATATTTCCAAAATCAGATAGATCTCTGTGTACACCAGTGGTTCCCAAACTTTTTTCACTCATGGCACCCTAGACTATCAGCAGTGTTTTCATGGCACCCCTAAGCCAGAAGTTTGTTATTGAGAAATTCAGAAAAAAAATCTAGTTATAGTAGAGTGAAGTAAATTGTACTTACCTATCATCCTTAGGCTCAGTTATGTGGTAGTGGACAGGTTTGCGCTTCTGTTTGTCCACATATTTATATTACATTGACAATAAATAATTTGATTTGGTGCTGGACCACCAACCTGAAGCACCCCTGCAAGTGTCCCAATGCACCCCAGGGTGCCACGGCGCACAGTTTGGGAACAACTAGTGTACACTGAACTCAGCATAGCATGCAATTCCACTAAGTCGCACACAGAAGCGCACGCAGCAGTGTCTATTGGCGTAACCATCTGAGACTTTATGCAAATGCTGCTACAAACTCCTTCCCTCATGTACATCCATGCGGCTGAATGTGCAAGGACTGAGAGGCCCAAACTTAGGGCCTGATCCAGAGCCGGACGCAATTAGGTCTGAACGAGCGAACAAAACTTGTGGTCGTTTTTTGGAAACTACGCCCCCTGGCCGCTCGCATCCTACGTTATGTCCGCTATTTATTAGATTAATCGAGTACTGCTTGCTATTCTTGGGGTTGGTTTTTGCTACCACAATCTTGCGAGCAGTTCTGGCTATAAAATAACCCAGTGACGTGGTCAATGACGCTGCTGTATTAATTATGCACACCCATAAAACGCCCGTTTTGACCTTTAAGCACGCCTGCGTTCTGATCTCCACTCCCCGTTTTCAAGCACCATCCCCTGTTACCACCCACATACGCCTCTTTCTGTCACTCAAATTATCAGGCATTCGCTATTTTGCGAGCACATGAATTTCGACCGCACTTACTGGTTCGCGCATGTGTGTAACGATCCGTACGCATGCGCAGTTGGAGCGAAAGAGAGGCCGCTTACGAGCGGCTCTGAATCAGGCCCTTAACGCATGTGCACGCTGTAATACCAATTAGTGCCTCTTTATACGCCACTATCGGTTGCACCATTGAAGCTTGCTCCAGCCCTATTGCAGGGGCAATTTCTCTGTCTGACCATGGCCTCCTAAGCCTGCTGTTGTACTTCTGTTCATGCACCCACTTGCATTGACACACCCGTGACACTCACATAACACGACCACTGAATGGACCATTTTTGCGTGCATGTCTAGCCATCTCCCAGGAATGCCCATCACTTTTCCACAACATTTGTGATATGTCCGTCTCGATTATTCATAACAGCACTTTTGAGAAAGGTACTGCACTCTGCTAAATAAGTCATGCGGAATAAAAACTAAGGCAAGTGTAGTAATGATAAACTATTTTACTAGGTATATTAGCTGAAAGTCACAGCATATCATGAATGTTTACAAATTTAAATGCACATGCCCAGTATACTACTATTATAGAGTCCAGTGTTATGAAGGTGGGTAAAAAAGTTCTTGTAGTGAATAAAAATCACAAATGCTTTTGGTGATTGTAAGTCGCAGAGCAATCTATAGTCTGTGTTTAGTGGTAAGCTTACCAGTTGCTGCAGGTGGTGTATCTTCTCCCACGCTCTATACCTCATAAGAGGGAGTGCTAGTGGGTAATCAAAAAAATTTGTATGTGACTTGCACTAACAGAACGGCAGCAGGGGTCCAACCCAAAGAGTCACCAGCTCTTAACCTCGCAAAACATATACAGAAAATAGGGGAAGGCCACCAAGCGCTGATCTGACAAAAATAGTTAATTGAATAATGAAATCCAAAATATATTATAAGTTGTTCTTCTGTGTAGTGACATCAATGGAAATCCTCAGGGAACTTTAAATAATCAATGTCGACTGATATATCCCAATGAGAATATGCTCACCTCAAATTGGTGAGATGTGTACACATAAGGGTATCTTTTAGAAGATCTTCTAGATTTATTCAGGGATAACACTTATCCCACTATAATCGATATTCCATGGACCCTCAAATAAATCACAGAGAGCGGGCTCCCATCGTGTAAGGCAGTAAGGCAATTTATTCACAATAAAAATACACTGAACACATGACAAACGATACTGGACAGAAAAAAATATATAAAAATAAATAAATAAATGAAAAACCCCCTTCGGGGTATCCTGCGTACCAGAATGGGCCCAGAAATAGGCACTGTAAAGAACGTGGGTGGATGGATGTTAACCCGGGTACATCTCCTCCCCGATCAGTCCAGAAAAGATCCCTTCCTAGGTCCAGCCAGGCAGCAGTAATTTCTCCCACACCACCAACGCGTTTCGGAAACCTGTTCCTTCCTCAAGGTGCATGGGAGAAATGGAAACTAAAGCTCCTTATATACATAAGCACACAATTAATGATGCTCATTAGTAAAAACACCTGTGATCTTAAAGCAATATATGCTTTAAAAAGTATCAAAATATCTCAAATATTCCCATTCTATCCACAATGGTTATCTAAAAACCCTAAAACAATCAATATTTAATAAAACCATATATAAAATTACACAATCTATCCCCGATTGGTGAAAAACAAAGTGCGGTGCATAATCCTAACATAAACATATACATCCTTAGTGATCCCATAGTTCTTTAAGTCCATTTACTTAGTAGTAGTGCAAAACGATGCATCCAGAATAAAACTGCAACGTAATATCTTGTGCACGGAGCCCAAAGGTGGAAGCCGTTCACCAACAGCAGGTCCGTCTAACATGGCACGCAAGGAAATCCTGCTGCCATGATTGAATTGGTATTTCCGGGCCATGACCCGCAGGACCGGAAGTCGTAACAGTATCCCAAGTCTTGACCGTGGAACGCATAAACGGATGTCATGGGTGAGATGGACAAGTGGCTCCACAATATAGACATCAGTTAGCCGCACACTCAATTAACTCTTTATTCACTGCGTCTCCATTCACTGAATAGCACCATGGAGATTAAGTTTTTCTCAACATGCTGATAGCAACGCAAGCCCAGGGATACCTCATAATAAAGAATAAAAACATGCAGTAAGGAAACAATATAATAAAAAATCTTATACACTCTAAAATCTATATTTATAAAAAATCTATATTTATGAAAAATCATAAAAACCACTTGGTCTCAAAATCAATATTGAGACCCCTTGGGGTCAAAGTACGTAAATCGTAAATAGTCCTCATTTCCAGCCTGGCTAAATCCCCTTCCTGATCTTTAGTTCACAAGGAGATATCTTAATACCACAAAAAGAGGTTAAAAATTTAAGATCACATAAATATTTTTCTTTAAAATGAAGGGGAACACTATGAGTCTCAACACCCTTGCGGATATTCCTGCAATGTTCTGAGAGTCTTTCTTTCAACATGCGAGTAGTTCTACCTACATACTGACTCCCACAGCTGCATTCCAGTAAATAAACACAATTTTTACTGTGACATGTAATAAAATCTTTAATAATATACATCTTCCCTGTTTGATTTGATTTATATTGAGTGATTTTACTCGTGGGACTTTTACATGTTTTACACATCGTACAAGTCCCACATCGGTGGAACCCCTCTGTTTTAATCATTTTCCTTGGACCTGGTTCAGAGGTCATACTACGTACCAAGGAGTTTTTTCAATTATCAGCTCGTCTATAGATAAAAGTGGGTTTATTCTCTATAAACTTTCTTAATGCTGGATCTCTATATAAAATCTGCCAATGCTTAGAGATGATATTCTCCACTTGACGAAATTGGTTGTTACATTTTGTGATGAAGGGAATACATTCCTTATTATATTCTTTATGTCCTCCATCTTTTTTACTAAGAAGATCATTCCTATCGGAATTTCTAATTTTTACACGTGCATTTTCAACTTTTCCAGCATCATAGCCTTTCGCCACAAAATGTTTTTTTAGAATTTCTGATTGTTCCTCATATTCTATAATTTTCGTGCAATTCCTGCGAATGCATTGGAACTGTCCCGCGGGAATACTTTTCAACCAATTAAAATGATGGTTGCTGGTATAGTCTATGTGAGAGTTACAATCTGTAGGTTTAATGTAATTCCGTGTTAATAGACACCCATCTTTTATATACAAGGTCAAGTCCAAAAAATTCACTTGATTAATACTAATATCAAAAGTTAAAACAATATTCAGGGTATTGGAGTTAAAAGATGAACAAAATGTATCCAAAGATAGTCTGTCCCCTTTCCAAATAAAAAAGATATCATCTATATAGCGTGTCCAGAGCACTAGACTGGCCCCAAAGGATGGATCCTCAAACACCGAAGAGGACTCCCAAAAGGCCATGAACAAATTGGCATAACTTGGAGCCAGTCTAGTGCCCATCGCTGTCCTGGATACCTGAAGATAAAAGTTATCTAAAAACCAAAAATAGTTATTATTTAAAATAAAGGAAATACCATCAATAATGAAGGATTTCTTATCCTCTGAAAAATCCTCCCTATTCAAAAAATATTTAATGCCCTCTAAACCTGCTTGATGTTGTATTATGGTGTACAACGAAGTAACGTCCACAGTGACTAGAAACCAGCCTGCTTCCCAAACAATATGTTTCAACCATTCTATCAAAGCTAGACCATCTTTCAAATAAGAAGGAGTTTTGTTAACTAATGGCTGAAGTAGATGATCCAAAAAATGGGATAAATTTGAAGTCAAACAATTGGTTCCAGCTACAAAGGGGCGCCCTGGGGGTTTTTCAGCATTTTTATGTATCTTAGGCAGGATATATAATACCGGTACTGACGGTTTTTCTATCTTCATGTAGAGTCTCTCTGAGTCTGAATAAATACCTTTATTTGCATACAAAGCCAAAAGGATGTCTAAATTTTTTTCAATCCTTTCAGAGGGGTTACCCCTCAACTTCTTATATGTATTTGAATCTCCTAATTGTCTCAAGACTTCCGCATTATAATCCTCTATTGACATAATTACAACCCCCCCCCCTTTATCTGCGGGTTTTATAACTATTTCCTTGTTCTCTTTCAATGATTTAATTGCTTCTAGCTCTTCCTTTGACAGATTCATATCCCGCCGTTTCCTTGGTTTCAGCAATTCTAAATCCTCTTTTACTAATTTCTCGAATGATTCAACAAAACATCCTTTCTTGTGTGTGGGATTAAATGTAGATTTCCTCTTAAATACTGATATTGGGCCTCCTGGAATGGGTTCTATGCCCTTTCTCTGAAAAAAACTTTTTAAGTGCGAGTTTCCTCACAAACTTTTGAAGGTCAATAAAAACCTCAAAGGGGTCCATTCGGCTACTAGGGGCAAACTTTAGACCTTTTTCTAAAATCCGTATTTCATATTGGTTCAGAGCATAATTACTGAGATTAAAGATTTTAGTTTTCGACTCTGAATCCAAAGTATCCAATATCTCAACAGGAGGGTGAGTGTTTGGGGGAGAACTATCATCCCCTTTATTTTCTCTTTTTCCTATTCTTCTTCTACTATTTAAATGCTTACATTTACTTCCTCTCTTCCCACGTTTTCTTGGTTTCTTCTGTTGGGCATTCTCATTTGAGACTGGCCCTCCCCTAAAAAACTATCCTGATGTGGTCTCCCTGAAAAGGGACCTTTCCTAAAGGGGACCTCATCATCATCATATCTTCCCTCATAGGGGCCTGGACAAAAGCTCTTAACATCTCTTTGGAAACATTTTGTTTTTGGTCTAGAGTAAACATCTCTACCTGAATTGTGAAACCTCCTACCATAATATCGCTTTCTTAAGGGGGAGTTCCTACGATCCCAACCCAATTCTTGTTTGGAATCCCCACAATTGTAAATATTTTGTTTTTTTATCAATTTATCATTATAAGGGGTTTTGGACATAGGTCTAGAGACCCTAGGTGACATTTCTTCTGGGAACAATTTCCTTTCATAATTATACTGGAATTTAATCTCCTTTCTAGTAATATGATTTGCAAACCAAGTTTATAATCATTTGGTTGGGTGGCCTTTCCCTATTTTCTGTATATGTTTTGCGAGGTTAAGAGATGGTGACTCTTTGGGTTGGACCCCTGCTGCCTTTCTGTTTGCGCAAGTCACATACCAATTTTTTTGTTTGTATTTTCACCATTGTATTGTGTCCTGCTGCTTATTAATATGTTTGCCTATAGGAGCAAACATAAATCTCTTATTGAACAAATATTTGATGAAAATCATGTTACTACAGTGAAAGATGCTGATATTGGAAGTGCTATGTTCACATTAGAAAAACTAATTATCAAGGAAGGAAAAATTTGGTGGGAGTTGGTTTCCTTAGAAAAATACTTAAGTGAAGGAATGATCCCAAGGGGTTTAAGGCTTGATAAAACCCCATCTTTTAATACAGAAACTGAGGAATTTAAAGAATCCTGTTTTAAAATCTTAGATTCATGTCCCAAATCCTTGATGGAACTTATCATTCAGGAAAGAAGTAGAGAATTGGTTAAAATAGAAGAGGAAATTGAAATATATTTATCTCTTGTTGAACCCTTTTCAAACTCAGAGGGTTTTAAAACTATGGAAGAAAAAATAACTATAAGAGTAGAAAAAAGTGAAAGGGAAATTATAAGAAACAGAAAAAATATGGAAGGGACAAAAATTATTATAAACTTGGTTTGCAACATCATATTACTAGAAAAGAGATTAAATTCCAGAAAGCAATATTATGGTAGGAGGTTTCACAATTCAGGTAGAGATGTTTACTCTAGACCAAAAACAACATTTTTCCAAAGAGATGTTAAGAGCTTTCGTCCAGGTCCCTATGAGGGAATATATGATGATAATGAGGTCCCCTTTAGGAAAGGTCCCTTTTCAGGGAGACCACATCAGGATCGTTTTTTAGGGGAGGGCCAGTCTCAAATGAGAATGCCCAACAGAAGAAACCAAGAAAACGTGGGAAGAGAGGAGGTAAATGTAAGCATTTAAATAGTAGAAGAAGAATAGGAAAAAGAGAAAATAAAGGGGATGATAGTTCTCTCCCAAACACTCACCCTCCTGTTGAGATATTGGATACTTTGGATTCAGAGTCGAAAACTAAAATCTTTAATCTCAGTAATTATGCTCTGAACCAATATGAAATACGGGTTTTAGAAAAAGGTCTAAAGTTTGCCCCTAGTAGCCGGATGGACCCCTTTGAGGTTTTTATTGACCTTCAAAAGTTTGTGAGGAAACTCGCACTTAAAAAGTTTTTTTCAGAGAAAGGTGAGGGCATAGAACCCATTCCAGAAGGCCCAATATCAGTATTTAAGAGGAAATCTACATTTAATCCCACACACAAGAAAGGATGTTTTGTTGAATCATTCCAGAAATTAGTAAAAGAGGATTTAGAATTGCTGAAACCAAGGAAACGGCGGGATATGAATCTGTCAAAGGAAGAGCTAGAAGCAATTAAATCATTGAAAGAGAACCAGGAAATAGTTATAAAACCCGCAGAAAAAAGGGGGGGTTGTAATTATGTCAATAGAGGATTATAATGCGGAAGTCTTGAGACAATTAGGAGATTCAAATACATATAAGAAGTTGAGGGGTAACCCCTCTGAAAGGATTGAAAAAAATTTAGACATCCATTTGGCTTTGTATGCAAATAAAGGTATTTATTCAGACTCAGAGAGACTCTACATGAAGATAGAAAAACCGTCAGTACTGGTATTATATATCCTGCCTAAGATACATAAAAATGCTGAAAAACCCCCAGGGCCCCCCTATGTAGCTGGAACCAATTGTTTGACTTCAAATTTATCCCATTTTTTGGATCATCTATTTCAGCCATTAGTTAAAACTCCTTATTTGAAAGATGGTCTAGCTTTGATAGAATGGTTGAAACATATTGTTTGGGAAGCAGGCTGGTTTCTAGTCACTGCGGACGTTACTTCATTGTACACCATAATACAACATCAAGCAGGTTTAGAGGGCATTAAATATTTTTTGAATAGGGAGGATTTTTCAGAGGATAAGAAATCCTTCATTATTGATGGTATTTCCTTTATTTTAAATAATAACTATTTTTGGTTTTTAGATAACTTTTATCTTCAGGTATCCGGGACAGCGATGGGCACTAGACTGGCTCCAAGTTATGCCAATTTGTTCATGGCCTTTTGGGAGTCCTCTTCGGTGTTTGAGGATCCATCCTTTGGGGCCAGCTAGTGCTCTGGACATGCTATATAGACGATATCTTTTTTATTTGGAAAGGGGACAGACTATCTTTGGATACATTTTGTTCATCTCTTAACTCCAATACCCTGAATATTGTTTTAACTTTTGATATTAGTATTAATCAAGTGAATTTTTTGGACTTGACCTTGTATATAAAAGATGGGTGTCTATTAACACGGAATTACATTAAACCTACAGATTGTAATTCTCACATAGACTATACCAGCAACCATCATTTTAATTGGTTGAAAAGTATTCCCGCGGGACAGTTCCAATGCATTCGCAGGAATTGCATGGAAATTATAGAATATGAGGAACAATCAGAATTTCTAAACAAACATTTTGTGGCGAAAGGCTATGATGCTGGAAAAGTTAAAGATGCACGTGTAAAAATTAGAAATTCCGATAGGAATGATCTTCTTAGTAAAAAAGATGGAGGACATAAAGAATATAATAAGGAATGCATTCCCTTCATCACAAAATGTAACAACCAATTTCGTCAAGTGGAGAATATCATCTCTAAGCATTGGCAGATTTTATATGAGATCCAGCATTAAGAAAGTTTATAGAGAAGAAACCCACTTTTATCTATAGACGAGCTGATAATTTAAAAAAACTCCTTGGTACGTAGTATAACCTCTGAACCAGGTCCAAGGAAAATGATTAAAACAGAGGGGTTCCACCGATGTGGGACTTGTACGATGTGTAAAACATGTAAAAGTCCCACGAGTAAAATCACTCAATATAAATCAAATCAAACAGGGAAGACATATATTATTAAAGATTTTATTACATGTCACAGTAAAAATTGTGTTTATTTACTGGAATGCAGCTGTGGGAGTCAGTATGTAGGTAGAACTACTCGCATGTTGAAAGACTCTCAGAACATTGCAGGAATATCCGCAAGGGTGTTGAGACTCATAGTGTTCCCCTTCATTTTAAAGAAAAACATTTATGTGATCTTACATTTTTAACCTCTTTTTGTGGTATTAAGATATCTCCTTGTAAATGGAGAACTAAAGATCAGGAAGGGGATTTAGCCAGACTGGAAATGAGGACTATTTACGATTTACGTACGTTGACCCCAAGGGGTCTCAATATTGATTTTGAGACCAAGTGGTTTTTATGATTTTTCATAAATATTGATTTTTTATAAATATAGATTTTAGAGTGTATAAGATTTTTTATTATATTGTTTCCTTACTGCATGTTTTTATTCTTTATTATGAGGTATCCCTGGGCCTGCAGTGCTATCAGCATCTTGAGAAAAACTTAATCTCCATGGTGCTATTCAGTGAACGGAGACGCAGTGAATAAAGAGTTAATTGAGCGTGCGGCTAACTGATGTCTATATTGCGGAGCCACCTGTCCGTCTCACCCATGACATCCGTTTATGCGTTCCACGGTCAGGACTTGGGATACTGTTACGACTTCCGGTCCTGCGGGTCATGGCCCGGAAATACCAATTCAATCATGGCAGCAGGATTTCCTTGCGTGCCATGTTAGACGGACCTGCTGTTGGTGAACGGCTTCCGCCTTTGGGCTCCGTGCACAAGATATTACGTTGCAGTTTTATTCTGGATGCATCGTTTTGCACTACCAAAACAGTAAATGGACTTAAAGAACTATGGGATCACTAAGGATGTATATGTTTATGTTAGGATTATGCACCGCACTTTGTTTTTCACCAATCGGGGATAGATTGTGTCATTTTATATATGGTTTTATTAAATATTGATTGTTTTAGGGTTTTTAGATAACCATTGTGGATAGAATGGGAATATTTGAGATATTTTGATACTTTTTAAAGCATATATTGCTTTAAGATCACAGGTGTTTTTACTAATGAGCATCATTAATTGTGTGCTTATGTATATAAGGAGCTTTAGTTTCCATTTCTCCCATGCACCTTGAGGAAGGAACAGGTTTCCGAAACGCGTTGGCAGTGTGGGAGAAATTACTGCTGCCTGGCTGGACCTAGGAAGGGATCTTTTCTGGACTGATCGGGGAGGAGATGTATCCGGGTTAACATCCATCCACGCACGTTCTTTACAGTGCCTATTTCTGGGCCCATTCCAGTACGCAGGATACCCCGAAGGGGATTTTTCATTTATTTATTTTTTATTATATATTTTTTCTGTCCAGTATTGTTTGTCACGTGTTCAGTGTATTTTTATTGTGAATAAATTGCCTTACTGCCTTACACGATGGGAGCCCGCTCTCTGTGATTTATTTGAGGGTCCGTGGAATATCGATTATAGTGGGATAATCCCTGAATAAATCTAGAAGATCTTCTAAAAGATACCCTTATGTGTACACATCTCACCAATTTGAGGTGAGCATATTCTCATAGGGATATATCAGTCGACATTGATTATTTAAAGTTCCCTGAGGATTTCGATTGATGTCACTACACAGAAGAACTACTTATAATATATTTTGGATTTCATTATTCAATTAACTATTTTTTTCAGACCACCGTTGGGTGGCCTTCCCCTATTTTCTGTATATGCTAGTGGGTAATGTTGATGTGTCTGCTGGTGTGGATGCTGCCTTACGGTCTATCTGCGTTCCTAATTCCAGTGAGTCCACACACACACTGGCGTGGTAGCCAGTGGTGGCACGGCGAGAGTCTGGAACAACTGGGTCTTCCGGGTTCTCCTCTTGGAAGATCATGCTGTTGCTTTTGATGAAAGTAACAGATGGCCATCTGTGTAACAGCAATGCAGCGCGACGGTGCACTCTGTCATAGAGTGTTAGTATCAGAGTGTCTCCAATGCATAGCGACATACAGCCTTCTTCAGGGTAAGACCAAGATACTCATTTCATAAACTATGTACTGTATAAATGATACAAGTCCTCATTTTTAGCTAACACTATACACCCATCAGCCATAACATTAAAACCACTGACAGGTGAAGTGAATAACATTAATTGTCTTGTTACAATTGCACCTGTCAAGGAGTGAGATATATTAGACAGCAAGTGAACAGTCAGTGTCAGGTTGCGGCCTAAGATCGGCCTCGCCGGCTTCCTCTGACCTCTGGAGCGGTCAAACGCCAGGTGCGGCGGTGAGTGACGTGCTGAAGATTATACCTGGGGTCTGCTAGGACATCCATGTGCTCGCTCCGTGATTTGGCTCCTGCGGTTACCGTCATGGGCGCAGCCATGACAGTCTACATCACCTGATTGCTCTTTACCCAACGGTAGCATTGGTTGCTGTCAGCTTACACTATCCTCCAATGCAATACTACCGGGCCGGGCTCCAGACAACAGGAAGTTGCATGTACAACGTTGTTACATCCAGTGTATACTTGCTGTTGCAGCGTTCCAGGTTCCAAGCTCCTTTCTTCCAGTGATACTCTCCTACTGTTACCCATGGTGTGTGTGTACTCAGGGCCTAATTCAGACCCGCTCGCGAGCGCCGAGCGCTCGCAAGCGGGTCGATGTTGGCCCAGTGCGCATGTACACGAGGGAGCCGGCTCCGTCGTGCGCATGCGCAAGACCCGGATAGCGACGGGCAAGCCGTCGCTATGGGTCTCGCTACAAAGGGGGCGTGCTGTTGATGGTGAGTGACAGCACACCCCCTTTGGTGGGCGTGCCAAGGGCGTGGCTGCCCAGACGGAGGTGTTCCCATGGGAAAGCCTACCGTCTGGGGCTGGCCCCACTGACATCACAAGTGATGTCAGTGGGAGTGCTCTCGGCTCTGATAGAGCCGAAAGCACTCCAGGGCTTGCGGCAACGAGACCCTACCACAAGGGTCTCGTCGCAAGCCCGATGGATGCGATGGTCTTGACCATTGCGACCATCTTTTTGGCCGCTCGCATAGCTGTGGGAGCGGCCAAGAGGCCGCTAAAAAAAAACAGAGGGACGGCCCTGATTCAGAGCAAGCACTCTGTCAGAGCGTCTGGCTCTGAATCAGGCCCACAGTTCGAGCTCTCCTCCCCAAGTAGATAATAGTCAACCTTAGCGTGCGGCTCTGAATCAGGGCCTCAGTACGTTCTCCGAGTACTATCTCGGAAGTGTCATCATCCTGTGCCAGTTCTGCGTCTGGAACCACAGTGTGTATACTTAGGATCTGATTCAGACCCACTCGCTAAGGTGCGATCACTCGCTCTGAGCATGCATATGATTCGCAGAGCACGTGCGCAAGCCATTCGTTGCGATCTGATTTTGGTTGCTCGTAAGCCACTATCAGATCTCTGCTTTGAGTGACAATAGTGCATTTTGTGGGTGGTAACAGGGGAATGTGCTTGGGAACGGTGGAGTGGATGTGCGAACTTAGGTTTGTCAGGCCGCCAAAACGCCGTTTAAAGGGCGTGCATAATTAGCAAAGTAGCGTCATTGTACACGTCACCTGCATGTATTTTAGCCAGTGCTGATCGCTGTGCTTGCAGAAGGTTAAGGCAACCCCAAGGGCTGCGAGCAGCTCCGATGGCTCACGATGGTCCCGACTGATCCTACATTTCCCGGAGATGACGTGTGTTGCGAGTGGCAAGGGGGCATCTTCAGACATTTGCGAGCGCACTTTGCCGTAGCTCGCTAAAACATAGTGGGCGTCCTTACGCGATGCAGTGCGAGCGCTTCATTTAAATATCCGGACCCTATTTGCCAGTGAGCGATTGCATCTTGCGAACAGGTCTGAATGAGCTCCCTAGTACATCATCCAAGTA
Source organism: Taudactylus pleione (assembly GCA_031769625.1). Lineage (NCBI taxonomy): Eukaryota > Metazoa > Chordata > Amphibia > Anura > Myobatrachidae > Taudactylus > Taudactylus pleione. The sequence goes on along the minus strand of JAUIMM010000015.1, from coordinate 9,448,004 downwards.
CAAACTCCTAAAGCCATTCTTCTGTGCCAGTTCTGCGTCTGAAGCCACAGCGTGTGTACCCAGTATATCAACCCAGTGCAAAACTTCCAGTATCATTCTCCTGTGCTTTCCCTGTGATAGTCTTCTTCCATTTCTCACTTGCACCTGACCAAAGGACCTGCTTTCTGGGTGGATGTGGATGGCCAGCTTCATGTGCATTGTTTACCTGGAATAGAGATGGCAACAGGATGAAGTATGGGAAGAAGGCAAGCTGACAGAGGCAGTGTGATGTTCTGGGTACCTTGGGTCCTAGCATTCATTTGGATGTTACTTCTCACTTACCACCTACTGAAACATTGTTGCAGACCAGGTGGGTGTCTTCATACACAAAGCGATCGCATGCCAAGACATAGTGGGCGTGCTTATGCCTTGCTGTGCGATCGCCTACCATGCCGTCACTTACCTGAATTTGCATACGCTGGTAGCGAGCGTACGCATCTAGCGATCGGGTCTGAATCGAGCTCTGTGTCCCTCCTGGAATGGGTCATGTTGGGAGGTATGCAAAAGAAAGAGCAAAAATAAAAGTGAAGTAAAAGACATTTGCCTTAGAACACTTAGAACATGACAATACATAGGATAATATACCAAGTACAGTAATATACTTCCATGGGTGGACTGGGCTGGGGGCAGGGTGCCATTTGCCCCCCCGGTTCGGTACAATTCTACAAATGTGGGCCGCCAGCTCTCTCAGCATGCATATACAGTAACTGCCTACCAACGCCGCGGGTGTGGTTGCTACGGAGATGGCTCCAGAGTCTCTCCTCCAGCCCTGCACCCAGTCACACTGCCGAATGACAGCACTGCTACCTGTCCTGCTGGATTGGAATGGACGTCCAACTCCTCCCAGCATGAAGAGGAGGAGCATCATGGGGAACCAGAGCAGGTCGTGACTCGTGATGTTGGACGGAACAAATTAGAAAAGTGCCTGGAGGAGGTGAGTGGACACTGAACTAAAGTGAAGCCGATGCTCCCGCAGTGGCAGTTGCTGTAGAGGTGAGCTGTGCTTTGCACTGCAGTGAAAGCCTGCAGCACAGCCAGAAATCATTGTTTCATGCTAGCCTGGATAGCAGCTAACAGATAAACACAATACATTAAGGCAGGGTGTTATACCCATGAATCCCACTCCTACCACAGACGGAGGACTAGGACAGGCAGTTTAACAGTTTTCCCATATATTATGAATTAAAATGGGTCTCCTATGCTGTCCAAGTAAAAGCAGTCTTCTAAACACAAATGCATGCAATGATAATTGAACAAAGGGATTCAGTATGATAAACATGTCCGGCGGTTCAAATCCCGACAGCGGCAGGCCGACAAGGATGAAAATCCTGATCGTCCCAAGGTAAGTATTCACTAATCTAATTCCCCCCCTAACCCTCCCTTAGGGGTGCCTAACCCTAACCCCCCTCTAAGTGCCTAAACCTAACCCCCCCCTTCCCCGCTGCCTAAACCTTAGTCTCACGGGGGGGGTGCCTAACCCTAACCCCCACTTCCCCTAGCCTAAACCTAAACTCCCGGGGGAGGCCTAACCCTAAGTCCCCCCCGGGAACTCTAAACCTAACCCCCCCCCCCCGCGGCTGTCCACGCCATCTTACCTTCGATCGGTAAGCCGGATGTCGGGCTCCCGGCGTAGGGAACATGACAGGCGTCGAGATGTTGATGGCTCTCATTTAACCCTTGCCGGGATTGTACAGTCGGGAGGCCGGCGGTTGGCATTCCGTCCATCGGCTTCTCGACTGTTTCCCGAACAAAGATCAAAGTAGAAATTGCATGCATGTGCTTAAAATACTGATTTTACATGGACAGCATAATAGGAGGGGAGAGGTGGAGCATATACCACGGATAATAGATGGAGGGTGCACCAGCAGAGGAGTCTAGTAGGATGGGCAGTGTTGGACTGGTCAGCTGGGGGGCCAGGGAGCTCTCTTTTGCATATGCGCAAATCATAGACTGTCTCTCTGGCACAGACCATTTATGCTGGACTGGAGTGCATGCCCATGGAATCAGAGCGAGACACGAGCAGATCCACAACTAAGTACAGAAACACTGACCTGGGCTGAGCTGGCCTGTCATTCACTAGTAGAGGGCTGGCACTGTGGCAGAGCAATGCAGCAGAGACTTTTAACTCAAGCTGCTGGGCTCACAGAGTGATTAAGTGAACCGCACGGCCACAGTGTTGGCTGGCTGATAGTGACACTACTACTTGCAGCTGCAATGGAAAAAAAACCCCATATGGCCCTGGTTTGTTTGCACCCAGCACTGCACTGGTTTCATTCTTTTTTTTTTTTTTTAACTGATGCAGTCTGTATTCTTTCTGTAATATATGGTCATTATTGATCCTCTCTGCATTATATTGTGGACACTTTTGCTCTCTGTATTATGTGGTGGTCACTGATTCTGTATTATAAGGTGGTCATTGATACTTTCTGCATTATGTGGTGGTCATTGATGTTCTTTGTATTATATATTGATCACTGTAATGTTCTCTGTATTATATGGCAGTCACCATAATGTTTTCTGTATTATATGGTGGTCACTGATGCTCTCTATATTATAAGGCTTTTACCGTAATGTTCTTTTTATTATATTGCAGTCACCGTAATGTTTTCTGTAATATATGGTGCTCATTGATCCTCTCTATATTATATGGCAGTCACTGTAATGTTCTCTGCATTATATGGTTCTGTGGTAGGCGAGGCAGTGTAGTACAAGCAGTGATACTTAAAAGTGAAGACACCCCAGAACCACAAAATAAATGTAGCAAGCACTGGCACCTTAATGTATTGGGTTTTTCCCTAGTTTTACAAATATACCATTCTTCACAATGTTGATTTCTGTATTCAAGCTATGGTTGACTATTATCTACTTGGGGAGGAGAGCTCGAACTGTGGGCCTGATTCAGAGCCGGATGCTCTGACAGAGCGCTCGCTCTGAATCAGGGTCGGCCTTCTGTTTTTTTAGAGCGGCCTCCTGGCTGCTCGCATAGCTGTGGGTGACCACCCACAGCTATAGCGAGCGGCCAGGAAGATGTTCGCGATGGTCAAGACAATCGGGCTTGCGATGAGACCCTTGTGGTAGGGTCTCGTTGCCGCAAGCCCCAGAGAGCTTTCGGCTCAAACAGAGCCGAAAGCTCTCTCATTGACATCACTTGTGATGTCAGTGGGGCCGGCCCCAGATGGTAGGTGTTCCCAGACAGGAGGCGGCCCCAGACGATAAGCGTTCCCACGCCCCCTTTGGTTCGAGACCCGGAGCGACGGTTTGCATGCGCACTGGGCCACCATCGACCCGCTTGCGAGCGCATAGCGCTTGCGAGCAGGTCTGAATCAGGCCCTGAGTCTTTGTTCTGGGCAAAAGATATACTAACTTTATACCTGGCACTAGGCATACCCACTCCGGTAAAGAGTTGCGGAAAGTATGATCTACATGTTGATGACAATACACTGATACTTTTCAGTGTATTGCCTGTTGATTCTGCAGGTGTATGCATGTGCACACTGTATAGTTGCCGACATTCAGCTCCCTCCTTCCGGGAGGGAGCTGAATGCCTGCACACAGCGGGGGGCGTGGCCGGGTGCTGACTACTCATGGAGGCAGGGCCAAGGGTGTGCCACACGATCGCATCATCGTGGCCCTGCCTCCTTTTCACAATGCCAAAAATAAAGTCATTGTGAAGCAGGTGGCGGAGCCACGATGACGCGATTTAGCGCAAATCGCGTCATCAGACCCCCCGCTGCGGGGGGTTTCTAGCTGTAGTTGGGGAGGTCAGGCGGCAGCCGGGAGGCTTGCCTGCCTTTCCGGGGGGTCGGGAGTGGCACCCGATATTCGGGAGGCTCCCGACCAAATCGGGAGGGTAGGCAAGCCTGGTACACTATAGATCAGGGATGGGGAACCTCAGGCCCGAAGAGTGATTTGGTTTGGCCCTCTGAGCTTTTCTCTGCTAGCCTCATCTGGCTAGCAGGGTGCCTAGAATGGCACTCTGCAGTCAGAATCTATGCAGCAGTGCCACCAGGAGCATCCTTAGGACGCTTCAGACGGTCACACCGTTACCCTTACAGCTCCCCGGAACATCCTCGGGATGCTCTGGGCATTGCTGTAATCACCGGCGATTGTGGCCCTGCACATTGTGACATCACATGGAGCGAGCGTGGACTGCACCGGACCCGTGAATAATGTTATATATATCAAAATGGCCCTCGGAGGAAAAAAGGTTCCCCACCCCTGCTGTAGATGATAGATGTGTTTCCAGGCAGAGTCAATGGGTGTGAGACATGGCCAGCACAAGTAGATATGTGCAAGTGGTGCAACAAATCTGGGCGGGTACGGGGGTACATATATACATTCATAAGGGCATATTTATTATTTATCAGAACTTGGTCACAATCTAATTTCTTACTGCAGTAATAACAAATTAAGTATACTTTATTAATATTCACATGCAGAGACAGGGGCTCGATAGAAGCTTGTCCCATTGATGTGTAGAAATAAATTGATCACTATTTGTTTATAGCTTTTTGACATGTTTTTCTTAAATGTCATTGCCTATTTAAGCCATACCGGCATTATATAAACCACAGCTACAGGGTATTTTTTTTTTTTAACCACATCCAATTTTCCATTGCAATGCGCTGGGGCCACTTGCTTATGTTTGCCCCCCAGGCAGAATGTTGCCAGCCAGACACACAGTATACTGCCACAGACTTCATTCTCCAGCGCCTCTTTTTCTTTAAGCATATTAAATTTTGCGACCTCCGACTGCACTTTTCACAGCCGGCAGGTCTGAGAACCTAATGACAAACAAAAAGCTTTGTCTGACAACCTGATCGTCCAATAAAGTGAAGGGTATGGGCGGTCATAGCTGGTAATCCGCCAATGAGAGATTTTGTGGGCGGGGCGGCGGGTGTGTCTGAGACACGTGTACAGGGAAAGCAGGAAGTGGTGCACAGCGGCCTCAGGGGGACCCTGGACAGGTGCGTTTGGGGTTCTCAGCAAACTGAGAGGGGATAAAGTTGGAAGTGCACAGTTACCACCGGCATGTAGCTAATAGCCTCATTTATGTATGCATGAGGTCTGGTATGTGTCAGTATCCGTGTCTCCTGCGTCCCATACCAATGTCTGTCAGTTTTAAAATGAAAAGTGTAATTCCAGTGGTGTACATAGTGCAAACTGCGGCACCCAGTGTCGCTACAGCTAGTGTAGAACTACAAGTCCCATTATTAGTCATGTTGGCACCTTGCAGTTCCCTAGCAACTAGGAAGACATAGTTATATAGAGTCTGGAGTGTTGTAATGTATTGCAGATAGTGTAATACTTATTGTTGGGGGCTTTCATCTTGTCACTGTGACCTAGTTTCATCATTAGAACTTTATAGTATTAGTTACCTGTCTTATTTAAATAAATGTAATTAAATGTTGTTTTTCCAAATCAATGTAATTTATTTAGCCTGGTTTCCTACTGGGGATAAAAGGTGAAAAATCTGAGGTACATTATCAATATGACAGAAGAATCTATTTTGAATGTATGGAAACCTATGAGCTGTTACTGCCTATAAATGTAAATTACTGTATAGATTTGCATCTGGATTAGGCGAGAATGGAAATAAATAGAAAAGACCTGTTTAAAGCTTTTATAGCTGAAGAGTACAGGACACACTAAATATTTATTTTGAATCTTGATTTTAATAAATTGTTTTATGTTTTTATTGCTACTAATCTTTTAAAGAGGTGGAGTGAAGATGCATAATGGAGTGTATTTGGTGACATAGTATAAATTGCAATTTTGGTAGGGCCAATCTTTTCTATTATGGTAGAAACTCTACAATGGTTTGTGAAATGCTGTTCGCCAAGCTCAATGGGTTCTAGGTTATTTATACTGTAGGTACACAATCATTTATGCTCACCGTTATATGGAGAAAGTAAGGATGCTGGATAAATAATGAAAAAGAGAGAGAGATGCTTCTTCTATCCTATATTTCCTGCCATTTTCATTGTAAATGTAGGAATATATCTAGAGTAATATGCCAAATACTGTAAGCAGGGGTTGGGCCACCTCTAGGCCAGTACCGTGTCTTTAATGGGTACAGGGTGTGCTATGCAAACGGGTTCCTGGGTCCATGGGCATACCTTGCACTCATTTAGTACAGTTGCCTCTCTGGGGTCCCACATCGGCATTGCGCAAATCACTGGGAAAATGGTGCAGACGCTATTTTTCCAGACACCTATGCATGCGCAGTAGAATGGCACAGTGCCATTGCACTGTGGAGAGAGGAGGGGCCCTGCATGTAGGCTGCACATGGGCCCCCTCTTCTCTTAATATGCCCTGCTCTAGGCACTTCATTAATGGAACCTGCCCCCCTCCAATTTTATTATTTTCGTTACTAGGTTAAAATCTGTAATTTGGTTATCAATATAATATAATGGGACATCATAGCACTTGGACATTTGTTTTATTATTGTCATTGACAGTGATAAATAAGCAAATACCTGGTAATAGTCTGTGAGTCTGAAATTTGCCAGTAACTACAAAATATTTCCACTGTACTCCGTCTTGTATGGAGTGTGAATATGTCACATATCCCATTAAATCTGAAACCTGTCAGAGAGAAGCTTCTGATAACTGGGCAGGCACTCGGCCCATCTGCTGCTTGGCCATCCCCAGGCCCACACAGTCTGTGCATATCTACATGTCCATATAGATGTGCCTACATACATCTTACTTCCTTGTGCGTTAAACAGCCATTCTGGTTGCACCATGCCGTGGCGTGACTCAGTAGCACCAATCGTCATTTTGTGACTTTTTACCTTTCAAATGATCTTATTTGCACAGCGATGCGAATAGGATGCACACTCAGCGTTGCTGCTTAAAATGATTTGCAACATGCCTATATTCTGGGTGTGACTGCGGGTGTATCTGCATATGAACTGCTACGTTACAGTGTCACAGCCGCTGACACTGTAACGTAGCATTCATAATTTAATACATTTTTAATCTTACTGTTGTTGGATTTTTTTGACTCTTGACTTCTTGCTACAGTATTTTACTATGGATGTGTTTTAATGAATGTTATTAAAAGCTAAGTTCTAGTTTCATTTGGGTATAGTGCCCCAACTAAGGGGGTGATTCAATTCAGTGCGCTGTGTGGTCGGATAATACCGGTTATCGCGCCTTAACAAGGGTGTTAAGGCGCGTTTTCTGGCATTCTCTGACCAAAGTGCCGGGTGCGCAGCCGCTAGCGCCGTGCTAAGAAGACAAATAGCTGCGTGCCCGGCACTATGGTCGGAGTTCTCCTCGCATCCCCAGGGGGGTGCGAGAAGAAATCCTTTGCCCGCCCAAACAGCGCGGTGTATTGTATAGCTGCTGGAGCTCCCTCCCGCGGCTATTCAACATCGAGTTGAATTGAATTCCCCCCTAAGAGAGTACTTTTCTCTTTGCTTTCAGAATAGCTACTTTGCAGAAAATCACCTGGTGGTCAGAATAATTTTGCCACTCAGTGTACAAAACCGTCTGTTGCACTTAAGACAGGTTTCTCTTTTGTAATACATGACACAATTGGACAAAATATCTTAATGGGTGAGGGTGGAGCAGTGTTCAGAAGATTTCCGTTATGGAACCTAAATGTTGTTTCAATGCCCTAAATAGCTTCAGGGCAGAGAAATTTACAATACAGGCAGCAGCAAGGGCATAGGATGACTAAGGGGGTGATTCTGCTTAGAATGGAATTGTAAAGCTGCACACAAGCAGCCTTGCAATTCCATCCTTGCTAATATGCAAATCCAGCAAGAGGTGTATGACACCCCCCTGCTGTATTTGCGATCCCAGCACTCTGACTGAGGTTGCAGGCTGTGGTCACCATCGCCATATCTGCCCCCGCACTGCCCCTTAAATGCCTTTTGTGCCTGTCAATCGGGCAGAAGCAGAGCAGGGGCTGCATGCGATCACGCAGGACCCATTCTGCACAATCGCGTTTTGGGAATCTGCGTTTAGCATTGCATGTACATGCAATGCTGAATTAGACCTTAAGTTTGTACTTTTTCTGCCTCACGGCCGGCACTTTAGTCTGTTTTCTGGCTTTGCATGGTGCTAACAGCCTCGCAGCCGGCACTTTAGTTGGAGAATGCCGGGTCCCGTGACTAAATGCCCAGGTTAAATTGCAAGAACCGGCATTCTCCAACTTAACTTGTAAGTGTCGGACTAAACAGTGCGCTGAATTGAATAGTTTCGGACCAACCTCCCGCTGAATCGCCCCCCATAGAAACTAGGGCAAATTAATGACTTTTCCCTATATGGATATGGTGGTATGTTGGTTTCCCTTTTAATAACACGTGTGCTAATAGAGAGCAATGAGACCATGGGAGAGCAACAGGTCCGCTTATGCTGCACAAAGCTGCATTTTGCACTAGATTCTAGTTGGAGGTCTTCTACTTTGTGCTTCCATGTTGCAATTAGATCTAATTTGCAGGTGCACTCAAAGTAATTCAATAAAAGCCACCACCCTCAGAATTAGCACATGAAGACAGTCTGTGTCCTCTCATTCCAATGATTCATTTAAGCCATAAATAAAGCTAAATGGAGCACTATTATAGGAGAATAATGTAAAAATATATTTTATAGAAGGGGTGTTTATAAAGTAGTATGAGCTTGGACTTTGATGTGATGTTTACGCTATAGCACGGTGTAATCTCTGCACACTATTAGGCTCACTTCTTGTTTGCAGAGGAGTCTGCTAAAGCTGGGTCCACACTGACCGATACATTGGCCGATCGGCCAATGTATCTGCTGCCCGTCGGGCAGTGTGTACCAGCGATATGTCGGTGAACGCCGGCGTTCACAGACATATCGCATTGGCTGTGCAGACTGGTTGGCATGACTGCCCGTACACACAGAGCGTCAGCCGCGAGGAGGGGCTCGGGACACGCCCCCTGGTTGCCGAGACCTGCGGGCAGACACAAATGATGGTTGTTCAGTCTGTACGAACAACCATCATCTGCAGATCACTCGATCTGCAGATATATCTGTATAGTGTGTACCCACCAAGAGTTAAGCATAGATGCAGTGCCTTAGCTGTGTGTGTACAAGTGCCACTGCCGCTAAGGCCACAAGGCCCAGTGGGCGAAAATGCACCTATAGGTGGCTTCCAGTGGGCCTGAAACAGTCCCCTGCATCCTGGAGATCTGGCAGGCGCTCAGCTACTTGGTCCCAGTGGGAGTATTTGGTGTATGTGCAGGAGTAGGTGGAGCAGGGGAAAAGGCGATCTGAGGACCCTGCTCAGGAGAATTAGTGCCCTGCCACAGCACTGGTAGAGGAACACCTTCTTGTGTAATTAGTGGCCATCCAGACCACTGTGAACTTCATAAATTATTATTCATTAATTATTCCTTAAATATTTTGTGTTATTTACTTAAACCAAGAAAATATCTTAAAGTATGAATCACTACACACCCATTTGTAGGGGATGGAATGTGTTCTCAACTCCAGTCCTCAAGATCAACCAGCAGGTCACATTTTGTGGATTTCTTTATTCATGCACAGGTAAATTAATCTATTTCACCACAGGCCCCAGATTGTCACTCCTGCCACTGCTTCTCAACACAGTCCCCTGCATCTCTCCACAACCCCCTGCTTCCCACCAGTGTCACCACAACCCCCACCGCTGCTGCCCTGCAGCTGGCTGGGGCCCGGCCACTGGGATGTGCTGGGAAGGGCAGGAGGATCATGGATGAGAGATTTGTATTGCAGCTACAGTAAGCATTATCAGCAGCATGTCCTCGTGGTCTGATGATTGCCACCATCGAATGGAAATCATTTGATGGTGTACCAATGTTTTTTTTTTTTAATTCCTTATCTGCCTCCCCTGGTTTTTTCCTGGCTTACTGTGTCTGCATCAGGGCATCTTCATGAGTTTGTTGGAGGCGGGCTCTCACTCTGTCTGCCTCAGACCTGTTCAGCTCCTATACAGCAGCCCTGCTTCACTAAAATCGTCACTGCTCGAATACCGTTTGTCACAGATGAATGGTTCATACACCTGAACCTTACTCGACCAATGCTGTATAGAATAGTGAAAACCCTATCAAGATTAGCCAGAATGAAAAGAGACCCCTAAACCGTGTACTTTACTAAGATTGTTGCTAAACAAAATAAATATATAATCTCTCATAATATAATAAAGTTTGGAATTTTAGTGGGCATGGACTTCCAAAAGCCTGGTGTCCAACATTGTGAGGTATTTTACTTGTCCATTCCAATCCAATGATGTTGGATTTTTAAAGAGGATTACCCTGTCAATAAAGACTGAAACTTCACAAAAAGTACATACTAGGGCCCTGATTCAGAGCCGGACGCTCTGAACAGAGCGCTCGCTCTGAATCAGGGCCCACCTCCATAATTATGGAGCGTCCTCCTGGACGCTCGTATAGCTGTGGGTCACCACCCACAGCATATACGAGCGTGCAGGTTAATGGTCGCGATGGTCTTGACCATCGCCACTGCGAGCCGAAGCCTGCGGTTGAGTTTCTCAACCGCAAGGCCCGGAGCGATTTTGGCTTTATCAGAGCCAAAATCACTCCCACTGACATCACTAGTGATGTCAGTGGGGCCGGCTTCTGACGGTAGGCGTTCCCTTGGGAACGCCCCCGTCTGGGAGGCACGCCCCCGACACGTCCACCAAAGGGGGCGTGCTGTCAATCAACACCGACAGCACGCCCCCTTTGATCAGACACAACGAGCGAAGGAAAATCCTTCGCTCGTCGCGTCTCGCGCATGCGCACGACGGAGCTCCCTCTGTCGTGCGCATGCGCAGTGCACACCATCGACCCACTTGCGAGCGGACAGCCGCTCGCGAGTGGGTCTGAATCAGGCCCTAGGTACACTGTACTACTCTGCTAGTGAGTTAAATGCATTGTCATGCATATTGGTTTGGTCCACAAAATGTCTGACAACACTCGGGTGACCAGTACACTTTAAAAAGTAGAAGTCATTTAAGTAATTTGTTTGCTTAAGTACGCTTTTGGAAAATTTAAATCTGTGAAGAATAATGCTTTGCTTTCTACTTTATTTTTTATAAACATTTAACAATCTAAATCCATTATGTAACTGTTCTGAGCACACTTTGTCATTGAAATTCTGTTCAGTAATAAGTACAATGTTGGGGCTTGCCATCTTGAAGGTGCCTTAATTAGGGTCCTTAGGAGTTTTCACTTGCCAGCGTGTTAACATGCCGGGCTACAGCTATTAGCTGCACTTATGCAAGTGTATTATTAACTGCAGTTTAAATGTTGTTCTTTAAAAATGAGGCTTGATGTGCTTTGCATTAATGCCACTTCAAAAGCTTGTTTCTTTCAACTTGTAGAATAATTTCTTGTATTTCTATGTTTTCTATAATTTCTTGTATTTCTATAATTTCTTGTATTTCTTCGTGCTAAGCTGAACGAAGAAAAGCAAAACAAAAAACTTAATATATATTCCCAAAATACACTACACAGCAAATAACAGTATTATAAAGATGTCAGCTAATCATTTTCATCAATATGAAAACAAATTCTATTCAGTACATTTAAGAGATTAATGCTGCGCCTTTGAAATATATGAATTTATAGAAAAACATGTCCAACAATACAGTCATTTGATCAAATCACTAGAACAACTTGAGGTTAGGAGCTCCCTTTACTGGATATACTGGTTTTCAGCAAGCTTTACATCTGTCAATATTGACACCTGCACAGTGAGTTGGACAGAATGAGACGTGGAACTTGTGTACTAATTTGGTCTGATATCTGAAATCTTGGAGATGTCCTGGTCTGAAGTCTTATTGTAAGACTGGGTACACATTAGGCGATCCCTTGCATGATATATTGTTTTGAAGAGAATCGGAATTATATAGGGTTAGGCACCACTGCGATGGTTAGGGTTAAGCACTAAGGGAGGGTTAGGGTACGGGGTGGGGAGGATTAGGGTGCAAGAAGGGAGGGTTAGGGGGAGAAGGGGAGAGGGTCAGTATACTTACCCGGGATACCGAGCATCGGGATGCTGCTATTGGCATTTTGGCAACAGGCATCCCGACTGCCAATATTTAATATCCAACCCAGTAAATTTACCCTTATACCTGGGTTACTGAACAGTAAATTATCAATAAGTTAGACTACAGTTCCCGAAGCTATTAATTTCACAGCTCTGTTAAATCAGATTACAGGATTTAGTGGGGCTGTTTTGGTGCAACTGTAGCATAGATGAGTGAGGACACAATTGTAAGTAACGTTAAGCACACGAGAAGTGGTACCCATCAGGCTAATCCCCTATTTTCAAGGTCCTTGCACCCCATTCATGTCACATCCTGTATGCAACCAGATAATTCTATGAGTTTTAAGTTTGTAATATGAAGTACTGCACTCTTGTGCAACTTCTGCACATTTTCTCTTCATCACAAAAATATATATTGTGATGGTGAACACTCATTTAGATTTTTTTCCACATCTCATATGAAAGAAACACAAATGTCTCAGCATAAGACTATGCTATACTGGGGTTAGCAAGCAGACACACTGAACACAGATAAACAATTATCTGACATAGTGAGTGCTCTGCAAAGCTGGCAGAGTGGCCACATCACTTTCGGCATGAATAAAGCCTATTAGAAGATGTCCATTGCCTGATAATGCCGCAATGTGTATAACTTTATGAGACAAATGGATCTGCTAACATGGGAGAAATGTTCAGTAACCTTCCAGTTAGACTTTTGTGTTCATTATCTAACTAGCATTACATTGATCAAAGCTAATTTGTTGTTATGGATTGTGTAGGTTTGACCTTGGTAAATAACCCTCATAGGTCAATTTCACTCGGGGTGACACTCACAACTTCCTGTAGGCCTACAATCAGGTGCAATTTCTAATGAGTCCAGGAAGTCATGTGTCATCTTGGAGAAGACAGAGGTTCATCGTTCCTGTTGACCAGTTCACATACGTTATCCCGGAATATACATGAAATGGGATTTCCACCTTCACCATGGTTCCCTTTGTACTGTTAATAATGTACCATAGGGCTAGGGCTGTTTATCACATATGTCATCTGTTCAGTCATTTAGGGTTTCGTTTATAAAAGTCTGAAGGGGCCTTTCCACTGACCTTGAGGGTATACTAATTGGCTGTTTTTGCCTGTCTGTATAAAGCAATGAAGATTTTCACCAATGAATCAGGTTTTATGCAGTTCCTTCTCTGCAGAAAAACAGAAATCATTTCATAATCTACAAATTACCTGGTTATAAAATGTGATGTCATTGCCAGATGTAGATGATTAGGAGTGCCATTGCTTACAGCTGAGAATTTGACCTTAGTATGGCAATTATCATAGTATGAAACACTATGGGAAATAGTATAACTGGGAATAATGCAGAGCAACCTACCTCTTTAAGCTGGGTACACACTAGACGACGTGTACCCGCCAACGGCATATGCGATGGAACGAAATATTGTGCGGTCTATACACACCGCTGCATCCAAATGCATGGGATTGTCAGTCACCTCTTCAGATTCAGCAACATGTACGGCAGATCTAAAGATGTGACTGACAACCCTGTGGGAGCGCGCATAGGGCCTGATTCAGAGCCACTCGTAAGCGGCCGCTCGTTCGCTCCGAGCGATGTTCGCACATATGCGTATGGGTCGCAATGCGCATGCGCCAACCAGTCAGTGCGGTCGGAAAACGTGTGTTCGCAACATTGCGAGTGCCTGCTAATTTGAGTGACAGGATGAGGCGTTTGTGGGTGGTAACAGGGGAAGATGCTTGAAAACGGGGGAGTGGAGATCCGAACGCAGGCGTGGGTGTGCATAATTAACAAAGCAGCGTCATCGACCACGTCACTTGGTTGTTTCTTAGCCTGAACTGTTCGCATGATTGCGGTAGGAAAATCCAACCACAAGCACTGCGAGCAGTTCAGACGCCTTTCGATGTACTCGATTAATCTAATAAATAGCGGAGATGACGTAAAATGCGAGCAGCCAGGGGGCGTCCTTACAAAATAGCGAGCGCATGTTTCGTTAGCTCGCGCAGACATAGAGGCGTCAACAGACCGCAAAGAGCGAGCGCTCAATTTAAATAGCCGGCCCCTTTTTCTGAACGAGCGATCGCAAATGGCGTCCGGCTTTGAATCAGGCCCATAGTGCGTACACATAGGATGATATGAGCGATTTGTCGTTCCAATTTGTCAGAAATCTGAAAATGGTTTAAATAAAAATAATCTAATATGTACCCAGCTTTACACTCTGAGAAGGCAGATTATACCCAGACTAATGATTTCCAGATAGGTTTACGCTTCAAAAAATAATTTAATATAAGAAATGTCTTGCAGTGGTCCAATGCAATGGGAACTGTTGTGGTTACAGCAATGGTTCCCAAACTGTGCGCCGTGCCTCGGGACACTTGCAGGGGTGCTTCAGGTTGGTGGTCAAGCACCAAATCAAATTATTTATGGTCAATGTAATGTAAATATGTGGACCAACAAAAGCACAAACCTGTCCTCCACCACATAACTGAGCCTAAGGATGACAGGTCAGCACAATTTTATTTATTTATTTTTCTCTGAATTTCTCAATAAGAAACGTTTGGCTTAGGGGTGCCGTGAAAACAATGCTGATACTCTAGGGCGCCGTGATTCAAAAGTTTGGGAACCACTGGGTTACAGAGTTTACATATTTGCATATAAAATAGTAGATCTTTCATACGTTGTAAATAGGCATGGTGCAATAGGTTTGTGTTTTTTTTTGTTTTTTTTTTAGCTTTATTGGTTGCAAGTGAGTCTCTAAAGCTGGACATGGACTGAACAATAGTACAGCTCAATATGTGTGTGCTATATAAATTACTGTAACATAGGTTGTCCTTGGTGCTCACAGATAGCAGTGATGCGCCCCACCCTATGGTATGCTAGCTTCTCAGAAGTCCTCATCTGTAAATGCAAAACTGGGTTACCAACCCTCTCTGGAAAAAATAAAAAATACATTGAAACTTATGGTTCTTCTGTTTTTGGCGCTCGTTATGCTGGTACTTGTAGGGCAAAGTGTTTAACCTATGTTTTTACATTTGTTTTCACAACTCTCCCTTCTATAGTTTACACGAGCCAAGCCTGGCAAAGCTTAGTGCTGTTTACCAGGAAATTAGGGGTACATTACGTAGTTTTTCCCCCTAATTTTGGGGTAACCGTCACTAGGCTAGTACTAGTAAAGAACTCTGCACACTTTTTTATTTTTTTTATAAATCCCTATACTACTATCGATTCTTGAGCCAACAAATCTGTACATTTCTCATTCAAATTGTACCGTATAATGCGTAGCACAGATATTGAGACCTTTCACTTGCAGAAAAATCATGCCGATTGTCGGCTCAGTCGGAAAACTTCAAAATGTAGATAGCTTTTCACTTGAACAACATCTGCTAGTTGGAGGTATGGCAAATCAAATATGCTTGAAGACCAATTTTAATTATTTGGCTGATTATCATTTGTCCAGAATAATAGTTTCATCGGCTGATTATCACTCTGCGTATGGCCAGCTCTGTGCCCTTAGTATTTCAATATATTTAATTTTTTTGTATAAGATGCTCATTTCTATACTGCATATGCATACGTTTTTCTTACATGTTTCTCTTGCTGGTGCGGGAAGGCTGATGCAGCAATCCACGTTGATGATGATTATTAGCAGCGCTATTTAGCTGCACCTCAGTACATATTTACACCTCTCGCTAAAAGTCATTAGTGTTGTGGTTACATTACAATATTTCCATCTGCTTTTTAACCAGTCTAGAAAAGAAGATACCCATTAGAATTACAAAGTAGAAAACAGAAGTTTGTATTTAATTTGTATTTCATTACATTTGTAAATGTCAAGACGGTATTCTCTCTGTGTATGACATTTAATTACGTTCATATTTTATGTACAAATGGGACTAACACTGCCAAGCCACATATTTATGTTTTCTAAATGGGCATACGCCCATTGTACCTGTGAAGCAATTACTGTTGTTCATAAACATATTGTGTATGCATGTTAATACAGTTTTGTTTCTGTATGGGGCATCTTTTCCTACATAAGCAAATGGATTCCCTTTAAAAAACAAACCCTATAAACTACATGAAACTGAACACACATTCACATTATTTCCTTCCTGGGTAAACCTGTTCAGGATTTACGATGAATGGTGTAATCTATATTCTTCTAGTATTGAGGACCCCTCGTTCACCGGGTCGCCAGCTGTTGTTCCTGGCATTGTAGGTTTTTCTTCCCATCTCTGTTTCCATGTCTCTTCGAAATTTGACTGAATTGTGTCTTATATACTGTGTATTAAGCAATATTATTTGGCACGCCATGTATGACTGTGTGATATAGTAGAAGCTGGACAGGTAGCGAGACTTGTGCAGGACACGGATGATGGATTGGTCTGACTAGAGTGCTTGATCCCTGGCTGTCTGTCTCTGTACCTCACAAACACTCTGTGTATATGAGTGAAGCGCTCTCCCACAGAAAGAGTAGTGTTCATTCTAGCATCCTTCACATGTCACAAACCGTGCAGTTCCTATTTCCTGACTGGGGTGTCACTCTCTGCTCTGGTGCTTCTAGCACATTCTGGTCTGTATCTCAGCAGTTTGTTGCATCAGCTGAGTGTACTAGAAGCACCAGAGCAGAGAGTGACATGCCAGGCAGGAAAGAGGAACTGCACGGGTTGTAACAGGTGCAGGGTGTTAGACTGAACACTACAGAGCATTTAATAAAATCCTGGCCAAATGTGGTTTTAAGTAGCCCTTTTTTTTTTCTCTCTGACTGCATAGTACACCAGGCAGTATGTAGTAAAAGAAAACCGTAACTGTACAGGATCTAGTGACAGGTCTATTTTAATAACCAAAATCACATCCATGACCAATTTTTGATGTCACTAGTTTAAATTATTAATGGGATTCTATAATATTTCTGCATATAGGCCAAAAAAATGATACACAGTAAAGGACGTGTTTTGTTAACAGGGCAATAGGAAAAGCTGGTGCTGCCGGATGCTTTTTGCGTATAAACTGCTGTAGTAAATTACGGAATCTGTTATCCTTTTTCTTTTGCATCTGTTCAAGAAATGTCATGCTCAGTTTGTTTGACATTTAAGTGTCATGTTTTGGTGCCGTTGTTTTTATTTCTTACTAATATTTCTTAAGCTTTCCTTTTTCCAGGATGTGGTTTCCCAGAGTTGTTGTTACAGATTGATATATACTTGTAGAGATTTGCCATTTGTTTGCCATTACGTTTTATATTTCTGCCCTGCTTTGGGAACAGCTCTAAGTAGAATCGTCATTCCTGTGCTCGTGTCCAGATATTACTTTGTCCATCTCTGGCTGTTTACATTTGCATGCTGCTGATAGAGATTTACAGTACAGATGCAGCATGGTTTTTTTTTAGACCGTTATTGAGCAGATGAATGGCAGTACATAAATGACCAGCTCAGAGGTCCAAAAAAAAATAAAAATAGACACAACAATAGTGCATGTAAAATCAATAAGTTATCAAATATGCGTATCGACAGAACAACAATTGTGTGTCCACAGTTCTGCAATCTCAACCAACTTTTAGGTAAACATAGCAACAGAAAAGAAGAAAAAATATAGGGTCTCATTCAGACCCTGTCGCAAGCGCTGAGCGCTTGCAACCGGGTCGATGTTAAGGCCCTGCGCACGTGCAGCGGCCGCACTGCGCGTGCGCAAGCCCCGGAGCGAGAGAGAAATTCTCTTGCTCTGGAGCTCACTACAAAAGGGACGGCTGTCGATGTTGATCGACAGCTCGCCCCATTTTGTAGGCGGGGGAATGGCTACACAAATGGAGGCGTTCCTTAAGGAACGTCTGCCGTTTTGTGGGTGGCCGCACTGATATCAGCAGTGATGTCAGTGGGGAGTTTCCTGCTCGATCAGAGCAGGAAGCTCCCTGGGGCTTGCGGTTGCCGAGACCCAACCTTAGGGTCTTGTCGCAAGCCCCGATGGTTGCGATGGTCAAGACCATCACCATCACCCTGGTCGGTCGCTAAAGCTGTGGGTGGTAACCCACAGTTTAGCTAGCGACCAGGAGGCCGTACTAAAAAATAACAAGCGGCCGTCCTCATTCAGAACGAGCGCTCGCTTCTTGCGAGCGCCTCTGAATGAGGGCCATAGTGTGGAGAGAGGGAAAAGAAGAGAAGGAGCTAAACCACCTACACATGAATGGCAAAGGGTACAAGTTATGGCGGTCCGGGCCTAATTTAGAAAAATCAGTTAAACACAGGGGAAACATGAAAGTGAGAGGTCCAGGGCTCCCATATTTTAATTAAACTCTTAGATGAACACTGTAAAATGCTAGTCATTTGTTCCATAGAGTGAATGTGCCAAATTTTAGTTAAAGGTGCCTACACACATGGCGATATTTTACCCGACTTGGCCGATTCTGATGTATCGGAACTACAAAACGTGTAAAATATGCCCAAAGCGTGAGTCCCCACTCACGAATACGGTGCGCGTCCCTGCAGGTCGCACATCGCATTTTCAGATCTGCAGTGCTGTAGAGCAGATCTGACAATCTCACGTCACGATGCACTGGATAGTTTAGGAGGCACATTGGCAGCTTTTTCAGACCAAATCGTGCCCACGACTGCCGGGGAGCTCCCGGGCAGAGTTCAGGGGGAAATCGTACACATCGTGTGATTGTGAGCACATCGCTATATGTGTAGGCACCTTAAGACCTCTCCAATCACTGGGGCATCCGTTTTCTTCCACGACGAGGCGATACGACACCTGGCTGCCAACACCATGTGGCAAAATAATTTATACTGATGATGAGTTGTCTTAGGGACACACTCTGACAGAAATGTTTGGGACTAAAAGGGACTGAGATGTCTAGTATGAAGTTGGTTAGGGCACAAACTTCCTTCCAGAAGGGAACCAGCTTCGGACAACTCCACCATATATGTAAAAATGTCCATCTCACAACACCAACATAGACTAGAGATCTCTGGGTGCATTTTGCGTAACCTAGAGGGGACATAATACCACCTGTAAAATAACTTTTATAGGAGTTCTCTTTTATTCCTCAAGCAGATAGAACTAGAGGCCACATTGGAATAGATGTCCTCTCCGTCTACGCTATCTAAGGCCCCCACACACTGTACGATATTAGGCACGATCTGGATGTTTTTGATGCATCGCATAATATGTGCACATTGAGTGTCCACTAACGATGACGATGCACGTCCCTGCAGATCGTATATCGTCTCGTCAGATCTTTCCTGCTGCAGGAAAGATGTGTCCGTATCGTCCACGATTTGGCGACATATCGTTCAGTGTGTATGCACCAAACGATCATCATGCATTTATCAAGACACAGATGCCCGCACAGATCAGTGCGATCCATGCGCAAGCACCTGTGACAAGACACAGATGCATGGATGGATCAGTGAGATCCCTCTGTGCTTCTGTGTTAAAAAATACAAAAATGCAAAGCAGCCCCGGGCTTTGGAGACCCAGTAGTGCTTGTGCTAAATACAGTGTATCCGGAAAGTATTCACAACGCTTCACTTTTTCCACGTTTTGTAATGTTACAGCCTTATTCCAAAATGGAATAAATTCATTTTGCAAATTTAATAAACCCCCCCCCCCCCCCAAAAAAAATAAAAAAACGTAGAAATCACATGTACATAAGTATTCACAGCTTTTGCTCAATACTTCGTTGATGCACCATTGACAGCAATTACAGCCTCAAGTATTTTAGAATATGATGCCACAAGCTTGCCACACCTATCTTTGGGCAGTTTCGCCCATTCCTCTTTGCAGCACCTCTCAAGCTCTATCAGGTTGGATGGGAAGCGTCTGTGCACAGCCATTTTCAGATTTCTCCAGAGATGCTCAATTGGATTCAAGTCTGGGCTCTGGCTGGGCCACTCAAGGACATTCACAGGGTTGTCCTGAAGCCAATCCTTTGATATCTTAGCTGTGTGCTTAGGGTCGTTGTCCTGCTAAAAGATGAACCGTCGCCCAAGTCTGAGGTCAAGAGCGCTCTGGAGCAGGTTTTCATCCAGGATGTCTCTGTACATTGCTGCATTCATCTTTCCTTCTATACTGACTAGTCTCCCAGTTCCTGCCACTGAAAAACATCCCCACAGCATGATGCTGCCACCACCATGCTTCACTGTAGGGATGGAATTGGCCTGGTGATGAGCGGTGCCTGGTTTGCTCCAAATATAATGCCTGGCATTCACGCCAAAAAGTAAAATCTTTGTCTAATCAGACCAGAGAGTCCTTCAGGTGCATTTTGGAAAACTCCAGGTGGGCTGCCATGTGCTTTTTACTAAGGAGTGGCTTCCATCTGGCCACTCTACCATACAGGACTGATTGGTGGATTTCTGCAGAGATGGTCGTCCTTCTGGAAGGTTCTCTTCTCTCCACAGAGGAATGCTGTAGCTATGACAGAGTGACCATCGGATTCTTGGTCACCTCCCTGACTAGGGCCCTTCTCCCCCCATCGCTCAGTTTAGACGGCCGGCCAACTCTAGGAAGAGTCCTCGTGGTTCCGAACTTCTTCCTTTTTCGGATGATGGAGGCCACTGTGCTCATTGTGACCTTCAAAGCAGCAGATATTTTTCTGTACCCTTCCCCAGATTTGTGCCTCGAGGCAATCCTGTCTCGGAGGTCTACAGACAATTCCTTGGACTTCATGCTTGGTTTGTGCTCTGACATGCACTGTCAAGTGTGGAACCTTATATATACAGGTGAATGCCTTTCAAAATCATTTCCAATCAAATTAATTTATCACAGGATGCACATGAGCTCAATTTTGAGCTTCATGGCAAAGGCTATGAATACTTATGTTTATGTGATTTCTTAGTGTTTTTTTTTTTTTATTAATTTTGCAAAAATCTAAAAAAAAAACTTTTTACACGTTGTCATTATGGGGTATTGTGTGTAGAATTTTGAGGACAAAAATGAATTTATTCCATTTTGGAATAAGGCTGTTACATAACAAAATGTGGAAAAAGTGAAGCGGGAAACAAACAACGTAGGGGTCCCCTGTATTAAGCACAACCAGCACCAGGCTATTCAGAACAAGCCAAAAAAGACGTCCCTTGTATTTACCGCAACAACACTGGGCTCAGAGCTGGTCCTGGTTATGGAAATACGGGGCAAAAAGTGTAGGCTCCCCCTATGTTTGCCATAACCAGCACAAACTTTTTCTCGCGGGGGAGTAATGCCAGAGCAGGGGAACCCTTTCACCGGGTCTCCCTGCCAAAGCATTACTCCTGAACGCTAGTCATACCAGTCGGGGGATCCCTGGGGAGTTGTGGACCCCTCCCAATAAAGGGGTCCTCTTCTCCAGGGCACCCCTAGGCTGATAGCCTGGGGCTATCTCCGGCAACCTTGGAGCGGTGGGTGTCGGGTTGATAGTGTGGTGTAATTGAAAGAGATAAAAATATTGTCTTTTGCAGTGGAACTAGCAAGCCTCCCTCACATGCTAGTACTTTGAGAACCACAAGTACCAGCATGCGGGGCATTACGGGCCCGTTGGTACCTGTATTTCCACTGCAAAAGAAATATAAAAATAAAATACAGAACTTGCACACCTTGACAGTACAAGTTTAATAAACATACATGTACACTCTCACCAGTGGTGGCTCCAGAGGTGGGGCTGCAGTGCAGTCCAAATTCAAATACGGGAGCCACACCAACTGCCCTTCCAAACATCGATGGCAGTTGGTGTTGGTCCCCTATTTGTATTTTTACTGCGCTGCAGCCCCACCTCTGGAGCCGCCACTGACACTCAGTCACTATCTAACATACCTATGTATCTGTGAAGCCCATCATGTCCACTTCTCCAAGTAGAATATCCATAGGTACATGTAAAAAAATAGAAAAAAAATCCATACTTACCCTCTCCTATGCGTGGATCACGTCGTCTTCTGTCCATGGTGGGAACCGCTCACTGGCTGAGAGGCAGAAGGCTCGTCTCTCTCAGCCAATAAACGCTCAGTATCGGGCTTTCTATAGTAAAATTCCGCACTGAACCATCATTTAGGTAGTACTGTACTTAGAGGACAGTACTAATGTCTGCTGGTCTGCACATTTTTAATTTTTTTTTGTTTTGCAAAGATCCAGGATGCCTTCATTGACGGAAGACATACTTGCCTACTTCTGAAAACTAGTTTCAGGAAGATTATAGGCTGTAGTAAAATCCGCAGCATTGGCGCAACAGAGGGGGCGTGGCCAGCTCCGACCAAAGGGCGTATCTAGCTTCACTTAAGGGTTCATCTATTCCCACTAAGGGGGGTGTCTTGCAGAGGCAGGTAAAAGAAAGCATACACTTTTCTAAAATATGGCTGAATGTTTATTGTTGTAAATTATTTCACAGCTACAGTAGCACTGTTCCAAGACAATGGAGTATGCATAAAAAAGAAACATTAAAGTTAGACAAAATAAATTCAGATTGAGAGCAAAGGGTAGGGAGAGCCCTGCTGGTGAGAGAGCTCACAATCTAATGGGAAACAGACAGAACTATGGGGACAGTAACAAGGGTGCACAAGTGTCAGTATAGGTGGGTATGGTAGTCTATTGTAAAAGGGTGGGCTTTCACTTTAGTGAATGTGAGGGGGTTCAGTGTGAAGCTGGGGCTGTCTGGACTAACTGGATTGCCTTATCTTGCAAAGTTATGATCTCATTAGACAGCTCTCCAGAATGACAGGCAGTCTGCTCTCCCAGTGGGGACCTGCAGAGTGCAGACTGACTGTCATTCCAGAGAACTGTCCACAGAGATTACAACCCTGCAAGATCAAGTAATCCCAACCTTAACTCTGGATCCTTCCATCCACGGGAAACCATCTGTGCAGAGCAAAGCAACAGTAAACAAAGCTGCTTAGTTTACTGTTACTTTGCAAGCTCTGTCATACAATAACAAAAGTCCCTGAGTATCTGCTACTTACATTTACTGTTTTTGTAGGGGATCGGTTTATTTGGAGCCATCAGAGGAAGGACGGCATGACGCTGCTGCCTCCAGTCACTGCCATGTGACTCCGGGTGGGAAGGCACTGCAGGGAGTCTGTGTCTGATTAAGTGCGAGGCAGTCACCGCTGCTCACAACCCTGCGGTGGCCAGCCTGTAGTAGCAAAGTCACGTTGCTACATCCTCCTCACTCAAGCCCCGTCTCTGCCCCATCCAGACTCGCACATGCGCAGTCCGGATATTCAACTCCACAGTCGGGAAACCGGGAGGTTTTCTTTACTTTCCGGGGTAGCGGGAGCTCCCATCTTAAATCGGGAGGGTAGGCAAGTCTGACAGAAGAGGATGTGATCCATGCATAGGAGGTAGTGAGTGTGGATTTTTTTTTATTTTTTATTTACAGGTACCTATGATTTTCTTTCAATCCAGGTTTTACCTGGAATATTCAGCTCAAAACTGAGACTCGGAGCTTGCAGGTATGTTTTTCATATCTGCTTAAGTCTGCAAATAGGCATTTGTACTGTTGTCGTGTTTTTTTGTTTTTTTTTACCATTGCTTCAGTTGTGCCAAATAGCCCCCCTCAGTTCTTGTGTGCCTTTCTCGCTGAAAGTGTGCATCTATTTCACATAATATTTTATCTATACATAGTATAAAATAAAGTCCCTGGTAGGCGTCTGGTTGTTTGTTTGGGCTAATCTCGAGAACCACTGGACGGATTTTAGTTCCGTTTTCACATTTCTATAGAGCATTTGTCGAGGAAGGTTTAGGTGCATGAAACATTAATGTATGACAAAAGGGAGCCGAGCAGTGATGATTTTAGTGAAGCAAGTCCATGAAAAAACGGACGTCTGAGCGTTTTCTTGGCTTATCCTGTCTAAACCGTTAAAGATATGTCACAACGATGGACTTTATTTTATACCGTGTAGAGATTGATGCTTATTATCCGGTTTATCCAGAAAAATTAATGTAAACCCTGTTTACCGATACAAAACCTCAGTTTTTCCCTTTTTTTTTTTTTTACCATTCCTATTTGCTTTTGGCATGACTGTAAATAAAGTACAGGAACAGGCATGTAACGTGGCTGGAGACTGTTTTGCTCATGGACAACTTTATGTGGCCCTTTTGCATGTCACTTCAAAACTAAATCTGTTCTTGTTGACGTCAGGAGGAAAGACAGCTAATGTCGTTTACAAGGCAATCTTATAAGACCTACGTTAAACCTCGACATAAATTCAAAATTGCTCCCGTGCGAAGCTGCGACGGGTCGCAAGTAATAAATAAAACAAATGGAAGCTATAAAACTATAAATCTATCTTGCACTGATTGATTTGATGTGCGACGTTCATACATCTGTGTATGACTGAGGGCCTGATTCAGAGATGTACGCTAATGCCGCTGCAATTTTGTACGCAGCGACTGTGCAAAAATATTCAAATGATGCGGCTGGCGGTGATTTGTATTGAGACTCCCTCAGGCGTTTTTGCAAATGCAAGTGACTGTGTGCAAAGACGCAGCTTGGTTGCATTTGTTGGACTTCTGTGTAACCCTATGGTCTCGCAGGATCACTGCCAGAATGCCAGAGCCATTTTTTTTCTGCGTACTAGATCGCAGGAAGAGAGTGCCTGAAACGGTCACGACATGCCTGCGTTTTCATCGCCGCTCCCGTTGCCCATAAATGGTGCCTTCCTGTCAATCACTTTGCAAATAAGTCCTTACTGCGAGCTTCATTGGTAATGAAACTTGGCTCATCGGTAATGTGACTCGGATTCATGCACAGACCGCCGATAATCGCACAACTGCATAAACATCGGCATTCCGTCCATCTCTGAATCAGGCCCTGAGAGCCTGATTCAGAGCCGGACGCTATTTGCGTTCGCTCGTTCAGAAAAAGGGGCCGGATATTTAAATAGAGCGCTCGCTCTTTGCGGTCTGTTGACGCCTCTATGTTTGCGCTCGCTATTTTAAAAAAAACACCCCCTGGCCACTCGCATCCTACGTCATCTCCGCTATTTATTAGATTGATAGAGTACATCGAAAGGCGTATGAACTGCTCGCAGTGCTTTTGGTAGGATTTTCCTACCGTAATCATGCGAGCAGTTCAGGCTAAAAGACAACCAAGTGACGTGGTCGATGACGCTGCTTTGTTAATTATGCACACCCTTAAAACGCCCGTTTTGACCGTTTGGCACGCCTGCGTTCGGATCTCCACTCCCCGTTTTCAAGCACCTTCCCCTGTTACCACCCACAAACGCCTCATTCTGTCACTCAAATTAGCAGGCATTCGCTATTTTGCGAGCACACAATTTCCGACCGCAATGACTGGTTCGCGCATGCGTATTACAACCCATATGCATGCGCAGATGTGCGAACATCGCTCGGAGCGAACGAGCGGCCACTTACGAGCGGCTCTGAATCAGGCCCTGAGTTTGAATATGTATAAATAGGGCTCCAACACAAGCAGCCGTGGCTTTTCCTCACGCAGAGTTCCGTTATGCTACATCTGCTACTTTGTACATATGTGAAACCAATTCCTTTGCCATTAAAGTTGCAGCCCAGCTTCTCTGGTACACTAAAGGTGCCCACACACTGGACAATTTTAGGCACGATTTGCACAAAAACGATGTATCAGAACTATACATCGTTTAAAAACGTGCAAATCGTGCAGCTTCCAGGAACGATAACTATCCGATGCGTGGTCCCGCTGGTTGTTTGTCGTATCTTTTGGTCTTACCTACTGCAGGGAAGATCTGGCAATATCGTTAGCGATTTGGTGCAGATCGTGTTTCTGTACCATCGATCGTACGAGAAATCGTCCGATCTGCGTCATATGAGTGGCATTTCCCTGGACCCTCCATTTTGTGCAGCAGCGTGAGAAGACCAGAGTGGCAACACACGCAGCATTGGCAGCAGACAGCAGTTCAGACCAGATTCTACTGTTTTTGGTATGTGTGTACTGTTGGCCACCAATGTTTATCTCACTGAACAGCAATGTAGGCCCATAATGTGTAATTATTTTACACACCCTGAACACCAATGTCTATATACACTGGTCACCTGTGGTTGCCCACCAATAAAGTATGATTCCCCTGGACAACAATGAACACACAGAGCTAAAATGGTGCCTGCTTTATATACCCTTTAGTTAGTCCAGACCATTTTTTAAATTTAGAAGAAATGTTTAAGATAATCGTCAGGTGTGAACGATCTAAGGATTGTGAAATAGCGACGCACAATATATTGTTAGGTCGTTGGTAGATCATTTGTCAAAATGAACACTTTATGCACGATATCGATTGTCAAGGACTGCTGGGGAGTTCAAGGGAAATCTTTGACGACATTGAATCGTTTGCGAGTCGTCCAGAGTGTGGACACCTTGAGTGGCTGTTCGCTGCGTCTGCGATTCGAGTAAGTTACAAAATGGAAAGAAAAATACAATACACTACTCCTTTCAGAGCGTCTCAGTCATGCTGGGCGTCGTGCATCATATACCATACGGACACCCAATAAATGAGGACACATCTGTACCAGGTGAGTATATGCAAATACCAGAAGAACCTTTCATGGAACCCTATTTTGTAGTATCAGTACATAGCTGACATTTTCTTGGGAACAAACCCATCTGAAAATCATGATGCATGTAACCAAAAATGATTATTGCAAACCACAATAAACCTAGGGAGGAGATCTGTGAAGGGTCAGACAGTGGGGATTGCCTGAAAACCAGTGAGATTTTCAAATTAATTCTAATGGACAATGCATTTCATGCAGGAACTTTTGGGACAAGTGCAGCATGCCCTGAGAGCCAGGACACACTGTAACCATTCAACAATAGTATCTAATTGCTTTGCTGCTTACCTGTTCATATCAATGGGGCTGGAGGTCAGTAACTGCTTAGCCAATGGCAAGCAGCCAGCATGTAAGCACTGCTTCTGATTTTCTGAGCTTATGTTCATTTCTACAGCAAATGCTTGTCAGTGGGTATTTTAATGAGCATTTCAAATGTCTGTGGTAAATTGTGATTTTCCTTGACAGAGTAAAATCTACCAATTAATAATAGTTTAAGGGGGGAATTCAATTGTTAGCACTGGGCGTTTAACTAATGGTCGTCTATTGGAGCAATTCAATTGTTGCTCTAATCAGACGCCCATAAGTATTTTACACGCCCTAAAGGATGGGGTTTAGACGCGATAAGTGGCAAACCACGTTTAAAATCCTGGTTTGGGCATCTAAACTAAGGACTTTTCACACATATATTTTTTTTGACTGCCCTGGCTAATGGGCATCTAATCGGAGCAACAATTGAATTGCATTGATAGACGCCCATTACTTAAGACACCCAAAAAATCTATTGAATTACCCCCTTTAGTGTACAGTAGATCTTATTACATTGTGTCTACTATATATAGTTCAATTCCAGCACATAAATCCCCATGTCCCCCACATATAGGACTTCATTCAGAAGCGGCCGCACGGTCGTACGCCACCAATGTTCGCTGTACTGCGCATGCGTAAAGTTGGCAATGCGCGTGCGCAAACTAGCCGCTACGATCAGAAATTTCTCTCTCCTTGAACACAGCCAGGTCGGTAGTTTGAGTGACAGATTGAGGCGTTTGTGGGTGGTAACAGGGGAAGGTGCTTGAAAATGGGGGAGTAGAGATCCGAACGCAGGCGTGCCTAATTATGCGAACGGCGTTTTATGGGAGTGCATAATTAACAAAGTAGCGTCATGGCACATGTGACATGGGAGGTTTTTACACTGACATGATTGTAGAGCTTAAGAGAGGGTATGGTCAACCTTAATCTCTACGACCAGTTCCGATGGTCTCGATTAATCCTTATATGCCCGGAGATGACGTGCAATGAGTACGAGAAGGGAGCGTATTTTTTTGAATTCCCACCACTTCCTCCCCTTGGTCGGCCAGCTTCCGATCCGAACTTAGGGCCGCAACTTGCGAGGGAATCATTTGAATATCCGGCCCCTTTTCCCATACGACCGTGCGGCCGCTTCGACCGACTCTGAATGAGGTCCATAGTCTCAAGGCTAATACAAGGACCATAGCACACGCGCCAAATATGTCAACATGTATCCGTTACAAACTTAATTACACAGACTACTAACAAGCAGCAAAGGTTACTTTAATAGAGGCTATTTTTGATAGCTGCATCTGAAATATGTCCTCCAAATATGCTTATGGTAGCCCATTTGGGGTTATAGCCCATGGTTTGGCAATGCAAGCTTTAAGGTTTACTTATTGCTTATGGAAAGCATTAGTTGACTTTTATTAAAAACCAGCAAATCCGTCCCCGCTTCATCCTCGCCACCAACTACACCCTTTGGGACTTTATTCTTTTCATCAGGTTTATTTACTGTTTCTCTAACCTTTTGTATTGGACCTATAGTGGTCTTACTCCCTCTACGGAGGGACTATTTTTGTTTTGTTTTTCTCTTATCTCTTTCCTTTTTTAAGGTGGAAAGAGAGACAAGAAATATAAGGATCATTTTGTCACAATGTAATCTGATAGATTAGTATGTTTCGTAGGTTATATTATTGCTCAAACAGCCCCCCTGAAGTGTCTTTTGACTCTTCGCAAGCCTTTTTCTTCTTTTTTTTTAATATATATATTTTTCCTGATCTTCTTTTTCTAGTTTTTTTTTTTTTTCCTTATTTCCATGGTACTATATGAATAACCAAATATATATCAAAATGTTTTTTTTTTTTTATTTTCTCTGTTGTATTACTGTTCTGGTGATTATGTTACTGTATATTTTTATTTATTTTTTGTTATTTTATTTAATCGTTACTTTATATGTCTCTTTTTGAATGTTATGTACCTTCTTTTTCTATTTTTTTTTTTTAAATTTATCTTCCCCTTCACACATTTTGTTCCACAAGTATCGCATTTTTTTTCAGCACTCAATATGTTCTCTCTCAGGCCTTTCAAGAGGGGCCCTTCTATATCCCTTACACTCATGTTGCGTTTCTCTGTTGCTCAGCCACACCCCCCTAGGGCTTATAGCCCTCTCGCTGACCTATGTGCTTTATTGTCACATAGTATCCCCTCCCATTGTCAGCAATATTGGTCCCGGCCTACCTTGCCGAGAGACCTCTTACCTTGCCCTCCCCCCCTTAGTTTTTTCCTTGTCCCCATCCCTCTCCCCCACTGACCACGCAATACTCTCTTTTATGCACTCCATTCCCGTTCTGTCCCATTTTGCTAACGCCCTCTCATTACACTTTTTACTTTTTTTTTTTCTCATTTCTTCTTTCTCTTTTTATTTTCCTCCCTATACTTATATTAGCTTTTACTTTTTGGTTTGTTACCCATGGGTCTCCGCGTTTTATCTTTTAATGTGAAGGGGCATAATAGCCCCCAGAAACGGGGAAAGCTTTTTGATTCTCTTAAACTACATCAAGGTGATTTGGTTTTCCTGCAGGAAACTCATTTTCTGCACAGCTCCCACCCAGAACTCCGTTCCAGGGCCTACCCCGACACATACCACGCTTGTGACCATGCTACTAAAAAACGTGGGGCGCGATCCTATTTGCTCGTCACCTCACCTTTGAACCCTCTGATTCATTTGCGGACAGGGAAGGCCGCTTTCTTATCCTGGTGGGTAAGCTCAACAATAGACCTATGTACCCTAGTAAATTTTTATGCCCCTAACAAAGGTCAACATATGTTTTTCCCCAAATTAGACTCTGTTATCTCTAGGTTTCGTCAGGGTGAACTGTTGCTGGGGATTTCACCACGGTTCTGAACAATGCCTTAAACCGCTCTGCTCCTACAACTGCTTCTTCTCCTCCCCCGGACTCTCGACATTCGCGATCCCTCCATGGTCTCATGAGATCTCAGCTTCTTTACGATTCCTGGAGAATCAAGCAACCATCCACCCGTGAGTATACGTTCTATTCCCACCCACACAATTCATATTCCCGTATTGATATGATCCTGCTCAGCCACTATTTTACCTTACATCTTCATTCAGCCCAGGTTCACCCTCTTATTTGGTCTGACCACGCTCCCATTTCTATTGATATTTTCGGTTTATTACCCCATCGTCCCGCGACCTGGCGTCTTAATGACTCTATACTCCATAACCCAGATATAGTCTCTTCTATTAAATCTCATATTAAAGATTATTTTGATCACCCGGATATTTCTAGAACTACTCTTTGGACGGCACATAAAGCAGTGCTACGAAGGCACCTGATCAACATAGCTTCCAGGGAAAAAAAAAGAATCCCTTACTCGGATCAATGAACTCTCTATTCAACTACACACCCTAGAATCTATGCACAAATCCGCCCCCACTCCTGCAAATTTAACTGCCCTCCAGGAGACCAGGTCCAAACTTGATCTCCTCCTTCTCTCTGAACAGGTGGCCAAACGCCTTCGATGGCTTCGCCAGACCTTTTATGAGAAGGGAGATAAAGCAGATAAAATTCTTGTGGCTCGTCTTCGTACAGCTAGAACCCACAAAAATATAATTTCTATACGTAACTCCCATGGTCAGTTGATTCACGACCCAGTAAATATTCAAACTGCTTTCCAATCCTACTCAAATCTCTACAACCTCGCGGCCCCCTCGGATACAACACCAACCATCTCTTCTTCCCAGTTAATATCTGACTTTCTTGCTAAATCCCAATTACCACGCTCGTCCACTAGTGCTCTCGAGCATCTTAATGCTAAGATCTCATCTGATGAGATTGAACAAGTTATACGTTCCCAAAAATCTGGCAAATCCCCCGGCGCAGATGGCTTCACGGCAGCATATTATAAGAGCTTCTTGGATCTGCTTGCCCACCACCTGCACATCCTCTTTAATGATGCTCTCCGAGGTACCGATTTCCCTACTGAAATGCTAGAAGCCAGAATAATTGTGATTCCCCAAGGAGGGCAAAGACCCGCTTAATTGCGCCAGTTATAGACCCATCTCCCTCCTTAATCTAGACATAAAGATATACGCTAAGATTTTGGCAAATCGATTGAACACCCTCCTTCCCTCCCTGATCCATTACGACCAGGTCGGGTTTGTCCCTGGTCGTCAAGCTAGGGACAACACTAGACGTGCCATTGACCTTATTCAGATAACGAACTCCAGGAGATCCCCTACTATTATGCTTTCTCCCGATGCTGAAAAGGCATTTGATTGGATCTCCTGGGGTTTCATGAAGGCCGCCCTTGAGGCGTTTGGCTTCACGGGGATTTTCTCACGGGTGTATCAGCTTTGTATTCTGCTCCCTCTGCTATGGTTCTTATCAATGGTACCCCCTCTAATTCATTTTCCATTACCAACGGTACCTGGCAGGGCTGCCCCCTATCCCCTGTTATTTTTGCCCTTGTGATAGAACCGCTTGCCTCTCAGATCAGATCCCACCCGGATACATGGGGGGTGCAGGTGGGCGCACTCATTCCAAGATAACTCTCTTTGCAGACGATATCCTGCTTTCCCTAACCCAGCCACTGATCTCCCTTCCTAATCTTTTCACTGTTCTGCGATCCTGTAGTGCTATTTCTAATTATAAACGTAATTATTCAAAATCAGAAGCCATGCTACTTCACGTACCCCCTCCAATCACTGAGGCTCTTCAGACCGCCTTCAAGTTTAAATGGCAATCCAAACGGATCCGATATTTGAGGATTTACCTCACTTCCCGTTATGATCTTCTCTATCATGAGACCTTCCCACCTCTTTTTCCCAAAATGCAAGCTGACCTAAACTCTTGGAATCGTCTCATTATTTCTTGGCTGGGCAGGATCATATCGATTAAAATGAATATCATACCCAAATGGCTTTATCTGTTCCAAACACTTCCTGTTGCTGTACCAGCCACCCTTCTCCGAGATATTCAGAGGGCTTTAGTCCACTTTATCTGGAACCACAGACCCCCCCGAATTTCGCCCAATGTCTTGAAGAAACCGGTTGATGCTGGTGGCAGAGGCCTCCCAGATATAAAACTTTATTACCTAGCCTCCCATTTCTCGCAAATTGTCACCTCTTTTTCGCCTCCAGGGTCAATTTCCTGGCTAGACCTAGCAACTGCTAGAAGTTGCCCTCCTTGACTTAACCTCCATATGGGGCCTGTCCCCCGCACAACGCCCTGTCACCTTTAAGCAACTCCCTGCAGTTAAATTTAATATTTCCCTTTGGGATCGACATTCTCTCAAATTGAATCTAACCTCTCCAATTTCCCCCCTAACTCCCATTTGGTTCAGTCCCTTATTTCCCCCTGGCTCCTCCACCAAAAAAAGCACACTCATGGTCTAAAGTGGCCCTTAGGTTCCCTGTAGATTTCTCCACTCAGGGCCAATAGTTGTCCCTGTCAGAACTTCAACTACAATGCCCATCCCAAATACTGAACCACTTTGAATTTTTTCAAATTAGCCATTTTTTGCACTCTTTACCTTCTACATCGGTACTTAGGGAACTTACTCCCTTTGAACACCTTTGTAAATATCGTCCCCTAACCAAAGTCTTGATTTCGCAACTTTATTCTATCTTCCTTGATGTAACCCTCCCCCCTACAAGATCTCATGAGACTGCGCTTAAACAACAGATTTGGCATATAGCTGCTCTGGAGGAGATAACCTATTACCTCCATGATAGAGGACACATATTTACCCAAGTATGGGCTCCCTGGCTTTCTGCTGAACATAGACCTCGGCCCCCATCTTTTTCTGAGGGATGAGCACTTGCGGAGACCCATGGGTGGTAGCTGCGGACTCCTTCGCCTCACTCTTTTTTTTTTCCATCGCTATTACATATTTACCTTTTATTTCTCTCAGTTTAACCTGATATTTTTTATTCCATTTATTCATGTGGTCATTTTCCCCTTCGATTTCCCTCCACTTATCCCCCCCCATAACTTCTATGTTGCGATCGATGTTTCTTATCCAAGTGCTTATTTGTATTAATAATTTGGTTATCAATTTATATCCGATGTCACTATTCACAGATTGTATTACATCTTGTTTTTTTTCTATCTCTAATTGATTTTATTTTTGATTGTGCAGAGATATTTGATAATTGTATTGTTTTTTGTTCTGCTGTCAATGACATGGTTTTGATGTTTATTTTTCTGTTATGACTGACCATTCAAAAAGAATTTGAAAAAAAAAAAAAAAATACAGCAAAGGGCTATCATAGGTTAACATGTCATGAGAAATGTTCAATTATGTGTAACATGTTTTGTGAATTCACCCCTACCCTATCAATGGCTATTATATGTATTAGGAGTTAAGCAAATTCCATACAATGTCATTAAACAGACAGTAAAGTCAGCCCTGCCCAAATGAGCTTACAATATGGAGAGGTGTCTTGAAAACTTAATGCATATGGTAGGGGAATAACAATTGTATCTGTTGGTGGGGAAAACGTGTGCAACTACTGCAAGGCAGAAGCCTTATGTGCAATCAATATGAAAACAACCATTGGTGATGGACGTTTGTGTGCAGTGCAACTTCGACAGTATGATACTGTTAGAATAAAGCGAGACTGTGGAATGTGGAGACATAGAGCGGTATCCAATTATCCCCGAACATTGTTCGGGCGCTAATTGATCCCAGCGATCGGCGAAAAACGGGGATTTTTTTGCCGATTATCACCGTTTTTCGCCAATATTTTTTTCACCCTATCCTATTATTTAGAACGAAATAGGATATATCTCATGAAAACACAGGATCCACGATGAGCTCAAAGACCTATGTGTTTTTTCGCCCTTTTTAAGGTCTAAAAAGGTACTTATCGTGGATTATTTTTTGGGACGCATCAGGTCCTGAAAAAAAAAAAAAAGGCCCGATAAGTGCCGGCATCGGGCTGACTTTGGGGATAATTGGATACCTCCCATAAAATTTTAAATTGTGGTGGCAGCTTGTGCCTCCTAATAGGCTATAGAGATCAGCAAAGGAGGTGCTTGGCCACTCATCTACTGATCCGTTCATCAAAGTGCCCAAAGAGTACTGCAAGGCTTGGGGCTCTGGCAAATCAACTTTGGGGGGGTTGTTTAGCTTGGGAAAACTATTAAGTAGCAGAATATCCTTCACCTGCCACTCAATGCTGTAACCTGAGACAAGGGGGTAAATTTACTAAAGGTCGAATTTGTGAGTTTAGCCATTTTTTTTCATCTCGCAAATTTACTAAAGACAAACTTAAGTGAGTTTGAAGTGAGTTATTTTTTTTTCACTGTTAAAACTCATGTGAGATTGCAAACTCGAAAAAACTCACCATCGGCCAAAATAGGAAGTACTTTAGATGAAAAAGATGCAACTCGCAAATTTACGAACATTCGAGTTTCCAATCTCGTGTGAGATTGTAGCAAACTCACTGTGAAATAGAAGTTTTAAACACTCACCTCCTGAGCTGCGAGTTTGGCTGAAACCTACACAAATCATTGTGATTTGTGTATGTTTTTTTTTTTTAAACTTGTTTAAGTAGGGTTAGTTATTTAAAAAAAAAAAATAAATTATGTGAGGTCCCCCACCAAAAGACTAACCAGCCCTGAACTTGCCAGCCTGTCCTGGTACCTAAAATTACGGGGACAAAACGAGTAGGGTTCCACTGTAAATTAGGTACCAGCACCAGGCTGCAGGGACAGTCTTGGTTTTAATTATATGGCTAAAAAATTTGCATAGGGGTACCCCTATAATTAAAATCAGGACTTTATTGGAGGGGTCCCCAACTGCCCAGGGATCCCTGGCCTGGGCTGACTAGCGGTCAGGACTGATGCTGCAGCTGGGGGGCCCGGTGAAAGGGCTCCCCTGGCTGTGGCATCAGTCCCCCGCTAGAAAGGGTCCAGGGCTGGTTTGAAATATAGGGGTACCCCTATGCAAAATTTTTGCCCCTATATTTCAAACCAGCCCTGTCCCACCTGTCTGGTGCTGGTACCTAATTTACGGGGGTACCCTATTCATTTTGTACCCCGTAATTTTAGGTACCAGGACAGGCTGAAAGGACACCCTTAGCTGTGGCATCAGCTCCCCACTAGAAAGGGTCCAGTGCTAGTTTTAATTATAGGGGTACCCCTACGCAAATTTTTTAGCCATATAATTAAAACCAGGACTGGTCCTGGTACCTAATTTACAGTGGAACTCTTCTAGTTTTGTTCCCCGTAATTTTTGGTACCAGGACAGGCTGGCAAGTTCGGGGCTGGTTAAGCTTTAGGGGGGGACCTTTTATGTCTTTTTTTTTATTTTTTTATTATTTAACCCGTTTTTTACAGGTCTTAACATACAAGCAGCTTACACATATCTCACTGATATGTGCAGGCTGCTTGCTGGAATGAGTATGGAAGAGAGAAAACACTGCAATCTCGGGTGAGTAATCTCACTTAAACTCTCCTCTAAACTTGCAATTTGGAGGAAAAAACTTGATCTGCTTCACCATTGAAAAACTCACTTTCACCTAAACTCACTTCTTAGTTAATTTGCGAGTTGTTAAAGGGAAAACTCACCCGAGTTTTGGTGAAACAAAATGAGTCTAAAAACTAAAAAACTTGACCAAACTCGAATCTTAGTAAATTTACCTCAAGGTGTTATTTTAGATAATCACCTGGTTAAGGAGCTGTACTCCTAAATGAATTCCTAATTACCATGTAGTCTGGATTGAATGCTTCATAAAATATCTAGAAACATCTAGTACATCCAAGCTGACAGCAGATGGATAAACTGTTATGAAATTGGTAGTCCAGCAACTGGAGAGACAATAGTAAGGACGATTGAGCACAATTAGTCCAGCAGTCAACAGTGGTAGTTCAGTGGATCTTTTAAGCAACCGGGCCCATTTATCAACGAGTGATATTCTTGTTATCACTCGTTAGAAGTAGCAGTTCCAGAGGTAGGGCTGCAACGCAGTCCAAAATTCTAATAGGGGAGCCACACTAACTGTGAGTGAGACCCGACCGGCGATGTTTGGCAGCATTTGGGTGGCAGCTGGTGTGGCTCCCCTATTTGAATTTTGTAGCCCCACCTCATTACTAATCTTAAATGGTACTCCAACCAAACGTCTCCTAACTGTCACGTAAAAATTACCGTTAAGAGCTGATTAGTTGGAGCACCATTTAAGATTTGTAATGAGTGATGGCTCACTTATCAACGAGTGAATTCTTGTTGTCACTCCTCAACTGTTTTGGCGCAACCCTTGATTTTTCACCTGGCCTATGTGTTTACCTAATTTTTCCCTATTTTCCATAGTCCTCCAATTAGATAGTTAACATTCAGCAAAAAAAAAAAAAAAGGTTGTTTGATAAAATATTTAAATGATACTGAAAGCCTTTATTTCTGAATGTATATATTTTTAAGGCCACTGTAAGGATAACAGGTTTATGTGTGCCCTTTTGCTGATCATTCAGACTTCCCTTGACAAAGGCACACTTTGTAGTGGGTACGGTACCCCAGCACATTATTAGGTTCACTGAACACATGGGAGCAAACAACAGCAAAGGTACACCGTGGTAAACAATTACAGGTTAAACTAAAATATATTCAAAAATTTCCAATTTAAATATCATAGTATCAGTCACAACAGATCTTAGGCACCTTCACAAGGTAGCACGATTAGAGTTCTTGTCCCTTACCAGAGTCCGCTTGGTGCAAATATTCGCTATGGGGAGCAACTATCTTTGCATGGATATGCTATGTATGGTATCTCCGCAGCCCCCTCATCACAACAAACACTTCTAAGCCCACAGTCTGGTCTCTAGCTCTGTCCTGAAATCTAATTGTGGTCTCTTACACTTTAACACCGTATCCTCTTGAGCCTGTAGAAAACCTATCACTTATGCTGGGTGCACACTGTGATGACTCATCTGGCAGTAAACAGATCCGCTGTCCGAACGGTCGATTTGCCTGTACACACATGCAGATGCACAGATATATCAATCAGATATATCGTCATCGGCTGTTCTGAAGGGCCGGCCCAATAGGTCTATTAACGATGTCGTTCACAGATTTATCGGGAGCACACACTTGCCGATGCACATGTGATATATCATTCGTTGACCTAATGAACGATACATTGACAAGTGTGTACCCAGCTTTAGACTTGATCTTACCTTGCTGCTAGACATATAGTGGAATAAGAGTCATTCTTCTCTTTCAAGGAGCACCATCTTGAACATCTGGGAGCACTGAGGAAAGGTTAAGAAGCTTATCTACCAAAGTTCTATCCAAACTTAATGAATAACAATAAAAAATATAGGATGGATATATAATATACACACACAAAGGCAAAAATACACTGTCTGTCCTGAGGAAGGGGTCACGCTCCCCGAAATGTCGACCACATTAATAAATACCCCGGACATGGGGCTACTTGTTTAAAGACTGGAGTCTCTGAGTGCCACCTATTTTTACCTTTGTTTGTGTTGTGGGGGTTTTGTGACCATCAGGGAAGGCATCGGAGCAATGATATAAATAAGAGCACTGGAGTGCCGGAGGCCATCTGTGGAAAATATATATATATATATATATATATATATATATATATTATAGTGTGTATATATGTGTATATATATCCTATCTTATATAGCTGCAGCTAACCTGTTTAGGGACTATGACTTTCTGCTTTGGCCTTTCATGGAGACAGGAAAATACAGGGGCTGTTTTGATATTTATTTATGGTCAAGAGGGATAAAAAGAAATATACGGGCAGTTCAAATTCACCCTTCCCCTGAGTCCTTTGGCAGCACAAATGTTAATTTCTTGTATTGAATTAAGAATATTTTGGGCATAAATTAGTAGTTTACTTTGGTGTAACCCTGTGGGTATCTGCGGTGAGATTTTAATTTTAGGTTCTAGACACAATGGGCTCAATTAAATTCAACGCGAACTGAATAGCTACGGGAAGGAGCTCCCAGAGCTATTCAATTAAGTGCTCTGTTAACCCTGACTAAGGATTTCTTCTCGCTTCCCTCCTGGGATGCGAGCAGAAATCCGACAAAACTACAGATGCAATGCTGTTTTCTGCCCTTAGTGCGGCGGAAACAGAATCGCGCCGGGAAGTTTAGTCGGAGAATGCTCATTCTCGCAACTAAACACCCTGTTTAAGGCGGGAGAATGGGCATTCCCCAACCTAACATTGCTCAGAATTGAATAGCTCCGGGAGCTCCTTCCCGGCGCTATTCAATTTGCGTTGAATTGAATTGAGCCCAATGAGTACTTGTGAAGTCCTGCTACTTTGGTAGTAGCAGGTTTAATTTTCTAACCTCACTTTTGATGTTGAGGTTGGGAACAAGTCCTCATACATGATAGGGGTCTGACTTTACTTTGGTAGACGAATGTAGTGTTTATCCCGTGTCTTCACACTGGGATGTTCTATTACTCTCAAGCAGTGGGTGTTCAATTGTTCGCAAATTCCTGTTTTATATGTAGTCCCCGTTTCTTCTTTTTTCAATTTTCCCCATTGGGTGGATAAAACTGTGGTTAAAATGCTGTACGAAACATTACTTCGGTACACAATTTAAATCTTGCATGAAGTTCTGTGCTGCCTTAAATTATGAAGCAGTTGTTGTCGTCTCTGTTCTTTAAACCTTCTGTGCTACTGCTTACTATTCTCTTTCCATTACTTTTCCGGTAGCATTCGACATTGCACACTGAATACATTGCCTTCATTTTACAGTATTAGCAAGTGATCTAACAAGTCTCCTGATAAATAAATTCTCCTTCACCACACAATTCTCTATGCTTTTTATTATGGTTTAAAAATGGAGCATATGAAAAAGCTGCGTGCAAAAATAATACTGTCTCTCCATTAGAGCTTAGTGGATTCCGGATCATAATGACGAATCCACGATTCGTCACACATCACAATCTATGTCAGGAAATCGGGTATCCCCTCCAACTTTCGGACAGTGTTCTTGCACGATTCAACTCGTTGTCGTATCTGCTCTTTTGTGGATTTCTGGGTACCCACCTAGCACACACACAATGCATTTTCAGTTCCTTTGTCACAATATGCTGAACCCGTTCGAATGAGATGCCAAGTGAAGCCGAAAGTTCTGGTAAAGTTAACCTTCTGTCATTTTGCAACATCTCCGCAACTCTTGACAATGTTGACATCTGTAACCGCGGTGGATGGTCTCCCAGAACGTGATTCGTCAGTCACTCGCGTATTACCCTCTTTGAAGAGCTTCCACCACCTAAATACTGCAGCATGGCTAATTGTTTCTCCACCGTATGCTTGCCATGACATTTCATGAGCTTCATTTCCGCTTTTTCCAAGTTTAACACAAAATTTAGTTGCAAATATCTGACTTAGTCTCACAGACACATCATCCGCCATGACGAAACGTCCGAAAATCTTCCACTTGCTGTGACCAAGCAAAGAAGACTACGGCAGTCCAACCGCAACTTCAGACACATCGATGTATGAGCTTCACAATAACCAATATACCGCTGCCACGTCTACCTATGGGACAGAAAAACAGAGGCAGTCTCATTACTTTTCAAATTCTACATGAGAATAAATGACGAGGTATAACTGGCCGTCAGGAGAATAAATCCTATGGCAAGGAAATAACTTAAGAGGCTGAAAGAAGCCTGGACCTAAATCGCTTAAAGGCACTCAATGTAAGTTGGTCGATCAGACCCCGTGGTTTCACTGTATCTAAGATAAAGATCCATTTGGCCTCTGTTTATAGCAATCTCTTATTGCGATCACTCTTATAATTGACAGGGGCAACTCTCGCAGACCGGACTTGTTGGAAATGTGGCATCCTATGACCATGCAAAGTTGAAAGGCAATGAGGAGTTCAGTACCAATATATTTGTACTGCTAATTATTTATATGGAGATAGCATGTCTCAAAATAAATGTTTTAGTCTTTTAATATACAATGGTTATTTCAAGGCTTTAATATTTTGGGAATGAATTATCCAGATTAATTAACAAACAATTTTATATTGCTAATATACTTACTCTAACAATGATAACTCTTGCCTTGGTCCTCCCAGGTGTTGAAAATATACTTAAACATTGGCTTCATTTTGCAAGCTGCAATAGATTGTAAACTGCAGCAGCTTCTTTTACATCCTCAACTGCCTTCATAAACATACCCTATGGATAGAGCCATCTCTATATATAATAAGTCATCCATCCCATCTAATTTAACAATTTCCAAGTGAACCAAAGGAAAATGAGTTTACTACAGAATAAATCACGATAGAGGTCAAGAAAAAGAAAAAATGACAAGAAAGCTGACTATATTTGCAGAGGGCTTTTACATCACATTTAAAAAAGAAAAAAAAGTACTCCCTTTTAAAGGGCGCAATCTATATCCGTCCATAAATATTTTGTTAAAACAAAACTTTTAATACGCTTTATAAACATTTTTCTTAAAACTTCATTGGAGTAAGATAAAGGACAGATGTAGTTGTACAAATACCAGTGTGGGACTGCTTTATGGTGTGGGGTCCTTAGGGGCTGTTTCCACCGGCATCTAATTATTGAGAGAATCCACTTCGTGCAAATGAAGAGTAGTCTTCTACATACTCCCAATGAAGTGTTCATTTTTTATAAAGATTCTTTTTTGACTGATATATAGAGGGTGCCCCTTTGAAAATAAGTACTGTTTTTTTTTTTTTTTATTATTATACTAGTTTATGCTCATGGGTGCACCTCATGTTTAAGCTAATATAACTGACTAAAATGCACAATCATTGATTATGAATACTACTTTACAGTAAACCATTTAATTGTCTCAGATTTGTTGACTGTTCCTGTGCAGCCCCCCTTTCCCCTCCCCAATTCCCTACATTTTGCAAAGCTTTCACATCAGGGATGGCCAGACTATTGGACTTGATGATCTACTTAAATCTAAAAATCTTTTGTGATCTACCAACCCTGAAAAAAGGGCCTGGCATGCAAAAAGAGGGCATGGAGTGCAAAAAGGGGGAGTGACCTTGCAGCAAGGGGTCTGTCCTGCCGAAATCACATAGTATCTCCATTTCATATTACGCCACACATTAGCACATAGTAGTGTCCCTTATTCTCATTACACCACATAGTAGTGTCCCTTATTCACGTTACGACACACAGTAGTGCTCCTTATACACAATGCCAACAGTAGTGCCCCTTATACACATAATACCCACAGTAGTAGTGCCCCTTATGCAGTGCCCCCAGTAGTAGTCCCACCTCCCAGTGCAGAACAGCCCCCACACACCTGTGCAATATCCCCCCCCCTCTGTGTTGAATCCCACCCCCCTGTGCAGATTCCCCATGTCCCGCTCCCAGTGCAGAACTTACCTGACTTCACGCTGAGCATGCTGTGTCACCGATCCCTGCTGTCAGGGCTCCTGCTGTCACTCCCGCTGACTGGATCAAACTGGATCTGGCAGGTGCACAGGCTCCTCACATCTGCATCACTGGGAACGCTGGAAGGCAGAGGCTAAATA
Organism: Taudactylus pleione; assembly: GCA_031769625.1. Taxonomy (NCBI): domain Eukaryota; kingdom Metazoa; phylum Chordata; class Amphibia; order Anura; family Myobatrachidae; genus Taudactylus; species Taudactylus pleione. Next base: position 9,406,607 of record JAUIMM010000015.1, on the reverse strand, counting down.
CAGGTTGCTTTTATAGACAAGTTGGTCGTGATCTACCTGCGGGAGCTCCGCGAGCTACAGGTAGATCGCGATAAAATGTTTTGGCCAGGTCTGTTTTAAATCATACAAGAGCATGAACAATCAGTGCTGTACCCAGGGCACATATGTGCACTCCCCCTGTCTCTGGTGCATGAGACATCACTGAATAAACACAAGGAGTACAAAAATTGGTATTAGATGTGACCAAAGGACATGTCCAGCATCTTTCTGTGTAGTGGGTACCAGTCTCCAGGTGTCACACAAGTTGGAAAATAGTGCTGTTGTGTCAGCAGCCATACCAACCACTTGGTCTAGTGTCATGAGTGGTGGCACTGGTCACAAATCCCTCTTTATGGCCCTGACAAATTACACCAGAGCAAAGAAAAAAAAGAGAAGACAGGGGCAGAAACCACTGTGTATAAGTATAACACAAAGTTGCTTCCACTATAAACACATAAATTCCAGCACTGTTACGCCGGGTGCACACTGGGTGATATGTACCAGTACGATATGTCTGCCCGTCTGGTACACATTAGAACGAAGTAATGGACGACAGAACGATCCCTCTTTCCGACCTTCATTATCAGCAAAGGGGCTGCATGTGATATCATCCGGTTGTACGTGCATAACAACCGACTGTACAATGCCGCATTTGACTGCATGATTGTGCATATTGGCCGTAAACACTGAGCAATGCGACCAATATGTCCCGATTCGGCCAGAAACGACATATCGTGCCGACATCGTATCAGTGTGTACCCAGCTTTACAAACCTAAGGTAAAGAATTTTACTAATTGAATTTAGCTATGACCACAATATTACATTCAAAGGAATGAGGTAGAAAAACACTTTACTCCCAGGGTATATAAGTTGAAAACACTTGTTACATTTTATACAATATTTACAGGATAATGACAGTAGTACTTACAGTGAGTTATCAGAAACTGGTAAAATTTCAGCCGCATTACCACAGTTTAGTATAACTGTTTTTAGGTACAAGGATGTTCCATATTTGCATTGTCAGCTCAGCATTAAGTAGTTATCCAGTGGGATAATGGAAAACAAGTCTTCAATTTAGATGTTACTTATTGTAGCTAGTCATTCTCAATATTACGTTAGGTGAGTGACTGGCAGTGAAGCAGAGTACATCTGACTAATATTGATTTGCTATTGGCCTGTCTGAGGAATTGGTGGCACTGCATTAGATCAGGCATGTCAAACTCCCAATTGGGCCAAATAATCAAGGTTTAAGCTTGTGTGGGCCGCAAGAAAAAAAAGTCTAATGTGCAATTTGTATGGTTTTTATTCAGAAAAAACAATAAGGTTTTAATGTTTTGTTTCCTGTTACTTGATATCTCTTTCCTGCCACCAATTTTCCTATGTAAGAACAAATTTTATTGGATGTGATAACTTTTAAAACTAAACCAAGGTGAAAGTTCAGTCAATCTGAACCTAGTTGGAGACTATATAATAATATCACATATTCAGTGTGATCTGAGAGCTGTGTTATTCCCCCTCATATATCGCTGTACAGTCCCCTCTCCCCTATATAATAATACCACATATCAGTGTGAGCTGGGAGCTGTGTTCTACCCCCTCATATATCTGGAAGTACTGGGGAGGGGGGGAGGGGCTGGAAGGGACACGTTCCATGTTAGAGAGAAACCATATAAGTAAGCCCTACCTTGAAAATGTGCCCCTTCTAGCCCCCTCTCTCCCTCCAGCCACATGCCCTCTGTGTCCCCTCTTGCTCCCTGTGTCCCCCTCCAACCCCTGTGCCCCTCCCCCCCCCTCCAATTTACCTTCATAATCAAACACAGCCGTCTGCTCCTTTTCCAGCTCCTGCTCTTCACGGGCAGCTGGCACACATTGGGGGCGCGGACCTCCTTCAGTGCTCCTGACCAGGCAGGATGCAGCGGGGGGGTAGACTCAGAACAGCAAAGGCAGCCGGGCATGGCCAGAGGAAATTTTCCATGTCTACCATAGTGTGCATGGGCAGCATTGAGCTCCGTTCGTGGCAGCCAGCCATCAGGAACTGACCTGGCAGGCCACATTAACTTTTACTATTTTATAATTAAAGCGGGTTGCAAAAGTATGCGATAAGGGCCACGAGTTTCACATGTCTGGCATAGAGTGTTCTGAATATCAGGACATGTAATACTTGCGGTCAAGACAAAATAAAGGGGGATGGGGGATCGGGGATGCGGCAACCTTCTGTGGATTTTTGTGACTTGTACCCATTGCTAAGACTCTGGGGATTGATGTCCACTCTAGCAATTATAATTCAGCCAGGATGTATTTTCTAGTGGCCGGACTTGGTCTAGCCCTGATAAGCTTAATATATGCATGCTTGTATTTTGAAATACGTTAGATGCAGTGGCATTTCTATAATGGATGCAGGATGTTCTGTGCACACTGACCCATGAGTCAAGGGGGGCCATGTGCCGCACATCCTGTAACCAGAACTGTCCCCACTGCGTGCTGTACAGCAGATTCCCCCTATGTACATGTACAGCAGATTCTCTCTGCTGGCGGAGCCATCTTTTGTGTGCCATCTATGAAAAGATGGCGACAGCGCAGATGATGGAGACGGCTTTGGCACTGGGCCACAGCCTTTGCCTATTCCAAGCTGCAGCAATTTTCTTTGTGCATTGATGCAAAGTATAAGGTACAAAATAATAGTTTGGGAGTACCAGGTAGTAGACTCCCATGGGTATTGTAGCACCAAATCTGCTGTCATCCTTTTATAAAACAACAATGTGGAGTCAATTAGAGTATACCAAATGTTAGCTGGTTTTCAATTTTCCAGCAGAGGATTATGGCTTTCCAGATATATAACATGATGTAACAGGCATTTCTCTTCCAGGAAGGGAAACAAGGTGCATTTTCATATTTGATTAATTCCTGTGGGTTACTACTCCTTTTTCTATTTAGACCATGTTATTAAATGACCTGTGTAATGATCATAAGCAGCACCGGCTTGCACCTAGCAAGCAGTGTAAGTGCTGGGTGTCTGTCATTTGTTAGCAGACTCACTTTGCTAACGCTGTCTGCACCATTTAATGACAGAAACTGAGCTCTCTCACTGCCTGCTAGGGCAAACCGCGTATAATACAGAATTCAATACACTGGCTTTAATGATGCATACAAAATGTATTATGTTGGTTCATAGGGTCTGTGCACAGCAACCGTTTTAATCATGTTTTATTTCTAGGGTGGCACAAAACTGCAGCATCAGTCAGCATAATAAATCATACAAAAGTAAGTCGAACATAAAATCAAAACAAGAATATGCAAAGTTGGGAAAAAATGCTGTGATCACAAGACCGGGTGTAGAGTGCCTTGCAATGAGAGCAGTTATACATGTCACAGTACTACATTACAATTAATATATGGCTTTGGGCCCAATACATGCCTAGCCTCCCGATTTGGCCGGGAGCCTCCTGAAAATCGTGTGCCGCTCCCAGCCCTCGGGAAAGCAAGCAAGCCTCCCGGTGGCCACCGACCCCTCTGGACCCCCCGCAGTTACAACACAAACTCCCACAGCGGAGGTGGTCGATGACGTCATTCACTCTGAATCTCGTCATCGGGGGGTTAGAGTTAGGCACTTGGGGGGGAGGTTTAGGGTTAGGCACCCCTAAGGGAGGGTTATGGGGTAGAATGGGGTTAGTGAATACTTACCTTTTGACGATCCGGATTTTCACCCCTGCCGGGCTGCCGCTGTCGTGATTTGAACTGATTCCGTGTGATCAGCTTTAGTCTGCCTACCTAGCATTTAAAGAAAACCCACCCACCAGAGTAAAACACACCACCTGCAATAACTGAATATGGATGTCTTGTGATGCTTGCCAGATAGCCAACATCTTTGTTATGATAGATTATCTCGCCAGAAGAGGTAGGATTTTGCTCCCCACCATTTTAGCTAACTGACGACACCTTTTGTGTTGACAGCATTGATTGGTCAGCTGCCACAGCATAAATGTGCCCTCTACATGAGAAAACATGGAGGTGTATGGCATTCAAAATCCTTTTTATCTTTTGTGGTCAGAGAATGGAGTGTAACACAGGTGACTGTGGGGGTTAGCGTAATATTAGGAGGTGAAGAGTTCTTCATGTAATTCAAGCTATATTTTAACTACTATGGTTCCAGCACCTTGTGCTATTAAATATACAGAATGTTGTTGAATCTGACCTAATCCTCCATGTTTATTTTGTCAGGCTCCGTCAAAATGATAGAAGGATACAATCCGGTGCTACAATCCCTCCTAGGGACCTTGTTCACTTGGGGGCTGACTGCGGCAGGAGCTGCCTTGGTTTTTGTATTCTCTACTGGCCAGGTGAGTAGGAAGTGAAGATAATTAAAATACAATGTTTAATAGATAAAAAGTTGTTTATTCAAAATGCCGTTGTTTTAGCCCTTCCCCTGTCACTTTCTTCTACTCCTATTGTCTATTAAAGAATTTAGAGGTGCTACAGAACTGGGAGCAGAATAGGGGTATGGGTTAGTATTGTTAAATGTTCAAGAACGTTGACTACAAGCTAGCAAGATAAAGATTGTGTAACTTTGTGAAACTTGGCATCCTGTGCAAGAATAAAATCACAGGAGAACATTTATTAAAAAAAGAGGTACTATACATAACTGGTGTGCTTGGGCATGTGGGTCTGGGTCCTGTGTGCTATATAAGGTATTGTCTTTATATAGGAATCCATATGCTCGAGTTAAAGTGAATGAAATACTGTCTGTACCATTCAAATGGGACCAGAGAGGGGTTATCCACTTACCCCTATCCTCCTATATTTCTTTATATTTTGTATGGAGGCCTTAGCACTGGCACTAAGACTTAATCCTTATATGTTTGGCTATTTATCAGACTTAAAAAATGTATTACTTAATCTGTGGTGCTAAATTTAAATACCACCAAGCCTGTTGTCTATGGTTTGCAGTCGGCATTTTCTTTTACAGTAATTGGCAACCAACTTGCATCCAATATCTGGGTATACAGTTGACAAAGGATGTTAGATAATTGTTTCAGGCCAATTTTATCCCCTTGTTGTGTAGGATCAGTAGTGATCTGAAGACATGGCAACCCAAAACATTTAATATTATAAAGATTAATTTACTTCCAAGAGTCTATATTATTTACAAATTCTTCCTGTCTTGATCCCACCATCCTCCTTCAGAGATCTCCAGAAATGTATTAGAAATGTTATATGGTTTGGTAGGAGAATTTCTACTTCAGGGTCCATAGGGGGTCCACAGGGTTGACCTTGGGGTATAGGTTGGGAACCAAATCCGGGCACCACGCAGTTAAAGCTTTTAGCTCCCAGGATGCACTGGGTCCACTCTCCCTATAACCCCACCCCCAAGCCAGAGGCACCTCAGTTTAAGTTGGTGCCCGGCCGGAGTCGGGTCACCGTTAGCGCAGGGGGAGCTGATTAGCAGCCCCTAAGCTTATTTAATTTTTTTAGGGACAAAGTTTTTTCCATGGACTTTGGACTCTTCAGAGCGGCAGCGTCAGACTGTCCATAGGACGTCTAAGCTGCCGCTCCGTCAACCCGCTGGCGCTGAGACGCCAGTACAGATCTGGGGATCTCAGCGGGACCCCAGAGTCTGTACTAGCCGGACTCTGCGGGCGCCCAGGACTGCTGCCGGATCCACGGGGAGCAGGTAAGGTCGCGGATCACCGCTTATCCGCGCATTTAATATGCAGTCCTGTGCCTCCGGTCTCCGGGGACAGACCGGAGGCGCCGGCAGTGGCGGCGGGCCCCCCATACCCCGTGTGTCCACTAGACCACCAGGGACTTAACGATCGGTGCAGGGAGCCGGCGTCCCGGGGGTTAATAGCCGGCCAGGGGAGGCAGCCTTCCCTGTTACAGCGGCTCCTCCCCTCAGCTCAGCGCGCCTTTCAGTATGTATAGTCTGGCGTCGCTGAGCTGCTTCCTCCGCGGGCCACGCTTCTTCTGAGGTCTCCAGCGGCCATTTCTCTGTGGTGCAGCAGCAGAGCTCCGGAGATGGCAGTGAGCCCAGTCCCCCTGCGTACCTCACCATCAGGTCAGTGTACACAGCGCTGTAGCCTTCCCAGACACTGAATCTGGGCAGTTGAATGCAGTGTAATAGTGCAGTATATTATATGACATGTTTATGTATATATGTATATATCTGCATTGTATGTGACTTATGCTAGTGCTGACTGTCTGTACTTTATTCTCTCACCTGTCAGTGTATATCTATCCCTTTTCTTTATCTGCCCTAATACAGCTGTACTTAGGGTGGTTCTGAGACCTCACATTTATATACTTGTTAATATTTGTGTGGTTTGTCACATACTGTTGCGTGCTGCACGTTGCCATATTTTAGATGGAACTGTGTGTTGCATACGCTGAAAATGGGTCCCTGCAGCTAATTTTTGGCATCAGTCAGGACCAGTATAGCGCTGCTTAATATTTCCGCCAAGATTGGTCAGATATGTCTGACCAGGAGATAGAGCGTTATACTGCACCCATTTTTACTATCCTGCAAGTCATGTGCTGCAGGTGTTAGTGCGGAGGATTTGACTCATAAAGGGTTCTGTATGTGGCGTCATCTGGTGCTGGCCTCTTTCACGACCCCCTTGGGCGGTTTGTTTTCTCGGGATCCTCTCAATTGCGGATCGCCGGGCGGGCCCCATTGTTGTACCTCACTTGGGGTTACTTCACCATACTGCCCTTTTCATCTCAGGGTATCTCGCAGCTTCTTGCACTCTTCCCCTGTGACACAGACTACCGCTCCCTGCAGGGGTTTTTCGCAGTATCTGAATTCCCCCTGGTGCCACAATAGTCTGTCATTCCCCTTGCAGGGATTACCACAACAGCCACCCTGGGTGGATGTCGTTTTCTACGAAACGCTAATTGGCGTGGTTGACGCCCTGTGATTACTTCCCAGTTGGCTCTGCGTGAACTGGGTACTGTTCGGGGCTCTTTCCCTCTTACACGGGGGGAAGCCTATTTCAGGTATTATTATCCCTGCTTTAGGGCTGGTAGCAGGTCCATTCTGGTTAGAGTGAATGTTGACCTGCACCTGTATCATACACCCTCAGTATTGCGTGCCTTCGGGTTCCCTGTTGCTGACTAGCGGGTGGATCGCATAGCGGGACTCTGGCTGTTGCCAGATAGGAGGTGTTACAACAGTGTTTGGCCTCCTGTCCCAAATTCCCTGAGGGTCATCACGAGCCCCTCCTGGGGTGGATGGGCGTGTTACTCGTCTGATTACAGACGTTACTACGCCTCCCATTCCTGCGTGGTCGGATTCTTCGGATCCGTAGGTGGTAACTCTGCCTGAAATCAGTATACTTGCTTTCAGGAGTTGTTACCCATCCTACCATGGCTATAGCATGGTTGGTTAATACTATTGCATATTGGGTTGATGCATTTGTAACGTTTTTTCCCCTCCAACACGTCGGGGGTTCAAATGTATTTGGTCGCTCACGTAATATATGCTGTTGTCATAGGTGGAAATGCCTATATTGGATACCAGTCTCCTAACTTTCAGAGTTCCGGCTGCGACTGTATCCTCCGTAATACCCTATGGCTGCGCTCTGGGAATGCAGAGGTGCAGATACCATCTTTAGGGTTGATATTGTTTGGTCCTGACCTTGACAAGATTGTAGTAACATTGGCAGTATTACTAACGACAAGTTTACCGCTTTCAGCTATGCCCACTACAAGGCATCAGACTAAGTCTGTTAAGTCTTTTTTGTCCTCTGGGTCAGCCTAAAGGTCTGTTTCTTCGTAGACTGTCGGCATCTACAAGGGCCGACATATCCAGTACCGAGCAGGCCTGGACTGCCAGCCGATCCTGCTTCTGAACCTACGGATATCTCTTCAGCCTGACGGGACAGGCCTACAACTGGGAGATACCGATTTTCTCAGTTCGCCCGGTATTAGTGTCAAGTTGCCGCGGCTACGTGGGTAGGAGGGTACGCCCTCTTTACAAGGGCCTTACAGATCCAGAAAGCTATGCAGTTGTTGCGGTAAGCGGAGCTAATTAGGCCATCCCCACTATCTCAGTGAGGGACTGGTTGTTCTGTTTTCTTTCTGGTGCGGTGGCTGAATGGTCCTCTTTGGCCTATTCTCTGTCTCAATTCCCTGAACCAGTTCCTAAAGCTACCTGGGCTCAGGAGGAATTCCCTATGCTCCATCATACGATGTTTGGAACCTGGGGACTTTATGGTATCACTGGATATACAGGACGCGTGCCTACGGGTACTTACAGAGACCTTTCCTCAGCATGGGCTGAGGTTTGCTGTATCACAGCAACACTTACAATTTTTCGGGCTCTGCCTGTTGGGACTGTCCTCAGTCCCACAGGGGTTTACCAGCGTTTTGGATTTTCTGACAGTTCTTCTGTTCAGTATATCCCAATGCTCCTGTACCTGGACGGCCTCCTGCTCTTAGCGGGATCACCGGGGTACTTTACGGCCAGGTCAGGATGACTGTGGCTTCTTCAGGGTGCAGACGTTTAATCAACGGGGAAAAAGTCCTCCCTGCATCCCTCTCTGGGTATTCTTCATCTAGGATCCCTGCTGGATTCTCAGAATCTGAGAATTCTTCTGGCGTAAGATGGAATCTCCTCTCTTCCATTAGGAGTACATGGTTGTCTGCGCAGTCGACAGATGTCTTTACACTCTGGGATGCATGGTGGAATGGGCTCAGTTCCATTCCAGGCCTTTCCATAATTGGCTCATCTCCAGATGGAACGAGTTTTTTCTGTCGGATAACTGTTCAAACGATGATGCTCTCTCCGGAGGCAAGTCGGTCCCTGTCCGGGTGGCTATGGCCATCTCGTCCAGGGTTTTCTTTGCTATGGACAGTGTCTGGATCGAATCCTTTTCAGTGCAGTTGGACGTCTGTCGATTCCACCCTGTCAATTAACTTACTCTGGCATAACTCTTGTTTCCCGGTGAACCTGAAAAGGTTCAGTCCGACAGGGTCAGGACAGTGGCTTCCTTTTTAGCAACACTGTTCGTTGGGTGGCAATGACAGGTATGTCACATATTCGGACATAGTCCGAGGGTCTCCTCCCGACCATCTCGGCAGCGTTCATTTCAGGAGCTCTCCATTGGGAAGCGGGAGTCCTCAGCCGTCACGACGTGCATCCCGGGGACTAGTCTCTTCCCCAAGAGAGGTTTCATCTCCTGGTGAGCAGGGGGGCCCCCCTGAGGTGACCCTCATGGCCTTCTGATTTTATCACACTATGGTGTTACAGTCCAGCTCTGGGGATTCTGAAGCAACCTTCAGCGACTCTTTGTCGGTGAAGTGGTCCTTCCACTTTGTGTACCTGTGTTCTCCGGTCTCCCTTCTTCCTCGAGGTCTTTGGAAGTGTTTTCAATCGAGACGGAGATGCTTTCCTGCTGGTGGCTCCTGATTGCCCCAGATGTCAGGGGTACTTGGATCTTCGGAGTTTCTACATCGATACTCCATCCCTGATGCTTCACTGCCCGGACCTGTTGTCTCAGGGTCCTTGGTTTTGCCTTGGACCTGGGTCGTTTGTCTTTGACTGTGTCCTTACAGTGGTCTTACGGCTTCCCTGGCTTTGTCATCGTTGGAATGATTAGAGCACATGGATCAGCTTTTGCTGGGACCTACCACAAACTGTGGCAGCCATAAATCTTATGGTATTGTACCTGTCGATACAATCCTCCGGTGTCCAGGATTTCCAGATATTCTGGCATTCCTTCCGGCTGGCTTGGGTTTCACACTTGGCCTGGTCTTCCTGACAGTGCGGATCTCTACACTGTCAGTATGGTTAAGATATGGAATTGCTCCACTCTGGTATCCAGTTCATCCTTTGGAGTGTTTTCTTGATTATGCCTCCATTTGTCCTCCCTAGGGACTCCTTGGGAGTAAGTAGTGGTTCTTCGTTACCTTCGGGGACAGTCAATGGAACCGCTGGTTGTGATAGCCATTACATGGTCTATTGCTTAGGCTCTCTCTTTCTCTCAGGGTGTTTATATCAACCAGGAGAGTGTCTGAATTGGGAGCGTTCTCATGTGGCTCCCTCTTCTGGAGGGCATCATGTCAGGGTGGGAGTTGCTCTCGCCCTGTGTTTCTTCTTAGTGGTTTTCAGGTTCCATATTATTCTGGAACTTATGGTACGGCCATTCTGTCCCCAGTCCTCTCGGCTGGTGTGGTCTCATTGACTGTGGTCTGGCCTCTTTGGATTTATGTGATCCGTTCAGGTTCCTTACGGAAATCGGACTCCTTATTGGTGGTCTGAGATTTCTGGTTTTCACAGGAATGGATGGCCGGCCTATAACCAAATGTTGGCTGGATGGCCTCGTAGGTCTTCCTCAGGGGCCTACCCATGGGTAGGCCTTCCTGTTGTTGATGCTTGTTTTTTCTCGGGCCATGTGACCCTCGTGTGCGGCTCGCTGTGACGCCTCGGCTGTTTTGCCTTACTAGGTGGCCACGTGGTCTTCTGTCCACACCTTTTTAAGGTTCTAGGCATTGGTTTCCTTTGCCTCTCAGGATGCTTCCTTTTTGGCGACGGATTCTCCTCTCAGCACAGGAGCGTCCCCACCCTTGGTTGAACTGCTTTGGGACATCCCCAAGGTCAACCCTGTGGACCCCCTATGGACCCTGAAGTAGAAAACAAGAGATATGGTAAGAATTTACCTTTGTTATCTCTGTTTCTACGAAGTCCATAGGGTCCACAGGGCGCCCGCCCTGACGCACCTGGCTTCATATGGGCTGTGTGGCTGGTCACCGGTTTTCCGTCTCCCATTTCGGTGAGTATGGTTATTGAGTGTTCCAGTTTTCTCTCTCTTTTTCTCTCCTCCTCCGGCCTTTGGCTACTTACAAACTGAGGTGCCTCTGGCTTGGGGGTGGGGTTATAGGGAGAGTGAACCCAGTGCATCCTGGGAGCTAAAAGCTTTAACTGCGTGGTGCCCGGATTTGGTTCCCAACCTATACCCCAAGGTCAACCCTGTGGACCCTATGGACTTCGTAGAAACAGAGATAACAAAGGTAAGTTCTTACCATATCTCTTGTTTTGATTACACAATGAAAATTTATACAGAAAATAGGTTAAAGGAGGACTCCAACTATTTCCTACTATACCATTAAGTGGTTCACTAAAGCAAAATGGCAGCCTGGTCTAAATTTCATACTGTTAAGCAATGGGGATTAATAGTGGTGATCCAGCCCTGTTCTGTTGGGTGCCTTGCCATGGGTTCAGTCCATCATGAAGATTATTAACCCTACTATTACTTCCACTTTACAGATGTGTAAGAAATTAAGGGTTTTATCCTCCATCTCCTTACCTCCCAATTGACCTCCATTATGTTTAACCAGACTCAGATTCCCCCCCCCCCCAGGCTTGGATTCAGACTCTGATTCCTCTCAGGCGTGTATTCCCTGCACTGAGACGTTGGATATCTCCAGTGATCTTGTGACCTGAGTCAATTGGTGTGCACAGGGTGGTTTCTCATTTTCAGTTCTGCAGGAGGAGCTGGACCTTCCTCAGTCTGTTTATTAGTCTTATCTCCAACATGAGTGCTATGTGAGAGGTTAATAAACATTATGCCCTGCTTAGAAAACCTAACCCCTTTTGAGGGGGTTGGCTACGGGATCCTGGCGGTCACAGTGCCGATGATCGTAATACTGCCAACTACATCCTGACGGTCAAAATCCTGACTAATTTCGGTAAATATTCTAACCTCAATCCTAACCCTAAACCTAACCCACCACTACCACACCCTAACCCTAATACTCACCATCAGAATTCTGACCGTCTGCATTCTGACCGTCTGGATCCTGACTACATCCCTTTTGATGGGCTTTGTATTCAGAAGGAACCCCTCTCAGTCATCTATAACATCCTGATATATAGTGTTTTTGTCTCTCTGCCTAGGTTTGTCACTGCTTGAAACAGAGAAATGGGAGCAATTTACTGATAATCTCTGGTTTAAAATGTTTAAAATATTTGTATATCTCATCAGAGTGTTTCTGTAATTTAAGATAAAGAATAGATGGTAAAGATGCTCCCTGAGTGAATGTTTTCAGGTTTCCCAGATGTATGCTGGAGATGTAATGGGAGCTTGAGATCCCCTTTACACAATTTGTGGCTTTGTTCCTCTTTAACTCCCTTTTGGGACCAGATTGTAAAATTGGCTAAATATATTGTGGGAGACTGTGATCCTGATGGCCATGAATTTTGGGTTTTGAATGTGATTACATGGCCTATTTCTGAGTATAAGAAGTCTCTTTTGTGACACATGAACAATACCGCAAAAGTGTTTATACCAGTTAAATGGATATTGATTAAGGACTGGCTAACTGGGCATGTACATGGTCATGGAAGAGGTCTCTCACTGTCAGCAATGGATTGCCTCTACATTTACTTCCACCTGGTGTTACTGGTTGGGGAATAAGGAGTCTGCCAAATACAAGGCTTTACTTTTGTCATTTTTTTTGGATGTCTCATATTTTCAATGATTTAGTTCTGATCACCAAACGCCTTCCTTTCCGTGCTCACCCCCCCCCCCTCTTCTTTTGTATGTTTGTCTGTGTTATACAGAGTTTTGTTATACAATATTTGAACATTTTGGTTCCACAAAATGCCTGGTCATTATTACTTATTTTCTGTTACGACTACGGGCCTGAGTCATTGTTTGTGTACAGCTCCGATGGAGGCTGACTGGCGCAGGATATGTACTACGCATGTGCTGATCAGTTTCTGCAAGCTCACACACAGTGCATGGTCGCTGTAGCTTGATTGACAGGCTGCAGCCATTTGGGGGAGGAGCGGTGGCAACGTCCCAGAAAACTGAGTGGTGTCGGCACGGTTTTCTAGGTGTGCTGAAGCCAATGGCTGTGTCCTTGTAGGCAGCTTCACTGACTTCAGCTGAGTGAAAACAGCAGCCTTCCTGAGTAACCTTAAGGTTACTCAGATGAGCAATTGTCACACAGTAGTCTGATGCTGCCTCCTTGGACAGAAGCCAGCTATTTACACTCCATGTCGCCTGTGCCATTGGCATATTCTTTTTACACAAACTGTTTTTATTGAAAAGAAAATCAGACATTTTAGATAGAGCAAAATGGAAAAAGCATATAGATTCAAACAGTTGGTGATTCCATTTCGAATAATACAATCAAAATTCTAATATAATGTAAATAAATCACATAATAAATTATGCAACAAAATAAACAGACAATAAAAAAAATAGACAATAAATAAACAATATAGGGGAAAGTTCAGGGGAAGGGAGGTCAGAGGGGAAGGAGGCAACTAAGTGGGGGATGAGGGGGTGATCTATGGGGGCAAATTTCATAATCTCAAATGGATTATATCAGAATCAAGAAGAGACAGATACGGGTACAGAGTTGGAGCCATTAAACATGGAATATTGTGTAGAGCCCTTGAACAGCAGCCAAGGGGACCATAAAACAGTAAATTCGGTGGGACTACCTTTAGAAAAGGATATGATGTCCTCCATATCCATGTAATAATCGATCCTCTTGAACCAATCTTTAATGGAGGGAGGGGAGGTGGACTTCCATAAAACAGGGATTACCGCTTTAGCTGCATTGTTTAAGTGCCTCAGTAAGGAATTCTTGTATGAAGCCGTATGAGAAGAGGTCATGTTTAAAAGCCAAAAGCCAGGATCTCTAGGGGCCTCTCCCCCAAGAATTATCTTGGAACATTCAAATACATTCAACCAAAAAGTAGCCAGGGAGGCGCAGTCCCACCATATGTGGAGAAGGCTACCTGGTGCAGAGTTACATCTCCAGCAGACTTTTGGGACCTGCGGATACATTTTATTTTAAAAGTACTTGATATCTATACTAACATGTTAAGACTTTGTAGAGTGTTTCAAGAGTAGCTATACAAGAAGAACTGGCAAAGGTGTTATTAAAAACAATCTCCCAATCAATATCCTGAACTGTATCTTGGAGTTCTTTTTCCCACACTACAGTAAATTGAGGAGGTAGTTTATACAAATAGTGAGTACAATTTGGATATAGTATGAGATGGAGTTTGAGAGGAAGAACATAAGGATTCAAATAAGGTAAGTGTCCTGGTGAGATCAGGAAGCTTGCAAGAAGTGGTGATAAAATGCCGTATATGGAGGTATTTCCAGAATTCGGATTGGGGGAGATGCCATGATTCCTGGAGTTCTGTAAATGGACACACCCCCGACGAACAAACCATCTGACCCAGTCGAAAGTGACCATCGCTCATCTAGTTTTTAAAGGGCAGTGTGGAGAGCCCAGGAAGAAAGTCTAAACTCCCAAGAAAGGAAGTGAGAGGGGAAACATTAGATGAAATATGGGGGAGACGTCTCAATTTCTGCCAAGCGCGTAGTGTAGGTGTTATAGTGGGATGTCTAACAGTTGGTAGTTTGGGAACCATGGAGCATTCTATGGGCTGAGCCAGACTGCTCTCCTCCAACATGATCCACTGTTTGAAACCCTTCGCTCGAGTCCATTCAAGAACACAATTAAGCATTATGGCATGATAATAGCTAGTGATGTGGGGAAGCTGCAGACCTCAGTCTTGTTTACGGCGGTAAAGGATAGCATGTTTAAAGCGTGGTGTAGAGGTGTTCCAGACAAATCTACGGATAAGACGTTCCATCTCCGCAAACCATGCTGGAGGTATATGGATTAGAAGGGTTTGCATTAAATATAAAATTTTTGGCAAGGAATTCATTTTGATCACGTTAATCCTGCCGATCCAGGATAAGCGAATGGTACGCCATTTGGCCAAATCAGTGCGGATAGTTTGTAATAATGGTAAAAAATTATTCGAGAACAGTTGGGATAGGTCTTTAGTCAGGAAGACTCCGAGATATTTAAGTCTAGTGGGATGCCAAATAAAGGAGAAGGATTGTTTCAAACAATTTACCAAGGAAGGAGGGGCAGTCAGACTCATAGCCACAGATTTAGAATAATTAATTTAAAAATTTGAAAACATGCCAAATTTTAGGAATTCTGAAACAAGGTTCGGAAGAGAGGTACCTGGATTAGAGAGCACTGCAAGAAGGTCATCTGCAAAGAGTGCTAGCTTATATTCCTTACTGCCTATATGGATACCAGAAATGTTCGCATTACTACGTATCGCCCTAGCTAGAGCCTCCATACATAGGACGAATAAAAGAGGAGAGAGAGGGCATCCCTGCCTCGTACCATTTGAAATACAAAATGAGTCAGAGAGGGATCCATTTATCCTAATTCTTGCTGTGGGAACATCATATAATGCCAAAATTCTCTGCAGACATGTAGGCCCTAATCCCAAATGACGTAGAAGACCTGACATAAACTCCCAGTCGACCCTGTCGACAGCCTTCTCTGCGTCAGTTGATAAAATAATAGTCTGGGTAGATGAGAGAGAGGCTTGGTGTATTAAATGAATAACTTTTGTTGTGTTGTCTCTGGCCTTGCGACCGAAGACAAAACCAACCTGGTCATCGTGGATCAATTTAGGTAGGAATGTTTTCAACCGGTTGGCTAGGAGCTTAGCAAAAATCTTCAAGTCAATATTTAGGAGTGAAATAGACCTATAACTAGGGCATAAAGTAGGGTCTTTACCCTCCTTAGGTAAGACAGTAATGTGTGCCTCCAGTGATTGTTTGGAAAAACTCGTACTATCTGAGATTTAAAGGCACGAGACATAAGGGGTGCCAGTCTATCTTTGAAAGCCTTATAATAGGCTGTAGACAATCCATCTGGACCAGGACTTCTACCAGCTGGAGAGGAGGAGATTGCCTGATCCACCTCTTCAACGGAGAAAGGTGTTTCAAGAGAATCAACCTCTTCTGGAGAGAGCTGAGGATAGTTAAGCGATCTTAAATAAGATGAAATCGCCTCTCGATGGGTGATAAGGTCCGAGTCCTGACCCAGGTTCTTAAGGTTATAGAGTTTAGCATAGTAAGACCGGACGGACTCAGCGATTCGTTTAGTTTCATTATGGGTCTGGCCATGCTCGTCTTTTATAGCTTGAATAAATGTGATAGCACGCTGTTCACGCAACGCCCTAGCCAACATCTTACCCGGTCTATTTCCCCGTTGATAGAAACAACTACGGCATTTACGGTAGGACAGTTTAATTTTATCCATGGAGAGTTTATGAAGCGCAGCTCTAGCTTCTTCCAATTTAGAATAATAGTGTGGGGATAAGGACGCTTGAAGTTTCCAAGGATTTGATCTCAGCCAAAAGGGCATCTCTTTGCTTTGTTTTCAGTTTTTTTTAAATAGGAGCCTAATTGAATGCAAGTGCCCCGGAGTACACATTTATGTGCCTCCCACACCGTTACCTTGGAAATATCATCTTGGTCATTTTGTTCAATATAAGAGTCTATGGAGGACTCGATTTGGGATTTGCAATAGGCATCTTGTAGAAGGATATCGCTAAAATGCCATGACCAAGGATTGAGCGAGTGTTGTGGAAGGGAAAGGGTAAGGAAAACTGGAGCATGGTCAGACCACGTGATAGATCCTATTGAAGTGTTTATTTATTTATTATTTATTACCAGTTATTTATATAGCGCACACATATTCCGCAGCGCTTTACAGAGAATATTTGGCCATTCACATCAGTCCCTGCCCCAGTGGAGCTTACACTCTATATTCCCTACCACATGTGCACACACATACACACTATGGGTAATTTTGTTAGGAGCCAATTAACCTACCAGTATATTTTTGGAGTGTGGGAGGAAACCGGAGTACCCGGGGGAAACCCACGCAAGCACAGGGAGAATATACAAACTCCACACAGTTAGGGCCGTAGTGGGTATCGAACCAACGACCTCAGTGCTGTGAGGCAGTAATGCTACTATTACACCATCTGTGCTGCCGAGATGTAGATGTCGGTGACTCAAGAAAAGATAATCGATTCTCGAGTAGGTGTGATGGGGGCGAGAGAAGAATGTAAAGTCAGATATAGCTGGATGAGCGATCCACCAGGAATCAGCTAGCTGATGGTCGTGACCATTGGCATATTCTATCATCGCTGATGGACGTGTGAATGTTTAAATAAAGGATTAGAATATATATATAATGCGAGAGAGAGTGCTATAACTTGTGTACAAACATCCATCGAAGTACCTCATATAGAACCATTGCTCATTTTTATATTTTTCTTTTTGAAAAACATGAGCCAAATTCATAAATTTTTTTTCATAATGTTCAATAGCGGCCTTAAAAAATGACACTGTTTTAGTCATGGAGAAGAAAAAGGGAGTGTAATAACCAGCGCTAAAAAACAATTAAAAGATGGACGGTTTTAAAATAAAATATTTAATCATATAAAAGTCATAAAAAATCTGTAATCTATCATATCATGTACAGATAATTTAACAATGTAGATGCATCTAAAAAATACACATACTGTATTATAATAAAAATGAAAAAGCATGCATAAAAGACACTATTGGAGTCTGCTCCTGTAAAATGATTTGTTGGAATGGAAACTCTCTCTTTTGTATGTCCCCAAGTTGATAATTATTAGCTGCAATAAAGACTTTACCAAACTGATGGCTTAGGTAGCTTTAAAGGAAATCCACTGGAATCCATTAAGTCCACCGGGAAGGCTGAAGCACAATCCACAAGGAGTAATCCAAAAGCTGCAACAGATGATTGCAAAGGGAGTAGAGAGTCCAAATAAAATCCAAGTAATTCCAGGAGTCCGGATAGTGTGTCAGGAAGTCTCAACGCGTTACGCTGAGCAATGGACGCTCAGCTTCCTCAGGAGTATATGGTTCAGAATCAAAAGAACCTCCTTTAATATACCCATGCCGTAATTACAATTACATACACATTTGTCAAATAAAAGATGAATAAACTGTCCATCCAAAAGATATTCAACTAGTAAACTAATCATTGAGGCAATCTTACTAAGTCCCAGCTAATAAAGAATACATTTATAAAAGAAAAGAAGGTTTTAATGATAAACATACCA
This sequence comes from Taudactylus pleione, assembly GCA_031769625.1. Taxonomy (NCBI): domain Eukaryota; kingdom Metazoa; phylum Chordata; class Amphibia; order Anura; family Myobatrachidae; genus Taudactylus; species Taudactylus pleione. The sequence continues at coordinate 9,388,647 of JAUIMM010000015.1, read as the reverse complement.
TTTCAGCGGTGATCACAATGTTACCCATCGACGTTCTCCCGATCACATGACAGACACATGTCATGTGATGCGGAAGCCGCTAGTAGAAAAAGAGTAAACAGACCCACATAGGAAATTGGAATCCACATTCAGCGGAGGTCTCTGTGTTATTCACCGCCGTCTCCCGTTCACATGACAAACGCGTCATGTGATACTACAGCTGTCAAAAGGGCAGGAAGTGACCAGACCCACGTTGAATATGTTCCATAGCAGTGTTCGATCAGGGCTGTCCACATGATCCCAATTGGTCACGTGAAGTAATTCTCAAAACTTCATTGGACATTGAATAAGATATTATCAGTAGTATATTATAGTTCTGAGGAAAATTAGTTTCACATCGATACAAACAAACAGTTAAACATATGTATAAAATATAAAGAAAGATGTTAAATGAAATAATCAATATTCCATTAATGTAAAAACAATTCTGCTTATCAGATGAAAGCAATAAAAATTATAATAAAATAATGCAGACATGTAGATGTTAATCAATCCATTAAGATAATATGGTCATTTGATAGGATATAATAAGAATCTAGAATAAAATAAAATTAATAAATATATAATAATAAATAGTAATGAAAAAATAATAAATAAATAAGAAAATAAATAATCATGAATAAAATATAATTTTTTAATTATTATTTATTATTATATATCTTTTATTTTATTCTAGATTCTTATCCAGCAGCTTCGTGACAGCTCGTTATAACCATTCTCTAGTACTGTTGCAGTCATGCAGAGATAAGTGTGTGTGTGTGTGTATATATATATATATTAGGGGTGTGCACCGGCCACTTTTCATGTTTTGGATCTGGATTGGTTTTGCCAAAACCACCCTTCCGTGTTTTGGGTTCTGGATTTTGTGTTTTGGATCTGTATTTTTTTTTTAAAAAGTATAAAAACAGCTAAAATCACAGAATGTGTTGGTTTTTCTGCTCCTATGCTATTATTAACCTCAATAACCTTAATTTCCACTAATTTCCAGTCTATTCTGAACACCTTACACCTCACAATAGTGTTTTTATGTCCTAAAGGCTATGCTAAGCGACACGAGTGGGCGGCACAAACACGTGGCCCATCTAGGAGTGGCACTGCAGTGGCAGACAGGATGGCAGTTTGAAAAACTAGGCCCCAAGCAGTACATAATGCAAAGAAAAAAAAGAGGTGCAAGATGGAATTGTCCTTGGGCCCTCCCACCCACCCTTATGTTGTATAAACAGGACATGCACACTTTAACAAACCAATCATTTCAGCGCCAGGGTCTGCCACACGACTGTGGCTGAAATGATTGGTTCGTTTGGGCCCCCACAAAACAAGCTGGCAATTAATCTGTCCCTGCACAAACTGGCTCTACGGAGGCAAGATGTCGTCCTCATCCTCCTCATCCACCGATTCCTCACCCTCTTCAGTGTTGTGTACATCCTCATCCTCACAGACTATTAACTCGTCCCCACTGGAATCCACCACCACAGGTCCCTCTGTACGTTATGGAGGCTGGTCTCCCTGGAAGAGTTGGTAATTCATTTTTATGAACATCATCTTCTCCACATTTTGTGGAAGCAGCCTCCTACGCCTTTCGCTGACAAGGTTCCCGGCTGCACTAAACACTCTTTCGGAGTACACACTGGAGGGGGGGCAACTCAGGTAAAATAGAGCCAGTTTGTACAGGGGCCTCCAAATTGCCTCTTTTTCATGCCAGTACAGGTACGGACTGTCTGACATGCCTACTTGGATGCTGTCACCGATGTAATCCTCCACCATTCTGTCAATGTTGACAGTATCATATGCAGTGACAGTAGACATGTCAGAAATTGTTGCCAGGTCCTTCAGTCTGGACCAGATGTCCAAACTTGGTGCTTAGGATACCTAAGTTTTTTCCTGGCAGACCCAGTTGCGGGAGAAAATGAAGGAGCTGTTGACGTGTCACGTTCCGCTTCAGCTGACAGTGTTTTCACCAGCAGGACTTTGCACCTCTGCAGGCTTGTGTCGGCCGGAAAGAGAGACACCACATAGGCTTTAAACCTTAGATCGAGCACGGTGGCCAAAATGTAGTGATCTAATTTCAACAGATTGACCACCCTGGAATCCTGGCAAAGCGAATGAAGGGCTTCATCCACAAGTCCCACATGCCGAGCGGAATCGCTCCGTCTTAGCTCCTCCTTCACTTTCTCCAGCTGCTTCTGCAAAAGCCTGATGAGGGGAATGACCTGACTCAAGCTGGCAGTGTCTGAACTGACTTCACGTGTGGCAAGTTCGAAGGGTTGGAGAACCTTGCACAACACGGAAATCATTCTCCACTGCGATTGAGTCAGGTACATACCCCCTCCTTTGCCTATGTCATAGGAGGGTGTATAGGCTTGAATGGCCTTTTGCTGCTCCTCCATCCTCTGAAGCATATAGAAGGTTCCACCGCGTCACAACCTCTTGCTTCAGGTGATGGCGGGGCAGGTTCAAGAGTGTTTGCTGGCGTTCCAGTCTTCGGCACACAGTCGCTGAATGGCGAAAGTGGCCAGAAATTTTTCGGGCCACCCAAAGCGTCTCCTGCACGCCCCTGTCGCTTTTCAGAAAATTCTGCACCACCAAGTTTGTGTGAGCAAAACATGGGACATGCTGGAATTTGCCCAGATGTAATGCCCGCACAATATTGGTGGCGTTGTCAGACATCACAAATCTCCAGGAGAGTCTAAGTGGGGTAAGCCACTGGGCGATGATTTCCCTCAGTTTCTCTAAGAGGTTGTCAGCGGTGTGCCTCTTACTGAAACCGGTGATACACAGCGTAACCTGCCTTGAAACGAGCTGGCGTTTCTGAGATGCTGCTACTGGTGACGCTGCTGTTGTTGCTGCGTAAGGTGATACATCTACCCAGTGGGCTGTCACAGTCATATAGTCCTTAGTCTGCCCTGTTCCACTTGTCCACATGTCCGTGGTTAAGTGGACATTGGGTACAACTGCATTTTTCAGAACACTGAGGAAACTTTTTATGACGTTTCTGTACAGTCTCGGTATCGCCTGCCTAGTGAAGTTGAATCTAGATGGGATTTGGAACCGGGGACACACTACCTCCATCAATTGTCTAAATCCCACTGCACTAATGGCGGATACCGGACGCACGTCTAACACCAATATAGCAGTCAAGGCCTCAGTTATACATTTTGCTTCAGGATGACTGCTGTCGTACTTCATCCTCCTCGCTAAGGACTGTTGGAGGGTCAATTGTTTAGTAAAAGTAGTGGTGTTCCTACTTCCTCTCTGGGATGATTAACGACTCCCAGCAGCAGCAGCGGCAGCAGTAGGCGTAGCAATGCAGGATCCACCGGAGGAATCCCGGATAGGAGAGTCAGTCATGCCAGAGACATGGCCTGCAGGACTACTTCCGATCCTGACTAAGGAGGAAATTGACGAGGAGGGAGTTGACGGTGTGGTTTGCAGGCGCTTGGATACAACAGGACAACGGGATTTAGGTGTCCCTGGACTGCTTACGGTCTTAGCCAAAGTTTCTGAACTTGACAGTAACTTTTTATGAACGCGCTGCAGGTGCCGTATAAGGGAGGATGTTCCTAGGTGTTTAATGTCCCTACCCCTACTTATTTCACCTTTACATATGGTACATATGGCAAGACAGTTGTTGTCCGGATTTGGATAGAAATATTGCCAGACCAAAGAGGTTGAATGTTTGGTCTTCTGCCCAGGCCTGACCGTGATGGGCTTTTTCATCCCACAGACAACAACTGTCTCCCCCCGGAGCCTGATTTAAACAAACCACATCACCATCAGAATCCTCCTCGCCAACTTCCTCCTCAGCGCCAGCTACACCAGTATCCTCATCCTGTTGTACTTCAACAGTGACATCTTCAATTTGCATATCAGCAAGTGGACTGTGGGTGCTCCTTTCAGCACTTGCAGGGGGCGTGCAAATGGTGGAAAGAGCCACCTCTTCCCGTCCAGTGCTGGGAAGGTCAGGCATCGCAACCGCCTCCACACTTGGACTCTCCTTGGGGATTTGTGATATCTGTTTATAACGCACAGTTCTTCGCTGTGCTTTTGCCAGCTTAACTCGTTTGATTTTTTTTAGCGGGAGGAGGGCTTCGTCATGTGAAGCTGAACCACTAGTCATGAACATAGGGAAAGACCTTAGCCGTTCCTTGCCACTCCGTGTCATAAATGGCATATTGGCAAGTTTACGTTTCTCTTCAGATGATTTAAATGTTTTTTTTAAGGTCATTTTCCTTAACTTTGTCATTTGGGATTGTATGTGCCCTCTACTATGACATTGGGCATCGGCCTTGGCAGACGACGTTGATGGCATGTTATCGTCTATGTCATGACTAGTGGCAGCAGCTTCAGCACTAGGAGGAAGTGGTTCTTGATCTTTCCCTATTTTATTTTTATCGGAGAAAGTTTGGTCCTCCATTTATGTTATATTGATAATATATACGTGCGGCTAAGGCGCACACAAACACAGAAAATATTTTTTTATTTTTGCTGGAGACTAGTGCACTTTGGGGGTTACAGCACCCTTTAACGGACAAGCCAGCCGGCCCTTTACTAATGGGACACAGGCGCACGCTTGGCGCTGCTCTTTTGTTGATGCACGTGCAGCCACAGTGCACACAATTCACAAACACAGAAAATATTTTTTTATTTTGTTTGGAGTGTACTCTGGGGCTTACAGCACCCTTTAACGGACAAGCCAGCCGGCCCTTTACTAATGGGACACAGGCGCACACTTGGCGCTGCTCCTTTGTTGATGCACGTGCTGCCACAGTGCACACAATTCACAAACACAGAAAATATTTTTTCTTTTGTTTGGAGTGCACGGTCAAGCCAGCCGGCCCTTTACTTATGACACAGGCGCACGCTTGGCACTACTTTGTTGATGCACGTTCAGCTACTGTGCACACAATTCACAAACACAGAAAAAATATTTATTTTTTTAGCACTTGGGGGGAGCACCCCTGATGGACAGAGCACCCCCTGGACAACACTACAGCACCGCTTTAGGACTGGGACACTGCACAGGACTTTGGAGTGGACACAGCCCCTATGGAGAACTGACTGCACAACACAGTCCAGCCAGCCCCTATGGACTTTGAAGTAGTGGACACAGCCCCTATGGACAACAGCAGCACAGCACAACACTACACTGCACTACACTACACTACACAGCCCAGCCAGCCCTAACTCCCACCCTCCCTCTTCACTGTCCACAGCCGAGTGAGAAAATGGATCTGTCACGGCCAGGGTATTTCAGCATGGCGCTAGGCGGGTGTTACCTGTGAGGTCATTGTGGCGCGGGCTGTCTGGTGGCGGAGCTGGTGTCTGGCGGGGGCTTTGGCTGCGCGCGTTGTTGTGCGGCCCTGTTGTCACTCTGCGCTGGTGAGGCCTGGCGGCGTTTCCGTTTGGCATGGGCGCCGCCATCTTGCCTACTGGCCATGTGATGCGGCTGGCCAATCCTGGTGAGTCACATGTTCCCTCCGGCCAGTAACAGCACGGCATGGGGTATTTAGGAAGGATCAGTGCCTTCCTTCTTTGCCAGTGCAACGTGTATCTCAGCCTAGCTGAGAGGGAGTTCTCTGTGCTTTCCTGTTCCTGTGAATTCGCTGTCTGCCAGTCTGCCTGTCAGCTCCTAGTTCCCACTGGACTACCCCACTACCTCCACCACCCTTGCCCATACCTGAGTGCCTGAGCCTGCTGACAACCTGCGCTTCAGTTCACTACCTGCAAACCTGGCTTGATTATTTTCAGTTCACTACCTGCAAACCTGGCTTGATTATTTTCAGTTTCACTACCTGCACACCTGGACAGCTCTAATTGTTTCTACCTGGACATTAACCCTTTTGCTCCCACCACAGAACTCTTGTGCACATTTATATTTTCCTGGGACTTTTATTTACTGCCACATTATATGTCTACTCAAGCACTTATTAAAAATCCTAGTTTTATTTACATATCTGCTTCTGTGATCGCTCCTTCTACCACCCCGGGTCCACAAACAACCCAGAACATAACAGGATCGGCCTCGGATCAGGGCGGCTCGGATTTCAGAAATCCGAACCCGCTCACACCTAATATTTATATTTATATAGGATGAGCGGGTTCAGATTTCTGAAATCCGAACCTCCCCGATCCGAGTCAGGCTCGACTTTTCCCGCCTGACTCGGATCTGAAATCGAGGCAAAACGTCATCATCCCGCCTTCCGGATCTCGCGGGTTTTGGATTCTATAAAAGGTCCCTGCGCCGGCGCCATTTCTCACTTCGGCTGTGGACAGTGAAGAGGGAGGGTGGGAGCTAGGGCTGGCTGGGCTGTGTTGTGCTGCTGTTGTCCATAGGGGCTCTGACCATTCAGTCAATAGGGTCTGGCTGGACTGTGTTGTGCAGAGTCCCATAAAGGCTATAGTCCTAGAGGGGTGGTGTAGTGTTGTCCAGGGGGTGATCTGTGCATCAGGGGTGCTCCCGCAAAGTGCACTCCAAAAACATTTTTTTTACCTGTATTTGTGAATTGTGTGCGCAGTAGCCGCATGTGCATCAACAAAGTAGCGAGAAGCGTGCGCCTGTGTCATAAATCAAGGGCCGGCTGGCTTGTCCGTTAAAGGGTGCTGTAACCCCCAAAGTGCACTCCAACAAAAATAAAACATTTTCTTCTGTGTTTCTGAATTGTGTGCACTGTCCATGCATCCTCAAAGCAGCAGCGCCAAGCGTGCGTCTGTCTGTTAAAGGGTGGTGTAACCCCCAAAGTGCGCTCCACAAAAAATAAAAAATTATTTTTTTCTGTTTTTGTGAATTGTGTGGGCTGTAGCCGCACCTGCATCCCCAAAGCAGCAGCGCCAAGCGTGCGTCTGTCTGTTAAAGGGTGGTATAACCCCCAAAGTGCGCTCCACAAAAAATAAAATAATAATTTTTTCTCTGTTTGTGTGCGAAATGTATGCGCAGTAGCCGCACGTGCATCAACACAGCAGCAGCACCAAGCGTGCGCCTGTGTTATAAGTCAAGGGCCGGTTTGGACATCTGGTCCAGACTGTTAGACGTGCCAACAATTTCTGGCATGTCTACTGTCACTGCATATGATACTGTCACCACTGACAGAAGGGTGGAGGATTGCATTGGTTACAGCATCCAAGTAGGGATGTCAGACAGTCCATACTTGTACTGGCAGGAAAAAGAGGCAATTTGGAGGCCCCTGTACAAACTGGCTCTATTTTACCTGAGTTGCCCCCCCTCCAGTGTGTACTCCGAAAGAGTGTTTAGTGCAGCCGGGAACCTTGTCCGCAAAAGGCGTAGGAGGTTGTTTCCACAAAATGTGGAGAAGATGATGTTCATAAAAATGAAATATCGACTCTTCCAGGGAGACCAGCCTCCATAACTTACAGAGGGACCTGTGGTGGTGGATTCCAGTGGGGACGAATTAATAGTCTGTGAGGATGAGGATGTACACAACACTGAAGAGGGTGAGGAATCTGTGGATGAGGACGACATCTTGCCTCCGTAGAGCCAGTTTGTGCAGGGACAGATTAATTGCCAGCTTGTTTTGTGGGGGCCCAAACGAACCAATCATTTCAGCCACAGTCGTGTGGCAAACCCTGGCGCTGAAATGATTGGTTTGTTAAAGTGTGCATGTCCTGTTTATACAACATAAGGGTGGGTGGGATGGCCCAAGGACAATTCCATCTTGCACCTCTTTTTTTTCTTTGCATTATGTACTGTTTGGGGCCTAGTTTTTCAAACTGTCATCTTGTCTGTCACTGCAGTGTCGCTCCTAGATGGGCCACGTGTTTGTGCCGCCCACTCGTGTCGCTTAGCATAGTCATCCAGCTACCTCGGTGCAACCTTTTGGACATAAAAACCTTATTGTGAGGTGTTCAGAATAGACTGGAAATGAGTGGAAATTAAGGCTATTGAGGTTAATAATAGCATAGGAGCAGAAAAACCCACAAATTCTGTGATTTTAGCTGTTTTTATGCTTTCTTTCAAAAAAATACAGATCCAAAACACAAAACCCAGAACCCAAAACACGGAAGGGTGGTTTTGGCAAAACCAATCCAGATCCAAAACACGAAGAAAGATCCAGATTCAAAACACAAAACACGAAAAGTGGCCGGTGCACACCCCTAATATAAATATATATAACAATATATATATGTGTGTGTGTATATATGTGTATATATGTTTATATGTGTGTGTGTATGTATATATATATATATATATATATATATATATATATATATATATTTTAAGCATGAGTCTTCAAATTACAGAAAAACCTTAATCTAGAAAGCCCTAACCCACAGGATTTCTACATTAGTACACAACTCGCCCCAACTATCTGTTATTTCTATCCACAACCCAATTTTAAAGTTTTTGAAGATCAGAGGGGTGAGCTGTCTGGCTCTGCAGTCCCTGGCGCAGAGAGTGGGGTAGGGCGGATATTAATTACCTGGGCCCGGACTTGTTGGAGGAGCCCGGGTTCACCGCCGCCCCCCGTCCCTCTTACCTGTCAACAGCCTCTTTGCCCAGCCCAGCACACGCTGCAGTGGGGCCAAGGAGGCTGCCACCGCTTAGCAGGAACAGTCTCCTCTGCCTGTGTGCGGAGGTGGGGGGAGCGATCACAAATCATTTTTTAATCCCTTTTTTTTTTTGGGAAGGATGGCGTGGCTACGCCTACCGCAATTTGGCCAACAACCCTGTCCACAGCAGTGACATCATACTTATTGTACTGCAAGTATTCTGAGCCTATATTCCTGTGTGCCGCAATGATTGCACACATATTGTGCATACAGCATGCATGTTGTTCCCACATCAGTGTGCCGAGCTGTGACTGCATGCATATTGTTATACCCACAGCCCTGTATCCTATGGTGACTGCTTTAATTTTGGGCAGTCAGCTTTGGCTCATCAGTGACTGCATGCATATTTTGGCCACAATACTGTATCCAGCATTAACTGCATGTAAACTGGTGTCACAGCCCTCCTCCCAGCAGTACACCCACTTGTACCTACAGCCCTATAGTGACTAACGCATACTGGTCCGGCAGCCTTGCAGTCACTGTACAGTGCATCCGGAAAGTATTCACAGCGCTTCACTTTTTCCACATTTTGTTATGTTACAACCTTATTCCAAAATGGAATAAATTCATTTTTGTCCTCAAAATTCTACACACAATTCCCCATAATGACAACGTGTAAAAAGTTTTTTTTTTATATATTTTTGCAAATTTAATAAAAAAAAACCCAACAACTAAGAAATCACATGTACATAAGTATTCACAGCCTTTGCCATGAAGCTAAAAATTGAGCTCAGGTGCATCCTGTTTCCACTGATCATCCTTGAGATGTTTCTACAGCTTAGTTGGAGTCCACCTGTGGTAAATTCAGTTGATTGGACATGATTTTGAAAGGCATACACCTGTCTATATAAGGTCCCACACTTGACAGTGCATGTCAGAGCACAAACCAAGCATGAAGTCCAAGGAATTGTCTGTAAACCTCTGAGACAGGATTGTCTCGAGGCACAAATCTGGGGAAGGGTACAGAAATATATCTGCTGCCTTGAAGGTCCCAGTGAGCACAGTGGCCTCCATCATCTGTAAATGGAAGAAGTTCGGAACCACCAGGACTCTTCCTAGAGTTGGCTGGCCGTCTAAACTGAGCGATGGGGGGAGAAGGGCCCTAGTCAGGGAGGTGACAAAGAACTCGATGGTCACTCTGTCAGAGCTACAGCATTCCTCTGTGGAAAGAGGAGAACCTTCCAGAAGGACAACCATCTATGCAGCAATCCACCAATCAGGCCTGTATGGTAGAGTGGCCAGACGGAAGCCACTCCTTAGTAAAAAGCACATGGCAGCCCACTTGGAGTTTGCCAAAATGCATCTGAAGGACTCTCAGACCATGAGAAACAAAAGATTGAACTCTTTGGTGTCAATGCTAGGCATTATGTTTGGAGGAAACCAGGCACCGCTCATCACCAGGCCAAAACCATCCCTACAGTGAAGCATGGTGGTGGTAGCATCATGCTGTGGGGATGTTTTTCAGCGGCAGGAACTGGGAGACTAGTCAGGATAGAGGGAAAGATGAATGCAGCAATGTACAGAGACATCTTGGATAAAAACCTGCTCCAGAGCGCTCTTGACCTCAGACTGGGGCGACAGTTCATCTTTTAGCAGGACAACGACCCGAAGCACACAGCCAAGATATCAAAGGAGTGACTTCAAAACAACCCTGTGAATGTCCTTGAGCCCAGGCTTGAATCCGATTGAACATCTCTGGAGAGATCTGAAAAATGGCTGTGCACCGATGCTTCCCATCCAACCTGATAGAGCTTGAGAGGTGCTGCAAAGAGGAATGGGCGAAACTGCCCAAAGATAGTTGTGCCAAGCTTGTGGCTTCATATTCAAAAAACTTGAGGCTGTAATTGCTGCCAAAGGTGCATCAACGAAGTATTGAGCAAAGGCTGTGAATACTTATGTACATGTGATTTCTTTAGTTTTGTTTTCAAGTCACATTTGCAAAAATCTCAAAAAAAACTTTTTACACTTTGTCATAATGGGGTATTGTGTGTAGAATTGTGAGGACAAAAATTAATTTATTCCATTATGGAATAAGACTGTAACATAACAAAATATGGAAAAAGTGAAGTGCTGTGAATACTTTCCGGATGCACTTTATGTATAATGAACCCACAGCCCTCCACTCACCAGTAACTGCATACTTACTCCTACAGCCCTGTGCCCAGCAGTGTCTGAACACATATTGGGCTTATTGCCTTATGTCCTGTAGTGATTTCACACATGCTGGGCCCACAGCCCTGCAGTCACTGTGTGCACACTGAGCAGTAATGCAAGTAAGGTGCTATGGGCTTGTGCTGCGTACCGATAAGAGATTAATAGCGATATACTGTACAACATACCATCTTTCCGCTTGGGCCGCCGCCGTTGGCTGCGTCGCAGAACGAGTCACAACGCTTAATTGGATTGGCTGTGTGATGGACATCCACCTCCTCAACCTTTTGCTGCAATTCCTCTTGTGGAGAGCAGCAACACTTAAACGGAGACCGGTGATTTCAGGTATATAGGGCCCACATGATCCACTCACCATCAACTGCATGCATATTGCGTACATGGCCCTTTAGCCAACTGTTTGGTATATATCACAGGTTCTCAAACTCGGTCCTCAGGACCCCAAACAGTGCATGTTTTGCAGGTCTCCTCTCATAATTACCAGTGAAATAATTAGCTGCACCTGTGGATCTTTTCAAACATGTCAGTGAGTAATGAACACACCTGTGCACCTGCTGGGTGACCTGGAAAAAGTGAACTGTGTGGGGTCCTGAGGACCGAGTTTGAGAACCTCTGGTATATATCATGGAATAGGGTAGGCTATATATTAACGCTATACTCAAAGGGGTTAGTAGTCAACAAAAATCCTAATTGTGCACAGGACCGCATAACCTCAGGGCGACTGATGGAATCTGTGTGCAGGGCTGCGTGATCTTGGGGGTGAATTGTGGATGAAGAAGCGATGGCTGCCAATCGGCAATGCTGCTGGTCTCTCTTTGTACTGTTGCAAGATGCCTTTTTCTACTTTGTGCTTGAGCAGAAATGAAAGTAGCTTTACTTAAACTTCAATAACTGTATTATCCTCACTTGACTCCCTTCAGAATTACTGCAAGCTTTTTACCTCATTTGGCAGCTCATATTTCTGACCACACAATCCCCAGTGATTAACTACCTGCAGGTTTAACAGTCAAATAATTTTTATTATCTTCTATTTATTAAAGTACCAATTGATGTGTTCTGCATATCTGAGAACATGTTTCCATCCATACATTTCTTTCCAGTTTCATGAATAATACAGTCTGTGCTGGTAGTGTTCCCAGGATGCGCAGCTGTGCTCTCCTAAACTGCTCCGCATGTCACCAGACTCTTATTCTTTTTTTAGTTTCATAGGAAAGAAGTTTGTTCAACAATATGTCGTCCAAATCCCCATGGAAATGCTGGTAAACCGTCACTTAGCCTAGCCATGGTGATCCACAGGATCCATGAATTAACTTAGTGAGGCAGAAGCTGTTACTGAGAAACTTCATCAGTGTAATCGCCCCTCCACATGGGATGTAGTTACCATCCCGGTGCACACAACGCCGGCGGACAGAAACCCAGCACTGGAATCCCAACAACCTTTAGAATCCCGGCTCAAGAATCCCGACTGCTACAATACCAATGATGAGTATTAGGATTAGGAGTACGTTTACTGGGTAAGGTTAGGCTGCGGGAGGGGATTGTTAGGGCCAGGCTACAAGGGGGAGGGTTAGGTTGATGGTTAGGGGAAGGTTTAGAATACTTACCTGCATGCATGGGGTTTACACTGCTGGGATTCTGACCGCCGGCATTCTCAACATCGGGATTGCGTACCCAACCTCTCCACCCCTTTTTTCCATGCTTTTCCTGTTGTCTACCCCAATCAATCCCTCAAACAGTGTTTACTAGGGATGCAGGACAACCTGGTAGTATGCAAGTGGGGAGCTGGTAAATACAGTCACAAGACCAGCATTTATCGATTCCCTGAAATATAATTATATTTACATTCCTACAGTGGACCTATTGTAAATGGTTGCAATAATTGCATATTCCTGAAATAACCTCTGTTAGTGTAAATCAGGGATTGGGGCCCAGGGCCCGGGTCAGGCAACGCCCCCTCCGTGTGATGTCACAATGGGTGGGGCCACAATTGTTGGTGATTATAGCAATACCCGCAGCATCCTCAGAATGCTCTGGAGAGCTGTAAGGACAGTGGTGTGACTGACTGAAGCATCCTAAGGATGCTCCAGGTGGCACTGCTGCATAGATTCTGGCTGCAGTGTGCCATTCTAGACACCCTGCTAGCCAGATGAGGTTAGCCTAAAACAGGGCCAGATCCAAATGATTCCGGGGGCCTTATACGGCCCCCGGGCCTGAGGTTCCCCATCCCTGGTGTAAATAATGATTTGGCAATGGTTAGCTGATATAATGTAGTACCTTTTTTATAGCATAATTCAGTATTAAGTGTTGCTATATGCAGAGTCAGGCACCGCTTCTCTGTCTAGTCAAGCTTGCAGATTAGATTTTGTTGCCTGGGGACTAAATTGACTTGTCCAAGGTAACAAGGAACAAACTCATCTCCAGCAAGTCTTCTCTTTCTAGCAAAAGCAAGTGCATTTATCAAGGTCATTTTGCACTGTATGTTCTTACACAGACTTAAGCATACATTTTAATTACAACTCCTAGTGGAATGTAATGCTTAATATTATTGACTTGAACAAAACTGGGAAGTTTCAATCTTTGTATTTTTTTTTCTTCAGAAAAAAACAAATAAACAATTAATTGGAAATTCATGTGACAAAAGATCCAGCGGAAGGGATTATTTTATTTCATACATGACATCCAAAATTTGTGCTAATTGCTTATGCACAAACTCAATTTTCAAAAAAAGATCTATCCATATTAATTGTGCAAATGAAAAGTCTTGTAACCTTAAAGGTCACCCGTCACCTACACACAGTGGAGACACAGTTTGTGGCATGAAACTATTCATGAGCCTGCAGCCTGTCAGTTTGCTAGCAAATGATCATGGAGCATGATTAATATGACCGAGGCAATGGTCCAGCCACAAATATAAATGTCTATGTTTCACTTCCGTTAGTTCACTTCCTACTGATTGATTGGTTGCAATATTATGAATTTTGGTCTAGCCTACAAATTGACTGTCTCCACTGTGTATAGCTAACCTACAAATGTCTAAAATGATTGGATTGTGTAATTTTTACATGTGCTCCTTTTCAGAACCCAAATACAAAAAGAGCATTAACTCCTATCATTGCTTTGTACGAGAGCAGCTATTCAAATTTTAAAAGCCTTTGTATGAATCACTTTTTTATATTTTGTTACATAACTATTACACACAGTCTATTTTACATGCACTAATCTTTTTTTGGTTTATACATTCCGTGTTAAGTATTTAGAGAAGCGATATTTGATTCCATCTGACATGGCTAATAAAAGAAAATAATTTTGTGCTTCATGCTGCTCATTCACTCTCTGTGTCTAATGTTACTCTTCTTGTCAGCCCCACCTGTACTAGCATAGTTAAATGCTACTGCCACTAAGGGGTTGATGGAGAGGGGTTATTACTTTGCAGATGACTTGGGAGGGGATGTGTCCTGCATTGTCCGGGAGCTTTGTGGAGAACATGCCGCTTGTCTATGGAAATCTAAGATCCACATTGTTGTGATGGAAAGTGACAAGACTGAGCAGGGTGTTATTGGCAGCACAATAATTTAGTTGACATTGGTGACTAATTCTCTTTCTGACACCCGGACTTATAAACCGTGGGATGACGGTAGTGTTCAGTTAACCCTCAGATGCTGATACCTTAAGGGAATGAGCTTTCATAAATGAATGCTCTAGAACTCAGAAGCCTCTCTGAGGCTGCAAAGCGGCAAAGAAAGAGGAGATTAAAATTGCAATGAATCCTGGATATTTTAAGATTTTAGCAATATTCCAGTTTGGCCAAATCCTTTACACTGTACAAACTGAAGCCTTATTCTAAATTTACATTTTAGGATGCCCATGTAATGCCAGTCTGTATCTGCACACTGTGCGTGAGTAGTCCCTTAGGGTCCTCTTGTTCATAACCTTTGTCTTATTTATTTATAACATACAAAGTGTTAGATCTTTGCTTTGGTTTTGAAAGCTATAGGAGAGATATGATAGAATATATATGCTTGCTTTTCCATGGTTATGTGTGCACATTGCACCATTTCAATAAATAAGCTAATTTGAATGCTCTCATCACAATTTCTCACTATATCTAGCCACGATCTGAGAGGAATATGAGAATGGAAATGAGCAATTGCAGTAGAAACAGGAAGGAGTTTGAATAAACACAGGAAAAAGATGGCTCTTGAGAACATAAACAAAACAACAGTGGCAATCCTAGCAAAGACCTGTACACTGTCACAGACTGACACATTTGCAAAAGTGTGGGTAGCAGCGTACAGTAGTAAGAATTAGAATTATAAGGGCACAGGCTGAATCGAAAAAAACGGAATTCTGCCATAGAGAATTCATGAGGGGGGGCATGGTGTTTAAGGGGCTACAACGCAAAAGCTATTGGCGGAACCAAGCTGAAATTTGGCATGGACGGGTAGAACTGTCGCTTGGTGCTGCCAAATTTCAGGGTAAAAAAATAAAAGATTAGGATTTGGGAGTAATCTAAAGTTCCAACTGTCAGTTTTTTTTGGCCACTCTCAAGTAGGACCACTGTCTACTGTAGTCTATGGGGGATTTTTGGGAAGCCATAAGTCGGTACAGGACGAATTTAGACTTTAGGTTTGTTTTATTAGGTAGCTCTTGTTCCAGTGTAGGGCCTCTTGGGGTAATTGAGAAAGTTACAGCTTTTAAACTATTACCTCACAAATGCCCCATTATATAGATAGGGAGCTTCAACTTGCTGCGCAGCCTCAGTTGGTGACTTCCTGCAGGGAATGTACTCGCTGTGGCTTCACTTGGGTGCACAAAGCTAGCTGTCCTTTGCGGGCGGTAGCGGAGGTGGGACCCGGCCGAGGTATCGGGCGATAGCGGGGGTGCTGCCTGAAATTTGGCAGCACCAAGTACCAGCATGCGGGGGAGGCTTGCTGGGACCTGTAGTTTACCTGCAAAATACCCTACCCACCAATATCCTGGTAACCTGTTTAATATATATGTACTTCACCTTTTTTTATTTTCATTCCTTATATGCAGCTGTAGCTGCTCTTAACTATCTCTTTACACTGCACTTTTCTTACTATGCTGGTGCCCTGGGGCAGCTTGGCTGGGGCATTTTTGGGGGGGTCCTGCGCTCTGGATTTGAACCTTGGTATGTTAGGGACCTACCCGAAAGAGGTTACCTGGATATTGGTGGGTAGGCCCATAAGCTTGGCTATGATTATGCTAAAAACCTCTATTGATTGCAAAATTTTATTGCATTTATATATATATCATTAATAATCTGGAGTTGTGCACCTGAGATTTGTCTGTTTCTGTGTCTGCAATTAGTGTCATCAGGTAGCACCTCCCTTAATATATAGAGTCAGGTTGTGCAGCCCAGAAATCTTTCCCATTTGCTCCATAGGGTATCCACAGGATACCTTGGGGTATAGGCGATGGCGACAGACATCCAGGCACCACAGAGTTAAAAATCTTCCATCCTCCCAGGATGCACTGGGATGCACTGGGGTCCCTCTCCTATACCCCACCCCCGAGCCTCAGGCACTCAGCTTTCGACGGTGCCTGGCCGAAGCCGGATGCACTGTACAGAGTGGGGGTCTCTAAGGCCCCTGAAGTTTTTCAACGCAGCTGTGGCTGCACACCTAACGAGTGAACAACATGGACAGTCAATTCTGACGTCCATGTCGTCGCTCCTACACCCCGCTGGTACCAGAACGCCGGTACTGATCCAGGGATCCTGGTGGGTAACTCTGGTCACAGCTAGCGGTGACCCCGGTTGCCCGGACTGTGGCCGGACTCGAGGGGATTGCAGATAAGCGGCGAGGTCCCGTGGCAGGTCCTCGCCGAATAACACAGTCCTTAGTCCCTAGACACTACCCCCTGGGGAAACAGTAATGTCCAGCGTCCTAGGGGTTAAATGCATGCCAGGGGAGCACGCTTTCCCTGCTCGGCAGCTGGCGCCTCCCCGCTGCACATGGTCTCTCCACTGTGGTTGGGCATCTGCATGCACCCGGACCAGCCTCATTTCTGCTCCTCGGTGGCCATTTTCTGAACTTGGCAAGCGCTGCTGGACGCTGATAACGGCGGCATCGTGGTCTGGGTCCCCCCACATACCTCTCCTCCGGTACAAGGTCAGTGTATGCAGTTTCCTACCAGACTCAGGTCTGTGTAGTTGATAAAGCGCAGATAGTGCAGGTTTTTTTTTATTCTGCATTGTATGTGACTTAATGCTAGCTGCTGCCTGTTACTTTCACAACTGTCAGTCATTTTTTTTTTAACTATCCCTTTCTTCTCTGCTAAAGAGCTTGCGGTTCGGTGTTGCAAGGGGGTTATTACCTCACTATACAGTTTATTGTGAGTGCGGTTGTCACATACAGCTCCGGGTCACACAGGATGTCTGGATTAGCTCATTGTCTACCTCTGTGCAACATCTGTTACAAGGGGAGTCATCATTGCGGCCGCAGAAGCGTCAGCTGCAACCTCAGCATGATCAGGGTGATCAGGATGATGTGACTACAAGTGACGGTGACATTTTGGACCTGTCGGACCCAGACACTTCCCGTAATAAAGAGACGGAGTCTAAGGTCTATATACCAGGCCTCATACATGCGGTGTGCACGGCCTTGATTATTGAGGATGACGTACCTCCTGTAGCCAAATCAAAATATGCCTTTTTCGGGGATATTAAAGGTGATGCTACAGTGTTTCCCCTATCTGGTCAGTTAGTGGATCATTTAGAGGAGGCGTGAAAAACGCCTGGGAAACGTTACCAGCCCCCTAGATGTATGGCGGTGGCATACCCTTTTTGCAGAAAATTTATTTTTCAAAATGGGAGACCCCGCCACGAGTGGATTCCCATGTCACACGTCTAGTAAGAAGTGCTACATTGCCAATGCCCTCCATGTCCTCCTTAAAGGAACCCACAGATCGCAAGGTGAAATATGTTTAAAATCTATGTATTCCCTTGCAGGAGGTGTGTCCAGACCCGGCTATGGCCGTGTGCTGGGTGGCTAGAGCCATGGAACAGTGGGCTGATTTCCTGGAGGCATCCCTGGACCCAAACTTGTCACCTGAGCAGGTGAAGTTGGTGGGTAATTTAAGGGTTTCAGCTACCTACATTAATGAGGCAGCGTTAGATATGGGCTTGCTTCCATCTAGGATCTCCTCGGCAGGCTCGTCGTATCCTGTGGCTGCGGTCTTGGAAGGCAGATGCGGATTCCAAAAAGGGTTTGGAGGTTTTACCCTTCAATGGAGAAGTCCTATTTGGCCCTGACCTGGACAAAATTGTGGCCACTTTAGCAGCAGCTAAGTCTGCGTGCTTGCCATCAGCTACAGTCCCATCAGGGTCGGATTCTTCGTCCTTTCGGCCCTACAGAACGCAGACTAAGTCCAGGGTACGGTCCTTCCCTAGAAGGACTGCCGCTAAGAAACCTGCAAAGACTAAGAAGCAGGCTTGGAGTACCAGACGTCCTCCCAAGTCCAATGACAAACCTTCGGCCTGACGGGACGGGCCTCTCTTTGGGGGACCCCAAAGTGGGAGACTGACTTCTGAAATTCGCCCGGAGCTGGTGTCTGACCACTTCAGACACATGGGTCATAGAAGTGGTCTCTCAGGGGTACGCCCTCTCCTTCCGCAGGAGGCCTCCCAGCCGTTTTTTTCACCACTGGCCTTCCGTCCAATCAGGACAAGGCCCGGGAACTCAAGAAGGTATTGCACTCAATGCTCCAGAATGGAGTTATAGTGCCAGTTCCTTTGTCTCAGAAGGGATTGGGGTATTATTCCAATCTTTTTCTGGTGCAGAAACCCAATGGGTCCTACCGGCCAATACTCAACCTCAAATCCCTCAACAAATTTCTGAGGGTTCCTCGGTTCAGGATGGAGACCCTGCGTTCCATTATTTTAGCAATGGAAACTGGGGATTTCATGGTGTCGCTGGATATTCAGGATGCTTACCTGCATATCCCTATTGTCCCAGCACACCAGTGCTTCCTCAGATTTGCAGTGGTCAAGGACCACTTCCAGTTTCAGGCTCTGCCCTTCGGTCTGGCTACAGCACCTCGGCTTTTCACCAAAGTTATGGCTGTCATGGCAGCGCATCTGCGGCTGCAGGGAGTCCGCCTGTTACCTTATCTGGACAATCTCCTGTTACTGGCGGAGTCCTCAGAGAAACTTCAGCGCCATCTGCAACTAACAGTCTCTGTATTGCAGTCTCTCGGCTGGCTGATAAATTGGTCCTCCCTGGTACCATCACAGAGGATGCTCCATCTAGGAGTTCTGTTGGATTCCCAACATCAGAGGATCTTGGTGACGGGAGAAAAGATCTCTGCATTACAGGCAAAGGTCCGTCTTTGCCTGCAGAGTCGCCGGGTGTCTATTCACTCGGCGATGAGGTTACTGGGATCCATGGTATCCATGTTCGACATGGTGGCGTTGCCCAGTTTCACTCAAGACCTCTGCAGAAGCTGATCCTCTCCGGATGGAATGGGTTGCCCCAAAGGATAAAGGCACAGACTATGGTGCTTTCCCCGGAGGTGCGATTATCTCTGGCCTGGTGGCTACAGACGGCTCACCTGAACAAGGGCGCCCCTTTTGGAATGCAGACTGGGCCCTTCTGACAACGGATGCCAGTCTCCGAGGCTGGGGAGCGGTGATGGGTCCACACTTCTTTCAGGGAAGGTGGACATCGGTAGAAGCTGCTCTTCCAAAAAACATATTGGAACTGCGGGCAGTATTCAATGCTCTCCAGCAAGCAAGACAGGTCCTGCAGGGAAAACCTGTGCAGGTACAGTCGGACAACGCCACCACGATGGCATACATAAACCGCCAAGGAGGGACTCGCAGTCAGGCGGCTCTGACAGAGGTGTCCCGTATTCTAGTATGGGTGGAAAAGCATCTCACCGCAATATCAGCAGTGTTCATACCAGGAGTTCTCAACTGGGAAGCAGACTTTCTCAGCCGTCAAGACGTGCATCCAGGAGAGTGGTCTCTTCACCAAGAGGTGTGTCAGCTACTGGTGAACAAGTGGGGCCTTCCAGAGATAGATATCATGGCCTCACGACACAGCAACAAACTGCCAATGTTCGGGTCAAGAACAAGAGACGCAAATGGCTTGTCTAGTGGATTCTCTGGCGGTCAAGTTGACCTTCCAGTGTGCGTACCTCATACCTCCGTTCTCCATTCGTACTCGAGTGATACGCAAATTCAAGCAAGAAGGCGGCACGCTACTGCTGATTGCTCCAGCGTGGCCCAGGCGGCACTGGTACACGGATCTTCAGAGTCTGTCAGTGGACACTCCGCTGTTGTTGCCTCAACGTCAGGACCTGCTATCTCAGGGTCCTTGCCTTCATCCGGACCTGATTCGTCTGTCTTTGACAGCGTGGCTATTGAGACTGCCCTCTTAAGGTCCAGAGGTTTCTCCAGCTCGGTGGTCAACACCATGCTGAGAGCTCGGAAGCCTTCATCTGCCAACATCTACCATAGAGTGTGGCGGGCTTTCTTCCAGTGGTGTCGCACTAGAGGTTATGCTCCTCAGGTGTTCAGATTGTCCAGATTTCTGGCCTTCCTACAGGCGGGTTTAGACCAGGGTCTTCGCCTAGCTTCCCTGAAGGTACAGGTGTCTGCACTTTCAGTGTGGTTTCATCGTAGGATTGCTATGCTTCCTTATGTCCGCACCTTTATGCAAAGGGTGCTTCTTATTCAGCCTCCCTTTGTTCCACCTGTGGCACCATGGGATCTGGCTGTGGTCTTGAAGACTCTTCAAGGACCGCCATTTGAACTACTGGGTTCAGTGGATTTGAAATGTCTAACCATTAAGACTGTATTCCTTCTGGCTATTGCTTCGGCCAGAAGGGTTTCGGAATTGGGAGCTCTCTCATGTAGACCTCCATTTCTAATTTTTCATAGAAACAGGGCTGTGCTGCGCACTCGTCCTGGGTTTCTTCCAAAGGTGGTATCTAGTTTCCATATCAACGAGGAAATTATTGTACCATCTACCATCGTTTACTTCACCGGACCTTTCGGTTGGTGAGGCCACCTTGGATGTGGTGCAGGCCTTGAAAATCTATGTGGACTGCACTTCTGCTTTTAGGAAGTCGGACTTTCTGTTTGTCCTTTATGGCTTCCATAAGAGAGGTTGGCCAGCCACTAAACACTAGGTCTGTGGGTCCTTCGTGGGCGGCTCGGCGTGGCGCCTCAGCGGTTCAGCTTTGCAAGGCAGCCACGTTGTCATCTGTCCATACTTTCGTACGGTATTATGCTTTTGATACCTACGCCTCTCAGGATGCTTCCTTCGGGTGGCGGATTCTCTTCTCAGCACAGGAACATCCCCACCCTTAAAGGATACTACTTTGGAACATCCCCAAGGTATCCTGTGGATACCCTATGGAACCTGAAGTAGAAAATATGAGAGATGGTAAGAACTTACCCTTGTTATCTCTATTTCTACGAAGTCCATAGGGTTCCACAGGACTCCCGCCCTGTCGCACCTGTACTGCAGATGGGCTTTGCTCTGGTCACCGTTTTTTCCGTCTCCCTCTGGTGAGAATGTGATTTCTTCTGTGTTCCAGACTTTTTTTTCTCTCTCTCTTTATCCTCCTCCGGCCTATGGCTTGTGACGAAACTGAGTGCCTGAGGCTCGGGGGCGGGGTATAGGAGAGGGACCCCAGTGCATCCTGGGAGAATGGAAGATTTTTAACTCTGTGGTGCCTGGATGTCTGCCGCCATCGCCTATACCCCAAGGTATCCTGTGGAACCCTATGGACTTCGTAGAAATAGAGATAACAAGGGTAAGTTCTTACCATATCTCAGATTTTTTAACACCACATGTTTAACCAAACACAAGTAAGGAAAACACCTTACATTAAATCTTATTTTCATAAATACGAGATTAGTCTTCCTCTTTATTGAGTAGCAATCCAAATATGGTAATCTTCAAAATTCAGAAATACCAATAGAAAAACGAAAACATTGTGCAAATATTGCCATAAATAGATTTCCACATGTACACATTGCACTCACATTAAAAAAGATAAAATCGGCATATATCACCACTCAAAGGTGCAGAGAAATCATTAGGTCCCGGTCTCAGTTGCTTTCCGAATGTAATGATCCTCAATTTTCAAAAATACAAAAGAAAAACTGAAACCATAGTGCAAATATTGCCTTAAAATAGGTTTTGACATTTATTTACACATTAAACTCACATAGGTAAAAATATAATCAGCGTATATCACCACTCCAGGTGTAGAGGAAACATCCAAGTGCCGGTTTCAGTCAGCCAACGATCCATGTTGTACATTCCAGATCTGGTATTAACAAGTCTTGGTAACCTGCATCCAGATAGGTATAATTGTTCAGCAGAGGTTTGGTGAAGGCTCTTTTTGTGGTCACATGGGCTGCTGTTCGATTAGGTGTGCGCATTGTCGATCAACATTGTTATATTGAGTTTTGACAACCAGGACTGGCTCTGAAAAGCCCGGTGTTAGTTGTGCTAAATACATGGGACCCCTATGCTTTTTGTCCCCTGTATTTTCACAACCATGACCGGCAGTGAAAAGCCTGGGGTTGGTTGTGCTTCTGGGGGGTGGGGGCACGCGTTTTATATTGCACATATTCAGATTTTTAACAGATGCATGGATGGATCTAACTGATGCGTCCATGTGTGTGTCTTGATATGATTTTGTCAGGTGTATGCCAAGTGCCACTGAGCTCCACTGTCCTGCACAGCCTGCTCTGTCTTCCCGCGTACATGCCACTCTGTACCCCCCATCCATATTGCTCTGTTCTCCCAAACGTTGCCACTCTGTCTCCCCCGCATCCGCACCAGTTCTCCACCCATCTGCATCACTCTGGCTTCCCCCATCTGTGCTGTTTAATCCCCCCCCCCCTCTTCCGCGCCTGTCTTCTCCATCCACCCCACTCTTATCCCATCTGCGCAGCTCTATCTTCTGCAGAGACCTCAGTTGCATAGACTGCATGTGTGCTTTCCAATGAGCACACAATTCTGTGAATTAACAGCTCCACCATTTTGTGAGTGACAGCAATCTCACTCTGTGAGAGTGCTGAATCTGCAGTTAACCACAGGGTGTGATGGCATACCATATCTGTATTGCGCAAGGAACACGTCCATTAAGGAGTCAGCCTTAATGATTGGAATTTCATTGCTTTTTTAGTTTGAGTGGCATAAATTCAGTAGGTTTTGTTAAATTTCATATCATGTCTAATGGGACATGTGAAACCGTAAGATCTTTTGTCTGTGTAAATATTACAATTATATATATTATTCCAACCATTATACGACTGACACATTGCCAACACCTCCAATAACTGCTGGTGACAAAAATTGCAAAAGTCCACTTTAAAAAAAAAAAATTAATTATTGGTTAAAAGTGGGGTTAGAGTGTAAATTCTAAATGGGAAGGGGGAGAAGGACAGGAAGTTGATTCTGAGGGAAAGAATTTGTTTAGTAATGCTGCCCATCCATTAGGTGATTAAACCTAGCGATGGAGTGATAACGACGGTTGTTATCACTCCATCGCTTGGTATTCGGGCAGTAAAAGGTTAAAAACGACCAGCGATGCGCGTGCCCGCTGATCGTTTTTAACATTTGTCATCGCCCGAACATGACTGTCAACCTGACGACCGCCGTCAGGTTGCCATGTTCGGGGATGAACCCGCCACCATATAGCAGAGTACCAAGAGCGCTGTCACTCACCTGTCTAGACGCTGCTGCCATTGAATGTCTGCTGCTGGGAGCCACTGAGGAGGGGGATCCTGCAGCCTGCCGGAGACCAGTGCCCTGCTGACTTTTGTCACCGTCGAGGACTGCTGCCCGTCACCACCGTCGAGGACTGCTGCCCGTCACCGCCGAGGACCCGGGAGGAAGACCTCTCCAGACTTCACCCCGCGGGAGACGACGGCGTCATAATCGTGCCGTCGTCCCCGCATCGCCTAGTGGATGGGCACCTTAAGGGTTACTGCATGTCATTGGCTAGCCAAGAGGAATTCTAGTTTATAAATTGAGCAAGAACTGATTTATGTAGTGTGACCACAGTAATAATATGCCTAATCAGTTTGTGTTAGGGATTTGTGGAATTGGGAAGGGGTGAGAAGGAAATATGTTGTATAAATTTGTATAACCATAATATCAGTGACAGAGGATATCAAATTTAAGATATCTTTCCAGAGTGGCTGGAATTATTAGACTGCTCCAAATTATTTGCAGAAAATACTCTGACAGTTGTTGTTTATATTGTCATTACCATAGATTTGGATCATTACATATGAAGTGTTCCAAAACAGGTAGCTTGACCATTGAAAAAAAAATAAAACAATATTGCCATTAATCACCACTATATGCCAATAGTTCAAACCACAAATATTTTTCTTTTACAAAAGACAACCATCTTTAAATCATGGCGGACAGTGATTTTCACGTGTGTAGGCATTTACGCAAATGCAAATAACTGAGGACTGAGAGGTGGTAGAGCCTTAAGACAAAATTGTTCTCAGCAAAATTTTAGGTTAAATTTTTGGTATTGTGGCTTTATCAAAGGAAGAGTAAAAAGGATCTCTTGTGGATCTCTTGTGTCCTGTATTTGCATGTGGGACTGTTAAATAAAATTTTTCTGTATTGCATAGACCTTCCAGATTTATAAAGCCAGGTAAATATTATGCGATCCATCCTATGACGTATCGTTCCGACATGGAGCGATATATGGTGTGGATCGTATAGTGTGTACACTCGATCGCAACGTGCACAGCGGTCGTCATCCCATCTATTGTGCTGCACAGTAAATAGCACTATGCAGTGAACAACGTGATGCTGCATGGAACGATATATCGCCTGGTCATACACCCGATTGTGTAGTGTGTAGGCTGGTGCAATGTATAGTTCCATAGCGTTGTGCCGTCACTGAGTACACACATTGTATAGTGTGTACCCAGCTTAACAAAGATACTTTTACAGATACATTGTGAGAAATGAGGAAATGTTAAATAAAGTTTGTATTTATTTATACAGAAGGTTTCATGTAATTCTCATAAGTGACAGAGATCCGTTTATTAATTATTGTGTTTTAGACCGGATAATTATAATTTTCTTACTGCTGCTTATCACGGAAATAAACAATTATTTACCATTGGAATGTATAAGAAAAACACATTCAGGAACAGGGGCTCTGATAGTCGTTTCCATGACCGCCCACGCTACTGCACATGCACCATCTGCTGACTGCGCATGTATGAGCAGAGTGTGCCGGGGAGGGATATCTTGCAAATATTTTGTGATAAATAAGCCCCAAAGTACGAGGGTGGTTCCATAAGTAAGGTAACAAGACCTCCCACCAGGCCAGAGCAGGTAGACCACTGCTTCTCCTCACTGCCATTAGACTGCACCTCAAACAGTCATACTGTCCCAAAATAAGTTGTAAGATGGTGGAGCTGGAGGAAATATGGTCAAACATTGAGGTGCTTAGTGTGATCAGATTTCCGCGTTTAAAGGGCACATCAGCATCTGAAATTTTGTCACCAACCTGTCGAGGTGTGAGGTGATGACGTTATGTTACGGTAACCGATTTGGGTTTAGTGCATTGCATTTGATAACGCCAGGCCACACTCAACCAACCCCACGTGTGAGTTTTTACGGCGCTATCACTGGGAGGCACTGGCCCAACCTCCCGACAGCACTGACCTGGCACTGAGTAATTTCCGTCTCTTTGGCACAATAAAGAAGCACCTGGGTTCCCTTTCCCCTATATTTATTTTCATTTTACTTTCTTATTTCCTCTTTCCCACTGTAGCGGTTAAGTTCAGATGACCAATGGGAGACTGAGGTGTTGTAAACAAGTAAGATTTTTATTCCAGAGTTGGAAAGGCATAGGCAGTGTAATGGCTTCTTACATAAGGCAAACACAGTTTAGGAATAATAAATCTGCTTACATGAGACAGCAGTTCAAACCAGCAGAGTATTCACATCACGGTCATGGTTCAGATTGTCCAGCGTAGAGAGAGCTGCTGAAAGTGCAACCTCTCCCTCACATTCTCACTGACTGACTAAACTTACCAGGTTTTTGTACCTTAGCTGGTCTTAATTGAGGTAAGCGTGTGGTTCCTCCCTGGCTACAGGAAGGTTAACCCTTTCCTCAGAATGTAGGAGAGACATACTTAGTCACACCCACCCTTATATTTCCTTTTCCCCATAAAATAAAAAGATGTATTCATTGTTGTTATGTATCTCTTTATTGACATGCTTTATGTAATAAAGTTTTACATTTTGCTGTAATACATTGAATACAATAAAATGTTTTCCCCCCCCCAAAAAAGCACCTGGGTGGAAGGTGATTCGCAACCAACGGTTAAGTTCAGCAAGCCGTCATGGCCTTGACACTGATTTCTTCTATGCTGGTATCTGTACCAAGGCCATACTATTGATTTATACCTATATGTACGAGTTAAGTAAATTTACGCAATGTGAGGTTTTGTAACCTTATTTTATTGAACTACCGTTCTTATTGAAAATTTTAAGATCTATTTAGAAAACTGCATTACCAAAGGTTCTTTGTATTCAAGAGTGTGTTTTGCAGATGGGTACATATATTAATGATATTGGAAGTAAACAAAAGTGATGGCTGTATGATATTAATGAACTGAATATTTAACATGGTTTCCCACAAATGTATTGAAAAGTTGTGTTTACTGCTGCTGTCTTTTTATTGTTGTTAACGAGGAAGTTGCAAAAAAGCTTTAAAATATCTGTAAAGCATTCATTATTTTAGTTTTGGATTATTAATTTTCAATATTTATTTTTTGATTTTATTTTTTTCTTTTAATTAATTCATAGGGACAGATACAATTTCTTAGTGTTTACCGCACCCGTATAGCTCAATGCCTGGAGCATTTCAATACTACATTTTCCTTGCACGCTAACCCATAGATTTCGCATTAAGGGGCTTATTCAATTAGGTGCGAAAAGTCCCGTACTTTTGGCATGCCGGACTTTTCGCCGACATCGCTGGTTTTCCATGTGGAAAAGTATTGCGCTCGTCCCCGCTTATTCCCGTATTCAATTAGAATTCATCAAAAACGGGACCCAACGAATTCGGACTTTGCGAAAAGTCCTGTCAGATTTGGGGTAATCAGCCTGACACCCCCTAAAAGATGCACTGACATTGGAGATCACTATAGATACCCCCGAATAGGCCTACTGAAGGTATTTGGGGTCTCAATAGCTGCTAATTAGCGTCTTTGCAAAATTAGTGAAGAATAGCATTTAGTAGTTCTTTTAGTAGAAAATAAGTAGTCCCAGCAAATTTGGGGTACACTAAAATGAGTGCAATAATATTTTAAAGTTGCTAAAATTAAGTTTGAAAAAATGTAAAAAATCCACCTGCCGCTAGCAGCTGCAATTTTAAAAACACCTGGGGCATACTTGGGGACCCCCCTGGAGTCTATTTTGCTAGTTTTTAAGTTGGTCCCCCAACTTTGGACTTTTTTGCCCCCTTTTTCAAAGTAATTTTTTGGGGTGTTAAGTATTTTTTAAACTTTTTTGACACCGTTTACCTTTGGGGGCTGTCCCAAGGGCGCAGGGTGGTTCAAGCAAGTTTGCACCCCCAAAACCCCAATTCTGCACTTTTTTTTTGACAACTTTTCATAGGCGAATCTTTTTCGCCTATTCCAATGCATTGACTTTCCCCACCAGCGAAAAGTCTTTGTAATTGAATACGAGGATAAGTTTTCGCCTGGCGAAATGTCACCGGCGATACGTTTCCGCAGAAACTGACTTTTCACGCGTAATTGAATATGCCCCTATGTGCCCGAATCTATGGGTTTCCCCATGCTTTAAGTCACCATGGCTAATTGAAACTGCCCCATATTGTAGATTATTTGTTTATGTTACTATTACTGTGAATGATAAGACTGACCCAAAAATGCCCTTTGAATTGGGAATATAAATAGGCAGCGATTTGCTGCTGAAGTGCCAGCATTTGCCCTTTATTGAATCCATTTAAATGTTCCCTTTTTTTTCCCCACAGAGGCGGATCCTGGATGGAAGTTTGGGGTTTGCAGCTGGGGTAAGTGCTCTAATCTTTCATCTCACCTACATTTTTTTTTAATACGTGCTGATTACTTGGTAGAGCCTTAGGGGCTGATTCAGAGTTTGGAGCAAAGCAAAAATAGCCAGTAACTTTGCACCTTTCCAAACCATGTTACACTGCAGGTGGGGGAGAATTAAATGTGCAGAGAGGAGGATCATCCATCTACTGTGGATGTTACTACTTTGGTGAGGGCGGTTAGATCAGTCCTAGATCTTCAGGATGATGAACCAACTCATAGTCAGAAGCCTCTAATGTTCCTGAGTCTGAACAGCTCATTTAGCTTTATTGAGGAGGCATGTGGGAACCCTGATAAGCGATTTTATGTTGCTAAGAGAATAAAATGATTGTACTCATTCCCACCTTCGGTATGCGCTAAGTGGGAGGTACCTCCTACTGTGGATGCTCATGTAACAAATTTAATCAGGAAGGCTACATTGCCTATTCCACCGGCTTCTTCTCTGAAAGATTCCGTAGATAAAAAGATTGAATCTTCTCTTAAGGCTTATTTTTTTTCATCATCTGGAGCAGTTACCCGTCCGGCTATAGCTGGAGCCTGGGTAGCTAAAGCAGTTGAAGAATGGATAGGGGCATTGGAAAATTCCCTACCAAATGCTACCACAGAACAGATGATGAATATCTCACTTATACAAGTAGCAGCTTCCTATCTGGGAGGAGATGCAGTGGATGCTGGAATTTTAGCTTCTAAGGCATCACCGGCATCCATAGTTGCACGTGCGCCCTGTGGTTAATGTCTTGGAAAGCTGATACAGAATCAAAGAGGGCGCTGGAAGTCTTACCTTTTCATGGAAAGGTACTCTTTGGAGCAGAGCTGGATAGCATAATCTCTACTCTGGCGGCTTCAAAGTCAGCAGGTCTGCCATCTACGTCATATAGTAGAACTAAGCGGGTTTCTTTTCAGTCTTTTCGTCCTCAGTGGAAAACCAATAGAGAGACTTCCTCCAAGCCGAAGAGCTTTCTTAAGTCTAAGCGACAAACTAAGGGGTCTGGCCAGACAAGTCGTTCAGCCTCTAGGCCAGACCATAAGCCCTCGGCCTGATGGAGCGGGCCTCCTCCTGTGGGATCCTAGGGTTGGGGGCCGACTTCTTCAGTTTGCGTATTGTTGGCATCAAACAACTACAGATGCCTGGGCCCGAGAAGTGGTCTCTCAGGGGTATGCCCTCACTTTCAGGAGACACCCCCACCAGAGGTTTTTTGCCACAAAGCCTCCATCTGATGAGGGCAGGGCCTTGGCTTTTCAGGCAATTCACTCCATGCTGCAGGCAAGGGTGATAACTCCAGTCCCTATTTCTCAACAGGGAAGTGGTTATTATTCAAATCTATTTCTGGTCCAGAAACCGAATGTCACCCTATATTAAATCTAAAAACACTCTACAGGTTTATCCAGGTTCCCAAATTCCGCATGGAAACTCTCCGGTCAATTATTTTGGCTATTGAGCCAGGAGAAAGCCGAAAAAAGAAAGGAAATAAATGCGCAGTAAAAGGGTAAGGGTGCAGCTTAGTCAATGCACAAGAGTATACACCCAAATCAATACTCAATAACATACAGAAAACAAGAAATGTGCACAGAACCTAAAAGCGCTCCCCACTTAACATGTATACAAAAAAAACACCATTGTGTATTCACACAAGGATATAAACAATAATAACCAAATATGGCTGAACTTGGTAGATCGTTCAAGTCAGTCCTAGGCAATTCAGGTGTAAGAAATTCCACTTCCTAGATTCCACTGATCTGACTCTGTTATGAGCTTGTGCCCATTTACCCATATTGCAACACCATATGCATGGAGGGATACAAGAAGAGAAAATAGAATAATAGTGCAGTTAGCCTTTAAAACGATAATTTTAATCCCAGGTTTGCACTTACAATAAACAGATGAATAAAAAGCATGTAACACAATCCAATGGCAGATACTGCGGCCAGCACCAGTCGGCGTGTAGACATCAATCCCAGATGTTCCCAGGGAGCAGTCAGATCGTTACTCCGGATGTTCAGATCCACTTAGATGGAATACACATGAACATGAACAGGCTGCAAGTGCCGCAATAAGTCCAGGAGGTGAACCCCGCTTAACACGTTTCGGACAATAGAGGTCCTTCGTCAGAAGCGTGGCATGGAGCCGTGAGATTACATGGTTTCCCTGGATATTCAGGATGCATATCTGCATGTTCCAATTATCCCATACCACCAGCAATTTTTATGGTTTGCTGTCCTTCAGCAACATTACCAGTTTCAGGCTCTACCCTTTGGCCTTTCTATGGCTCCCCGGGTATTTACCAAAATAATGGCGGTCATGACTGCCTATGTCAGGTGTCAGGGAGTCAGAATACTTTCATATCTGGACATTTTTGATATTGGCACAGACGCCGGGGGTGTTGCAATACCATATTCAGCTGACCATAGCCTGCCTACAAAGGCACAGCTGGCTCATCAATTGGAAGAAATCATCACGTTCTCCAACACAGCAAATGATTAATCTGGGAGCGTTACTAGCTTCTCAGGCACAAAGGGTGTTTCTGCCAGAGGACAAGATTGTAGCATTATCAATTTGGATACACAAGCTGATACGCAGGCAAAGAGTATCCATTCTGTCAGCAGTGCAGATGCTGGGATCAATGGTATCGACCTTCGACATGGTGGGCTATGCTCCATTCCATTCCAGGCCTCTGCAAAGGTTGATTCTCTCCAGGTGGAACAGACAGTACCATTCAATACAGTCCAAGATGATCCTTCTCACCTCAAAGGTTCGTCACTCCCTCTTGTGGCTAGAAAAGGAGCATCTAAACAAAGGGCGCCCGTTCTGGATTCCAAGTTGGTTTCTCCTCACCACGGATGGCAGTCTTTGAAGATAGGGGCAGTGACGGGTCATCACACATTTCACGGGAGATGGACAGATCAAGAAAGTGATCTGCCAATAAACATTCCGGAACTGCGAGCAGTATACAAAGCACTTGTCAGGGCACAGGACCTGCTTCATCGCAGGCCTGTCCAGATCCAATCCGACAACGCAACGACAGTTGCCTACCTTAATCATCAAGAAGTCATGCGGCCATGAAAGAAGTGACAAAGGTTCTCATTTGGGCAGAATGTCATCTTCCGGCCATCTCGGCAATATTCATTCGAGAATACTCAATTGGGAATTCTTAAGTCGCCAGGACATGCCGGAGAGTGTTCTCTCCATCCGGGAGTGTTTCAGCTCCTTATAATTAAATGGGGTCTACCAGAGAGAGATCTCATAGCGTCACACCACAACCACAATATCCCCATCAGCAGCCTTTGTGGACGCACTGGCAGTAAGATGGGAATTCATTTTGGCGTATCTCTCTTTCCTCCAATTTCTCTGCTTCCAAGAGTTCTCAGGAAATTCAAGCAGGAAGGCGGAACAGTAATATTGGTGGCTCCAGCTTGGTCCAAACGTAATTGGTTCACCGAAATACAGAATCTGTCAGTAGACCGTACGTATCCTCAGGATCTGCTAACTGACTTCCCCCCGTCTAGCTTTGATGGCGTGGCTCTTGAAACTTCCATCCTAAAAACAAAGGGATTTTCAGACGATGCTTAGGGCAAGGAAGCCTGCTTCTGCCCGCATCTATTACACAGTTTGGCATTCCTTTGGTCACTGGTGTTCCCATAAGGAATATGATCCTAAGGCAGTGGTTCCCAAACGTTTTTGAATCACTGCGCCCTAGAGTATCAGCATTGTTTTCATGGCACCCCTAAGTTTTTAAGCTTGTTATTGAGAAATTCAGAAAAAAAATCTAGTAAAACAGTAAAGTGAAGTAAATTGTGCTTGGCTGTCATCCTTAGGTTCAGTTATGTGGTAGTGGACAGGTTTGCTCTTCTGTTTGTTTACATATTTACAATATATTGACTATAAATAATTTGATTTGGTGCTGGACCACCAACCTGATGCACCCCTGCAAGTGTCCCAAGGCACCCCAGGGTGCCATCGCGCACAGTTTGGGAACCACTGTCCTAAGTTATTCAGAGTTTCCAGGATTCTGTCTTTTCTGCAGGCAGGATTAGACATTGGCCTCCACCTGGCTACTTTACTTTAAGAGTGTAGGTTTCTGCACTATCAATCTGGTTCCAGAAGAAGATTGCTTCATTACCAGATGTTAGAATTTTCTTCCAAGGAGTTCTGCTAGTTCAGCCTCCTCTTGTTCCACCGGTAGCACTGTGGGATTTGTCTTTGGTTCTTAAGGGGTTACAAGCGTCCTCATTAGACTCTGTAGATTTGAAGTGGTTGACCGCAAAGACAATTTTTCTTCTTGCTATCTCATCTGCTTGTTAAGTCTCGGATTTGGCAGCGCTCTCTTGTCGCTCCCCATTTTTGATTTTTCACCAGGATAAAGCTGTTCTTCGTACAAGGGAAGGTTACCTTCCTAAGGTAGTGCCCGTTTTCATGTGAATGAAGAAATTGTTGTTCCAGCTTTTCAGGCTCCAGACCTTTCTGAAGGTGAAGCCTCCCTGGATGTAGATCGTGCTCTCCGAATTTATGTGGAGCGTACAAATTCTGTTTAAAAATCAGATTCTCTTTTTGTATATATGTTTTTCACAAACGAGGATGGCCAGGTAGTAAACAGATTCTGGCAAGATAGATACGCATGACTATCTCTCAGGTGTATACACAGGCTGATCTTCCTGTCCCAAGCACGGTGACAGCGCATTCTACTTGGTCTGCAGGGCCATCGTGGGCATTCAGTCCTGGTGCCTTTTGAGGGAAGCAATCGGGAAGCCGACTGCCTAAATACCGGCAGCCGGCTTCCCGACTGTCTTATCCCGGCATGGGTGAAATGCCGGGCATCTAGATGTAGACGCCCGCATTTCCACGACGCCAGGCGCCGCGAGCGGACAGCCGCGGGGGGGGAGGGTTAGGTTTAGGGCTCCCGGGGGGGACTTAGGGTTAGGCACCCCCCGGGAGGGTTAGGGTTAGGCTAGGGGGAGGGAGGGTTAGGGCTAGGCACCCCCGGGGGGGACTTAGGGTTAGGCACCCCCCCCGGGGAACAGGTTTAGGCAGCGGGGAAGGGGGTGGCTAGGGTTAGGCACTTGGGGGGGGGGGGGGGGGGGGGGAGTTAGGGCTAGGCACCCCTAAGGAGGGTTAGGGGGGTTAGGTTAGTCTATACTTACCTATCCACGGTCGGGATTTCCAGCGCCGTCGGGCTTCCGCTGCTTCGAACTCTGCTCCTGTTGGGCTGCCGCTGACGGGAATCGAACCGCCGGCGGTATATCATACCCATTCCCCTTTTGATGAACAATTATGAAAGGCTGCCACATGGTCTTCTGTCCACACTTTTCTTAGGTTCTATGCCTTTGATACTTTTGCCTCTCAGGATGCTTCCTTTGGGTGACGAGTTCTCCTTTCTGCTCAGGAGCGTCCCCCACCCTAGGGGAACTGCTTTAGGACATCCCCATGGTATCACTATGGATTCCTATGGACCCCGAAGAAGAAGAAGATAAGAAGTTTTTAACGGTTTGGTGCCTGGTCTTCCAACCATAATATCCCTGTGGACCCTATGGACCTCGAAGAAAGGTTGTTATCTAGGAAAGTCTACCATAACTCTATATATTTACCCTGCATGCAAAAATTATAAATGTTTTTGAACCCCTTTGCAGTGGAACATGGTTGTTCCAGACACACAGTTTCTTGCTGTTTTAGCTTTGTTCCCACCTCAGAATCAGCCCATTACTATTTTCCTCTAATATGCAACAGATCAGCCCATCCGTTATGTTATGGATTTCATAGCAGTCCCTGCATTTAGCATGTATTGGATCCATTTTTCTATAATTTTCAGTAGTTTGCATGGTCATTGTGCTCTCATAACCAGTGAATAAAAGAGAATGTTACAAGACTGTGATTTTGACTGACACATAAGAGATTTAAATGTAGTTATAAGTCTTATCACTCGCGTATGTTTGTTTTTTACTTTTAAGCTGAATTTGAAATGAAGCAACGAAGTCTAAAAATATATATATATTCTTGTTTGGTAAAGTACTGTATGAATGTTCAAACTGTTGCCTTTACTGAGACGATCCATGAAAGATATCTGTGTTCATTCCACGTTATATATCACTTCTTTGAATCCATAAATTCTGGCCTGTTTGCAGATATGTGTACTACAGCAAACTGTTTTACCTAATTATTTTTTGAGTAACATTTATTTATATAGCACCAGCATACTCAGTAGTGATTGACATAGAGTGCATAAAATAAAAGTTGAGATTTTCCATTTATATAATAACTGGCAATCTCACATGCTGTCCCCCATCCCTACCAATGGCTCTCATAGCTGCGACTGAGACTGGACAGATCAGGAAAAGAAAACTGTGCCGGCACAGGTAAGTATTACCGGGGGGGGGAGGGTGGTCTGTGGTGACCCAGCATATTCCAGGTCCATATTACTACTCACATAATATTGTTCACTGTCGGCATTATTGTGTGGTAAGAGAAGCCTGCAAGATTATAATCATAGTAGAATGTCAGTGTTTCACAAAATTTCCTGTTCTTGTCCCATGTCCTGCTGCTAAGGATCACTTCACAGAATAATGTTTGTCTGCTTAGTGTCTTAGTCATGTTGTTGATCTCTTTGATCCCTTTTAATCAAAGAATATCAAGCTCTGTGTACATCCTCTGGGACCAGCTTAAGTTTGGTAGCAAAATTATTTTTTTTCACATTGAAGGAATGCTTCCCAGAATACCTCGCAGTGGAGCCATTTATTTTTCTTCTGCGCATGCGTCCAGATCATATATGCCGACTCTTCTGCAATGGCCGGGAGGCCATTGCAGAAGAGTCGGCATAAAATCGGGTGGTGCTCCTCCTGGATGCCCCGCCCCTGCTTTACAGTGCTGAAAATCTTGGTATACCAGTATTGGGCACATACAGCGATTTGTATACAACTGTCAATATATGATGGTACTCACCTCTCAAGTGTGTACTATATGGATTGATAATTTCCAATTCATATATCAATGGTTATTATCCTATATTTATAATAAATTAAAATTGCTTTATTTAAAATATAATTCTAAATATATTTTTATACATTGTGTCATTATTCCCACATCTAACATAGTATGTGTGGAAATCCTCACACAGCTCTAGACTATTAGCTAAGGTTGCAAACACTGTTGCCTGTGCTCATCATCCAAAACTGGCAAATTAAGCCTATATTTTTTGCACTCCCTCCTCCTACCCTGTGACCTGTCTAATTTTGTTTTATTATTTTACCCCCCTCCAGTGTCATACATTATTTTACCCCTCCCCCACTGATGGTATACCCCTTCTCTCTCCCCCACAGGCAGAGCGCAGCGGAGCGTGCGTCACGGGGGACTGATGATCAGCCCCCCCCCTGCTGCTATTGCTGCAGAGATCAGCCAAATAGTGGTTAGATGGTAACTAAGTTCCCCTCTTTGCACTGTGATCCCCGGCACATGCGCTCCAAAATGGTGTTTGCTACTTATTTCTTTTTCTTAAAATATGCAACTTTATACTAGCTACTTTGCAGCAAAAATATTTATTCAAAGTACTTTGTACACTACAAGCGAATTAAGACGCAAACTTCAGGAAAAAGTTCAGCTGTGTCCTTACTCAGCTTTGTTCTCTGCGTGACACATTCACTAGAGTAGCGCCAGATCTTGCTCCTTAGGTTTTGCTAGTGTACTGTATTTTCACACTGCTATCACTACTGTACTGTGTATATATATTTTTTTTAAATCACCTTTTATTTGAGCATCACATCAACTTACAAACATTGAGCATGATATGTCAAAATATACAAGAGCAAAAATGGAAAAACATATATACATGTTCGTAATCGTATACAGTAATGTACAATAATGTACATAAATGTGGTCTTGCATATGGCTAATACGCCCAGAACCATTAGGGAGTATATATCTAATACAATAACTGCTTTTAAGTCTATGGGCCGTATTCAATTAGCGGTGAAAATGGCCATTTTTCGACAAAAAAAGGCGACATTTTCAGGTAAAAAACAGGTGAAAACTGCAACAGGCGAAAAAAAAAACGGAGAAAAGTTTCCATCCCAGACCTGGAGAAAAAAAAGCAAAACCCCTATATTTTTTTTTTATTTAGCTAGTCCTGCGATCTGTGGGACTTGCATTCATGGGACTTGCATTCATCAGCCCATACACCGGAGGTAACATTGTGGTGTTCTGAATTTGACCTGTATTTATTTTACACACTTTCAAGAAGAATTAAGAGTCATAAGCATATTTCTTTGGACTTTTTAAAAAATGTTTGAATCCGATCGATTTTTGATACATTCAGAACCTATACAGCTACTTGTTGTGACAACTTAGTGCTATTCTTCATACATACAGTGCTTTGATTTCTTTCAATAATTGCAATTGCTACTATACAGATAATTTGCACTAGTCATTTGTCTTTGATATCTTTTTTATTTTTCTATCTTTTTATATATACAGATTAACATGTGTTTGTAAAAATAATAGAAAATGTGTTGATTATAACCATACCCTCAGCGCAGAATTCTTGTTTACTTGTTATTATCACAGACATAATAAATTGACTGTTGCCAGTCATTAGCATTCTTTGTGCATTTTTTCAACAGTGCCCTATTACCCTAATAAATATTTTGCTGCCATTAAGTGGTTTTGTATTTTAAGGGTATTTGTCCCTTTGCCTTATGTGCTTTTTATTATGCTGGACATACACCTGCACGATTTCGGGCCGATTGCCCGATTTTCGACGAGTCATATGATGGATCTTGTGAAAATCGTGTATTTTTTTTAGCAAGATACGATCTGATGCGCGCTCCCGCAGCTCCTATAATCGGATCTTATGATCAGCGTTGCTGTAGAATATGTTTGTCTGCTCTTTGTACAATGCCAGTTAAAACATATTTAAGAGAAGTCATACCTATTATATATGTTTGTCTATTTTAACTTGACATGGGTTTTTGTTTGTATGTTACTAACGGATCAACCTGAGTTGATCTATTTGATGTTCTCAGGAAGCATGCCCATCCTATCTCATCGCACTAACATTTAAAAATGTCACACTGAACTGGTAAAAGGAAGTACTCATTATGAACAATTGGTGCAAATTAAAAGATGCGCAGCTTTTCTGATTATGTACCTCTCAGCAACACACACAACTCCTACCCCATTCATTCAATGGGGATCTTGTCACAAACTGCTTTTATATCTCAGACAATTGCCTGTTTCCCATTGAATTAAAGCTCATTGTATTTCCACTTTAGAAGCACTGCTTCATTAATTTTCACTTCAGTCGTTCTCCAAAAATACTACTTGGTTTAGTATTATTTATGTCCTAGATTAATTGTAAGAGAGCAGGACGTTGTGAATATTTTTATTATTAGTTGACATTTTGCTACAAATGCTTATTTTTGTAAAAGTGGTATTGTAAAACGTGTTAAAGATATAGGGGAAAAGGACAGTTTCTAGTATTTATGATCAACTAGTGGCCCACAGGTAGTAAAACACTGTATGCCCACCTGTTGAAAGGGAAGTCAACGCAAATAGATATAGAACAGGCAGCACTGCACGGATTACAATTTAGAAAAAATACTTGCTCAGTCCAGGCTTCTTATGCAATGTTTCAGACGTTTATTAAATCTTTAAGACATCGATGAAAGATGTAATAAATATCTGAAACTTTGCGTAAGAAGCCTGGACTGAGCAAGTATATTTTCTATATTGAAATCCGTGGAGTGCAGTATATATAAAATCATTAGTTTCTATGTATGTTCGCGATAAAGTCGAACTACTGAACCGATTTTGATCGAGTCTTCACTGAAATGTTCCTTGATATCTTCCGAATAATGCTACTCAGACTCGCCAAGCCGCTGCGCAGCAGCAAGCATCCTGCAGTGCGTCTCACTGCCGCTGTGAGTGGATCCGGTCACTTTTTACGGGCTCTTGCTGCGTAGTAGTATCCAGCAAAGTCTCTGCTCGGGCGCCAAATGTGACGAGAATTGCATAGACCGGGTAAAATCTAACAGAAGCTATATTTCCTCACCACAGGCAGGGGCGGATTTGGATAGAAAACCAGCGTGGGAAATATATAGAGGCAGCCCTAAAGGGGTGGGGTCTATTAAGGGGGCGGGATAACTCCCTCATACTGCCGGATTCTTAGTCGGTGGCAGTTACGGCCTTCCTTGCGTCTTTTGCTGCGTCTGCAACTTTATGCTAATTCTGCTATAATGCCCTTCCCTGGTGTACATCTGTGCGTCCGAATATGCAAGGACTGAGATGCCCACTGTCTGCAATCATGCTTTGTGCACGTTTAGACCCCACCATCAGTCGCACCAGTGACATTTTAATTGCTCCATTTCTGCACAAACCTGCTGCTCCACATTAACCTCATGTGAACGCAGGCTGTCTCTGTCACACTATATAAAGGAATGTTAAAACTACCTATAGAGCTTATCATATGGAAATTATTCCAGCATACTGCACAACACTCAAGACTTCTTCAAGAGATCATGGACAAATTACTTTGAGGCTGAAATACTGTATAACAACAAATGAAACTTAACGCAAGAATACAGCGAATTCCCCTTCTTCCATATCAACTGGTGCAATGTAGTGGTGCAGATAATGCATTTTCGCTAGTCTAGATTGAATACTAGTCTTGATATTTACTTTAGATTTTAATTTTAAATCTATGTTATGTCTAGTAAATTTACTACCTGTACTCAAAACCTTTCTTTCCCAATGTATTATGTACTGTGTAGTAGTTATCATCTTCCCACTTACAGGGGTGCCGCGGCCGAGAAGTCCAGAGTCTTTCAGCCAGAGTCTGACGGCTGCGGGGGGGGGAGAAACGAGATGTGGCCGATCACCAAAGAAATTGAGAGCTTGGTGATTGATGAATGATGCCTGCATGTGGGGAGTGATGTGGGCGGAGCGGAGGCTGCGCTGGCTGACAGAGTTGATGCGGGCTCTGGTAGTGGTGGATTGCCTCACCCACCACTCATCTTACCCAAATGCAAATGTGAAACAACAAAAAAAGTAACAGGGGGGGGGGTCTGGTCTTCATTTCAATAGGGGTGAGCAACTTCTCAG
Source organism: Taudactylus pleione (assembly GCA_031769625.1). Classification (NCBI taxonomy): domain Eukaryota; kingdom Metazoa; phylum Chordata; class Amphibia; order Anura; family Myobatrachidae; genus Taudactylus; species Taudactylus pleione. The sequence goes on along the minus strand of JAUIMM010000015.1, from coordinate 9,349,681 downwards.
TGTTTTGTTTATATATCACCCCCAGTATGTATATTACCATGCCGATCCAGTCCCAAATATATGTATCCATGATGCCCCAGGCTCATGTGTGTCTTTTGACATCCTTATGCATGGCCTTTCTCTTTCCTCCTTTGCCCATTACTCCTCCTTTTATATCTGTCCCCCCCACCCCTCTACTACTTTTACTCTCACCACCCACATCTCCCCTGTGCCCTTTACAAACCACTGTTCCTCTTGCTCTGCACTTTCTCCTGACACTCCTTTTTTACACTTCTGCCCTTTTTTACCACTTACCTTTGTCCTCCTCTTCTGCTGAAGGCGATTGAGTCCTGCTGGCAGCCGATCAGAAGCGACAGAGAAACCTGAGGATGGCAGGTAAATACAATCTTCTTGTGGGTTAACTTCCATACCTGAGTGACAGTTCTGAGTTTTTTTATTTAGATTTAGGGGCCTATGTATCAAGCATTTTCTTCATAAAATTATGTAGAAATAACAGTTTCTACTTAATTTTATAAATTGTTGCTATGTGCTAATAGCCTAACGCAGGAGATTTTACAAAAATCTCCTACAGAAGGCTAATTATTTCTGCAGATTGCAGTCCCCATTATTAATGATCTGACCCCCTATGTACCAAACTCTGAAAAGCATAACTTTCCGAGGCACCCCTAGATGCCAGTGGGGCTAAATTCTGAAAAAGTCTGAGACATCAAGGGTGCCATGAAGAAAGAAAGTTTGGGAAACACTGGCATATAGAGTTCTTGCTTGTTGCTGGAAATCTGAACTAAAACATTGTAGCAATTTATATTATTTGGATGCACCTGAGACTCCTAGTTGTACATTTTAATTAAATTGTGTTAGCCTCAATGTTACCTCTGTTCATATTGCTCCCTAAACAATCATCTGAAACAGCAGGAATCTTGAAAAGTAGGTGTACTTGTAACAGTTATTTGCTTTTGATAGTACTATATACAGAGACAAGGTCCACACATACTTATATGCTAGCAACTGGGGCCATTCTGTATACTTTTTTTTTTTTATCATTATATTTTTTATTGGACCGTTTTCAAAAATATGCAAATGGGATGGGGAGGTGCAGAAAAAAAGAAGAAAGGAGGGGGAATCAAGACATACACAGGCCTGGCATCAGACATTCCAGAATATAGTCACAGCTTAAAAAAAACAATGGGCCTGTTTCATTATGGATTGCAAGTGCGATTACACACGCAGACGGACGAATGTTGTGTACTGCGCATGCGTATGCACTACGCAGAGCAATCACAGAGTAATTGACAGGAAGTGACCGTTTGGGGGTGGTGACGGGGGTTGCTCGGGGAAACGCAGACGTGTCAGTGGGTTTTGAACGCTGTTACAGGGGAGTGCATAAATTAGCCACTGCTATGGCATACGCAGCTTGTGTACTCACTGCTTGCGATGAGGTTAGCAAATTCTGAGTAAGGTCAGACCTGTTGTATTTGTGCGTGCGGCTCCGATGGTACTCAGTGTTACCGATGATTTCACAGACTTGTAAGGTAATACGGATGTGATTAAGGGGAAGTGGGCGTCTTTATGGTGGGCTGTGACGGAATTGCGATTTCAAACATTAGCGTATTTTTTTTCAGCGGGTCTGCATGCATAATCGCAGCGGTGATCGCAATTGCGATCCATAATGAATCTGGCCCAATGTCCTGAAGAGCACATGTACCACTTAGGATGGTAGAACAGAAGAGCCAGGTAGGGTGGGAGTTGTTTGGGGGACTTGGAGAGAAGCAGTGGAGAGGAAGAATTGCAAGGTCCATAACAAATTTATGATTTGTGATACTTAAACCACTTGTAGAGGGGTAGAGTAAGGTAGGCTGATGTTTTCCTTTCAAAGGGAAAATGTATTTAACTATAATCTTGTGTAGGGGTAGAGTGGTGGGTTATATTTTGAGTGCTTTTAGTGTCCACTAGAATGCGACCCTTTTTATATCTGTCATGTTTAGTGAAGTCAATGGGGGTAAAAATTTAGCTGGGTCACTGAGAGCAAGAGCATTAATCTCTGATTCAGGACTTTGCATATCAAGTCTGAACCCTGCCGCCATAAACCATGAACCTGAGGGCAATCCCTAAACATATTAATTAAATATCCAACAAACATGCAATTACACAAACACATTTTGAATTGGGACGGCCACATTTTGTGTAGTTTTGCTGGGGGAAATATAGACCGTTAACTAGTCTCAGCTGCACCTCTAGAAGGTTATAACATTTAGAGCGTCAGTGCATATAAAGATACTGTCTTCCACTGGTTAGCCAACTGTGTCAACTTTGTATCAGCCACCCATTGCAGTTGAGACTTTGGCCCTCATTCAGAGCCGTACGCTCTGAGCAGAGCGCACGCTCTGAATGAGGGCCGCCCTCCATAAAAATGGAGCGTCCTCCTGGACGCTCGTATAGCTGTGGGTCACCACCCACAGCCTATACGAGCGTGCAGTTTGATGGCCGCAATGGTCTTGACCATCGCGACCATCGAAACTGCGAGCCGGAGCCTGCGGTTGAGGTTTTCAACTGCAAGCTCCGGAGTGATTTTGGCTCTATCAGAGCCAAAATCACTCCCACTGACATCACTAGTGATGTCAGTGGGCCGGCTTCTGACGGGAAGCGTTCCCGCGGGAACGCCCCCGTCAGGGAGGCACGCCCACCAAAGGGGGCGTGCTGTCAATCAACATCGACAGCACGCCCCCTTTGATCAGACACAACGAGCGAAGGACTTTCCTTCGCTCGTCGCGTCTCCGTCGTGCGCATGCTCAGTGCAGAACATCGACCCACTTGCGAGCGGACAGCCGCTCGCGAGTGGGTCTGAATCAGGGCCTTTGTCTCCTTGGAGACATGCCATTGTATATTATTATACCAAAAACTAAGCACCGAAGATGTATATTGGAATCTGGCATGGGGGAGGAGGTCAAATTGGACTTGGAGTTGGGGAAAGGGTACCGTAATACGCAACAAAGACAAGGAATAGCATATTATCCCAAACCTTAAGAGAGTAAATAAGTCTTAGGGCCATGTGAAGACAATGGATGCATTGGCTTGGGAGACAAGAGGTAATCCGGTTAAAGGGTATTCAGGGAGCAGGGCTCTTTCTAGTCAGCACACGGTTTCGCACCTGGAGGCAGTAACCAGTCCTATAGTTGAGAGAGCATGCAAGCTTCAAGATATGCAGGGAGGTTCAGGACACATAGGGCTTGATTCAGATCTGCACGGAAATGCAGATGATTGTGCATATTAAGTGTTTGTTAGCCATTGCACATGTGTGAAAGCTGCACTGTGCAAGCGCGCCAATTGAATTGCGATTACACACAGAGGTTTCACTCGCAAAGTGAGTAACAGCTTATCAGCGTTTGGGGGAGGTAACGGGGGGTGGCTAGAGAAATGCAGGCGTGTTAGTAGCGTTTAGACACTGTTTTCTGGGCTTGCATAAATTAGCCACAGTTTTTTCTTGCAGCTTGGAGAGCTCTCTGTGTGTCTGGAGACCCGCTATGTCTGCAACAGCTTAGACTTACTGAGAAGGCTGATGGCCACATGATCTGTGTTCTATGTTTCCAGTTTTGTATGTGATGCTTTCAGTGGGCGTCTCTAGGGACTAGATGGCGAGTGAGTGAGCATATTTTCACAATTGTGTTCCGTGAGAGATTGCAGCTGTGATGGCATTTGGGTGCGGATCATAATCATGGCCATAGCCCGCCCTGTAACTTTATATGAGGTCAGGCGCTTGTACACCAAATGAGGGAGTTTACATTTCCAAAGGTAGGACAAGATCAGTTTATGAGCTCGCTCCAGAACAAAACATAGGGATCTTAAGTGGATCGTACAGAAAAGGTACATTAATTTAGGCAGAATCATCATTTTGAAAGCCGCTAAGCAGCTACACCTTGAGACCTTCAGGCCCAGCCAAGCCTTCAGCAACTCGACAATCTGTTTGAGCATAGGGTTAAAATTAACATAGAAAACATCAGCAAGGAAACCAGGGATGTTTATTCCAATGTGCAAAAGAAAATCAGATTTCTGATTTGTATTTATAGTCACTCTTTAGATGGCATAAGGAAGCCTCAGGGATAATAAATGTAGAGCCCCAGTTTTCGTTGTGTGTAACTTATACAAGAAGGTCTTGCTGTAGAAATCGAAGACCGCGTGCAAGGCAGGCAAGGAGGTTTCTGGGTTGGTTACAAAAGGCAAAATGTTTGTAAATGAACAGTGTTTATGATTTGTAGACCATACCAATACCCCAGGAAAAGATAAGCCGTCTCTGATACTACAGGCTAAATGTACCATAACTAGGTACTGGGGAGAGCAGATGCCCTTGCATCGTGCCATTAGAAGTATGGATGGCTGTAGCCAAAATGGAATATATTACTAGCATTCATAACAATACAGTGGACAAGTTTCGTTTGGTCTGGTGTCCATGGTACTTCTATCCTAATACCACTTTTCCTGTTCTTGAGTTACTGGCTAATAGGAATCGGTATGAGTCCGGCGGTTAGAATCCCGACAGCGGCTGCCCGACATGGGTGAAAATCCTGATCGTCCCTAAGGTAAGTATATAGGCTAACCTAATTCCCAACCCTAACCCTCCTTAGGGGTGCCTAACCTCCCCCCCAGTGCCAAACCCTAAACTCACCTCTAAGTGCCTAAACCTAACCCCCCCTTCCCCGAAGCCTAACCGTAAGTCCCCCCCCCCCCCCCGGGGGTGCCTAACCCTTACCCTCCCTCCCCCTAGCCTAACCCTAACCTCCCGGGAGGGTGCCTAACCCGAAGTGACCCCCGGGAGCCTTAAAGTCGGGAAGCCGGCTGTCGGGATTAGGTTCGCCGGCTTCCCGACTTCATACCGGCTAATATGGGTTCTTTGTCCTTGTCCCCCCTCCTCCCTCCCCTGTTCAATTCACTTCCATCTTTTCCTTCCCATCTCTCTGCCTTTTGCTTAAAAATTTTTTTATTCCCCTTTCTACATTATCCTCGCGTCCTGCAGAGCTCCCTGTACTCTATTTCTTCGATTTTTCTACTCCCATTGGCCACTCTGCCCTGTGTTCCCTATATCATGTGGCTCCCCATTGAATATTATTTTTCTCTCTCTCATTTGGAGATTTTTTTTGTATCTGCTTGGGGTTAGTCTATTAATGTTGTTTAAGCTATTTATGATAATCTTTTGTTCTTTATTGCTTTTGTACTTTTCTACTGGCAATTTTAGTGCCTTTAAAAGAAAATATTTAGAGACTGTCCATCAAGGATCCATTACTGAATACTTTCACTGAAGGCCGTCAGAGAGCAAAGATTGATTGCAAAATATTACCCTTAAATCCAGATTTCAATAGAACTGCACTTATATAAGACCATTGAAGCCGGTCAAACACCTTTTTGGCATCCAAAGAGTGCAAGTCGCTAAACTGCCCTGCTACCAAGCATATAATTATTATTATTATTATCCTTTATATGGCACCACAAGGGTTCCACAGCGCCTCACAAAGTACATAAACAAATGAGCAAACACGAAAAACAGCAACTTACAGTACAAAACAATACAAGATAAGAACATCATTTATAAACATTGCTGCAATAGCGATCATAACACCCAGAATAAGCAGTAGGGCGTCAGCTACCAAGTATTTGGTGCCCTTTGGGGAGTTTGGAGAAGATGATCGTATGAGTGAGGGAAGGAGAAGCACATAAGGGAAGAGACAGACGGGGTGACACAGATAGGGTCGACAGTGAGGAAGAAGCATGTAAGCAGCAGGTTAGGATGAGAGCTGAAAGGCTTTGAAGCAGTGGGTCTTGAGAGCTCGTTTGAAGATTTGTAGAGAGTCTGAGAGGGAGAGAGTTCCAGAGCAAGGGAGCAGCACGGGCGAGATCTTGGAGGCGGGAGTGGGTGGAAGTAATCAGTATGCAAGAGAGGCGGCATGCATTTGTAGGAAAGGGAGGGAGTTTAAGTGAAAGTGTAGTGAGATGATAGGAAGAAGATGGTGAGTGCAGAGCTTAGTGGTGGGGTAGTAGGACCATTGTAGGGGAGAAAAGAATGAAAGTGGAGTAACAGGAGAGGGAAGCAGAGGGGAGGAATGCAGACAGAGGAAAGGAGACAAGGGGTGGAAGAGACTAGGGGGAAGGTTAGAGGTGGGAGCAGAATAAAGGATTAGGTAGGCACGGAGTAAAGGGAGAATTTGAAGAAAACATGGTCATGGTGTGGATGAGGTAAGAATGGGGAGGAAAGCTGGAAGTAGGAATAGTGTCTATGAGAACAGCAGGGTTAAAGATTTTGTAAAAATGCTGGTGAAAGAACACTGTTGGTGAATATGTATGCTCAGATGGTGTAATGGTTAGCATTACTGCCTCACACCACTAAGGTCGTGGGTTCGATTCCCACCACGGCCCTACCTGTGCAGAGTTTGTATATTCTCCCAGTGCTTTTGTGGGTTTCCTTCGGGTGCTCCGGTTTCCTCCCACACTCCAAAAATATACTGGTAGGTTAATTGGCTCCCAACACAAATTAACATACACAAATGTGTATGTGTGTGTGTGCGTGTGATAGGGAATATAGGGCCTGATTCAGAGACGGACGCTCTGAAAGAGAGCTCTCTCTGAATCAGGGCATTCTTTTTTTGTGCGGCCAGGATGATCGTGATGGTCAAGACCATCGAGGCCTGCGACGAGACTCTTGAGGTAGGGTCTCGTGGCCGCAAGACCCAGAGAGCTTTCGGTTCTAATAGAGCCGGAAGCTCTCCCACTGACATCACTGGTGATGTCAGTGGGACCGCCCAGAAACGGCAGGTGTTCGCTTGGGAACGCCTCAGTTTGTGAAGCCACCTCCCGGCCACACCTACAAAACGGGCGAGCTGTTGATCAACATCGACAGTCGCCCCTTTGTAGTGAGCCACGGAGCGAGAGAATTCCTCTCTCGCTCCGGGGCTTGCGCACGTGCAGTGCGGCCGCTGCGCGTGCGCAGAGCCCACCACCGACCCGCTTGCGTGTGTAAGCTCCACTGAGGCAGGGATATGTGATCTAATGGCTTTAGAAATGTGTATGTATGTGTATATATATGTATATATGTATATATATATATATATACATATATATATATATATATATATATATATATACATATATATATATATATATATATATATATATATATATATATATATATATACATACACACACAGTCAGGTCCATAAATATTGGGACATTGACAGAATTTTCAGATTTTGGCTTCTATTCTCACCACAATGGCTTTGAAATGAAACAAACAAGATGTGAATTAACTGCAGACTTTCAGATTTAATTTGAGGGTAATTACATCCAAATCAGATGAGCGGTGTAGGAATTACAATGGTTTCTATATGTGCCTCCCACTTTTTAAGGGGCCAAAAGTAATGGGACAAACTAAACAATCGCTAAATCTAACTTTCACTTTTTAATACTTTGTTGCAAATCCTTTGCAGGCAATTACAGCCTGAAGTCTGGAACGCATAGACATCACCAGACGCTGGGTTTCATCCCTGGTGATGCTCTGCCATGCCTCTACTGCAAATGTCTTCAGTTCCTGCTTGTTCTTGGGGCATTTTCCCTTCAGTTTTGTCTTCATCAAGTGAAATGCATGCTCAATCGGATTCAGGTCAGGGGATTGACTTGGCCATTGCATAACATTCCACTTTTTAGCCTTAAAAAACTCTTTGGTTGCTTTTGCAGTATGCTTCGGGTCATTATCCATCTGCACTGTGAAGCGCTGTCCAATAAGTTCTAAAGCATTTGACTGAATATGAGCATATAATATTGCCCGAAACACTTCAGAATTCATTCTGCTGCTTTTGTCAGCAGTCACATCATCAATAAATACAAGGGAACCAGTTCCTTTGGCAGCCATACATGCCCACGCCATGGCACTACCACCACCATGCTTCACTGATGAGGTGGTATGTTTTGGATCATGAGCAGTTCCTTTCCTTCTCTTCTCTTCCCATCACTCTGGTACAAGTTACTCTTTGTCTCATCTGTCCATAGGATGTTGTTCCAGAACTGTAATGGCTTTTTTAGATGTTGTTTGGCAAACTCTAATCTGGTCTTTCTGTTTTTGTGGCTCACCAATGGTTTACATCTTGTGGTGAACCCTCTATATTCACTCTTGTGAAGTCTTCTCTTGATTGTTGACTTTGACACATATACACCTGCCTCCTGGAGAGTGTTCTTGATTTGGCCAACTGTTGTGAAGGGGTTTTTCTTCACCAGGGAAATAATTCTTCTGTCAACCACCACAGTTGTTTTCCATGGTCTTCCGGGTCTTTTGGTGTTGCTGAGCTCTCCGGTGCGTTCTTTCTTTTTAAGAATGTTCCAAACAGTTGATTTGGCCACACCTAATGTTTTTGCTATCTCTCTGATGGGTTTGTTTTGATTTTTCAGCCTAATGATGGCTTGCTTCACTGATAGTGACAGCTCTTTGGATCTCATATTGAGAGTCGACAGCAACTGATTCCAAATGCAAATGTCACACCTAGAATCAACTCCAGACCTTTTACCTGCTTAATTGATAATGAAATAACGAGGGAATAGCCCACACCTGTCCATGAAATAGCTTTTGAGTGGTGGTGAATAGAGGCCAAAATATGAAAATTCTGTCAATGTCCCAATATTTATGCACCTGACTGTGTGTGTGTATATGTATGTGTGTGTATATATATATATATATATATATATATATTTATAATGCTTTTGCTGCAGCTTTGTCGGGGCTCCCTTAATGCGTGCCAAACAGTTGATGTAGCAGATAAGCGTGGAGGCCACTTGTTTTTTAAGTTTGGGGAGGAACAAAGATAGATTCTGAGATTCTGCTTGCTCAAGATGTAGTTACAGGTCAGCCTGTTGATTTACATATTGTCACGTCAGATGTGAACCAGTCTGAATGGCCACACCGGCAAGGACATATATGTGGAAATCCTTGTGTACTCGGGGGTATTTGTAGCCTGATGTGAATCAATTATGTCATATAGAGCTAGCAATGCTCCCAGGTAGGAGAAGAAGCCAGTAGAGGTGGAGGCAACAAAGTTGTCCCATTCAGCAAGTAATTTAATACTGGCCTCAATATTTGAAATAACTTTGGTTGATACATCCTAGTGGACCGACAATTCTACATGAAATACGCATCAATAGAAATGTCTGGACCTCTGTGAGTGAATTCTGCCACAGTTTGTTCTTATCACAGTCTAATAACTGTACAAAAAGGGAAGAAATACTGCGCACTGGACTCAGACTAGGTGTGCGGAGTAGGCTGCCTTCTAGAGTAAGAAGATAGCAGATTAATATTGTGGATACAATAAGATAAAATGCACTCTAAAACCCCTATTGGTGATGGTGTGTACCCAATGTCAGTATATGTCCTCTAGACAACATGTAGAAGTATACAAATTAATAAGTGGGTAAGTAGCATAAAGAATTTTACTTGGTATACTCAAAAATCAGATCTGCATGAATTATATACAAATCTTAACATATGAGGTTTAAAATGGATAAAACTAAACGAGTCAAAGAATACAGTGGGGTGATACTGCGATCACTTAGGGAATGAATAAATTGTATTGAACCTGCTCAGAACTGGAACATGGGCTCCAGTATATGGCAAACAAAAATGAGAGTAAAAAATAATAGTAAAGGGGTCATATATGTAGTACAATGCCCCTGTCAGAAGCAATATATCGGCAGGACCATCCGCCCTTTGAAAGTAAGGATATATGAACACCTTAACAGTATAACAAAGGGATTTGAAGATCACCCCCTTTCCATGCATTTTAAAAAATTCCACCAATCAGATCCAACATATCTTGACTTCACTGCACTCAAATTAGTCAAACACAATTGGCGTGGAGGTGATTATATTAAAAATATTAACAGAGTGGAACTTAGAGCCATGATCTACATAGGTACCCCTCACCCAAGAGGACTTAATATGGACAACGAGATTAAGTCCATTGTGTGCGACTAAATAAGTCACATTTAGGACCAGCATTATTCTTTTGTGTGCTACACTATGGATTTATCCACCCCCCCTATACTAGGATACATTTAATGGGTCACCTATTTAGCACCTTTTGTCACCTGTTTTCTGAAGCTCCAGGGATATAAACCAGTTAGAGTGCATACTAGCTATCCACTCATATATTTAGCACCCTCACGTTCAGAAGCATAAGGCCTGAAAAAGGGCCATACTACTATTATATATTGCATGCATTGCCTATATAAGTGTCAGACATATTTCTTTAAGTATCACTGCATTGTGATTCATCAATTGTACATTAAGATGTTCATATCGATCATGCAAGCTGTAAAACCTATATACTGCTCATTTGTTCTGGTATATGAACTGATATAGATAAGCCATTTAACTGTATATTCTTTAGGCATACCATTTTATATTGCATGATGTTTTCTTTATTCAAAAGAACTTATCACAGCGTTTATACTGCATCCTGATTTAAAACACATTTTTTGACCATGCCATTGGACCAGCATGGTTGATTGACAACTTCCCCTATCAATGAACAAGAGACATGAGTTCTTTCCAAACCACGCCCCATCCCTTGATTACCAATCCATGAGAAGTAATGCCCCGGATTCTTTGAATTTAAGTAACATCGGGTCACAGGCACTTCCACTACATGCCTAGAAGAAGACCCCACGTGGGTTGAAACGCGTTGGCCATTCAACACAGCTATAGAGTGAGGATCTGGAATTATCTGCATCAGCGCTATTTGAACAGCCGCATCATTAGCCTGAGGACACGGAATAACAGCACCACAGGAGGAGGAGAGGATCATCATCCAGCTGGCTAGGGGTAAGAGCAGACCCTGTTGAGTCCAGAGAAGGTGAGTTCCACACAGGAGGGTCCTAAATGTGACTTATTTAGTCGCACACAATGGACTTAATCTCATTGTCCAGATTAAGTTCTCTTGGGTGAAGGGTACCCATGTAGATCATGGCTCTAAGTTCCTCTCTCTTAATATTTTTACAGGTCGAGTCTCCCATATCCAAAATGCTTGGGACCAGGGGCATTTTGGAAATCGGAATATTCCGTGTTTTGGAATATTTGCATACCATAATGAAATGTCTTGGGAATGGGACCCAAATCCAAACACGGAATGCAAAGTTTGTGTACATACATGAAATTCATTTAGGTTTCATTTACACCTTATACACACAACCTGAAGGTAGTATTATACAATGTTTTTAATAATTTTGTGCCTTAAACAAAGTTTGTGTACATTGAACCATCAAAAATCAGAGATTTCACTATCTGTCATGCTAAAAATATTCCGTATTTTGGAATATTCTGTATTTCGGAATATTTGGATATGGAAGACTCAACCTATAATATAATCACCTCCACGCCAATTGTGTTTGACTAATTTGAGTGCAGTGAAGTCAAGATATGTTGGGTCTGATTGGTGGAATTTTTTAAAATGCATGGAAAGGGGGTGATCTTCAAATCCCTTTATGTTGTTAAAGTGTTCAAATATACTTACTTTCAAAGGGCGGATGGTCCTGCCGATATATTGCTTCTGACAGGGGCATTGTACTACATATATGACCCCTTTACTATTTTATTATTTTTACTCTCTTTTTTGTTTGCCATATACTGGAGCCCATGTTCCAGTTCTGAGCAGCTTCAATACAATTTATTCATTCCCTAAGTGATCGCAGTATCACCCCACTGTATTCTTTGACTTGTTTAGTTTTATCCTTTTTAAACCTCATATGTTAAGATTTGTATATAATTCAGGCAGATCTGATTTTTGAGTATACCAAGTAAAATTCTTTATGCTACTTACCCACTTATTTATTTGTATACTTCTACATGTTTTCTAGAGGACATATACTGATATTGGGTACACACCATCACCAATAGGGGTTTTAGAGCGCATTTTATCTTATTGTATCCACACTATTAATCTGCTATCTAATAACTGTACAACCAAGGTCCATTGCGTTTCATATACAGTTGAATTTGTATACAGATATACAAGTGTTGCACATCAAATTACTTGGTGCAGTATTGTGACATGGCTTGTCGCATCTGTTTGCGACCTTAAAATGTATATTCGGGTGGAAGACACTGCACAAGTCAAGTCATGTGGCACCTAGGGGTCACTCGTGCCAGGTGTCCTGCTTTTTTTTTTAGCTTGTAATGTTGAACATCTGCCACCAAAGAGAAAAATGTTGCATACCCCTTATCTGAAACATGGTCTGCACTATAAGAGGGATGCCAGAGTCCAAATTGAGACCCAGTTCCAGAAAAGTGAGGGCCCCTTGTGTATCTGGTTCATCATCAGCAGTTGAACTTATCTTGTTACCTATAGTAGTGAAAACGTGGATAGGAGAGTGTGATTATAAGGTTTTTGTTTTTTTTGCCAGCACAGTAGCAGCAGATATCTTGCAAGTTTAATTATAGAAGTAAGAATATGGGTATCCAGTTGAGTCACTGAATTGTAGAGTGGCTCCTTATAGAGCTATGAGTTATAGAACTGCTTGGTGAAAGAAATTGGAGATCACATAGAGCCCAGCATAGCAGCAGGGGATGAGGTCATCTTCAGTTGCCCAGATAGTGACCACAGGTAGAGCAAGAGCTCCAAAGTCCACAAAGCAATGACAAGGAAACCATGGGAGCATGGAACAGCCTTACAAAACCAAGGCAACTTCAGATATGTAGAAGGCATCGGGAGCTTCAGGTCAGGCTGCATCTTTACACACCCAATAACAGGAGAGACAACGTTCTATTTAATAATGAGCCATGACCCTTTCAGCATTCACTAAAGGCGTTATGACCTTTTGTTCAAACTGCTTCTGCTTGTGACTACTGTTTACACTATCAATAGACTGTGTTAGTGATATGGTCCCCATTTGCCAGCAATGGCAACCCATTAAAAAACCTTTCCAGCTTCTTGGTTTTGCTGAATACTCACGAGGCTGAAGCGCAATGTGCTTGCGTAGACAGCCGTCAAGCATGTCCATTAGTCAGCAACTCGTCGCCGGCAATGTTAGGCTGTTGGCAAAATGGCAGCGAACACCAAAAAGGAGGGGTACCTTGCTGGACCTTGTCCGAAGGGTAAATTAATGCTACATATTGGCGGTATATTTGTTAGTATTGCTGTGATATTAAACAAAATATGTCACCTGTAATAAGTATCAGTGTTAAATAGTCCACAGAGGATGGACACTGACGCCCAGAAGCCACAGGGAGAAACTGAGCTGGACCTGGAGTGCAAAGAGCTGGGCTCTACAACGCTAGTGGAGCTCACAATCAAGTCAGACAGTCCCCCCTCCCCCACCCCATGATGGAATGATGGGTCTCTCTTAATTTTGAAAAATGATTGGGGACATGCTGCATGTTCCTGTTTGGTCAACCTCATAAGAAATACGTAGCACACAGAAAGAAGCAGGGGGGAACACGTGTAGGTGTTCTGCATCACCAATACTTACTGAATCAGCAGCATGGAGCCGGATCCTACTTCCAAGGCAAATCATTGTGTTTTTGGAGCTCATAATAAGGATTTACCTTATAGTTATAAAGACGCCCGATGTATGGACATTTCCCAAAAGATGTTAGTCAAGAACAACCTCCAGAACTAGATGTATGAGGACATATCTGTAGTGCAGGTCTCAGAATTGTAATACAGCAAATGCAGGTATAGTGCAGTGCTAGTAGTACTCATGGCAGTCTGCAGGTGGTGTTGATACTTGGAATACTGTATACCACTGGAAGCAGGAGATAGACAAAGGTGCAGCTGCATGTAGTAGGAAACCAGTGGAATAGATGTAAGTGTAGGACATCCCTGGTGGTAAATGAATGTGGACCAGGGACGTGCAATGAGGGAAGGCATAGCCTCCCCTGTCATACAGATGTGTTCACATCTATCCTCTGCGCTCTACACATAACGCGTAACACAGCTCTATGTAACTGTCGCGCCAAGCGTCTTTCGGGATTTTTTTTACCTTCAGATGCATCTTATTTGCACTATGATGTGAATAATTAACACAAGCAGCTTCTGCTAATTAAAATGATATGCAGCATCCCTATGTTCTGTCTGCGGGTGTATCTGCATGTGAACGCTACGTTAGTGTTACTGCTGCTGATACTGCAGTGTAAAATGTTGCATGCAGTACACCCGCAGTCACTCACAGAAAATAGGCATGCTGCATATCATTTTAATTAGCAGAAGCTGCTTGTGTCAACTGTTCGCATCACAGTGCAAATAAGACACATTTATATGGAAAAGGTTGCACGAAAAGATGCTTGGCTGTTTAATGCGCAAGGAGGCTAGATATGAGGACACATCTGCACTTCTAAGATTTGATCTAAAAATGACTAAAGTAATACAAAGAAGAGAGAAGTTATAAACATCTTCTTTATTGTAATAATTTTTATAGTTCACAATCACCAGCTTCGTAGAGCTCCCTGGGACTGCAGGAAGACTAGAGAGGCAGCAACAGATCAACCTTGCTTCTGTATAGTCAAACACTGCTTACAGAGCTGGGGGCGGGACCACACCACGGGCAGTAAGCTGCACAGAAAGAGAGCTAATAGAGGCATGCTTCTGAGTATGGGGGGGGTGTGCCTTGCACACTGATGGACACCTTTTGGATGTGTCGCGCACTGCAGTGTTTAGAGATTGGAGCTCAGTCAGCAGAAGCAAGAGGAGACACAGTAATGCAGGTAGGGGAATCAATGAATACTGAAGCCTAGTATAATGAGGGGAGAGTTATAGTGACTAGGGGGTGAGACAGGCTCCCAGCACTCAGACCCATCTCAGCACACACTTGCGTATACTGGAAATTGGATCAGCAGCTGAGTGCACTAGTAAATACAGAACAGTCAATAGCTGAGTGCACTAGTGAACGCAAATAACAGAAGCAGGATGTACCTGGTAATCTCAGGTAACAGAAGCAGATTTCATTTGGTAACCACAAGTAACAGGAGTTGAATATGCTAGGTAACCACAGGTAACAGGATCTGAATACACATGGTAACCTCAGGTAACAGGAGTTGAATCAGGAGCAGGCGGCACTTGCAATGCAAACAGGTGCTGATAATTATAGCACTGCTTGGAGATCTGTAGCTGGAACAAACAGTGCGGTTGAGCAATGATGGAACTTGTAACCGAAAAAAGAACATAATCTAACAATGCTGACGACTTGAGCTTAATGCAAACACAGGCTGCAAGAAGCAGAGGAAGGACTGGGACAATCCAGAGATGCAAAGATTCCGGGAACCAAGATGCTAATCTCTGGAAATATGTTGTACTGCCAATGGTCTGATCCCAGATCTGGGTTTAAATCGTTCAGCCGATCAGCTCTGAAGGCGCACTGAGTATGTGTCTATAGCTGTCGGCACCTGGTTGGGGAAGCCAATCGTGATTGCATCCAATATGGTGGCGCCCATGTTCCAGAAGCGTGGAGAATGAGCAGGAGAGAATGCCAACCACACCTGCTGGCTGACGAGCAAATCCCTCAAATGCATTCTGTGGCAAGGAGGGGCACAGATGGCCGTTATGTGGCCAGGTAACGAGGACTTGAACCCTGATGTGTGACAGACAATCTGTATGAGAAAGGAAGTAGATGATACACACTAAAAGATTTAGAGATTCTAAAGTAGTTGATTTTCTTTTGTCAAACCTCAATGGATACTATTACATTTGCAGATAAAGGTACAGTATATCATTTACAGTGATAGCTAGGAGAGCCATTTGACAGCGTTCATTGACAACAGAAGTCATTTAAAAAGAACTTGAATCACTTCCTATTGACATTTGTTTTTTATTTGGGGAAACATACATCTGATTCAAAAGGTTCTCAAAATAAATTCAGTCAGTTACAATTAATGAAGATTTTCATTTTTATGTAATCTCTTAAAGGCAACAATTTAAGGAGACTGGTACCTATCGTCCTAAAAGACAATATACCAGGTATCCAGGCATCTCTTTCGAGGAAAGGAAGTAATGGTGCATACACACAGTCAGATTTTTCTTCAGATCTGAATAACTATTTAAAAAATCGTTCATATCTGAAGGAAAATCTGACACATCTGACATTTTTGAACGATGCACGTTCCCGATGGTCAGTTAACAATATCTGACATCTGATGTGTTTGCAGTCAGACTTGGACGGTTCCATTCATTTTAATGCAGTCAGAAATCGTTCATCTGACAAATCTGACCGTGTGTATGCACCATAAAACCTTCAAAAAATCAATAGTACCAATGGAATAACAGCCTCCAATAATGCTGATGGATGGCAGATTGTTAAGGTATGTAGAAACTTGTATAATAACTGAGGATTTTGTCTTAAATGCCTATTTTTTTACTTTAGCAGAAAACGTCAGCCGAAAATTAAGAATCCGTTTTTATAGGCTTCACATTTTGTTTTTGGGAAGTTACAAACATAACAATCTTCAGTCTGGGGGCTACATTATGCATCAGCACTTTTGAAGAAACAAGTAAAGAAGTGATCTTAACTAGGTTATTTGCTCTTTTACATTAAAGTACAGGGTTCTATTCCAAAATATTCCTGTTAGAAAAACAGTCAATAGAATTTTGGACTTATAGGATCTCATAGGACTCCATCCCTTTCTAAAGACATAGCATTGTCATATGGAATCTGTGATTTCCGTTCAAAGAATGAGACGACTTGACATCAATACATCAACAGGATGCCTGTCTTCACATGCCAATCGCATCACAACCATTTCCATTTCTACTTGTCTACCATTTCACTTTTCGATATCCCTCATTACCTTTATAAGATTCCGGTAGGCCTGATTGGAGAATTCAGGAAGCAGGAAATTGCAGTGAAAATCCGACAATAGTGCCTCACAGCTCTTTGTACAGTAGCAGGATGAATTATAAATTCCTACAAAAGTTACTTGGTGTTTTCTCAACAGTGAGAGACAAAATATCAGTGTTTAGAATAGAGAATTCAAAAGATGCAACTACTATTTTATCAAACCCAGTATTGGCAGAGGGCATGTCTAAGGATTTTACAGTTGTGTTCCTCTACCATTGTTATTCATTTTTGGGGAAGTTGGTATATGTGAAATATAGACCTTGAAATGATGGGATCACTATCCAAAGAAGCTGGATCAATGTCTGAGATTGACGCAGAACACCAGACCGTCTCTGACTTGATAGCAACATCTGAGAGTATTAGAAAGGGGAGAACCCCTCTCTGTACTAATGCACTGCGTTAATGACTGATTCGGGAAGGCGTGCATGCAGTATCAATGCGGCTCACTAGCGGCCAATGTTGTCAGTCTGTGCACATGCTCATGGGTCCCCATTGTTACTGCCGGGAGACCTAGAGCTAATTTGGATGCAGAGGCAATTTTAATGGGCGTTTCTGGGTGTAACGGATGTGGCTAACCAGATGTGGGCATGTCGTGGTAAGCGACTGTGTCTTAAGAAGTAGTTACAAAGATGATCATATGGATAATCTGCGCCTCCTTAGGACTGGTGCAATGTTTGATGGTGCGACTGATGCTTATGATGGTGCTTCTTAAGATGCACAGCAGTGGATTAGTACCGCAGCTGGTGGGTGTCTCTGTACAAATGCCATCAGCTGCGGCGTTAGTGTGCATCGCTGGATCAGACCCTCAATCTCCAACTGCTAGGAAAGTCATACAAGGTGTAAAAAAGTAAGGTGCGTTGTCAGACAAAAAAGACTCCATGTGAACAATCTGTAGCCAAGAGCAGTAATTCAACTCTTGTACCTCATCTAAAATATATTTAAAGATATCTAAAGGTCATTCAGACAACCAGACAGTGTTAGCGTGATAGAATCATCAACGTCAACAATCTAAGATTCCTTACAACATTCCATGCAGGGGGAAAGACAAGAAAATGGCTGACTACTATAGATTACCTCGATCATTGTCTGATATATGCAGGGAATGGAATTGCATAGAGAGGTAATCAGACAAATAATTCTGAAATTCGGGATTCCCCTGATCCTCTTGATGCCAAAATTGAAAAACCCAAACTCCTTTTTGCAGGCTTGAATACACTAAATAGACCTTGTAAGTTCAAATTGGGCTATGTGTTCCTTCCTGTTGCTCTAATTGCAAGTACACTAAATGAGTTAAATAACACAATAGTGCAATTAATAGCAGTTCTTCCATTTTTGTGTCTCAGACTATGGTTCCCAGAAGCAAAAATGATGAATTATCAATCATAATTAAAGAAAAAAAGATACCTACAATGGAATGGTATCGAAATACCGGTGGCTCTTTAGCCGCCGGTTCAAATCCTGACCGCGGAAGCCCAACAGGAGAAAATCCCTACGAGAGAAGGTAAGTTGTTCCTCAAACCATTCCTGAACAAGTTTTGCAATGTGGCAAGGCGCATTATCCTGCTGAAAGAGGCAATTTCTATTAGGAAATACCATTTTCTTGAAAGCTATACTTGGTCTGCAACAATGTTTAGGTAGGTGGCATGTGTCAAAGTAACATCCACTTGAATGCCAGGACCCAAGGTTTACCAGCAGAACATTACACAGAGCATCACATTGCCTTCTCCGGCTTGCCTTCTTCCCATTTTGCATCCGGGATGCAGTTTATTTATCTGCGTCCGGAATGCCGGACTTCGAAATCTCCACGCTGGAAGTCTGACTCTGTACTAAAGATAGGCGTTTAAATACCGCCAGACGCTGAAATCCAAATGAAGGTAAGCGGGGACTTTTAGCTGTTAGCCGCAGGGCGGGGGGTGGTTAGGGTCAGGCTAGGGCAAGGGGGGGTTAGGCACCTCCTAGGAGGTATGCAGTCAGGATACCGGCGGACGCTATCCCGCCCACCGATATCCCGACACTGACAGCCCTACAGGGGACTAAAGATAGGTGTCGAAATCCCAACGCCTATCATTAGCCCCACTACAAAATACTGACACCCGGCATACCGAACGAAGGTAAGCTGGGTGTCTTAGCGTCTACCTGCGGTGGGGGAGGGTTAGGTTTAGGGACCCCTGGGGGATTTGGGGATAGGCACCTGGGGGGGTGTTAGGGTAGGGAAAGGGGGGGTTAGGATTAGGCACCCCCCAGAGAGGGTTAGATTTAGGGTGCAGGGAGGGGGGGTTAGGTTTAGGCACTAACGGAGGGGAGGTTAGGGTTAGGCAACTCTAAGAGAGGGGTAGGGAGAGGAGAGGGTTAGGGTTAGTCTACTGCAGTCGAGATTTCGATCTGTCGGGTTACTTACCAGCCCGAGTCTGGAATTGGGTCTGTCGGGGTTCTGCTGTCGGTATTTGATCCGGTGGCTATTCAGCCAGCGGAATTAAATAGTGATTCCCCTGGGAGGGTTAGCTTTAGGGTGCGGGAAGGGGATGTTAGTGTTAGGCACCACAGGATTGGGGGGGGAGATTAGAGGGGTAGGGTACTTACCAGCACCAGTCGGGATTCTGACTGTTCGAGCTTCCAGCGTATTTAGTCCACTGGCAATAAATTCGGCAGCATTACATACTGATTCCCTGCATCCTGGTGCCATCTCTTCTCCAGGTAAACCATGCACACACACCCAGCTGTCCACATGATGTAAAAGAAAACAAGTTTCACAAGACCAGGCCACCTTCTTCCATTGCTCTATGGCAGAGATGGGGAACCTTTATTCTGCTGAGGGCCTTTGTGATATATATAAAATTATTAGCGGCCTGGTGCAGACCATGCCCCCTCCGTGTGATGTCACATTGGGTGGGGCTACAATCACCAGTGATTACAGCAATGGGGAGCTGTAAGGGCAGCAGTGTGACCGTCTGAAGCGCCCTACGGACGCTCCAGGTGGCACTGCTGCATAGATTCTGGCTGCTGGGTGCCATTAGAGAAAAAAAGCTCAGAGGGCCAGACCAAATGATCCGGCCTGAGGTTCCCCATCCTTGCTCTATGGTCCAGTTCTGAGACTCGTGCCCTTTGTAGGCACTTTCTGCAGTGGACAGGGGTCAGCCTGGGCACTCTGACCAGTCTGCAGCTACGTTGCAATGCACTATGTGTTCACTAAGATCTGTGCAGGCTTCTTAGGGTGAAAAGTAAATGAAAGTGTTCTAAAGTTTGGGGCTGGTTAATGTGATAGCGTTGTGTGTCTTGCTGTTTGTTCAGCTCAAAGCTGGTTACAGGGAAAATAGCCGATTATGGATTTGGAGGAGGGTTTTTACAAAAACACAAAAACCCACAATTTTTTTGTTTGACACAACTTTTAAACCTAAGAAGCTTGCACAGATCATAGTAATCTGTGCAGTGCTTCTCCCAAACTCACCCGCCTCAAACAGACTCTATTGTTTGGATAGTTTGTGGTAAATTTTCAAAACGACTATTATTAAATGTAGTGTTTCTATAGTCTGACATGTAAAAGTATCAATGTTGGACCAGACTTTTAGTCTGTTTTGACTTTAGTAAATTTTCGACTTGCAAAATCGACAGAAAATCAATAAAAAAAAGTCTTGAACAAGAAATTGTACTTCTGGGGCTGATGCAGATTTGCACACAACTTCACTTTGTGGATGGATCATGTGATTTTTAGCACTCTGCATGCTCAGCAGCCGGGCACAACTGGGTGGCAACGGGGCATTTGTGTATAGGCTGTGTTCTGAGGGCATGTTGGCATAATTACTCATACTGCTTAGTTGAGTGGACGCAGAGATTTGTCTACTTTCGGACGAATGTCTTGCACCAGTTATAGGTTTTGTCAAAATTTGCACTGACTGATAGTGATGAAGACTACAAGCATAAGAATATGGACCAAATGACCATACAGGTGTATTAAACTCTGCATATGGGAGCATTTCCATATTTATTTCTGTGTACACAATGCAGCTGCACTTGCTTCAGCAGAGGATCTTTGGAAAAAAACCAAATTGTCTTCACTTCATACATTTCTGAAACATTATCTTCTGGATGTCTGTACTTCAGAAAACACAATTGATTAAGGTTTTTATGACTCCATCACTCCACCTCCACCCATATTTGGTACATCCCACATATCACAGTTGCTATCGAGTCTGAGAGAGAAATAAACAAATTATGTAAACTAATCATCTAATCTAATTGCTTAACTGCATGGGATCCCATTATTTCCTTCCCAGGTATTTTTTTTTTTTCCGAGGCAGCTAGGGTAGTCCCTTAAAATCTCTGTTGCTAAGGATGAGTGGGACTTTCATGTGTGGTGGAAATTCACCATATAGCCCCCTACCCTCCTTATAGCAGCTGTTGCTTGCACCAAGAAGGACTGGGACTTGATAATGTAATTGCTCTTGGTACAATATTTAGCCACTACACTCCAAATCATTACCAAGTCCAAGGTATGGGGGGAATATTTCTCTTATTTAACTTTAATAAACTCAGCATCACCATTATTTGAAAGAGGATTTCATAGTATGTAGCCTTTAAGTGGTTATTGTCCTGTGATTACCAACAATATTACTGCACTGCTTAAATACTAGTAAAGCTGGTAGATGGGTGTCACAAAACCGGGACTTAGTCACTCTTTTCCTGTCCGTCGGTGCTTTACCAATGTGGGTTTTTCTGTCCCAGTGCGTTGTCAATCCATTCCCTGAGGTTCATGGGTGCAGCCATTTTGTCTCTGATCAGTTGAGCACAAGTATCCAGTCTCTACCTGTCTCCTGTGCTTACATAACTATCCCTGACAAACGGGCCCTATTCAAGCCTGCACCTGGCACTAGCTCCTTGTCTGAACAATGTGGTTCTTTACCTTCTAATCTCACTCACTGATGAGTAAGTGCTACCTCCGATCCACTGCCTGAACCTGCGCTTCTAGATTCCTGTGAGCTGCTGCCTCTGCATCTGCTCCATCCACTCTGCAGCACTGTGCTGTATGCTAATTCCAGCCTGCACCTACCAGCCTGTGTTTAAGCATCGGTCCCAGTCCTTTCAGCTACTACTCCTGTCTCCGGTCCCATTCCTGCTGGCTGCTATGATCTCCAGTTCCACTCCGGCTGGCTGCTACTCTGCTGTCCTCTCCGGTTCCATTCCATTTAAAACCTGTTGTTCCACTCTGGCTGGCTGCTTTCCTCTCCGGTCCCATTCTGGTACAACCCTTCTATTCCAGACCGGTTAAGCTGCTGTTACTTCCAGTCCCATTCTGTATCAATCGACTGTTTCATTCGGGTTCCACGACTGTAACCTCTGGTTCTTATCATGTTCATTCACTGTCCTAGTCTGTGAATTATTCTGTGATTCAAGACTGCTTGTATTCTGAAGTCTCCCTGTGCGTTTACTTACAGTGCCAAGTCTTCTGCCACAGTGATGTCTTCTACTAGCCCGGCCCCGTAGTACATCTCTCCTGCTCATTGTAGGTTCAGGCGGACTTTATCCTCACTGTACTTTAGTTTACTTCTGTCCTGCATTATATTGCTTATACTCAGCATTGCAGCTCCTACTCACTACTCATATACCATCAATGTCTCGATCGATGGTGATTGGGGTTTGTGCTTTGTTTCTGCTGCAGAATTCATTCCTGTTGTTGGGGGCTTGCTGCTGGACCTAGGCTCCTCCTTGAGGATTTAGGTTCCAGTCACCCAGTTCTGATAATCGGTCTGCAACATCTATTAGCAAATTCTAAGTACACTACCAATTTTACCTGAATTTTTCACTGCTCTGTCCCCTGAGTTCTCAAACACTGGTTCTGGCCCCTTATCTCTACATTTAGGGTAAAGCTGTTTCACTCAGTTGGTTCCAGGGGTTGACCGGGAGCCTGGCAGGTATCATGACCTCTCTGAAGGCCCCAGACATTTACCACATGAGTCTCACCCATGAGTAGACCTCTGATCCTATTCTACTACAACCCATTAGCCCAGTTCGCGGGTCCTGTCTCAGATCTAATTACCCTAAACATGACAATGTGGAGAGAACTTAATGGGGTACATTCAATTAATCACAAGCTGCTGCACCTAATTGAATCTTCCACAATGTGTACAATCTCTCCCATCATGTCGCTTACACACTTGGGTCCACCCTCATTTTAATGAGTGGAGTCCCCTCTAGAAAACTGTGTCCCCCTAATTAGTTCTTGTCTGGTCACCAGACAATACTGCCATACACTACAGAAAGTGTAATGAAATCCAGAGACGTGGTGTTATGCCCAGATCTTCCATATTATGACATCAATAAACACAGAGGAAACCTCATTTGATGCGGTAGGATGTCTATCAAAGTGGTATGCTTTTCTTTGGGCTACTATATTTATTCCTACATAGTTTTTGTGCTTCATTCAAACCCTTATAAAAAAGAAAAAATGCATTGTTATTTTCATGCAGTGAGTATCGCTAACCTCCCCTCCCAGCCTAAACCTCCCTCTAGTGCCTAATCCAAACCCTCCCCTTCTCTCTCAATAATACATAAACTATGTTGTATTGTATGTTTGTATATTATTGGGTGAGAAGTAAGTAATTTTTTTTGGGTTGACCTGCCAGTTATGACCACTGTAGTAGTTTTACATTTTTATCTTTCAGGATACATTAGTGCCCCTTAAAAATGCAAACTTTGTTAGCATCTAATTTTCAGTATCTTATTGATACCAACTTATTAAAATATTGTTGCAATACTGTCACTACTGTTTTCAAGTGATTTTGTTAATTTAAAAAATAAAAAGCATTGCGTTAAAGGTTGTTTTTTTTACTTTAGACAATTTACTTTGGGACAGTTATTGTTTCTATGTGTTCAAGCAGATCTTTCCCTTTCTGACTGTACAGATGGGTCAGACATGTTTATTGTCCTTAAGACACTTTTTAAAAAATGTACCCATAAACTGTCTTTACACTTCCTAGTAATCCATTGCTTAGAAACTATTTTATCAATAAGTAAAAGTTGCTTTTATTTCTGCTGTAAGAAAAAGTGGATATTTCCCTTAAATTGTACATGCGGTGTTTCCGGTTATTTGTTATGATCTGTCTGTTGCATCCTATTGTATTCTCTGTTGCCATAATGAAGAATCCAGTTGGAGTCTTTCAATCCCCAGGCCATGTAGAGCACATGACCTTGCTAATATCTCATTTACTGCATGAGAAAAAAAACTGTCACCCTATCACATGTTCATTACTCTTCTCAATAGGTCACATGAAATATTTTCCAACAAAATTTACGTAAAGGCATCACAAGCCCAGGCTGACCTTTTAATAATTTGTTGCATGCCCCATAGAGGCACACACTGTGGTCACAACTCTTGAGTTTCTACAATATTCAGGCTTTTGAAATTAAATATCAACTTTTTGGAAATGATTTAAAACATTTGATTGTGTTCTAATATTCACCACCTTGGCCATGTTGTGGTAGCAACAAATGATCTATAAAACACAAATGTTCAGGGCTTTAATAATTTGAGCAAATGTTAGAAAACACATCCCGATTTGTATACAATTCCCTCCTGTTTTTCAGTTGCTTTGCTAACACGGGGAACTTGTCATTAGTCATCCACTGGAGCTGATAAAATTGTTCATTTCATGTTGCAAGTATCTAATTTCATAAAACGATATGTAATACTCCGCAGCAAAGTGTTTATATACATTTGTTTTACTTCTTTGCATCTGAAATTGATATAGCTTAGAAAATGAAACTTGACTACTAAACGCCTGATTGCAATATACATTTATTTATACACATTCAATTCATATAGAACTGGTTATACAGAGGTGCTTCTCCCTCTCTGTCTTATGCCTCCTGCTATTATGCTGTATGAATATTATTTCTTTTTTCATGACTTTGACTGAATAGTGTGTTCATGATGAATGGAGACTATTATGTGGTCTAACAAAATGACTTGCGTTTACTGCATGCCAAGATTAAAAAATATATATATATTTTTTATTTCTTTACAAAACATTTTTTTCCCCTCTAAGACATTAGCGGCTTGCAAGAGATCGATTTGTAGTCCTCAATTGCCTTACTCTAAATTAGTGGCCTCTCTGGGATTTGTAAATAGTAAGCACCACATTTTAGTAGCTCATTAGCGACTACACTTCTCACAGGGGTATCGCCCAATGTAGTTTCCAACTTCACAGTACAGTACAGTTATGGAAAGCTAAACCTGAACCAATGTAACAATATAGGTTTTTTTTTTTAATGTACATTTTATGGTAGTACTGTGACTCTATGGGGGTGATTCTATTGTATTTTGGGCAGCCCATTAATTATCGTGCTTTTCGTACCCAAAAGCACTGGTTTAGCCACACAAAGCAACTAAACAGTCTATAGTCTGCTTGGGATGCCCAAAAGTCCGGACTTTTAGCGCAATTCTGCTCGCCACCTCAGGAGGTCGTGGCACTCGTGCCTGATCGGAGCGACACTTGAATTGCTCTGTCAGTTGCCCATTGCTAACAGCTTTGATAAAAACATTTGAATGCGCCCCCCCCCCCCTTCATCTGTCCAGCATAACATAGAAGTCAGATCTCTGAATGGGGCTACTTAAGCTTGGTGAACGGTTTAGCCTACATTGGCTCTGACATGATAATATAGAAGGAATGAGATGTTGTAAATAGATTGCAAATAGATTTATTAAGTTTTATTAGGATAGATAACGATTACAGCAATGCAGTCTCCACCCTTCCCCCAAGCACACAAGTCACCACCTAGTTTGCGTGACTTCATTTTTGGGAGACAAAAAAGCATCCCCTTTTAAATGACTTCACACTGAATGCCAGAGTAGATTCAGCTTATGTATGAAAGGGGTCGACCCAGGAAAAACCTGGGTCTGCGGGGTAGTGCGAAAGGGGTTCTCCGTGCTGGGCCCCAGGTTACTCCCGTGTTGAAAAACCCAGATCAGAGCCGTGTATTTGCAGGGGTGTATGTCTGAAAGGGGTAATAATTTGATGTTGGTTTACCGAGATTGTTTTGCTTGCTTAAACACACACAAGATTCTATATAACATTTATTTAAAAGATATACAGGTGGGCTTATGCTGCAGATCACACGCATGATCTGGGAGGTGAGCAGCTACTTCTAACCAGCAGAGAGTTTGCTATTTTTTTTATCGCATTACACTATTATACAATTCCTTTTGGTTATTGTGCCATGGGACAGCTACTTTTTAAAATCTTTTAGTTCTAATGACTGGGATCCCTCTTGGCTCTACTTGGATAATCTGAAAGACCACTAGGGATGAAGATTCTCTTTGGTCATGAAATAAGAACAGGCGCTTGTCCTATACTTTTCATGCTGTAATTTCTATAACCCTAATCGCATATGATAATTCAGAACCAGTCATCATTCTGTATTAAATGTTGGCAGACTTCCTACAATATGGCGTCATACAAAAGTTTCTTATGAACACACAAAGAATGCTCCTACCAGTACATTGCACATAAGATTGCTGAATATTTCTACCTATAAGCTAAAATATGTAGAAAGGCAAAAATTTAATTTAGACAAGTCTATACTGTTTTACTACAGCAAACTCCCCTTTTATTTAGGTACACTGGAAGGGTGAGACTGGGGCCTAGTCACAAAGCACAAACATAGAAATCAAAAGTTAACAGTATAAGTTTGTTTATAAAAGGTTAAAGCCCAAAACATTCAATGGCATCCAAAATAGTTTGAAAATGCAACACATCTTGTAGCATAAATGGCTGCTGATGGCGATATTTGTATTAATTATACCACTTTCAGATAGAAAATGGCAACAAAAACCGCTTTTACCCGGCATTTTGTGTGCCAGGTTTTTTGCCATTTTCTGTTTGATACCCCTTTCACACAGGAAAATGAAAATCCCGGGTAATTCACTTTTACCTGGCAATTTGCTAAACAACCTGGGTTTTTTCCCTATGTGAAAGGGTCAACCCGGGACTTAATTCCTGTGTCTATGACCCTGCAAAAAAACAGGGTCGGAGACCTGGGAATTTAAAAAAGTAGCTGTCCCATTGCACAATACCCAACAGGAATTGTATAATAGTTGTAATGCGATAAAAAAAAAAAAAAAGCAAACTCTCTGCTGGTTAGAATTAGCTGCTTACCTCCCAGATCATATGTGTGCATCTGCAGCATAAGCCCACCTGTATATTTTAAATAAATGTTATATAGAATCTTGTGTGTGTTTAAGCAAGCAACAAAATCCAGGATGACCCTTTCACACAGGGAAAGATCCCAGGTTGTTTAGCAAATTACCTGGTAAAACTGAATTACCTGGTAATTTCATTTTCAGTGTAAAAAGGGCTATAAGTAACTGACATGGGAGGTGAAATGGACTTTTATGGACAAAACCTAGTAACAAATCTGTAGAAACCTGGGAACAGTTCTACTACGGATTATTTACAGTTCAGGAAGCCGACACATTTTGCACCATAAGAGTTAAATCTCATTCAGCGGAGTGCTTGACTGCTTTTCCTACAGTTACACCTTTCCTCCAGCTCATCTGATTAAGATGTAAATGATGGATGAGCCCAGGGATCCAGGAAGCAGCTGTAGTACTTTAGCTACAGGCGTATAATAGACGGTATTTAGCCAGTGAGATGCTAGGATGTCAGGTATTCCATGACTTATTAAGTAGAAAGGTTCAAGGTTAAAAAAAAATGTATATAAATCTGTGGCTATAAAGGTAATAATGTTTTTAAACTAACCTTGTCAAACAGAGACTGGTTCAAATGGTGTCTGATGCATTATTTCCTGTGAGGGAACACAAGTAATTAAAAATGCTAATTTAATTACGGACAATAAAAATAACTACACAGATCCCAAAATATAATGGCAGGACAGATAGCTCACACGTTTAGGAGGCATCAGAAATGGAAAACAAAAGGCAGCGTTGTTAAGACACTTTGGACTTGTTAAAGGATTTTGGCTTTGTATGTGACTTTGAGAGGACATTTATACAAAATCGGCATAAAATAAAAACATTGAACCACACAGTTTTTTTTTCCCCTCAAGTTTGTGTATTTGTATGACAAGGTGTTTCCTGAAAATAAACCCATTCAAGCAACTATTACTAATTCACAAATAGCCTTCAACCTAGAGCCCTGGACAGATTCGACCCGAGACCCCATTTTCATATTCATTGATTTGTAGCTATATATATCATATGTTATCACATTAGTGTTAGCTATTTGATGACCATATTAATCAGTAAGGTGATCTGTGTAGAGCCTCCATAATAGAATAAATTCCCCATATTCTGCAGTTCTGTGAGAGGATCCTTTTCCATGTTGTTCCCTGCACTCCGAAATCTCCGCATTCTAAGCATAACAAAGCTATTATACTGTGATCACCGTGACGCGTGACCAGAAAGTTGAGAACTTGGCAAAACCAATGAATATCTCTTAATGAATCCTTATTAGCCTCTTTGATGTTTTGCACTGTGGTGCAAGACTGCTACACACTAGAGGGGCTTTATCTTATGGAACAAGTCTTTTTTTTTTTTTCTAGCTGTTGAAATTTCCATCTCTTGAAATTGATATTGAATGCCATCTGGCACTTGTTCCTTAGGCTCACGTTTACATTGCAGATTTGAAAGAGCCTCCTACTTTTTGAAAATTGTACATTAAAAATCATTCTCAAAAAGACTGAGCCTTTAGACGTATTAAGAATGAGAGCAGGGCCCCTCTGGCTTTAGTTACTGCATAAATTACTGTTTTAAGTCTGACACGCAGATGAACTTGAAAAGAAGAATAAAAATAAGAAATTTGAAAGACACATTGGTTTCTACAAAGGTGAAATGCAGACTTTAATACAGAAAAGGTATGTATTTCAACTTTGTGCTTTGTGCTAAAGTATTCAGGAAAACTTTCTAGCGTGTCACAATGTGACAGCTGTTCTGACCCACATACACTTCATGTGACTGTCCGTGCATGATATGCAGTTATAGCAAAAGGAATAGCATGCTATTAAATATAATATATGTTTAACATGATTACAGCAGATGCTATCACGGGACTATCAGTGATGCACTCGGGGGGTTCTGAGTACCTAGAACCCCCCCCTCGCACACTTATACATCGCTACGCTGCACCATCATTATTATTACTTTTTTTTTGTGAGATCAAGACCTTTGTTCCGTCTCATCCTGAGGCTGAGCTCCACATGCCAGGGATACTCAGGCAACACAATGCAATAGCCAATAATATTGTCATTTTAGAACAGAACTAGAACATGTGTGAATTAAAATAATTTGCCTAATATTAGAATCAAACACATAGCAGTAACCATGACCACCAGAAATGCTATGGAAACATATAAAGGGTAACAGGCATGCATATAAACAACAGGATAATGTTAATGATTCATATCAAAAACAGGCCTGATTGGCAGACTTTATGCACATTGGGTGGGGGATGTATTTAGGTAAGCTGTTATTGTAATTGTAATATGGCTGAAGATAGTACTTAAAGTACTGAAACATTCCTTTATTTCCCTGGTGGTCTGTGCGGTTTTTTATAAGGGAGTGCTGCACCTTAGCTGTGTGTGTATGTGTGTGTGTGTGTGTGTGTGTGTGTGTGTGTGTGTATATATATATATATATATATATATCCAGACTACCGGCACTCAGTTAAGATGAACTTTTATCGTAACTTGCCTAGGTGCTCACACTGGGTTACGTACTGGCCCCCTCCACACAAACCAGAGGAAAGTCAGGCGGCACTCCAGGACTAAACAGGTAAAGAAAAAGCTGGTGTGACACCTGTGTGTCTTGATGACGGGGTATATGTGTGTGTATATATATATATATATATATATATATAACAGGCGGCACTCACGGTATCATTTATAGCAAGAATAAACAGACACACACAGTGTCAGTGAACAACATTTCAGTCCTTGCGGGACTTTTATCAAGAACACATTGTTCTTGATAAAAGTCCAATAAGGACTGAAACGTTGTTCACTGACACCGTGTGTGTCTGTTTATTGCTGCCTAAATAAAATGTTACCAGATCTACATACCGTTGTTTACACATCTAGGACGACACCAGGGCAAGTAACGATATTTATAAGATGGAGTGCTGGATTTGTTTTGTGTGTGTGTGTGTATGTATATATATATATATCTATCAAAAACAGCAGCGGGATGGCGGCACTCAATGCAAAGAAAATGATTCTGCAGGCAGGTTGTTCACCAACGTTTCAATACGAGTTGTATTTTCGTCAGGGTGCAACCTGCCTGCAGAATCATTTTCTTTGCTTTGAGTGCCCATCCCGCTGCTGTTTGTATTTTGCTGTCTAATATATATATATATATATATATATATATATATATATATATATATATATATACACATATATATATATATATATATATATATATCCCCATACACACATATCTTATTAAGGGAAAGCCTATCAGAATTCAGTCAGACAATGCTACAGCAGTGGCATACATAAATCACCAGGGAGGAACAAAAGGTTCCCTGGCGCTGAGAGAATAGTTTATATCTTATCTTGGGCAGAGATCCATGTTAAAGCAACATCTGTAGTCTTTATTCCATCAAGGCGGACTTTCAGAGTCACCACTCTTTTCTTCCAGGTGAAATGTTCTCTGCATCAGGAAACTTCATTGTTCTTGTAAAAAAATTGGGGTCAGCCAAAGATGGATCGTTTTGGCCAAGTTTTGTTACAGAGTCATGAATCCATTTGCCTTCCTAATAGATTTGATGGTGGTTCCATGGAGTTTTCATATGACCTACATTTTTCTACCAAGACCAATGCTTTCTCAAGTTCTCTGGAAGACAGGGAAATAATTCCAGTTATATTAGTAGCACCAGACTGGCCAAGGAGAGTTTGGTACTCAGAGATACTAAACATGGCAGTTGGTCCAGGGATCATATTTCCACCTCGCAAAACCTGTTGTTTCAGGGGCCAATTATCAGTTAAATTTAATGGCAGGGATCTTGAAGCCAAGTTCTCAAAGAAAAATGGTTTTATTTTGCATTCAGTGATTGATTAAAGCTAGGAAGAAAGTTTATTCAGACAATTATCATAGGGTCTGGGAGAATCATATTGCATGGTGTAACAAAGAGAATGTTTTTTTCTTTTTCTGTACCAAGAGTCTTCTTCTCATGTTAGGCCTCATGTTAGGCCTTAAGTTAAGTTCCCTTAAGGTGCAGGTATCAGCTCTGTCTTTCTATTTTCAGATAAATATTTGTTTTAATGCAGAAGTAAAGATTATTCTGCAGGGTGCAGCAATCCTATAAGCATCCCATAGACCCATGGGACCTAAAGCTTGTACTGTCAGGGCTTCAGTTACCACATTTTGAACCTTTGCAGTAGGGGATCTGAATTGGGTAACTTAAGCTGCGTATCCACTAGATGAGAGTAGAACAACTGTACGATTACAATAATGTAATCGTGCAATCGTTCATCGTCCCGTGCAGTGGGTAATGTGCACACACTGAACGATATGTCATTCAGTGCAGCCACCCTCCCTTATCCCCGAACATGCACAACCTGTCTATCTGCAGGTTGGCCTCCATGTTCAGGTAATGATCAATGTCGAAAACGACCAGCGGGAGCGCGCATCGCTGGTCGTTTTCCGACATTTAACTGCATGATTAATGAATGATTAATGACGATTGAATGACGATCGTTCAATCACTCATTTTTATCGTCTAGTGGATACGCACCTATACTCATTCTTTTAGCTATATCATCAGCTAGAAGAGTGTCAGCATTATGAGCTCTATCTTGCAGCCAGAATCGGTATGAATTACCGATGGCCGGGATGCCGGGCTTTCAGTACACTGACAGCGGCATCCCAATGGTTCAAATCCTGGCAGGGGAACGGTAAGTAATGTTCCCCTGTCCTATGTACCCCTTAACCCCACTTTCCTGTACCCTAATACTAACCCTCCCTACCCTGTACCCTAACCCTTCCGGTAAGTACCTACACCTAGTCCTCCCCCCTTACTGCCTAACCCTAAACCCCAACCCGGTGGTGTCTGAACCTAGCCCTAAGACCCCCCCCCCCAACTCCCCTGCCCGGATCCTAATGCTAACCTCCCCCCTGCCCGGAGCCTAACTCCCCCCGGGGCGCTTAAACCCAAGTCCCCCACCCCCTGCCACTGATACCTTTCCGCTGTGTCCTTACGATCAGGATGCTGTCGGGATCCCGAGTCATGGCGGGTTTTCGGTGCCAGTGTTGTCTCTGTGTTTGGGATTCCGATGCCGGGGATCTGGCAGGTGGCATCCCGCTTTTCTGGATCGTCACTGCTTCCCTTGCAGAGCTCCCATATTTTTGTGGGAATTAAATAGAGATGATGATTTGTAAGAGGATAAATAAGAAAAATGGGAAATTCAGATGCATGCTTTAAAGGTACTTGTCTTGTTATTTAAATGAGGGATTGCTGTTTTAAATAAAGGTAAATAGTTTAATGGTGGCAA
Source organism: Taudactylus pleione (assembly GCA_031769625.1). NCBI lineage: Eukaryota > Metazoa > Chordata > Amphibia > Anura > Myobatrachidae > Taudactylus > Taudactylus pleione. The sequence goes on along the minus strand of JAUIMM010000015.1, from coordinate 9,317,332 downwards.
TATACAAAACGCCCTATTTAAGTAATGGCTCTATAATTTCAGTCCATCTGTTACTGTTGCCCATGCTTGTATGTAATAGCTGTGTGCAGTCAAAGCATTTTCAGTGCATAGCTAATCGATAGTCATAACCCTATTGCAGTTTATTGATCAGGACTGACAGTCAATGATGAACCTCTGGAGGTGGAGCACGCTATATTCAAACAGCTCAGTGCTAAATATGATTTAGTGGATTTTCCTTTTAACGTCTAATAGAGCAGTGTACGTTTCAAGTTGCAGAGTATGAATAGAAATCTCTTCAGTAGCCCCCAGCTTTCTTGAGCTGTTTTTCTAGTATGAGATACAGCAGAGTTTGTAAAACCTGATCCATAATTTGACATTGTGTTTATATAACCTGTGACAAATTTCAACTGAACTGCTGGAGGATATAGTTGTACCATTGAAAAGTAAATCAGGATATACAAGTATTTAGATCTGTCCCTGTTACTAAAACAAATTTAAAACCAATATATCAGGTACTGGATAGAAAATAATTGCTCTTTGTTCCAGAATAGTTAACTTTTTTCAGATATTTAAATTTGTCTAATTTAGTGATCAGTTATATACAGTATAAACTTACACTAAAAAAGCACAAAAGGAACATCTGGTTAAAAAACACTGAAAAGGGTCCTTTTACTTTTATAGAGGCATTTAGAAAATAACAATAACCTTTAAATTAGATGTTTCTCAGCAGTACACGTTTCCTAGTTTTACAATGTAGGTCTTTTTTATTACTCAGAAATATCAAAATAGGAGAAATCAGATATTGAGCCAAACCACCTAATTCTTAGAATGATAATGCAAATTTATTGCACACCAGACAACTTGTCAGTTTTTACCACACATCCAAGAACTTGCTCATAAAAGTTTGAAATTAATATAACTGTAGAGAGAGAGAAAAGTACCAATCTATTACCGTCTAACTCTGAGGTTCCCAAACGCGGCCCTCAAGGCTCCCCAACAGTTCAGGTTTTATAGATACCCATAGTTGAGCACAGGTGGCTTAATTAGTACCATAGTCAATTTGATTTAACCACCTATGCTCAACCATGGATATCTCTAAAACCTGAACTGTTGGGGAGCTTTGAGGACTGCGTTTGGGAACTTCTGGTCTAACTCAGTTTTCAAACACAGCCTGTAAAGTGGCAGTTAAAAGCTGATTGGTTGGTACTTTATATCTCTCTACTTTACCTCTCTCCAAGGTTTGATACCCTCTGTGTAGACAGGTTCTCAATATTCTCAAGCAGTCTTGATATGTGTGAGGCAATATAGAAACACATAACAGAATACAGTACAGTATGTTGATACAAAATAGGAAACTGTGTCAAGATTGAATGGTGTTGTAAATAAGTCCAAATGAATCCACAATAGAATGTAATAAAGTCTGCTTGTTATTGTGCTTGGTATAAAAGTATTTTTTTTTTAATTAAAATAATATATACTCAAAAGAAATAAACTAGAAACTGCTTTTATTCCCTAGTGTGACAGAGTGGGTCTCTCCCACATTCTGAGGAAAGGGTTAACCTCCCTGTAGCTAGGGAGGAACCACACCCTTACCTCAATTAAGACCTGCTAAGGTACAAAAAATTTGGTAAGTTTAGTTAGTCAGTGGAAATGTTAGGGAGAGATTGCACCATTTAGCAGCTCTTCCTATGCTAGACAATCTGAACCATGACACTGCTGGGAATACTCTGCTCGTTTCAACTGCTGTCTCACATTAGCTGTATTCCTGAACTGTGTTTGCCTTATATAAGAAGTCATTATACTGGCTCTGCCTTCTCAAGCCTGGAATAAAAAGCTCATCTGTTTGCATCATCTCCGTCTCCCATTGGTCATTTGAACTTACCAGCTACACCTAGGTTATTATTCAAGATCCTTTTTTACTTTCCCCATTCTATGTGTGGATTGCAACTTAAGGTGCATACACACGTAAAGATTTTCTGTCCAACCATCCAACTAGCTGATTGGTTGGAATGAAAATCTGGTAATGTATTGGAGTAACTGATGATCAGCAATTTGCTCCTAAATGCCAGAAAACAGATGAAAAGTCGTCAGACAAGTTTTGTTAAATGTTTGATCTAAACAATTTGCTCAAACAACAGTTTTTGTCCATTTTCTGGCGTTTGGGAGCAAATTGCTGACTGTCATTTGCTTTCATACCTTACCAGATTTTCATTCCAACCAATCAACTAGTTGGATGGTTGCACAGAAAATCATTACATGTGTATGCAGCTTAAACCCTCTGAGAATAGGACAATCACCAGTGATTAAAGATCGTATGAAAGGCGTGTCTTTCTTCAGGGTCTAGTAAGCACAATAACCGACAGGATTTTCATTGTGTGTGATTTATTTTTAATTATTCATATTTACAACACTATTTGTTCTTGACATTGAGATGTGTTTTTTTTTTTTATTTTGTTTCTCCCTGCGCCTGTCTGAATTCTCACCATGCGGCCTTCCATATTCAGCCGCTGGCATCTTGTACCGATTCCGGCTAAACATGTGATATGACATTTGAGTAGATTAACACCAGTGATGGGGAATTAGCAGCCTCTTTACATATCACACAAGAACATTAATAAAGAAGCATGTGGTTCACTTGAGAGACAGAAGCAACTGTTAATAAAGTTAAACCAGTGAAATGAAAGGCAGAGCTGTGATGAAGCCACAGGGATAGCCTTTGGATGTCTGTACAACTGGTTCCGCCTTCCAGACAAATCATTTATTTCCTTTTAAGTTATGAACTGTTACGAATGTGGCTAATGGCCAATGTGTTTTTCCATTGCTATTATCCTACTCTTTTTTTTTTTTTTTTTTGCAGTAGCTGCTAAACATATACATCTGTATGCCTCCTATCCTATGTTCTGTATTGTCATATTTACCAGTGAATTATTGATTGCGTTAATGCTTTGTTTCCGATTGTAAGCGGTGACATTTGGAGAGCCACGCATCAAAAATACAGCAACAGATTTGCATAATCCCATCTAAAAATAGATCTTCTAACATTTGTATTGATGATACCGGTCTTTACTCCCAACTGTATCTTTAGACCTGGTAGCTACACTGTTACCCAGTTACCAATGGCTGCATTAATATTGGTGAATGATGATTCTTCTTTACAGCAGTCCCTCCCAATTTCTACACCAGTAGGTACAATTATCCTGTTATCTTTTGTGTTTATTGTTTCTCACACCATGTAGATTGTAAGCTCATTTAGGCCTGTCCATATAATTTTCTATTACATGCCATATATGGCATTTATTTGTTTCATCATCACCTCAATATAGAGCACTGCTTAATATGTCAGTGGCTCATCTATAGAGGATGATAAACATCTGTAATCTGAATTTGATTTATTTGTCTGGAATGCACTGAAGCAGATCTTGGGTACTACGCAATGTAACTGAGTCCTAAAACTTATACTGTATGTACATGCAAATGTCATATAGTATGTCGTATACGGTGGTCAATAATGCATTGAAGAAAGGTTTAGAATTACATTAGACAACTGCTACAAGAAATGGTAGTGGAGGGTTGTAACGACCGTAGACTTGTTACTTTAAATATAATTATTGTCACAAAACCAGGACTTAGTCACTCTTACCCTGTCTGGCGGTGGTTTACTAAGGTGGGTCATTCTGTCCCAAGGCTCTGTCAATCCATTCCCTGAGGTTCACGGTTGCAGCTGTGTTGTATTTGATAGGGTGAGCACTAACATCCACTCTTTACATGTCTCCTGTGGTCGCATAACTGCCTCCTCTTATCCCTGACAAAAGGACGCCCTATTTACGTCTGCACCTGAGACCAACATAGTCAGAACAATGTGGTTCTTTTCCTCACTGTGATCTCACGCACCAGTGAGTAAATACTACTTCCGATCCACTGCTGAATCTGCCATGCTGACTCCTGGACTCATGCAAGCCGCTGCCTCTGAGGCTGTTTCATCTACTCTGCAGTATTGTGCAGGGTCCAGCTTCCAGTGTTCACTTTACCAGCTTGTGTTCAAGCACTGGTCCCACTTCGGTTCAACTCCGACAAATTGTTGTTCTCACCAGTCCCATTCCGGTTCAAACCTGCAGATACACTACAGCTGGCTGCTGTTATCACTGGTCCCATTCTGGTTACACTTTATGGTCCCACTCCAGCTTCTCTGCTTTTACATCCAGTCCCATTTTAGTTCAAATCTCTGGCTCTATTCATAAATACTTATATAAATGTTTCAGGGATCTTACCAGAACTAAAGATACTTGAGAGAAAGTTGTAATTGTGAGGCCAAATCTTTTTGTATACAGAACTATAGAAGTCCATTGAGAAATGTTGCAGTCCTCTATTTTTAGAAACCTTTTGTTGGTAGCATATAGTGGTAGCTTTCACTCAGCTATGTAGCAGATGTAAAGACAACAAAAAAAGTTATTTTAGTGTATATGGTTTTCTTTTTCTTTAATATTTATCTCTAAAATTATTAGTAGATCTTTTGATTAACCTTTATTTAGACATTAGTAATACCCAGTAACCAACCCTTGAATTATTTTTACAAATGATACTGACTCTTGCCTAATACCTGTGCAGAGAACACTGTATTTATGTAATCACAGCATTTATTTAGGATTCAGTTTGCAAGAAGTTACCTTGAAGATGGCTGCAGGTGATCTCATAGACAGAAGCATAGAAGGCTCTTTTGTACCTTTTATAATACTTTACACTTAGCAGGGACTGGGGGGCAATCTAGGTTTCACTAATGTTTCTGAATTGACATTAGTTTCCACCTTCCAGTGTAATTAATTTTATTAAGATAAGCTCAGTGTGATTAATAATGCATAGATTGTCTGTCTGCTTTCTCATAGCTCTTGGTCCATGAAATTGATGGTAATCACCTCTGGGATACATTACCATATCCCCAGTCACATGCCTCCCATGTTCCTCCATTTTCTTTCTGAATGATTTATGCATTATATTAATACATGTCATTTGACAGACATTGGCCATTTTTTGTATCCCATAGATTGTACTTGTGTGTTATCACTAGAAAAGCACTACCTATCCCTCTTTATAATCTTGTGCTTTTCATCAGCAATGAATGTGTTACATTAAAGACATGCTTTCCATCTATGACAGCTCTGTGTGATTACTGCCTTGCTAATGCCAAGCATTGATAGGCAGTCTGCACTAATTTAAAAAAGGTGCATGTTGACCTTTTCTGAGTCATTTGCATTTGGCTGCAGTCTGTTGTCGCGCCAGGTCTAAAGTCACAATGCTTGTGGGTCACTAAGAGACATGAGACTCCACTTACAATACACTGGGATCACATTTGTTTGGTATTTTCTACTTAACAGAACTTTTTTTAATGTGAAGTATTTTCTGTTGAAAAAGTATAAAGAGCCTTATAAAGTGTTTTATATTGTAATTGCTTTATGGGTGAGATGAGCTATATCTACAAGTACCCACTGTCCGTACTACATACTAGTTTATATTGTAGGCTCCTCCATTGGAACTTTGTTTTGGAAGATGCAACAACACCTTAATCTCTGCCGGAGACTTGGTGCCTAGTTGTACATATGGCTGTTGAAAGAGTGTATCTTGGGTGTTTTCACATACTCTTGAACACAGCATACACAAGCCATCTCCTCAGCCGGGATGGCCCTCCTCATGCCGGTGTCCTGCCTCTGGATATAGGGGGTATCCAGACGCTGCAACTCCTGGAAGGTGGCGTCATCCATACGCAGGTACTTGCGGTAATCGTCCGAGTTGTTCTCCCTAATCTCCTTCAGTAGGAGCATATGGGAGCGAGTCTCCCTCCTCCTCAACCACTCCTTGGTCCAGCAGGACCATGAATCATCCTCCCCATCTTCTGAGCGCCATCAGCTTTCAGCCTCAGATAGCCACAGGCTAGCAGAAGCTTATAGTGATTTGGATCCATCTCAAAACCATTTTGTAGAGCCAGGCAATACAAAGTAGAGCACACTAGCAAAGTACAACATTCAGCAGGGTATAAGACCAAGCCTCACTAGTCACAGAGCAGAATGTGCCCAGATCTAAAATTAATGCTGTCTTTTATACCCCCTAGATAAGCTTTCCCCTATTGAGATTCCAGCAGATGCATCGTGAGTTTGTTTGATGCATATGATCTATCGTAAACTATTTGTAATCGCTTTACGACACCTAATCGTATGCTCGTTTGTACAATCGTTCCATTGGTTGCCACAAATTGTAAATAATTTCAATGGAAGAATCTTAAGGTAAATCGTACACGAGTTTGGAATGTTTGGAAATCGCGCTGTGTATGGGCCCCTTTAGTGACAGAAACATTCAGAGATTTACGAGTCATAAAATCTCAAATCATGGAATCATGATACTTTTTTTTTTTTATCTGGATGACATCTTTTTAATAGGAAGGTCTGACCAATTTGCCAGGCACAAAAAAGTTATGAGCTCCCTACAGGGTCATTATTATATGATCAATATAGCAAAAAGGCATTTTGTGCCTTCTCAGCAGCTGCAGTTCTTGAGGATGCAATTAGACAAATAAAAATTTTGGTGGAAGAAAGACAACAGCTCCAGTCTCAAAAACTGTGTCAATGTGAAATATCTCTGTGTCCTAGGAATGTTCTTATCCACAATAGGCATTTACACACGTACAAAGTCGCAGACGGAACTTTGGGCCTGATTCAGAGCTGAACGCTCTGACCAGAGCGCTCGCTCTGAATCAGGGCCCTCCTACCTTTTTTTGGAGCGTCCTCATGGACGCTCGCATAGCTGTGGGTTACCACCCACAGCTATAGCGAGCGTCCATGATGATGGTCGCAATGGTCTTGACCATTGCGACCATCGGGCTTGCGACGGAGACCCTGCAGTAGGGCCTCGCTGCCGCAAGCCCTGGAGTGATTTTGGCTCTATCAGAGCCAAAATCACTCCCACTGACATCACTAGTGATGAATTGATACAAATAGTCTCTCAATCTCTAACACAGTTAAATCCTACACAGCAGGTATAATTATGTTAGTATATTGTTGGTCAACACACCTAGTATTAATGGGTCTCCACTACATGTGATATATTAGTAGTTACCATTATATCATATGTGTGTGAATCACATACCATAAAAGCAATTTTATAGGTAAAAATGTTAACCTTTGCCGCTCTGGGTATTCCTGTATACAATAATGCAGCTGACTCTTTATTAATTCCCAGCACTGCGTATAGCACATGTATAATTTTATACATCAGTAGCTGGAGCATAGGCCTCATATATTAGCATAGCTTTCAATAATTGTAGGCAATAGCAATTAGTCTCAGCACTATGTATAGCACATATATCATTTTAACTTAGACATCAATGTCTGGGGTTTATATCCATTTAGCAACATATTAACATTGAATTTAGTTACATGACATTAACAATTGGTTACAGATAGCCTACGGCTAATCGCAGTGCTTGGAATAATTGCAATTGCCTAAAGGTTCAGCTGCATTATTGTATACATGAATACCCAGAGGTACAAAGGTTAACATTTTTACCTATAAAATCTCTTTTATGGTATGTGATTCACACATACAGACAGGTGCATAAATATTTGGACATTGACAGAATTGTCATATTTTGGCCTCTATTCACCATCACAATGGCTTTGAAATGAAACAAACAAGATGTGCTTTAACTTTAGACTTTCAGATTTAATTTGAGGGTAATTACATCCAAATCAAGTGAACCGTGTAGGAACTACAATGGTTTCTATATGTGCCTCCCACTTTTTAAGGGGCCAAAAGTAATGGGACTATCAATTCAAAAGCTATTTCATGGACAGGTATGGGCTATTCCTTCGTTATTTCATTATCAGTTAAGCAGGTAAAAGGTCTGGACTTGATTCTAGGTGTGACATTTGCATTTGGAATCAGTTGCTGTCGACTCTCAATATGAGATCCAAAGAGCTGTCACTATCAGTGAAGCAAGCCATCATTAGGCTGAAAAATCAAAACAAACCCATAAGAGAGAGAGCAAAAACATTAGGTGTGGCCAAATCAACTGTTTGGAACATTCTTAAAAAGAAAGAATGCACCGAAGAGCTCAGCAACACCAAAAGACCCGGAAGACCATGGATAACAACTGTGGTGGATGACAGTAGAATTATTTCCCTGGTGAAGAAAAACCCCTTCACAACAGTTGGCCAAATCAAGAACACTCTTCAGGAGGTAGGTGTATATGTGTCAAAGTCAACAATCAAGAGAAGACTTCACAAGAGTGCATATAGAGGGTTCACCACAAGATGTAAACCATTGGTGAGCCACAAAAACAGGAAGACCAGATTAGAGTTTGCCAAATAACATCTAAAAAAGACATTACAATTCTGGAACAACATCCTATGGACAGATGAGACAAAGATCAACTTGTACCAGAGTGATGGGAAGAGAAGAGTATGGAGAAGGAAAGGAACTGCTCATGATCCAAAACATACCACCTCATCAGTGAAGCATGGTGGTGGTGGTGTCATGGCGTGGACATGTATGGCTGCCAATAGAACTGGTTCCCTTGTATTTATTGATGATGTGACTGCTGACAAAAGCAGCAGAATGAATTCTGAAGTGTTTCGGGCAATATTATATGCTCATATTCAGTCAAATGCTTCAGAACTCATTGGACGGCGCTTCACAGTGCAGATGGACAATGACCCAAAGCATACTGCAGAAGCAACCAAAGAGTTTTTTAAGGCTAAAAAGTGGAATGTTATGCAATGGCCAAGTCAATCCCCTGACCTGAATCCGATTGAGCATGCATTTCACTTGATGAAGACAAAACTGAAGGGAAAATGCCCCAAGAACAAGCAGGAACTGAAGACATTTGCAGTAGAGGCATGGCAGAGCATCACCAGGGATGAAACCCAGCATCTGGTGATGTCTATGCGTTCCAGACTTCAGGCTGTAATTGCCTGCAAAGGATTTGCAACAAAGCATTAAAAAGTGAAAGTTAGATTTAGGATTGTTTAGTTCGTCCCATTACTTTTGGCCCCTTAAAAAGTGGGAGGCACATATAGAAACCGTTGTAATTCCTTCACCGTTCACCTGATTTGGATGTAATTACCCTCAAATTAAATCTGAAAGTCTGCAGTTAAAGCACATCTTGTTTGTTTCATTTCAAAGCCGTTGTGGTGGTGAATAGAGTCCAAAATATGAAAATTCTGTCAATGTCCCAATATTTATGCACCTGACTGTATATGATATAATGGTAACTACTAATATATATCACATGTAGTGGAAACCCATTAATACTAGGTGTGTTGACCAACTATATACTAACATAATTATACATGCTGTGTAGGATTTAACCTTAAAGCTAAGAGACTCTTGACTACAACATATATTTGTGTATACTGCATAGAAATATTTACTATAAGCATTGCATGGCAATACATAAGGATAAGACATCTAAGCATAGGAAGAGAAGATATTGTATCAGTTTGGATTACTGACTATACACAATATTAGTCACTGCATTGTTTGATATAATTTGCTACTTCCTTCTAGGAGCTGATGAAGGCATTTAGCCTTAAGAAATCATTATTTGCAACATAAATAAGTTATGAAGTTACTGAACACTGATCATATTGAAAGAATGACAATTTGACAACTGTTATGTTTACATATTTTATTGTACACGTTAATTTTCATCTTTTGCACAACTCCATCTTTTTATATTTCACCATCTTAACAAATTTAATATAGTGAGATTTTAATGCATACCTATTAAAAATATAAAATGTTAAATTACCAACGTGGGTCCCAGTCTTGCTAAACATTACGGATGTGTGTAAAGTAAAGTGGGTGTCCGTATGTTGTGCTGCGGCGGCATTGCGATCGCAATGGGTTAGCATACTATCGCAGTGAGACTGCGTGCGTAATCTCTATTGCAATCGCAGTTGCAATCCGTAATGAATCAGGCCCAAGGCTGGGTATGGACTATCTTGGGGTAGGGGTTATGTATAATACAGGTTTTTGGGCAGTTTTGAAATCCTGATGCACTGCTGGTGATTTTTCCCTTCAGTGTTCCGTAATTATCATGAAGTATTTGGAGGGAAAAATAAGCAGTTCTCCTAAATAGCATGATGTTAGGGACACTGCATCAGTAATGATGTAAAACAAATCCTTCAACCCCTAAAATAATGGGGTGTTTTACTATTTGGTCCTCTAGGCCCCCCATTTAGGGATGCATGAGTCAATTAAAAACATCATTGGGCTCCTCCTGGCCAATAAGTACAGAGATAAAAAATAAAGTGAGTGCCCAGTTCTTTTGTTGATTAACTAATACTGTCTGCATATTGTTAACAATCAATAATAATGTGCTTTTAGTAGTGGTAATATATTGTAGTGGTTGTGGTAGTAGTAGTAGGTTACAGTGCCTCTTTAGTTGGTCTCTGATGTACATTTTTTTTTTTTTACCCCATCTTGCAGGAGATATCCCCCCACATTTTCTGTAGTTTAGTGCTATATGTTTTCCTAAAATCTTATTTTCTTGATATGCCGAAATCCTTTGGGTTGGAAAAAAAAAAAAAAAAAAAAACCTCATAGAAGTGACATGGACTGCTCCTGGGAATTCCAAATGAAAAATTAGTTAATATTCGGTAAGACTGCGTACTCAATAGATGGCCAGCCAATCTGAAGATTATAGGGGCATACACACTAGACGATGTGCTGAAAGATAATGGGTGTACACACTGAACGATATCGTTCAGTAACGTCATCCTGCCACATCCCTGAACAGGCTGTTTCTGACAATATTGTCAGATTGGTCTACATGTTTGCACGACAGCAAACATCGTTAATGACTCGCGGGAGCGTGCGTCCTTGGTCGTTTGCTACAGACACACTGGACGATATGAACGATATATCGTTGAACGATATCGTTATCGATCACTTTTATCGTCTAGTGTGTATGCCCCATATCAGATCTCTGTTTAATGTACAATTGTAAGGTGAACGCATATTTAATACGTAACGGGAAAATTGTGATTAATGTCAAGCTTTTTATTTGGATTCCACTTTTGCCATTTTATAAGACAACAGTTTGTATAAAAGGAGCAGTGTGGACCAATAGCTGATTGTGTTTGATGTTAATGATGTTACCTGGTTACACTGATTGTTTTGCACTTTAAGAGATTTCGATAGAAACTGCTGCTGCTGCTGCATGAATTTTTGCAAGTTGGGTAAAATATAATACGAAAAAATTCTGCTAGATAAATATTCCAATTTTTGTAGACAACAACAGGAGGAACCTATTTTTGTGTTCTTGAGCATATTCCTATCTACCGCCTACTGCTGTAAAGTTTCTCCCCACCTGTAATATTCACAAAGGTAATGTTTTTGGCTTAAAGTGGAACTAAACATTACAGAAAAAGTAAAATGCTACATTAAACCTGTATATCTTACAACCATTCTAACAACTTCTAAGTTAATGCTCTTAGTACTTCATTACTTATGACCAGTTGTATTCACAATGTGTTTTTTTTTTTTAAATTCTGTAAAACGATGGGTCTGCGTAGTCACTACTTTCACAATCCCGATCGCAGTGGCTACTTCGCGCACTGCGATGCATTCGCTGAACGCAGCAATCGTCCGATTCCGTGCGTATAAGCAAATGCGTTCCTTGCTGAATCAGGCCCTTAGTCTGCGTGTGTAGCTTAGCTAGGTTTGTAGCAGTAATTAACTGGTCAATGTTTTCACAATTACTCAAACTGTGTTCACCTTTAAGTGAACACAAGGCAGCACACCGCTGGCTGTTGTGAGATCAGCTTAGGGTTTGTGACATATACTGGTGGTTGCATTGCTGATTGAAAATTGCCATTTGGAATATTTTTTTTTTGTCTTAAAATGTGCTCATTTTCTTCTGTTCATGTCACATAGGTGATGTTAGCTGCTTCCTATTGGTCTCTCCTGGCCCCAGCTATCGAAATGTCCAACCAATATGGAAGTTTGTCCTTCCTTCCTGCAGCTGTTGGGTTTGCACTAGGAGCCGGCTTTGTTTATTTTGCTGATCTTCTCTTACCAGCACTGGTAAGTACTAGTTTCCATCTGTTGAATTTGAGGACCAAAAGTTGTATAATGTCTTGGTGGCTATAGAACCCTGCAAATTAATTAGCTATTATAATATCCAAAACTCGTATTTATTTTGTAAAAAAGTAGAGATACCGATGTGGCTTGCTCACTGCCTGTAGTCTATAGAAACCACACCTTGCTCCCCTTATGTTACAATGTATAAAACATTGGGGGGAATTCAATTCAGTGCGATGGAGAATAGCTGCGTGACTGAGCTCCCGCAGCTATTCAATTCAACGCGCTGTTTGGGCGGGCAAAGGATTTCTTTTCACACCCCGTGGGGATGTGAGGAGAAATCCGACAAAAGTGCCGGGCACAAAGCTGTTTGCTGGCTTAGCACGGCGCTAACAGCCGTGCGCCCGGCACTTTAGTTGGAGAATGCCGGTTACCGCACCTTAACACCCATATTAAGTTGCGAGAACCGGCATTCTGCTTACCGAAAAGGCACACAGCACATTGAATTGAATAGCTGCGGGATCACTCCCTCCCACGGCTATTCATCATCGCGCTGAATTGAATTCTCCCCAATGAAAGATTATAAGCTGCCTATGGGGTGATGAACAGGCATAAGCGAAAGCATAATGACTCTTCCCCAATACATAGACACAGCAACACAGCTAGTAGTATTGAATATTCATTAAATTGTTGTTTGGTGGCAACGAAAGCATAATTGAGCCAGACTGGATGCTCCTTAAGGACAAGTCCAGTTTCACTCTCAAGAGCTTAACATCTCACAAACTGCTTTTGGATTGTTTATGGGCACTGAGGAGCAATGCTTCCTCACCATAAAACAGGTTTTAACGGAACTGCAGCCCACCATTTAAGTGACCTACATTGACCAGCTACATAAATGAAAACAACTGCCCTAAAAATAACAGTCAGAATCGGACAAATGCACATTGTCATGCTGAAAGAAACCAATGTCAGATGCACAAATCCAGGGGTAACAAACTGCCAAACCTCCCAGCACAGTAAAATATAATTCACCAGATGCCTCAGCCTATCCATGATGACAGCCCTGTGGGGAAACTTCAACACTCGTCTTGGAACAAAGTCCAACCAAACTATACAGACACGCATACACTGCAAGATTAATGGTAAGGATGAGGTCTATATTCTTACATTTTCCCAAGTTATTGTCCTCTTAATGCACCACCAACCAATCAGTGACCCCACCTAGCAGCAGCGGAATCAAGCAAACTGTCAAAGCCATCCCAATGTAAGTCCCTAGGTACAATTTATTAGCCTGTGCCCAAGTAGAATGCGCAAAAAGCCTCACAGTGATGCTTAGCACAAAAAAAGAAGAGTGCCCCACAAAACAATCTTCATCTGAAGACCCAACATGACCTGTAAAACATACAACCGACATGTCAACCCTACAAAACAAGACCTGTAGGCAAAACTAAACTACAGGAACCAAAAGCAAGAACAAACAGGTTGTGGGGGAGATACCCATGGGATTCGGACGGAGGTGGAAATGAGAAAAAAACCACAGCCATTCCTATTTCCTTTAAAAGAAAAAAGGTAAATTCCTTTGCGCGCTGCCGCTCATTTGAAGACGATGAGCAGGAAAACTACTGGGTTATCCACCACACTAAAGCAGCGCTGTAGAGTGAACATAGGCCAAAGACTTCCAGCAGCCCAAAGCCTGAATGAATGCCACTGAGCAGCCAGCTTCTTCAGCTTAAGTGGCTGCCCATCCTGAAGAAATGCGCACCGTAATCTGCATCATTCAAACACCAAATGCTTAAATACCAAGCTTAGATACCATGATACATTTTGAGAGGAGCACCATCCAATAAAACCAACAACGGATTCCCCTAGACAGGCGCATAAGCAGAGGCAAGAGCCATCAGGCAAGTTTCTACAACAATTGATCCAACTGATACATTTTAGGGCAGATGATCTTACACAAAATTGCTATGTACCAAAGCTATACATTCTTGTATAGATAACCTGTGGATGTGGACCCTGTGCTGAATTGACCAACTAAAGTAAGTGGTAACCATGGCCAAGGAAGGTCCGATGTATCCAGGTCCATTGTCGGGATTAGAGCTGACGAGCCTCAGATCCACAAGAGAAATGAAAAACAGATTTTGTTGGGTCTAGACGGCCATACTGCTTACAAAAGAATGCCATGTCTGCCAACGAAGGACACATTGTGACCTTAAAACTACCATATTGGAAACTTTTCCAATTAAAGGACAACAGACATTGCTCAAGTGACTTAAATGCAGAACCTGAGAGGAAAAACTCCCAATTCCACCATGAGGTTGAGTAGGATCGTAAGATTTGACTGAGCCAAGTTAAGGAAGTATCTAAACCTTTGAAAGAAAGCATGAGTCAGCACAACCGGCAGCGTTCAACATAAAAAATTTAGTATGAAACCCAAATGAGTCAGAAAGGAGCAGAAACCATTCAATATAAAATTTTTCCAAATGGGCCCTACTACCATAGTTCTGCAATATACACCTAGCGTATATATTTCTTTAAGTTTTGCATCTTATTTGCATTGCAAAAGCAGCGAACGCACCGCTCAGTGTAATAGATTCACTGGGCTGCAAGTTTAACTGCACAGAAATATTCGTTTTAAACACAGTCGCAGATTAAGCACAACGGAACTTGGTGTGAGAGGAAGCCGCGGCCGCTGCATTGTATCTTTGTCTACAGATTCAGTCACACACAGATGTACAAATTACGCACATCAAATTGATCATTTGGCATGAACTTTTATGAACTTTTTTTTTTAGATATCCACAATTTGGTGGGATTTCATCATTTGCAAATCCTGTGTTTTATATTGTTCTTAATCCCTTTTTTAAGGGTAATTTTTATCCATTGTAATTATTAATAAATCATCATCACCTTTATACCACCTTTGGGTGTGTGTCCAGTCCCTTTTCTACAAGGTTAATAGTCACCCGTTATTACTATTTTACTTTCCTAACCAAGGAAAATTTATGGTGTGTAATTAGGAAACCCTTGTTACATCTAGGGGTTAGCGCCCAAAGAAAACCTTCATCCACTTTTTCTATTAGCCTTCTATACTACTCTATGTTTTTGGCCACTGTTTTGCACCCGTTATGGACAGGGAGCAATTGAAGGAACTATGGTAGGACAGACACAGGGACAGGTGTAAAGATCTGAGTTTGAAGGGACTAAAGAACAGGTGGAGGATGAACCATATGTCACTATATGCGGTATCAATGGGGTGGACTGGAGAATAGTAAGCGTTCTCGGTGCTGCTAGTGCATTTTGGCTGCTGGCGGGGGTAACCGGAAGAGGGAGTGGGAACATGGGAGTGGACACTCGCCGGAACCGCGATTGGACATCCACTGGTGTAAGAAACTACAAGTGCGGCCGAGGTGCGAGCCAACAGGGTGGACAGGCAAATGAGACCCGGATAAGTGGCTTGAATCAGGCCGCCATGAGCTAGGGGCAATGATGAATAAGGAACTATCAGTAAGCTGCGGGGGTAGTGGGAACAAACAGGACAGAGCATGATGGAGCAGAGATGTCACTGGAGTCGGTGATACTCAGTGCAGCCAAAAGACCCCCTGCGTTGCACCCTCAAAAAGAGGGAACATCCCCATTTTAATACTATGGGGGGTTGTGCCCATCATTCCTGGAGATGCCCGGTTGCCCCCAGAGACTTTCCTTGCACTGCCGGCTCCTCCGTGATTGGGAGTTGGGCAGTGCACTGTGATGTTGGTATGCAGCGCCCGGCTCCCTGTAACTTAGGAGGTGACTGCATTTTGGTGTCATCCCCTCAGAAGGTGACACCATGTACCGTCCGCTCCTCCCTAGTGATGCCACTGTGTTGGAGTAATGGGGAGGAAAAAGATTGGGAGGAAAAAGGAGAATCATAGAAGCAAGCGAAAACTAGAGAAGCCGGAAAAGGTTGAATACAAAAGGAGCAGGAAGGAGTTTCAGATTAGAGAATGTGAGCGAGAAGCTGGGAAGCAAGAAGCTGAAAGAAAGACCAGAAACAGTGAAAGTAAATGTATCTGTTTGTGGTCACAGTGGCAGGGTCTCAGCATCTTTGGCAACAACTGGGACAAAGGGAAATCCCTCCCACAAACAAAGTGTTTATTCTACATTAAATCCCACCCCTCTAATACTTTCTGTTGGTTAAAATCACTCAAGGCATCCTGTCCATCACTGCCAATTGTGACATCATGACATCTTAAAGCAAAGCTGTACATAATCTCCTAAAACTTATATTTGAATTTATTAAAAGCTCCTCATTTTAATTCCGATGATTTGTGGTCACCATGAAGACACATTGAGAAAAAAAACAGTGCTGTGTGTGTGTATAATATATATATATATATATATAGAGAGAGAGAGAGAGATATTAATGTGCGTCTGTGTGTGTGTGTATATATATATATATATATATATATATATATATATATATATATAGAGAGAGAGAGAGATATTAATGTGTGTATGTATGTGTATATATATATATATATATATATATTAGTATACACAAGCATACAGACCTTGTTTTTATGCCTATGTGTTATTTGACCATTGTAAAGAACTTGTGTTTCTATATACACACCTTTTGGTTTGGATCTTGTATATGTCAATAATGAAAAGTGAGCAACTGTATATATTATCTTTTCACACTAAAAGCTTTTTAGAATACTGGGGTTAGCAGGAAGCTGATTATACATTGTGTTTCTGGTACTTGCAGAGAAGGAAAAATAATGCAGTGCAGCGCATTACTGCAGTACGTGATTAGATTTGCAATCTGTCAGGCATATACCCATTCTTGTTTATTACTATTGCTATTATTAGTGTTGACAACATAAAATTTTTGTTGTGATAAAGAATGCTTTGTTAAAAGGTTTGACAGGTTATATTTATGGTCTCCCCCTGCTGTGTATTATTAATGCGTCTTACAAATTGCTTTCTGCCTGGCACTGAGCTAGAACAGTCAAGTTGCAGCCATTTTGACAGCACATGCAGATATTAATAAATAAAGTTCTAGGGTCTGCAAGCTAGGCATTTGTTCATGGTATAGGAGAACCAACACAACGGTTATTGGCATTAATTGGGTGACAGCGGGATTAATCACATTTGCATCGCACATTTCCAAAATGTCAAACTGCAACCTCTTTTACGGACCATCAGCATGTTGTTACCAGGCAATAAGAGCTGATAATTACAGCTCCTGACTTTCACTCTGCTGACACTTGCTAAAGGCTGTACTGGTGTAAGAAATATTTAAGGGTTATAGTGAAATGTGTTGAAATGTAACCAGGCTGGAAAGATGGCAGTCTTTTATTGGAGAATGGTCTGTGTTTAACTCTTTTTAACAAGTTTTAAGACCCACGAGGATGGATTAATACTTCATTTTGCTAAAAGTGGGCAGACACAGGCAGAAAGTACGTGTCTGTTCATGTCTTTCTGTATACATGTAGGCAAGTGTCTATTCACGGCAAAAAATCAAAATTAAAGATGTTCATGCAGTAAGCGCTCAAACCTGCAAAGTCTAATGATCTAGCTAGGTGCATGTGCATATGGTAGGCAAAAAAAAAAAAGGAAAACAATCACAAAAAAAACCAAAAACAAACCCCTCTGGCTAACAACTCGTAAGAAGGAGTATAGTCTAAATTGAATGCCACAGTATACAAACTATAATATGTAGCAAGCAAGCAGGTAAGCATAAATCAATTATGTTTTAATCCCATAAATAAAGTGGGTATACTAGTAACAAATAAGCATACACAAAAAATGCATAAGACAGAAAATTAACTTTGTGGTAACAAAGAGATACCACTCAATAGGTGCAAATGAGTACCAATGGGGCATAGGGGATATTAGAAATGTCACGGAGTAGGTGCAGTGGGGGATGGATAAATGTCACTGGAAATGTACCAGAAAGTCTTGGATGCGCATGTAATCCCAGGATCTGTACAAATTTAAATCTTCTTTCAATACAGTCAATGAGTGGCGGCCGGTAAGTTTGAACAGGGGTGTGATGGTGCCAACACTGGCCACGGTTCTGCAGTAACCATGACCCGCACACAGCCCGCTTCACTGCCGACCAGATTCTGGTCAGGGTTCCCCAGAACTCAGCGGGGAGAGCCTCGTCAAACCGGATCTAAGGTCCAAGCGCTGACAGTCTAGGGACAGCACGGCATCCGGGATGTAAGTCCCCGCTACCTGTGCTGTGGCCGACGGCGCCCTCCAGTGTCTGGTGCTGACCTGGTCCTGCTAACCTGCGACACCACCTAGTCGCCGCAGCAGAGGGTAAAGTCCACGGCGGCAAACCGGTGGAGCGGCCGCAGGTCAGGTTTGTGCACGGCGGAGATCTCTTACCGGGGGGCGAGGCTACTCACACCGCTTGGATCCGGGGTCCCTCTTGGCACAGTCCGGAAGGCTGGTGGCGGCAGGAGTGCGGCGTGTTGTTCTTCTTATCTCCCGGATTCCACACAGTCTGGGGTGGCGGTTGATGTGTAGTTACTGCCTGGGTGTCTCCAACGCGTTTCGGCCGGCTAAGGCGGCCTTTTTCAAGGATAATATGTTGGTAACATAGTGTCTGTATTTAAAGGGGTTGGGGCCCTCCTCCAGATGCCGGTTGGAGGAAAGCACAGGAGCCACACCTCCAATGCAAATCAGAAGGTTAGGCGAAGTGAACATAATCCCTAATGGGATTCAGTGTATGAAGAAAAAGGGGGGGAAGGGAATGGTGCATAATGCAATAGAATTTCTTTCTCCCCTTAATAAAATAAAATCAAGACATATACACATATATATCATTTATAGGTTAAGTGGTTACCTAGGCAGTAAGCTGCTCCCATTTGTAACTCTTGGTACAGAATACTAGAGTGCACCTACCGACTTCTATTCTTCACTGTTGATAAACCACATTGGTACTGTGCTGCACTGTATATGGACTGAGGTTCCTCCTAGGATGGAATTAATTAACGATAGATTAGATAGGGACAGTAAAGCATTTAAAATTTTTAATAACTTGCCATCCTTACCATATACACCGAATCCCGAAAACACTCTTTAGTAAAACCTTTCTTACATTAGAAAAATTGGTTAACTAAGAGAATAAATTATGGTGGGACAATTATACCCTCAAATGGTACATTGAGCAGAGCCTAATACCTAAAGGCTTAAAAATATCTAAGACTCCATCACATAATGTAGACAACAAGGGGTTTATGGACTCTTGGGAAGCTATACTCAAGGAGTGTTCAGTTAAACTGATGCAGTTAATTATTGACACCCAATGCAGAAAACTAGAGGTTCTGGAATCAACCATTAAAGAAGTGTACAATGCACTTGGGGAACATCAACACACAGAGAGTTTTATAACACTCACAAAATTAGCCAAACAGAAATTTGAAAAAAAATGAGAGCGAGATTATCAAACGCAAAATTTCAAAGACCAAGGGCAGGATACCCATACAGAAATCAAGAGCAATAAGAAGAGTGCACTAGACCGCAGAGTCATGATAGTCATCCAGTCCCTACAATAAGGCGAAATCAAGAAAACCAGGCTCAAGAGGTAATACACCGAAGGCTACACCCATTTATAAGAAACTGAATATCACATACCAGCAGTACATGACCATTCTAAAAAAAGACAAGGTCAACAAAGTAAGGAGGAATGTAGCAGCACAATACAAACATACTACAGATGAAAATTCAGAAAAGGAAGAAGATGAAGAAATAGATCTCACCACGGGAAAAGAAGAAGGGACCCTCAACAATGTATGCAGCCCTGAAAATATACAATACTTACAAAGAGGGGCACGAAATGCCAAACAGAAACAGGCGATGCAAGGAGAACCTGCAGAACCACGCAGCCCGGATCTCAACACCACATGGTTGGATGCCTTCACACAGGGATTGTGTGTATCGGTTAGGGCAAGGACTGATAGATGCTCAAATTTGTACATTATCAACCCCCCATTAACAGAGTCATCCCACTCTACCCCTGCAAACAAACAGACAACCTGGGGAGAGAATTTTTTAGCATTAGAGGCAGGCCTAACAGCCTGCCTGACCCCATTGGAAAAAGGACACAGACCACAAGAATCTCACAAGGGAACCCTCACCCCGGGACAGGAGAAACCCAGGCCAAGAAGAAGAAAAACAAGGGAACAAGGAGAGGATGTAGAGGGGGTGAAAGCAAGAAACAACGGGAACAACCCAAGCAAAACCAGGAGAAAGAGAACACAACCACACAGGAAGAGGGCATCTTCAACCTAAGTGACTTTCCAATTACTTCCAAACATATTAAACTCCTTAGCAAAGGGCTCAAGTTTGCACCAACCAACCCACCGAACAAATTCAATACATATATTGAAGAAAACTGACCCTAAAGAAGTATTTTCTACACCAATCAGCAGAGAGGGAAGCCATACAACAGAATCAGGAAGGGTATAAGCATACTACATTATGACCACCATCCTCCTTCTATCCAAGGCACATGAGAGGGGAATTCTTTGGGGCATTTGAGAAATTAGTCTTGGACGATCTTGAGCTTGGACTTTCTGGAAGCAAAACTAAAAAAAGAAGAATGAACATCACAAAACAAGAAAGAGAGGCCCTCCAGGAACTGAAGAGCAGCAAGGACATTGTAATCAAGCCAGCAGATAAGGGGGGAGGAATCGTCATTCAAAATAAGGAAGACTACAATGAAGAAGTAGAAAGACTACTAGGGGACATACCCACCTTTCGGGAATTACCCTCTGATCCCACTACTCAATACAACACCAAACTACTCAGACTTCTAAAAACTGGCCATGAAAAAGGAATCATCAATAAGAATGAGAAAGATTTTATTTGCAACACTCATCCCGTCATTCCAGTGTTCTATATACTACCCAAAATGCACAAGCACCCAACAAAACCACCGGGTAGGCCGATTGTTTCTGGAATCAATTCCATCAGCTCCAATCTTTCCCATTACATAGATTCTTTCTTACAGCCATTTGTTCAAGAACAACCCGCACACCTTAAGGATACTACACATACCCTAAATGAATTAAAGAAAATCAGCTGGAACACAGAGAGATGGCTGGTTACTTGTGACGTTACGGCACTCTATACATCTATCAATCATGCAGATGGACTAAAGAACGTGGAATACATTTTGAAGAAAAATAGCATGTTGAAAGTGGAACAAGCAAACTTCATCTTGGAGGGGATTAAGTATATTCTGCATCACAATTATTTCTGGTTTGGGGGGCGTTTCATATTACAACAACAAGGGACTGCGATGGGTACCAAGTTCGCTCCCAGCTACGCCAACCTCTTCATGAGCGTTTGGGAGGAGGAGTTTATTTGGAACAACGAAGCAGCGGGAGTGAACTTGGTATTATGGAAAAGATATATTGACGATATTATTTTCATCTGGGAAGGATCAGAGGAATCACTCACAGGGTTTCTGAAATACATTAACACCAATCCCTATAACCTCAACTTCACGGCTGAATATAGCAAAGAAAGAGTTTTTTTCCTGGACCTAGAAATATTTGTTAAGGATCAGAAACTGGAAACAAAGACGTACAGGAAGAAGGTTGATGTTAACAGCTTTATCTTGTGTAGTAGTGAACACTATCCACCATGGCTGACCAATATACCCAAGGGCCAATTCACTAGGCTGTGAAGGAACTGTAGCAACACAAGGGATTACGTAATCCAAGGAAATGAACTTCAGAAACAATTTCTCCAGAAGAATTACAATGAGTCTCTTGTGAAGGAAGCATTCCAGAAAGTCCTGGACGAAGACAGAGAACATCTTCTGGAGTATAAAACAAAAAGGACTGATCTTGAGGACAAATTTAACATATGCTTTATTACTGAATACAATTAATCAGCCAAGTTCATCAAGCATGTCCTACGCAAGCACTGGAAAATCCTCACGAAGGATCAAGCATTGGCCCAAATCCTACCAAAGCAACCACGAGTGGTTTTTAAGAAAGCTCCAGATTTTAAACAGAAACTTGTCCACAGTCACCAACCACCAACGAGTTCTATACAGGCCTCAATTTCAATGAAGAAAAACAAAGGCTTTTTCCACTGTGGTAGATGCCTGAATTGTAAAACATCTAACTACCAGAGCACATTACCAACCCTGAAGTTCACCTCAAGCAACACGGGGAGTCAGTATAAAATCCAAGACATGATCACCTGCGACACCAGAGGTGTGATCTATCTCCTCACTTGCCCATGCAATAAGCAATATATCGGGAAGACCACAAGATGCCTGAAACAGAGGATAGGAGAACATAGAAGGAATATCCAGAAAGGATTTGATGAGCATACCGTGTCACTACATTTCAAAACCGAGCATAATAAAGACTCCTCCCTACTGAGGTTTGTAGGAATAAAATTAGTTAAACCAAACTGGAGAGGAGGTGACTACAATAAGAAATTAAGTAGAGAGGAGATCAAGTGAATCATGGACCTTAAAACCTTAGTGCCTGCAGGACTGAATGTGGATTTAGAAATCCAAACTATCATATAAGGGGTACCATTTTAATGTAGGACAAGGAACCAATTTAATGAGCTGCCCCTTACTTTACATTCATAGGGCCACGGCCGTTATATATCATCAACCAGCCTTGATTCACTTCATTCTAATTTATTTAGATTGAATGTGAATAAAACCATTTTGTTAAGTCTCACCATATGGAGTTTTATTCCCCTAGAGGCATTAGGACTATGTAATATAGAATACTACATTAGCTGCCATCTAGAGTGTATTTACACACACTGGAACCACACTGCAGCTCCATCCCCCCTAGGGCGAATATTTGAAAATACCTATATTATACTATTATTTTTATTGGCTAGATACCTGGAGACTTGCCCAGGTTATTTAAGACAAGTACAATGTACTCACTTGGTGAGATCCACATTTTAAAGAAGCGTTATTGTTTTTATTTTTATTTTAGTATATTTATATCGATTTCCATTATTGATTTTCATTAATCCTTTTTGCACTCTCCCATGTGTATATGTCTTGATTTTATTTTATTAAGGGAGAAAGAAATTCTATTGCATTATGCACCATTCCCTTCCCCCCCTTTTTCTTCATACACTGAATCCCATTAGGGATTATGTTCACTTCGCCTAACCTTCTGATTTGCATTGGAGGTGTGGCTCCTGTGCTTTCCTCCAACCGGCATCTGGAGGAGGGCCCCAACCCCTTTAAATACAGACACTATGTTACCAACATATTATCCTTGAAAAAGGCCGCCTTAGCCGACCGAAACGCGTTGGAGACACCCAGGCAGTAACTACACATCAACCGCCACCCCAGACTGTGTGGAATCCGGGAGATAAGAAGAACAACACGCCGCACTCCTGCCGCCACCAGCCTTCCGGACT
This sequence comes from Taudactylus pleione, assembly GCA_031769625.1. Taxonomy (NCBI): domain Eukaryota; kingdom Metazoa; phylum Chordata; class Amphibia; order Anura; family Myobatrachidae; genus Taudactylus; species Taudactylus pleione. The sequence goes on along the minus strand of JAUIMM010000015.1, from coordinate 9,293,842 downwards.
GTGCCCAGAGGGACCCCAGATCCAAGCGGTGTGAGTAGCCTCGCCCCCCGGTAAGAGATCTCCGGCATGCACAAACCTGACCTGCGGCCGCTCCACCGGTTTGCCGCCGTGGACTTTACCCTCTGCTGCGGCGACTAGGTGGTGTCGCAGGTTAGCAGGACCAGGTCAGCACCAGACACTGGAGGGCGCCGTCGGCAACAGCACAGGTAGCGGGGACTTACATCCCGGCTGCCGTGCTGTCCCTAGACTGTCAGCGCTTGGACCTTAGATCCGGTTTGACGAGGCTCTCCCCGCTGAGTTCTGGGGAACCCTGACCAGAATCTGGTCGGCGTGAAGCGTGCTGTGTGCGGGTCACGGTTACTGCAGAACTGTGGCCAGTGTTGGCACCATCACACCCCTGTTCAAACTTACCGGCCGCCACTCATTGACTGTATTGAAAGAAGATTTAAGTTTGTACAGATCCTGGGATTACATGCGCATCCAAGACTTTCTGGTACATTTCCAGTGACATTTATCCATCCCCCACTGCACCTACTCCGTGACATTTCTAATATCCCCTATGCCCCATTGGTACTCATTTGCACCTATTTGATCAGTGGTTTGGTTATGGGGAATGATTGTATATGCACATTGTATTTCCTGTCTATAATTGTACTGAAGGCATGAGCGATAACAAAGGCTAGCTGATGCAGTGTGTCATGTGAATTTCTGAAACTGATCAGTCACTGGTAAGGTACTGAAATGAGGGGGAGGATGGGCTGCACATCCTAATTTCAACATAATAAGAGCTGCTGTCATGCTGAGACCTGTAGTTCTAATGCAGAAAGAAGGGGGGAAGCAGATGCACAATCTAAGTACTAAGAATAATAAATTTCAAAAATATATATAATAAACTATCAATTAACATGGTCTTCTATAGAGGTACTTAGTACATGTTTGGCCAAAGATTTTTGACCATCTACCGCGTCACGGTGACCTTATCAGGTGGGTCCCTAATACCGACACATTGTATACATTTATTTAGGACTTACCCCTCTAATAGTGCCCATTACATGTGTATACTGCAATGCACAGGACCCGTACTAATTAAAATCACCTAGGGCAGGTGATTTTAGCCCAGGAGAAGGGGTCTCACACCTTCAAGCGTGTCTTAAATACACACATACATTAGGATGTGCAGCCCACCCTCCCCCCTTTTTTTTCCCCTATGTATGTGTGTATTTAAGATATACTTGAAGATGTGAGACCCTTTCTCCTGGGCTAGCACTCCTACCTGCCCCAGGTGATTTTAATTAGTAATTGATCCTGTGCATTGCAGTACACACATGTAATGGGCACTATTACAGGTAAGTCCTTTAAGTATTAGGGATGTTAGGGACCTACCTGATGACGTCACCGTGACGTGGTAGGTGGTCAAACCTTGTTGGCCAAACATTTACTAAGAACCTCTATAGAAGACCATGATATTTGATAGTTTATTATATATATTTTTGATATTTATTATTCTTAGTACTAAGAGTGCGCATCTGCTTCCCCCCTTCTTTCTGCATAAGGTATAGAAATGCCCTGCCACTACCAAGGTAAAACATGTTGTAAAAGTGGAAAAAAATCACAAAGAAGAGCTTATTGAAATAATAGGATGATAAATACATATGCTCAAACAGTTCTTAAAATCCTGTCCTGTCGCTTCCATCTCAAAAATATTTCCAAGATCAGACCTTTTCTCACCTAGGATGCTACTAGAATCCTCATACACTGACTGGTCATCTCCAGATTGGACTACTGTAACCTCCTCCTATCTGGCCTCCACAACTCCCATCTATCTCTTCTCCAGACTGTCCTCTATGCTGCTGCTCGGCTCATCTTCCTCTCCAAAAGCTCTACATCTGCCTCCCCTTCCCTTTCAGAACCCAATTCAAGGTTCTCGCACTCGCTTACAAAAGCCCTCACCCATTCCTCTCCCATTTACATCTCTGACCTCGTGTCCCTTCACTCTCCTGTCCGCCCTCTTTGTTCGACAAATGCATGCTGCTTCTCATGCCAACTGATTACTTCCTCCCACTCCCGCCTCCAAGATTTTACCCATGCTGCTCCCTACCTTTGGAACTCTCTCCCTTTCCCCATCAGACTATCCAGCTCTCTACAATCCTTCAAACGGGCTCTCAAGACCCACTACTTCATTAAAGCCTTCCAGCACTCATCCTAACTTGCTGCTACATGCTCCTTCCTCCCTGTCTACCCCTTCTGTGTCACGCCTGTTTGTCTGCCCCTCCCCTGTAGAATGTAAGCTATTACGAGCAGGACACTCTACCCTCTTGTGCTTCTCTTTACTTTATTTTCATCTACTTCCTACTCCCCACTAGGGCACCTAACACTTGGTTGCTTATACGCTGTTGCTTATTTGGGTGCTATGGTCGCTAATGTAGCAATGTATATTATCCATGTCCTGCATTGTATTGTACTATAAGTCGCTGGTCACCTATTTGTTTATGTACTTTGTCAGATGCTGCGGAGCACTTGTGACCCCATATAAATAAATGATAATAATAAAATATATTTTTAAATGTTAATTGTGACAATTAATACATATTCAATAGCAATAGTAACTTTTAGAAGCTGTGGTGTAATTATTGGCAATTGTCTTTCCTTTTCCAGATCAGGTCATGGACCTATACTCATAAGCATTTTTTTTTGCTTGTTAGACAGAAATTATAAAAGTAAACAAAATGAAGTACACATGATACTTAAAATATATACCGTATATACTCGAGTATAAGTCGCCCTGAATATAAGCCGAGGTACCTAATTTTACCACAAAAAACTGGGAAAACTTATTGACTCGAGTATAAGCCTAGGGTGGGAATTGCAGCAGCTACTGGTAGTAATCCCCCCTCTGGTACTGTCCCCAGTAATAATCCCCCCCTGGTAGTGCCCCCAGTAGTAATCCCCCCCATGGTAGTGCCCCCAGTAGTAATATCCCCCCCTGGTAGTGCCCCCAGTAGTAATATCCCCCCCTGGTAGTGCCCCCAGTAGTAATATCCCCCCCTGGTAGTGCCCCCAGTAGTAATATCCCCCCCTGGTAGTGCCCCCAGTATTAATCCCCCCCTGGTAGTGCCCCCAGTAGCAACATCCCCCCTGGTAGTGTCCCCAATATTAATCCCCCCCCTGGTAGTGCCCCCAGTAGCAATATCCCCCCCTGGTAGTGCCCTCAGTATTAACCCCCCCTGGTAGTGCCCCCAGTAGCAACATCCCCCCTGGTAGTGCCCCCAGTATTCCCCCCCTCCCTGGTAGTGCCCCCAGTAGCAACATCCCCCCCCTGGTAGTTCCCCCATTATTAATCCCCCCCCTCTGGTAGTGCCCCAGTAGCGATATCCCACCCTGGTAGTACCCCCCGGTAGTAGCCCCCCCAGTGGAAAGAAATGTAGAAAAAAAACCCACTTACCTGTAACCCCGCTCCTGGTCCCGACGCTGCTACAGGCTCCTCCGCCGCTTTGCATAATGGGAGAGACGTCGTCATGACGACGTCTCTCCCATTACCCACTGCGGGAGCCGGAAGATGGCTCCCGCAGTGGGAGCAGCAGTAGCCGCTGAGAGTCTGACAGACTCTCAGCGGCTGCTGATTACACCAAACACATAGCTGCCGGCTCCGGCGGCTGTGTGTTTAGCAGTGTGTAGTGCTGACCGAACTCCATCCGGTCAGCGATTCACACGCGGTGCAGGCTGTGTCACAGTGACACAGCCTGCACCGCGGCCCGCATGGTACGCTACTCAGCAGCGTACCATGCGGGCATGACTCGAGTATAAGCCGAGGGGGTGCTTTTTCAGCACAAAAAATGTGCTGAAAAACTCGGCTTATACTCGAGTATATACGGTATGTAATACTGTATATTGATTGTGTGTAAATGACGTTTACATAGATGTCTTTCTTTGTTGATGCATAAAATGAAGATGCTACAACAATAAAGTTGCTATTTGCAAGCTATTGTATTGTTTATAGGGAACACTGTTTTAGGTACACCTCCATTAGTGAACGCAAAGGACCTCACTCAGAGTTGTATGCTAATCCAGTCGCGACTGTGACTTTATACGCAGCTGCAATGCAAAAATATGCAAATGGCCTGACGAATCTATAGTTGTGTGCCCACCGGGAGATGTATTGAAACGCCCACCTGCAGCTTTGCAAATTCAATCACCTGCGTAAGAAAACTCTGCATCGGTCACAGATCAGTCGATCATCAGCCTTCTGAGTAACCTATGACTACTCAGAATGGACGAAGGTACTAAGACACCAGCACCAGTGAAACTGCATACAAAGACGAAGTCGCTGAATCTGACACGCCTATAAAACGATTGCAACATGACCCCGTGTTTCTAGCCACCCCTCCGTTACCACCCACAAACGGACCCGAACTGTCATTCACTCTGCGTCTAAATCCTCTCTGCGAGCAGCATCACAGAGACACTTGACGCATGCGCTGTGCAACATAGACACATGCGCTGTAATAAAAATATCGGCCAACTGCATAAATATTGGCTTAGTGTACAGCTCTTAACAGGCCCAAATATGTTATTTACTGTATATTAATGAAGATTGATTCTTGTTGGTAATAAAGAGCCTTATGAATACATTGAAAACAACTTAGGCAGCTTCAAGCTATGTATATTTATTCAGTGTATGGAAATTTGTACATCTTCCGTTAGAATCATTGCAGCATACTTTTTCAGATATTTTACATATTCATATTGATTCAAATTGTAATTTAGGTGTAGTTGTCTTAGTAACAAGCAATACAAATACAGCTGTGAAGATGTCAATCGTATTCACTGAGTTACATAGCACACTATCTGATGCACTTTATGGGCTGTATAATGGATGAATCAGGCAAGTTGGGGGTGTTTGACAGAGTGAATGGGGTTGTGTGACAGAATTTTGATTTTGTTAAAAATGAGGGACGGACAAAATTATAATTCCAGAGTCAGTTGAGATCTTTTAACCACTTGCCTTGCCATGATGTGCATTACTTTACATGGTTGCAAACAATGCGACTATTAAGGAATGGATAATGGGGGGCTGCCCGAAGATAATCTTCCAGCAGCCGCCAATGGCAAAGCATCCTCCCCCAGTGTCTGCCATGCTGCCGATCACTGCAGCCCCCCAGTGTATAACCGTCGACCGGTGAAATGCAAAGTCACGATGTTCAGATATTTGATGGTTTGATATATTGTTGCACGATATTTTAAAAAATAAAAACAATATTGATGTTAATTGTTTCAAAAACAAATTATTTTTTTAATAAAGTAGTGTTGATTAAGTTATAAATAGATGTTTTTGACCTATTTCAATAATAATAATAATAATAATAATAATAAAAAAAAAAACAATTTCTGAGCGGTTTTTGGAAATTTTTTTTAGCCAGTTAAGTGGTTAAAGAGCCAAAGAAGATGTGATTCCATTGACATCATAGAAATAACTCTGCTAATGCTCCTAAAAAGTAGGTATTGTCGCACATACTTAGCTTCTGGGGTTTAGCCAGCCCTGTTTGAAATACATAGTTATCAGGGGTATCTTACTAAAAACCTTAAAAGTACTCTATAGCCATCCAAAGACTAAAATGAAACACTTTCCTTTTGGAACCTCTAGAGTTTCAGATCTAGTTGCCCATTGTCCTCCCTCCTATTTGCCTTAAGCTGGGTACACACCTTTATGATCACTCTTTCGATGCAATGGTTCGATCAACTTCACTCTTGATTGGAAGTCACGACCACAGTGCTGATACTAACATATACACCTATACAATCATACTGCCGACCTTCGATCTCCGAATGCCAAAATATCTAAAGAAAATGATTGTACCACCGTACACACTCTCAATTCCAGGCTACACTCACAGTAGAAGTACGAAGAATTACCATAATGGGCTGGAAAGGGCCGTGATTACAGAACAAAAACAAAGCTCCCAGGAATAGTTTCACCATTTTCTAGACCCGTGCTGAATATGTTTGTTCGTTTCACTCCTTATGAGGTTGTGAAGAAGGAAGGCTTGTGGTTGTATTGTGGCTGCTATGGTTGCAACACTGCAAGCTATCAGGAGGAAGAAGAGTAAGAATCGGAGTTGCTGGACCAAGGTTTGGCTGCAGAAGCAAGACACATTTTCACAAATTTGCAAGTGAGAATAAATATATTATTATGCAGTGTCATTATATAGACCAAATGCAGTGGTGGCAAACGAAAGAAGGGCAAATATTTACATCAACAGGGAGGACCGTTTACACGAGATTATGTAGCATGCCACCTGACCTGGTTTAGTTATGCACGCCCACAGAGGCTGTGCTGATATTGGTGTAGAATCGTAAGAATGGTCACCAGAACAGTCAAAGGTTCGTACATACTGCACTTTTGATCCGATCTCGCTCGGTTGAAGAGGATGAATATTGAACTGCACATAAGATGCAATCCTTCGAATCAACCAGTTTTTTTGTGACAAAACATGATCAAAGTTGCGTACACACTCCTGCGATATTGCATGAACTAGTCAAAATCAAAGGTACAGCCCGATGATTCTATAGGTGTGTGCCCAGCTTTAGCAATTGAACTTTAGCTCGGACAGTTTGTACCAAGAACCTGCATGATTAATAGACCCTGGCATTCCAAATGCACCTGATATTTGCAAAATTGTTCTTGAACCGCTGAGCGACAGTGGAGAAAATCGCACTCTACGGCAGACGGCAAATTTATGCTTTCATCCTACATTGCTGCCCTCTCCTTCTCTAAACAGTCATATTTCAAAAGCCTCGTCTCCTCTCAGTCCTCAACTCCGTGGCGCCTCTTCGCCACTTTCAACTCCATCCTCTGCCCACCCCCTCCTCAACTCCCCTCCTCGGTCTCTGCCCTTGACTTTATCTGTGAATAAGATCTTAACAACTGTGACATCCTTCTCCCCTGTATCTGGAGAGGAAATCATGGCCCTCATCTGATTTCCCCCCCCCCCTTTCACCTCTTCCCTTGACCTTATCCCTTCCCTCCTCCTCAGCTACCTTTCTCCTTCTGCCTATTCCCATCTTGCCCACCTCCTCAACCTCTCCCTCTCATCTGGCACTGTCCCTTCTGCATTAAAACATGTCCTTGTCTTTCCCTTTTTTAAAAACCTACCCTTGATCCTAACACTATCTCCAACTACCAACACATCTCTTTCATTTTATCTCCAAACTCTTTGAGCATATTGTTTACAACTACCTTACATCTTCTATTTCCTCACACTCCCTCCTTGTCCTTTTTAAATCTGTGTCTGGTCTTTGCCCTCCACTGAAACGGCCTTCACGAAAGTCAGCAATGACCTCCTTGTTGCAAAATCCAAGGGACACTACACCCTGCTTATTCTTCTCGACCTCTCTGCTGCTTTTGGACCACCCTCTCCTCCTGCAAATCCTTCACTCACTTGGTCTACGTGACACTACCCTCTCCTGGTTGTCCTCCTACCTCTCTGACCGTTCCTCCTCTGTATCCTTAGATTAGGTATTCCCCAAAGTTCTGCTCTTTTATTTCCAAGATCAGACCCTTTCTCACCCTACCCGGGATCCTACCCGGGATACTACTAAACCCTTATCCACTCATTGGTCATCTCCAGATTGGACTACGGTAACCTCCTCCTACCTGACTTCCACCTTTCTCCACTTCAATCTGACCTCAATGCTGCTGCTTGGCTCAACTTTCTCTCCAAACATTTTACATCTGCCTCCCCTCTCCTACAAGCCCTCCACTGGCTCCTCTTCAGAATCCAATTCAAAGTTCTTACACTTACTTACAAAGCCCTCAACCATTCCTCTCCCATTTATGTCTCTGACCTAATCTCCCTTCACACTCCCGTCCCCCATCTTCGCTCAACAAATGTACGCTGCCTCTCCTGCCAACTAATTTTGCATGTGCAAAGTAGTTTTTATTTTAAAAGTATTGAACCTGACATAACTCTCTGTTTATGAAAAACTTCCCGAGCGTCATACGGACAGCGCTGTATTGTGTACAATTCAATGTCTACTGTATAGTGGAAATGCCAAATGGTGGGATGTTGAGATAAATATTTTGAGTTCAGCAGAGTTCCTTAAAATAAGTGAACTTCAGTTCTTGGTCTTTAAGTAATTCTTGGTATGCTTCTTCTGGTCAATATAAGCTTGTTCTGTGAGCGAGTGCGGGTGTATCTGCATGCGAATCACTACATTACAGTTGCAGATACATCCGCACTCGCTCACAGAACTTAGGCATGCTGCATATAATTTTAATCAGCAGAATCTGCTTGTGCTATCAATTTGGTTCGTAGTGTGATTCAGACACATTTGAAGGTAAAAAGTTGCATAAAAGACGCTCGCGCTACTGAGTTACACCATGGCATGGTGTGACTAGAAGTGCTGTTTAACATGCAAGGAGGCTAGATGTATGAGGACCCATCTGTATATATATTTGTATTTATACAATGTCAATAGCAGGCTCATCCGTGTTGCTCTTGTTTTTAATAATAAAAAAGTCTTCCTTTCAAAATATTATACTAGTACATGTAAACACAGTATCCCACCATTAGAGAATAATTCATCCCGTCTCATTGAAAACGGTGTGTGCGACTCCGAATCGCTTATGCCGTCATAAAAACACAGCAATAACACTACTGTATGCGTACTGATTTGCGTCCCTTTCTAAGAGCTTATTTGATATTATTAAAAAGATTGGTTGTGCGAACATGCAATATGCAAATACACTGCATGAATGTGACTGGCCCACTCATCAGTGATATCCATCCACTTTAACCGTATGGTATTCAGTAGTACAAATTTTATCAGTGGAATACTCTCCACCCAGAGGTTAAGCGGTGTATTACATGTTGTGGCTTACCTTTCGTTCTATAATATCATGGTGCGCCACAGTACAGCAATCACGTAATGTTCTATAGCGCGAAACAGAGGCCTGAATGGTGCGCTATGAGCAACAAACTAGCTTGGCCTATCTGTACTTCATCAAAGCCTTTCAGCTCTCATCTAACCCGCTGCTGCATGCTCCTTTCTTTCTGTCTACCCCATCTGTGTTACGCCTGTTTGTCTGCCTTGCCTCTTTTTAGAATGTAAGCTCTCATGAGCAGGGCTCTCTACCCTCTTGTGCTTCTTTTTAATTATTACTTTTATCTACTCCTCACTCAGGCACCTAACACCTGGTTTCTTACGCCGTTTGGCTTATTTGAGTGTTATGATCGCTAATTCAGCAATGTGTATAAACCTTGTCCTTGTCCTGCATTGATTATTGTACTGTAAGACACTGGTTTCTTGTTCACTTATTTGTTATGTACTTTGTAAGGGGCTGCAGAACACTTGTGGCGCCATATAAATAAAGGATAATAATATACCCCTAAGTGTGAGAAGTTTGAATTGAGTTCTGAAGGGGACCCAGTGTCTGTCTTGTAGGAGATGGGAGGCAGAGATAGTGCATTTGGAGAGAAAGATGAGCCGGGCAGCAGCATTGAGGATAATTTTGTAATGGAGACAGGTGAGAGACAGGGAGACCAGATAAGAGGAGGTTGCAGTAGTTCAATTTGGAGATGATCAGTGAGTGGATGAGGGTCTTAGTTGCCTCCAGGATGAGAGAGGGTCTGATCTTGGAGATCTTTTTGATTTGGAAATGGCAGGACTGCGAGAGGTAATGGATGTGTGATTTGAAGGAGAGGGAGGAGTCGAGGATGACTCCAAGGCAGCATACTTGGGGGTTGGGGGTATGCAGCTGTTGTCCACAGATGAAAAAATATTGTGGCTGGTGAGGGTTTTCGGGAGGGTGGAAAAATGATCAGTTCAAGAAAGAGCTGGGACATCCAGGCAGAAATAGCAGAGAGACAGTTGGAAATATGAGTGAGGAGAGAGGTGAAAAAGTGCCAGGAACGGGACGAAACGCGTTGCTGCCTGTACCTGTAACTGTGTCCTGCCTTGTAACCAGTTCATGCAAGTGTCTCCAGTGTCTCCAGCCTCTGATTCCGGTGCGGGGAGATTCTACAAGTCGCAGCCGCGCATATCCATCTATCCGGAAACTCCTTTAGTTCCCCTCCGGCGGATAACCACTATTGTATAGCCGGACAGAGAGCCACAGCACCTGATCCCTGCAGCCATAAGACACTGAGTCTGCTTTCCGATTCGGCCAGCATTTTTCACAATACAGCCTGTGAGAGAACCACGCTACCTCTATCTGTAGCCGTCTGAGACTTTGAGACCGGTCAGTACGATCACTCTTTTCCCTACTATTGTGCGCCCGATGAGGTGACACTCTGAATATTTCTAATTCACTAACTGCCTTTATTATATAAGCCTCAGATTGCTTATTATTGTGGCTACCCAAACTGATATATTAACTGCAGGCCAGGGTTACAATGTTGCAATATCAAGTTTTGAAATTGCAAAGTATGTCAAACGCTTTCACCTGATGCATTTGGAATTACATGCAGTGACTATTATTTTGTGATTTTAAATCCAGTACAATTAATGTCATCTTTTTACACCAGCTAGTCAATTCATTACCTATATTTATGTTTCATTATTTATTTTTATTTTTTTGATGATTATGTATTTTACTGCTGATTATATGTCTTATTGATCGTTATATATTTTTTACTTTTATCAATTTATTGTCCTATTTTTCTATCCCTTTGTCTTTTTACAATAAATTCCTATCCAGAATTTCAATTGCTCACCAGCGCGGTATATTTCCTCTTTCCTTTTATTAGTCTATTTTTATATATGCTCCAGAACCCAGTCTTTTGGAAGATAGTAGATCGCTAAAGTAACGCTATAACTTTAATTATGAAGCAGGGGGAGACCAACTAACCGAGCAGAAGTTTGTGTCATAGAGCCTGCGCAGTTGTGTGTGCACCTGTGGCCCCTTTGTGTATTTTCTATTAGACTTTGCCCTCTCTACATCAGTACTTGGGGATCTGCGCGATCACAGTTCTGATGCTAGTGTAGTACCAGTTCAGAGCCAAATCAGAGATAACTATTGGGGTTCCTGACATAGGGGGGTATTCAATTTGGGAGTGAAAAGCCTGTGCTGGACTTTTCGCTCCACATCAGAGGTTTTGCAGGGATAAAGTATCGGGCATGTTCAATTAGGAGCCAGCGAAAATGACACCCTGCGGAAAGGTAAGTATCGGGAAAAATAGGGTAATTTTAGGGAAATCATCCAGGGACACCACTAATGATGTCCTGACTATGGGTACCCCCGTTTTTCTCTGCTGAAGGTAATTAGTGTTCTTAAATAGCCGCGGCAGGTGCTTTTTTGCGGCTTTGAAGAAGTGATGAAGAATAGCACTTAGGTTTTTTTTTTTTTTTTTTAAATATGGCCATCAAATTTGGGGTACATGAAAATGGGTGCAAGCATATTTTTAAGTCCTTAAAGTGCATTTTTAAAATTCTTCAAAAATGCACCTGCCGCTAATATCCGCATTCTGCAAAACTCCTGCCGCATACATGGGGAGCCCCCCTGAATCAATTGCGCTACTTTGAAGCTTTGTTCCCCTATTTTTTATTTTTTTTTAACCCAAAAATCAAGTAAATTTTTTTGGCTGTCCCTATTCATTTTTAATATTTTTTTCCACAATACTTTTAGGGGCAATTCCCAGGTGCGCAGGCTATTTTTTTTTTTAAGCCTGCACCCCTAAACCACAATTCTGCACTTTTTTTTCACCACCTCTGCAGTGGTGGAAACTTATCCCCGTTTTTTTACAAAGACTTTTCGCAGCGGTGAAAAGTCTTTATAATTGAATACGGGGATAAATAAAAATGCCGAAAATTTACGACGTCATCGGCGATAAATTATCGCCGATAATTGCTTTTCTGAGTCTAATTGAATACCCCCCATAGGCTTTTGAAATATTGATCAAAATACATACCGTTTATCATAGCTGGGTCATGTTGTATGGTCAAAACTGGTTATTCTTTCAAAAAATGCTCTACCTGCTAAGTGCATTCTCTTTACTGAGGAAGTTAAATTCCCAGGTCTCTGACCCTGGTTTTTTTTGCAGGGTCGTAGACCCGGGATTTATGTCCCGGGTTGACCCTTTTACACAGGGGAAAAAAAAACCCAGGTTGTTTAGCAAATTTAAAGGTAAAATTGAATTACCTGGGATTTTCATTTTCCTGTGTGAAAGGGGTATCAGACAGAAAATGGCAAATAAACGATGGGAAAAGGGGAAAAAAGGGGGGAAGTAGATTCACCGCACTGATCCTAAGAAAATCTTCCTGAATAATAATTCAAACACGCTATAACCACCTCTGATATCAATTGAGGTATTGCAATACCTAAAATATTACCAGGTGGTGGTGCTACCTAGAGTTAAATATAGGTATATGAAAAAAACAAAAGGTATAGGTTCACAAGGAACTTCAACCAAAGAACTCTATATAGCTCAATTCGTGTCCATTTAAAACATAACTTTTAATAATCTCTACAACAGTTCAATAAAAAGGACTTCCACAAATATCAGAAAAAGTCTGACTCAAGTTGTGAAAAGAGTGGGTAAAGAAATCGCGGTTAACAATAACCCAGATGAAATAAGCGAAATGTAAGAAAAAACATGTATAAGACAATACAACATGAAACATGTATAAATAAAAAAAAGATTAAAAAAAACACCAGCAAAATTAGAAAACATAGATAGTAAGGGATTTAAGATCAATATAGGCTCTGCTACTCCTTTCACACTAAAAAGTGGAGGAAAAGGAGTGAGAGATCTCCCAATATTGTAACCCCTAAGAGCAATAGTCAACAGTGGTTCAAGTCTTCACACCAAATTACTACTTTCTGCGGTCATGCTACACAGTATTGGACCGCAAATGAGTAAATTTAGAGGTTGAGATGGGGACCACTGGGAAAATATAGGGTTTGTCAGAGATAAAGAAAAAGAAAAGTGGGGGCTAAAGATTCTACAACCAGGCTCAAGCCCACGAGGCGAAACGCGCATCGGCACGGATCTAGGGTGCTTCCGTTACTGCGCAGAGCGGGACACCCCAACATCAGGTTATGTATTCTAGCATATTGCTATACCCTGCTTGATTTGTATTGCAGGCTGGAGCGCACTGCGATGATGGAGATTTACCCTTTCACTATGTATATGGCATGACTGCTCCTTCTAATACAACAGGGTTTCTTAGTAGACAGAAAAAAGTAGCATCCACTGTTTAACTTGAACTTTGTTTTTATTGACCAAGCGTGCCTTATTTTGTAACAAGGATTCATTCATTTCTTACTGCTAGAGCATATAGGACTTACCCCTTCACTGCCAGTGTGTGATACATACCCATCTTGGTATAACACAGCTGACATTATTTATTTACAGTGAACAGTGTTATCATAAAACTGTGTTGTATATGTTCTTTAAGGTATAAACACAGCAGATACTGTATAACTGACATTTATCTTCAGCAAACAATGTGATACAAATGTATATCTGCTTACCAGTTGACTTATATAGATATGTGAACAATCAGGATTTATTTATTTCTCTGTCTCAGTGTTAAATATATTTTTTGTTTTTCTATGGGAATAAAGATTCCTATCTCTTGATTATTTATCATCGTTTTTCATTTTTTTGATGTGAGGATTGCTCTATCAGTAAATCAGCCGATTACTGTATATTTGTGATTATCCCCTTTTTTTCCCCAACCCTAGGGGTTATTTTGGGGTTATATTGGCTGATACTGGATAAAAAACTGCTGACACTGTATTGTTTTTCAACCATAGTATGTACCTTGACTGTCATGTGGCAGAGATCATCTTATTAACTGGCATTGACATTCCTGTTTTTGCTACTAATTACCACATAGTAGTAGTTTGGCATATTTTGGATATTCTTATTCATGAATGTAAAACTTATTGGGTATGAACACTAGATATTCTGAGATATACCCTTCAGAGGTATCTCCTTGATCTATATTTATTGTTATGATTGCTGTAATAATTAATGTTTTTAGCAACGTTCATGCTCCATTAGGTAACAGAGGATGCTATTTCTTTCTTTTTTTCTCATTATTTTTTCAAGAGGCTCTCATACCAACCTGATAATTCTCTCATTTGTTGTCCTATGCCTAAAGGTATGACAACTAACAGCAGAAATTGGGGTTGTTGACGGGAACCTCCTTCTAACTGATTTTCTCGGGACTACTAAACCAGCAGATCTCTCACTCCTCCTCCTCTGCAATTGTGTATGAGACCGAGCAGCAGAGCCTGGTTGTAGAATCTTTAGCCCCCACTTTTCTTTATCTCTGACAAACCCTATATTTTCCCAGTTGTCCCCATCTCAACCTATAAATTTGAAGACTTGAACCACTGTTGACTATTGCTCTTAGGGGTTACAATATTGGGAGATCTCTCACTCCTTTTCCTCCACTTTTTCGTGTGAAAGGAGCAGCAGAGCCTATATTGATCTTACATCCCTTACTATCTATGTTTTCTAATTTTGCTGCAACAACCCGTATTGGGAATTACTAGAATACATTGTCACCTACTATTTCATTGAATACCAATTTTTGATATCCATTGACCTGGTGTTTTTTTTATCTTTTTTTATTTATGCATGTTTCATGTTGTATTGTCTTATACATGTTTTTTCTTTTATTTCGCCTATTTCATCTGGGTTATTGTTAACCGAGATTTCTTTACCCACTCTTTTCACAACTTGAGTCAGACTTTTTCTGATATTTGTGTAAGCCCTTTTTATTGAACTGTTGTAGATATTATTAAAAGTTATGTTTTAAATGGACACTAATTGAGCTATATAGAGTGCACCTATATAGAGTTCTTTGGTTGAAGTTCATTGTGAACCTATACCTTTTTGTTTTTTTTCATATAGAAAATGGCAAAATGCCGGGTAAAAGCTGGGTTTTTTGCCATTTTCTGTCTGCAAGTGGTATCGGACTGAGACCTGGCAGTTTCCCGGGTTGATAGGCCCAGGTCGTACCCATGTATTTCCCAGGTATTATGTCTGAAAGGGGTATTATAGGGAATTGTTAAATCAATAAAACGTTATGTAAAAAATATATGTTTTAATGGCACGATGAGAAAAGTGACAGTAACATTGATTCGAAGGATCCTTCCACTGAGAAATGCCTTCTTATTAAATTGAAATGAAAGCGATATCTGTGAGCATCTTCCATACTATTCAATTGAATGGAGATACTTTTTAGGAATTCCTCAGGACTGGGTCATATCACTTCAAATGCACTCCTAATAGTTGTCTGTATAAACATAAGGAAAAGAAAATGTTTCATTCACTTTGTTTTCATGTATCCATTACCTTTTACACCAAAATGTCCTATTTTGTTGATCCCAAGGAACAACAGTTTATGGTTACGTACTTATCCCCTGTGATTTACCTCTCTGCTTTAAAGGAGATGTGCAATTTATCATCTTAACTTGAGCGATCAATGCAGAAAGAGCCCTATCGCTTGTTCCCTTATAGGGATGTAAAAGGACACTGGGCAGCTTCACATTTGTCTTTGTCTGTGTTTTCCCCCTCCTCCATCCAGCCCTGCGGCTTTACGATCTCTCCCAGATTTCAGTCATTTGTTCAATTAACTTCCTTAATCTCTTTGCTGCTGCAGGTGTCTGTGTACCTAAAGACCTCTACAACATTATAAGGGTTAATTTCAATGTCTAACTAATTAAAGGAAAATAATCTGTCATGTGGTGAAGCTTTAGACAGATTGCAGGAACAGTTGGAGACTGACAGAAGTTGTGTGGTGTTGTGCGGAATCCTGTCCTGATAGCCACTAATCAGTTGTCTTGGCGGACAATTTAAAGCAATCACATCTTCCTACCATTAACCTGTGTCTTCCATGTCAAACCAGACTTCCCAGCCTGCATGAATTTTATGCTATATTCAACTGTAACAATGCTTTTTTATTTCTACAACTTTTAATAGCGGAAAGTCAATGCATTCAGATAGGCGAAAAAGATTCTCCTCTGAATGGAGGCGGAATAAAGTGCAGTTATGGGGTTTTGGGGTGCAAAGTTTTTTTGACTGCGTCAAAAAAAGTTAACATTTAGAACACCCCAAAAAGTATTTTTGTTTTGGGGGCGAAAAAGTACAAATTTAAAAACTAGGAAAATGGACTCCAGGGGGGTCCCCAAGTATGCCCCAGGGGTTTTTTACTTTGCAGGTGTTTGCGGCAGGTGCAGTTTTCATGTTTTTTAAAACTACAACTTTTAAATATGCTAGCCCCCATTTTCAGGTACCCCAAATTTGCTGGGACTAGTTATTTTGTTGAAAATATATTGCTAAATGCTATTCTTCACCCCTTATGCCAATATGCTAATTAGCACCTATTGAGACCATTTAAGTACCCCAAATACCTTCAGCAGGGCTATTCAGGGGTATCCATACTGATCCCCCATGTTAGTGCATGTTTTGGGGGGTGTCAGGCTGATTTCCCCAAAACTGACAGCACTTTTCACCTGTATGAGTTTTGCCGAGTCCGGTTTTCGCATCCCTTGGATTTGAATAGGGAAAGAAGCGGCCACGCGTGATAATTTTCCGGACCCAAAACCAGCGATGTAGGCGGAAAGTGCAACAGGCGAAAAGTCTGAGACTTTTTGTCGGCAATTGAATATGCCCCTAAAGGCTTAATTCTGTTATACATGTACACCGAGGTGCGTTGTTTACCTGGGGAACAGCTGGCACCAGGATGCATTATGGGACTAGGGTAAGGCGGCGGAGCAGTGTGATGCTCTGGGCAATATTCTGCTCTGAAAGTTTGTGTCCTGGCATTCATGTGGATGTTACTTTGACACATCTCACCTACCTAATCATTGTTGTAGGCCAAGTGCACCCATTTATGACAACAGTATTCACTGATGGTCTATTTCAGCAGGATACTGTGACCTACCACACTGCAAAAATTGTTCAGGAATTGTTGGAGGAACATGACAGAGTTCAAGGTGTTACTTGAGAACTGAGCCCACTAGTGAAAAACACACTACTTTTATATTCTTATTCTCGGTGGATTTTAGGTAGACATCTAAAATCATTGCAATAATCAATTATTTTATAAAATGATACACATTTGGCATTTATCTACAGCTCTGTTCATATTATTTTAGTATGTTACAAAATTTGCTAAATCTTTGTAGGACAAGTAGAGAAGCAAAATATTTATCAAAGTTCGATTTTGCATTCAATATGAATTCAAATCGAATGTACAAATCCCTCATCATATCCCACATTTACTAAAAGTCGATTTTAGAACCCTTTCCTATATCAAATTCGATTTGGTTAAATTTTGAACAGTGATTTGATGTTTGATGCCCATGTACAAATCAAATACCAATTCCCACTCAAAAACTAACTTCAAATCCTCAAATGAATAGACCTGCTTCATGCATTCAATTTTAGCATGAGTGAGATCTGTGCATGCTTCCGTGTTTAAAAAGCTTCTAAAGTTATACAATTTAAAAAAACAATTACGTGGGGTCCCCCCCTAAAATCACAACCAGCCCCGAACTTTTCAGAGCCAGTTCTGGTTGTGTATATACAGGGGACAAAAGACGTAGGGGTCCCCTGTATTTAATACAACCAGCACTGGGCGCAGCAAGCCAGTCCTGGTTTTGGAAATACAGGGGAGAAAATGAGTAGGGGTCCTCTGTATTTTCCATAACCAGCACCGGACGTTTTCTAGCGGGGTTGTAATGGCACAGCTGGGGAATCCTTTACCGTGTCCCCCGGCCAAAGCATTACATCTGACCACTAGTCAGCCCAGGCCAGCGATCCCTGGGGAGGTGGTGTCACCCTGAAGAATGGGGTATCCCTCTCCAGGGCACCCCAAGCTTGAGCTGATAGCCCGGGGCTATCCCTGGCCTGTGGGTGCCGGGTTGATGGTGTAAAGTGTGTGTAAAAAAGATATAATAATATTGTGCAAAATTTACTAAGCGGAGGTTTTCTAAACCCTGGTGGTTTGGTGGTGGGTTCTATTCTGTTCTAAACCCCGGGGGTTTGGTGGCGGTTTTGTCTAAATGCCAGCTCTGTTCTATTCTATTCTAAAATGTATTTTGACTGTGGTTTGGCGGCGGTTTTGCTATCTACAGATTTACTAAGGCCAAAACCTCTGCAAAACTGCCATCAAAACACATTTTAGAATAGAACAGAGCTGTCATTTAGAAACCACTGCAAAACCGCCACCAAACCCCCGGGGTTTAGAACAGAATAGAACCCGCCACCAACCATCGGGGTTTAGAATAGAATAGAAACCGCCGTCAAACCGCGGCTTAGTAAATTTTGCCCATTGTCTTTTACAGTTGAACTACAGGTCCCAGCAAGCCTCCCCACATGCTGATACTTGGAAGAACCACAAGTACCAGCATGCCGGGCATTAAGGACCTGCTGGTACCTCTAGTTTACCTGTAAAAGATATGTTAAAATAAAGACAACACTCGCACACCGTGAAAGTATTACACACATACACACTCACATATACTCACCTACAATACATGGAAAGGCCCTCTTGTCCAAGTAGGAATCCAGCGTCTTCTTAAAACAAAAAAGCTAGAAGCCAGAATCACGAACTTAGTACCATCCTCTAAGGACGGTACTTCCCGAATGACAGGTCAGCTGTGGTATTTCTCTTAGAAATGCCGGAGCTGAGCGTTCATTGGCTGAGAGAGGTGAGCCTCCGACTCTCAGCCAATGAACGGTTCCCACCATTGACTTCAATGGTGAGAACCGCTAGGTTACTAAAGATGCTAAATACAGGGAATCCCTTATGTCTCTTGTCCTCCGTATTTATACAACCAGGACTGGCTCTGAAAAGTCTGGGGCTGGTTACCATTTTTTAAATTTAATTTTCAAACTTATGTAGATTTTTACACACAGATGCATGCACGGGTCTCACCAATCTGTGCACGCATCTGTGTCAATCATACCTGCTCATGCTAGCATCGAAAACATGAAGCAGATCTATTATTTTGGGGATTTGCAAAATCGAACATTAGCAAATATACCCCCAAGTGTGCTCTAAGGATCTGTTTTGAAGTTTTGAGGCCAGGGAAAAGACTTGTACAGTAAAACAGAGGGATTATACAGCCTGAAACATCTGCAGCTCTGTACAACTCTATCTGGCATATTTAGTACTTAGAATATATTAATAGTATTTTAGAATATATTGATAGCAAATGTGTTAAGGTATTTATGAAAAATACTATCATATGGTCCCTGTGGAACTCCTAGGACAAGGTCATCACTTAATTATACTGTATAGCAGATACTTACTGAGTTACTCAGTGTTATACTTCTCCCTATTCTGTGAAATATTTTTACTTGCATCTTAATGGCTGTACCTTTTCTGTTTCATATGTGGAAAACTCAAAGCTGTATTTAATAAGAAAAAAGGAAAGGTACAGATCTTGAGCAGAGTAGGACCAGTTAGGAGATATTTTCAGAAAAGTGATCTAATTATGTTGGTGTTTTGTTAATGGCTTTGCATGGTAGGAAAAGTATGTATATTGGATTTTGTAGCATATAGTGACACAATGTAGGGACTGGAATAACTGACTCTTAAGATGCCAGACCAAAAGAATTCTGTTATCTGGGATCCGTAAAAATGGAAGACCTGGTTTCCAAATTATGCATATACCTCAATTCCCAGATTTAATGGCTCGCTGCCACCTGGCATTCCAGAGCAGTGGCACCCTGCTACCTGGCATTCTAGAGCAGAAGCATTCCACTGCAGTGGCACGCTGTCATTTGGCATTCAGGCGCAGTGGCATGCTGACTCCTGGCATTCAGACGCAGTGGCGCGCTGACATTTGACATCCAGGCACAATGGCACTCTGACATGTGACATCCAGGCACAGTGGCACGCTGACATTTGCTATTCAGGTGCAGTGGCACGCTGACATGTGACATCCCAGGCACAGTGGCACTTTGACATTTGTATATAGATAATAATATACAAAACCCACTGACTACTGCTGATATTTTAATATCTTTAAAGTGTAATGTGTATTCTAAATAAAATGTACTCTGCCAGTGATGTTACCTACTGTATAATCTTTGTCAGAATGTAAATAGAACTGAAGGTTCCCTGAATGTTATAACTATTTCAAGTCCAATTTTTGCTAAGGCCTTTTGGGATGTTAATGGTTAAGCTTCTGATGTGTTTGATTCAAGCCTGTGACCTTGTTGCATTGGAAACCCAGAGGAATGCATTCCCTCAGACTGTAGGACTTTCAGGCCATGCATGGAGACATTTAGGTGTCATCCGCCTGTTTAGATGTGTGAAACACTTAAGATTTGAAGATCTCATAGTCTCTCGGCAGTGATGCCCAACACTCTTGTGCTCCAATAGCTGCATCAAAATATGGAAGTATCCATGGCAACCACTGAAATGTCCTTGGAGTGTGGGAGAAAAGCAAATACCAGTTAGAAACATTTACCCTCCCCCGAAACGCAACTAAAATAATTTTGACAAATTGAGAGTGAAAAACTTGTCATCCTGTGTTTTTATTTTTTTGGGGGGAGGGGGGGGGGGGTGTTAGTTGGGAAGAGGGGTAGGGATCCATGGCAGTAATCCATATGGCTGTTTTTATAGTGACCTGTCAAGTTGTCAATTTCCAGTGGTCTCTCCGATATTATCGGGAATATCTCAGGTGCTATAAAATGTTTATACAGTTGGTGTGAGCCTCTCTTTAGTACACCAGTCAGCTTTCCATCTAGGCTATTGGTTCACCACTGTCATGTTGCACATATGCGGATGATTGCAGAGAGGTTTTGATTTTTTTGCAGGGGGAATGATAACACAAGAATTGTTTGGGACACTGTACCATCTGTGAGTAATCACTTTGCTGCACTTAATGCTGTTCCCTCTCCTAATTCACTTAGCAAAAAATTCAATAATATATGGAAAGGGAACTAGGCAATCATCAGATAGTGTATATAGAGTACACATCTTTGATGCTCTAATTGATATTCTTTTCTGTCACATGGCTAAATGTAGTTTGTATGTTTCCTGAAGCGATACAGCTTATGTGACTAAATTTATTACTACAGGTGAACAGAATGACAGCTACAATGTCATCATTGAGGTGAGCATAGCTAGCAGGCACCTATGGATTAAGGGATGTATTTAGTAAGCAGTGTTAGGAGACAGAGTGAAAAGTGATAAGAAAGTGATAAGGTACCAGCCAATCAGCTCCCAACTGTCATTTTTCAAACATAGCCTGTGAGATGACAGTTGGGAGCTGATTGGCTGGCACTTTATCACTTTGCTATCACTTTTCACTCTGTCTCCTAACACTTCTTAGTAAATAAACCCCTAAATACTGCTATGGAGATCTTACAAACTCACCCCAAAAGCTAGACAACCACAATAGACCTCTGTTCTACAGAGCTACTGTCCAGTTTTCCAGTAGTCCTACTACAGTAACATGTCATGTTATCATGGTCTTTATAGATTATGGTCATACAGCAATGTCTAAATCTGATTCAAGTAAACCAGTAAACAAATGCAGTTTAATGAGAAAGCAGCCGACAAGGAGCAAACCCTAGATATTGCAGGCTATTAACCCCCCCCCCCCTTAGCTTAGACGTTTTAATGCTAAATTATTTCTGCCTTTGTTGAATTCAGACGGGAGCAGTGTTTTAGAGCAGAGAAAGCACAGCCGAGCTGTTTAATCTCCTGTTTACATCTAGATGCCCATAATCCTGTTCTGCGTCTTTTTAAGTCGAGGATTTAGGGGGGTGACAGTTTGTATTATCTGTGCCTCTGAGAAAGATTTGTTAATTAGACATTTTGCTGCTGGCCTTGTCTGAGAGTAGCTACTGTAGTCTGCACCAATAGCAATCTGTTTGAGATAGTTTGCTCCCTGTGGGAGGGCAAGTTCATTACACGTCACTTTCCTTTATTTACAATTAAAAAGATAATTCTAGAAAAAGAAAACATTTGTTTTTTTACGCTTGTGTTCAAATGTAGAGAAGAAACTAATAGGTTCAGCAAATTCAGTTGATTAGTGAATTTTTCAGAGAACAATGCTTCCCTACAAATGTAATGTTCAGTTGTCATTGCAAAGTTAAGACTTATAGATGTGTCCTCGTACATCTAGCCTCAATACACCACATGGCGTGAGATGCCTGGCACAAGTGAGCCAACAGGTCCTGTGCAACTCTGCTGGCACTGGGCGTCTTTTTTTTGCTGAAAATGCTTTTTAATTGCAATATGATGAGATTAGGACGCTCCAAGCTTTTGCACTGATTCATTTGATATGCAACACTTGTATATCTGTGTGCGACTGAGTTTGTATACAAAGCACAATGGAACTTGACATGGAAAAAAGCAGCGGCCGCAGCATTGTAGGGCTTCCTATACAGATTCCGAAACTTAGTAGCACACAGACATTCAAGTGTTGCATATCAATCTAATCGGCGTAGTGTATCCTAGTTGCAACGCATTGTAACTAAAGCGCATGTTCCACAGAATAGGTGCCTGGCGCTAGCAGTGTTGCACGACACCTGTTTGATGGGTGTGGACACATCTGTATGGGGCCATAAAAAATTGTTGGCCTATGCTTCTATGCAGCCCACCGTAATTCTACAAACTGCACTGCTTGATTTAAAAAAAATCACTGCCTTTGCTCATGACACTGAGGACAGCCTTCAGTAGTATAGATTTCCAGATGTGTGTGTTTGTGTGTATTTATATAACACTGTATATAGGAGACAGGAAAGCCTTACCAAAAGAATTGTCAGGTCCGTTCTCAAATAATTGAAGCCGATCCATGACTTCATCTCAAAGTCCCTCAATCTCCTTGCCATCACAGAAACCAGGACATCTCCCACTGAAGCTACCTCTTCAGCTCATTTCTTCTATGGGGGCCTCTCATTCTTTCACACCCCCAAACCTGAGGACCTTCATGGTGGCAGAGTTGGAGTCCTCTTTTTCCCCACACTGCATATTCCAATTCAATCCCCCTGAACCTTTACTTCCTTCTCCTCCAAGGTCCATTTAGTTAGCCTCGTCCATCCTGTCTCTGTCTGGTTGCCACAGTGTCTTTCCTCAGACGACCCTCTCCCACATCTTATGAGACTTAATTATCCCTATTGATGACCCCTCCAACACTGCTGTCACCAAACATATGTCCCTCTCTTCCGTATTAGGCCTCTCTCAATGGACCTCATCTCCCTCCCACATCAGTGACAATTCCTTGACCAGATCTTTTCCAACCTCTGCAAGGTCTCTCCTATTATTAAACATCTCTCTCCCCTCTCCAGCCACTCTATTAACCCTTGAAAGCTAACCTTATAAAAAGTTTTAATAACCGTTAATCTGGGTCTGTGATACCTGTAAGAGGAAAAATACATAGTATCCAGAAAAATATTTGTTGAACAATGTTACAATGTACGGCTACCATATATTCCAAACAAGATATTACAACTGAAAAATATAATATATATATATTTTTTTATTCAAATGCAATCTGACCATGTCTATGTTCCATGGACATAGGCTTGTGGCACCTTATATTGGTAGGATGTCTTTCTATTTCTTTTCAATGGATAGATTGCACATTTCTTGGGTTTTGGTAGACTTCTAGTGGTTCCAAACCCATGGTGCATTTTTTCAGAATATCCTGTAACAACATCTTAACTGTGAGAGGAAAGGTTGCCACTTGAATGTTCTTTATTGGAAAGTTAGAAATGGCCGGGTGCATCACATGGTTAATTTTCTACAGTTAAGGCTACCCTATCTAGATGAAATCTTGATTTTTTTTGACCCCACCACTTTTTTCTCCTCTTTAGACTCTGCCCTCTCATCCATTACCCACCTCGCCTTTGGTAGAGCCTTGCCCTCACCTCTACCCTTGACTTTGATGCCTCAGCCATCACTATCAGTCTAAAATAATCTTCTCCTCAACCTTGGCATGCCACTCACATTGACCCACATTGCCCAAAAATGTTCTTGCTTTTCTGAGTGCATTTGGAGGAAATCACAAGCTTGTTACACTTAAAATTTTCTCCATTTACAGTTCTGTACTTTCCTTGCTAAACAAATCCTACTTTAATTCTCTAATTTATTCTCAGTCCCCCAATCCTTGATGCCTTTTTGAAACCTTCAACTTCATTTTATCCCCACTGTAGTTTGCTTTGCCATCCACTTTACCGCTGTCCATCACAACATCAACAATTCCCCTTTCTGCCACAACATCTCTATCCCTATTACTAATTACTCTACACATTAATCCGGTGTTAACCTCCATTAACCTGGATTAGATATCCTTGAACATTAACATAACTAACATATACTGTATGTTCAATTACAGCAGCAGGTAGACCCTTTTACGACCCCCAGACCTATTGAATAGCCCAGTGCAACATACTTTAAATCATGTAGGTTTTTATTTAAAACTTTTTCTACCTGTTCTAAACACAACAAAAATACAAATAAATAAAATTAGAAAAGTCATAAGAGCATTGCTGACAGAGAATATATCCTTGAGTAACAAAATACACGATCAAAGTGGATATCAGTAATAAGCCAAGCCTGCTATTAAGTGCCAAAAGTCACAGTCAAGTGTTCAACATTTGGAGCAATTTGTTGGAACAATAATATCAATATGCGCTATAGAAATAGGGAAGCGGTATGCAGAATTGAATAATGGATTTGTTGAAAACCGACACAAGGAGAACTGCACTTTTTATAGAACCCAGCAACTGAGACCATTGCTCATCCTGAAGAGAACCCAAATTGAATTTCCATTTAATCCTAAGGCAAAGAAGGGCATCTGGGAAATTACAACCGGCAAGATCATTGTAGAGATAGGAGACCGTCTTACAGTTAGGTAATTGAAGGAGTACAAATTTAAGAAGAGAAGGGGATAATAAAATAGGATTATATCCAAACTTGGCGCGCAGGGCATGACGGAGCTGGAGGTATCTATAGAAAGCTGTATGAGGAAGGCCAAGATCCATGCAGAAATGTTCAAAGGAAAGGAGGACACCATTATGAAACAGATGACAAAGTGTTTTGACACCATGCGAAATCCAAGAAGACTCTGATCCCAGTGTACCCAGTTCAAAAAGACCACCATTACACCTCAGTGGGACATCAGGGTCCATACCCTCATCCCAAACTAGTCCCTGCGCAAAACATCAGACGGAGTAAGGGGGGAGGTCTGTCTGGCGTTTTCACAGAACGTAAGATCTGTAAGTGGCCCCCGTCTGCTCACTATGAAATCCAGTCAGAGTGGTGTTATTACAAGCCATCAGCCAAGTTACCAAATGTGACAGTTGTGATGCCATATAATAAAGTCTTAAATTAGGAGGAGCCAGGTTACCTGCAGATTTAGATCTGCATAGGGACGGAGAGCAATCCCCAAGGTCTCTTATCCCCCCCCCAAACAAAGGAAGATAGAATAGAGTCAGTATGGATAAAAAAATTGGGTATAAATACAGGGGAATGTTGTCGGGGCAACATACTATAGCAGCTCCTGAAATACTAAACACAGTGGATTATTAAATATATATGGGATATTTGGAGTCAATCAATACAGTTCCACACTAGATAGGGATTTTGCGACCAAGCACAGCCTTTATTTAACATTTTCTTAATATCTTTAATTTGCTGCATTTTACCACTAACTATTGTAGTTATTAATGAGTTAATAAATTATGTTTTACTGTTATACATTTGCAAGATAATTGTGCACTCTATCTTTCCAATTTTTGTTTCATGTGTACTTATTTGTCTTATAGTGCATACACACGGTCAGATAACCAGGACGATATAAACGATATCGTTTATCATTCGATCGTTTATATTGTCCATTTTTTAGCCCCTTCCAAAGACCAAACGAACATCGAGGTGCGGCACGGATGGTCGATATCGACCATCGCCCGTACATGTAGGCCAACCTGGTCGATATCGACCAGGTTAGCTTGTTTACTATAGGGATCGCGGGTCGTTATAGTAGTTTGGTGGTTGGTGCATGTGCTGGATGTTCGATATCGAACATCCAGCACATGCAGGACGATCAGACAACGATATCTGATCGTTGTCTGATCGTCCCGTGTGTACGGGCCATTACAGTGGCACCCCTGGAGAGTTTTACTATATAATGTGGGAACAATTGACAATATTCGGGTGCGATCCCCGTCTTTGGAGATAATAGTCTGTATTAGTATGTAAATTTCTTCATTTCATGATATGGAACCTTCTTTACACTAAATAAGTGATAAATAATAGTAATAGTTTTGACAGGTATTTTGAATACTGTTATTTTCATGTGGTAGATGCTTTCTTTTTTTTTCTTATTTTGATTGACCTCGGGAAACCCCAAAGTCAATAACATTGAGTAAAAAGCTTTCCTTCATGTGCAAGCCATTATGACCGGTATGCTCCTCTTTACAAGGAATGATAACAACAACTCTACATGTCTGTATATGTTTATTTTGACCATACATGGAATAAAATCCATCTGTAGCTGATCTTTTGGCCTCTGTGCCAGCTTCACACTTTCCAGGGTGATCCAAGTCAAGTTCTTTGTTAACATTAATGGGAAGTAATAGTCACCTGGTTTCTTTCCCAGAGGTCTTGTGTAATTTAGACAAATGTGTGAACTATAACAATATATCAATAGAGCTTGCTACGTAGAAATTAAATTGGAGTGGGATCCAGTCAGAATGTTGACAGGTCCTGAATGTTGGCAGAATGGACTTTAGTACTACAACCAGTATGTCGACATTCAAATATATCAACATGGTTAATCGAAACAGGTTTTCTTGCTTATTGTTGGGCTACGGGTTAAGATTAGGTGAAAATAATCAAAAAACTGTATGCCAACATTATGGTGTAGACATGTTAAATGTCGACATGTTGACTTTTTAAATGTCGACATTCTGACTGCTGAAATTCAAACTGTTGACATTCTGAATGTCAACTTTTCATACCACACCCACTTGGAGTAGTTTTGAGACAATAGTGAGTTTTAAGGGCCGCGTAGACATGAACATTTGGTTGTTTCAAAGGTTTTCTAAGCAAATGCGTTTCTGATCAGATTAGCATAATTTCTGTGTACATCTGCAACCACCTGTATCGAAAATGATCATTAATAGCTTGTTTATGCATCTACATTTTCACATATATCGATCTCGAAAAAAGTTTAACATGTGCAGTACTCTTGATCTTTGCTGAATACCCTGATTTTGGTAATACATGCAGAGACTGATAAGGCGATCAGTGGATATATTTATGACACAACAAATAATGTTTGAGGTTTATAAATTCTGATCAGTATTTTCTTGAGTATAATAATGAGAAGAAAAATTTTATTTGTATAGTGCTCTTCTCCCAAATAGAACTCAAAGGGGCAGATTATGTCTGACTCTTGCAGGTTAATGAATTATGGGATTTCTTGCTCCCCATAGAGGTGCAAGCAAAGACGAGCAAGATTTCTGTATAGTAATTGCCAGAAGCCTGCACAGCTGCAGATAGTGCATGATTAAAATGAGTCTACTGTACCTAAAAGCACTTCAAAAGACCAATGTTACAAAGAAGGTGAGGTAGCCAACTTGTTCGCACTACATTGATTGCAATAGGCAAGATAAATACATAGAAATTAACATAGTTCAGAAAAATTTACTTAAGAACTGTATAAAAAACATGAAAACAAGTGTAGCAACCAATTGGATACAATTGGTAACAAAAAGAATACATTTACATAGAAGTTATTTATAATGAACACATTACTGTACTTACAAATTAGCTAAGATTGAAAAAGGCAACAAGACTGAGGGTAGAGAGGGCCCTGCTTTTGCAAGCTTACAGTATAGAGGGAGAGGGTATGTTTCAAGACGGTCCAGACCTTGGTAGTTTAAGGGTGTTGATAGATTGGACTCTTCGATGGAACAGAGGCGCAGCTGTAGAGAAAGCTTTGTAAATGGAGGTAGAAGTACCCACATTGTAATAACTGGCTCTGCTGTTGATGGAATTTTGGAGTATATCTGAGATAGATGGAAGTGGCAGCTATTGATATGGAGAGATTTTGCTGAGAACGACCATTGCCATAGTTTTTGAAGGTTAGACCACGTATAGGCCAGTTGTAAAGGAGGGTGCAATTGTTCTGTTGGACACTTCCCAGGCCACTTGTGGTCTCATGGGTGCGGCAGGTCATAAGGGCAAAAACAATGCTGTTATCTCTGCTTGGCAAGGGAAGTCACCAGTGCCCGATTAAGGTCCACATAGGCCTGGAGCTGAAAAGTATGAAAGGCCTATTTTGTGCCGCCGAGCTGGTGTGCACAGTGATGTGTGGGTGTGGTCTGCACAGGGGGTGTGGCTAGCACCATGGAGGGCATAATTTTTATAACGTGGGGTCTGGTGAGGATATTTATATGTATGTGTATACCTACATTTATTCACACATACTGTATATATAAATACAGTCACAAGGAGACAGCCTTCACACAGCCTCTGTTCACTGCTGACATTGTCCCTTTGTTAGCAGTGGGGTAGTACAAAGCTGTAACAAGATATTTTAACACCCTGTGCATGAGAGATGACTGACCCCTCATTCCTGCCCATTTTGGTAGGTCTATAGCAGTCACCTATGGTGATGCAACATAAATCACACAGGCACAAGTTTAAGTATTTCTGCCTGTACTACACTGCTTCACCCACCACCCACTGAAATACCCCTTGCCCTTCCATCAATGCTGTATAAGTACACATAATAGTCTCACAAGCCACCTTATTAGGCTCTACACTTGCCTGCAACGTCAACGCCACAGGTGTTGTGTTCTCCATGCTGGCATTCTAATCTGCATCTAAAGCCCGGGCCGGCTCCTGCAGCTAAAGCACCAAGATGGGTCTTATCATGGGCTACTAACAAACCCTTACAGCTCCATTGTTGCAAATTGTGACATTCGGACAGAGGTCTGTTGATATCTCCCCAGTCCGACTCCCTTACTGACCTCAGTGACGGCTACTACATTTACCTCGCTCTTATTCTTCCAGCGTACACCGCTCCGACCGCAGCTGTAGACTCAGTGTGCTTATCATCAGGATCTCTGTTCTCTGCATATCTTCACAGCCGGCTGCAGACTACAAGTGCTCCTTGGCTACTGCTGTATTGCCTATTGCTCTCTGACTAAGGTAGAGCTATCTAGCTAGCCTTTTTAACAAGTACTTATTATCACTGGTAATACAGCAGCTTACTACAAGCAGGTGACATTCAGGCCCATTCATCAATGATCGCTTTTGTAACGTGATCAGGGCATACCAGTAACGCCTATGATCGCATTGCAAAATGCAATCATAGCGGCTGGATGTACAGTATCATACGGGACATGCAAGGACACGGGCTCCAAAAGGAGCTCGTCCCTGCGATGCCCCCGGAGAGCTGCCGGCCAGTGGATTGCACATTCACAGCCGCTATAGCCGGGGAGGGTATCGGTGTATCCCTCCACCGGCTAATTAGGCTACAGTGGCTAACGTCCTCTTTAGATGTCATTAGCTGCGGCGGCCAATATATAGAATGCATCGCATTCCGGATATTGGTAAATCTGGCAGCATCGCATCCCCCATAGAAACCTATGGGGGATGCGGCTGACAGCGGTAATGGAGGGATCACAGCAGGTATCGGAGATACCAGCTGCGGTCCCTCTTTAATACATATGGGGGATACTTAGTATTTGAGGTAAACCCCCGAGGGGATTATACCTCAAATACACTTTGATAAATGGTAGAAAACACAAGATATAGGAAAGCTCAGAGCGCAAATAGCTGCCCGTGGAAAATGGTGATAGAGAATCTACCCTTACTGATGCTCTAAAATGTGATACTGTAAAGAAAATATATCACCATAAATTCTGCAGGCGCTTAACACATGGACCAATATTCTATCGAAATCGAAAGTCTTTAGGATGTCCTCCAAATCTCTCAAAAAAAAGAGAAAAAACAAACAAACCAATGGTGAAGTATATCCAAACTAGAGTGTTGCTTTCAAGAAATTAACAGATGTTGTAGTCTACTATTTAGGTAGACTATAATCGCATTAATCACACTTCTCTCCAATTTTCACTGTTCCATATTGTATCCCCGATATGATATAAAAATAAATAAAAACTATATAGTATAATATAGTTTTAATCAGAGACACAACAAACAAAAATGACAAGTGGTCTCTTACCAAATGTCAAGAGAAACAAGTCATATACATAAACATCAATTAATCCAAGTATCCAAAAATTCCCATAAATAGATACAGGTTATGGATAAGTCTCTCACCAGATAATATTGTCCACCTAGGCAGACAAGTGGGCATGGAATATGGATAATTCATGCGCCCCCGTAGTCCATAGCCAAGGAATCCCAACAGAGAGTAATGTATCAATAGCCTGGATCCTAATACAGCCAACGCGTTTCGATTTGTAGTTTAATCTTTTTCAAGGCATAATGGGAGTAAAGTAGAAGGATGTATATATACCCCTTTCTCATCAAAAACTAAAATACCTATTGCCAAACATGGAGTTACTAATTAACTAAAATCCTATAGTGAAATACTGTATCATCCACTGGAAAGGGAATCAGTCCGGGTTTTCCGTCTATCCATCTGCTTAATGTTCCCGCCGCTTAACACGTGCGGCATCGCAAGGCGGATGTATCCTCCTGACCCGGAAATGACGTCCCGTCATAGCCGCACATACCACGTCTCTATAGTAAGCGCAACAGGTCCTCCATATTTTCAGTACTCCTACCGTTCAACACATGCCGTGTGAGACCCTAGGTCAGTGGACTGAACTACAATTGCGGTTGCACCCACGTGAGACCCTGTGCCCGGCGGCACCTATGTGATGCAACACTGCGTAACGTCACACGTGGTGTAACTGGGGCGTAATGTGCCGCGCAGCAGCAGGGAGGTTCTGTGAAGCCTACCACTGCGCTGCCGAAACATGGAAAAGTTCTCCTGGGGGTGGTGTGTGAATGGGCGGAGCTACGGGCCGCTGCTGCTACTGATGACAGGAAAATTTCCTATCAACACTGTCTCCAGCAGATCTCTGTGAGGTGTGGGCCTATTTTCATGGGAGGGCTTGGAGCTGCAGCTCCACCTGCCCCATTGTTAATCTGGCCCTGGTCAAGTCACACAGTCTTCTAAATCAATTCCTAACAGTGTTTCTTCTTTCCCAGACAGTGGTGGAGGAGCACAGGTTTCAGGCCAAACTGAGTGCTGCTTTGTGCACATGCACTTATAGATGACCAATGTCCAGAAGCAATTGATAGTGCCGACCATTCCTCATAAGACGATATCTGCTGCACTCTATAAAGACTAGCAGGCTCAGCAGGAAATGAACTACTAAGAGGAATGAGTGTAGAATGATGGCTCACTCTGTGTTACCCTCTGCTTGTGCCATTTCTGCTTCCATTGTATTTAGCCCTTTCATTCCCAACCACCCCCTCACGACTCTCCTGTAGTGATGTGTTTGCTGATCCCACTTAGATGTGTCATCATACATCTTTCCTCCGTGCACTACACAACGTGAGAGCTCCATGTGACTCTGTAGCGCTGAGTGTCTTTTTACATACAAATGTGTCTTATTCGCACAATGATGTAAATATGATGCACAAGCAGCTTCTGCTGAGTAAAATTATATGCGGCATGCCTATATTCTGTGTGTGACACTGCAACTTAGCGTATCGCATGTAGATGCACCCACAGACACAGTATAGGCACATATAGGCATGCTGCATATCATTTTAATCAGCATAAGCTGCTTGTGCATCCTATTTGTATCACTGTGCGAATAATACATATTTGAATGTAAAAAGTCGCACAATAAGACGCTCGGCGCTACAGAGTCACGCAACGGCATGGCGCGACTAGACGGGCTGTTTAGCGCGCAGAGAGGCTATATGTATCCGGACACATCTGTAGGCCTAAATAAGCTGCTGTTGATTCATATTCCTGTCTCAAACCTGCTGCCTACCACACGTTACTTTTATCAGAATAGGTGTGCAAAATATTGTCCTCACTGACCGAGGTACAGATTTTGTCACGTCTAATGCATGGGGTCCTGAGGACAGTGAAAGTATATTTCATTAGGGGGTGTGCTATCTGTGGAATGATGCCTTGTCAATTTATTTTATCACACATTAAAGGCAATGTTAAGAAGATTTCTTAAAATTGAGAAAAACTGTTACAAACTCCTCCTCTCACTACTTTGTTGCTTATGAGGTGTGCCTGTCTTCAACCTGCTACTTGTTGTTTCAGATTTTATAAAGCAGGAAGCCTCAAAGTATCCTCGACTTTTCAGAGAATTATAGGAGAAAGCCACCTTTTATTTATTATTATTTATTTATTAACAGTTTCTTATATAGCGCAGCAAATTCCATTGCGCTTTACAATTTGAATCAGGATTAACATTATACTGGGTTGTAAAAGACATACATACATGACATACATAAGGGTAAGAGGGCCCTGCTCGCAAGCTTACAATGACCGTGTTTTGATATGGCAACCATCTGAATTTGATGAGTTAGATTGCTCGGGAAAATGTAAGAAAGGCATTATAAAGCATGAGTCGTTATATAACGGAAATGCCTTCTCTCATGCCTTTCCCAGGTGATACAGTAGTGCTGTTACTCACAAAGGGTAGCGAGCTGTTGGAGAAATCTCATGGCCCTGTTGAGGCTCTGCATAGAGGTAGACACGCAGACTGAGGTTTTGCAGCTTGAAGAAAACATGTATATTATGTACAGCTTTTAAAAGTCTAGAAGGAATGGGAAGCTTTGTAAACCCACTTTAGGTTGATAATAATTTTGTGCCCCTATAGACCGTGTTAGAACCCAGAATATCTTATGAGCCATATTTTGTTTCTGAGCATATGATTCCACCACTGCCAGTACCCATCCCCCTACTCCCCAATGCCAGAATATGCCCCCTTATCCACCCATACTTGTGCCCCGCCAACTTCCTATATTACGGAGCATGGGGCAGGGAGGACTGATCATTAGTCCCCTCTGTTACAGCTGATCTCTGCACATGTAGATCAGCATATTTGAGCAAAAGGTGGGGGGACGATGACTATGTTCTCCACCGCGCACTTTTGGTTTATAGTACATGTGCCTCAGAGTGCTGTTTGCACAGCTTTCTGCAGCTCGATTTTGAGTGATGTCGGCGGTCACAGACCATGATATCATGGAATGCAAGAATGGGGGGAACATTCTCACTTTGATATTATTGAAATGAGCTGTACTTTTGGCAGAGTAGAGGCATTTTGGGTGACACTGTGGCTTTCTAAACAGTTTCCAATATACTCCAATGTCAAAGAGCCAAAGAAATAATTGTTACCTGCAAATAAACTGAATTCTGACAGCACTTTTTCACAGTAATAATGACGTATAGCATAGAAATAGGGACATACTGTAGGCTCTCATTTAGAGTTGCGAGTAAACACTACTAAAATTAGCAATTTTTTATTTTATTTATTTTTTTACTGTACCTTAGAAAGATCTTGTTGTACTTCAGCAGGTGCGGAGTTTAAAATGTGCAGACAGATGTATAGTGACAAGATGGTCCTTCTTAAGTTCACCGATTGCAGTGTTAAAATATCCACTATTTCTGTCCAACATTTAAAATTTTACTTCCATAAAAAAAAATCTTATATTTGTATTTGCACCCATTGTATTGCAGTATTATTTTTCCAGGTGCTTATTGTGCCAAATTAGTCCCATATTGGCTGAGTTGGTTGCAAATTGGGCGTAAACTTAAAAAAATGTAAAATAAATTGGAACTCTATAAATAAGCATTTGCGATAATATCTGGCCACATACAGAGTTTGAGATGCATTCCAGGTTGGCAACAGTAGCATGTGTCTGTTTTATGCCAGGCATACGTCAGACACTTGCACCCATGTTGGCAGCATTTATTTTATGTGCAACAAATAGCTCCTAGTCTTGTAGTCTTGTGCACCGGCCCGTTACCATCCACATCTGCTTTTCTAAGGCATTTATTCGCTTATCCCCATCGGTTTGCAGTTGTTCTCAATTGTGTGAACACACACCCTTTCCTCATACCTGCCACCATTTTGTAGACTCAATTCGGGACTCCTCACGCCTGAAGAGGGGGCATGAGTTCGCTGAAGGGGACGAACCCTTGCAGCATATGGCCCTGTTTCCATCACTCTGGGCAGGGCTGCAACTAGGAGGGGGTGGGGGGCGGCTAAGGGGGCACTTGACCCGGGTGCCGAGGAGAGGCTGCCGGGAGGCTAGGTTGCTGCTTTTGTGGGTTTGGAGCCGCATCCCTGTCTTGAGAGGCACAGAGACATGGTCAGTCTAATGTGGGTCCGTTCGCAAGCCACTCAGTGGTCGCGAACCGACAGCCAATCAGCAGAGGCTGCTGGTCCGTGAGCTCCAATTGGTTCGCGAGCGGTGCCACATTACAATGACGGCAGTACTGACAGTTCCCCAGTGTGTGGCAGCCGCATCCCGCTCCACCCCATGCTCATCCACCGCACTGCCCTGGCAGGTAAGAGAAGGGAGATGAGGCCTTACTGTGGTTTAATGTAAAAGAGGCCTTACTGTGGCATAATGTGTAAGGAGCTTTACTGTGGCATAATGTGTACGGTGCCTTACTGAGGCATAATGTAAAAGGGGCATTACTGTGGCATAATGTATATGGGGCATTACTGTGGCATAATACATATGGGGCATTACTATGGCATAAATGCATAAGGGTCATTACTGTGGCATAAATGTATAAGGGGCATTACTGTGGCTTAATGAATAAGATGCATTACTGTGTGGCATAATGTGTTGTAAGGGGCATTACTGTGGCATAATGTGTTATAAGTAGGGATGTGCAGGCTTGGATAGGTTCGAGTTTGCACGCAGAGTTCGGATTTTTCCCTCCAAAAAATGGGACTCAGAAAGAGGCAAAACGTCATCTTGCACGGACAAACATCATCATTCCTGGACTTTTGTCCAGGAATGATGATGTTTGTCCATGCAAGATGACATTTTGCCTCTTTCTGAGGCCCATTTTTTGGAGGGAAAAATCCGAACTCTGCGTGCAAACTCGAACCTATCCAAGCCTGCACATGCCTAGTTATATAAGGGTCATTAATGTGTGACATAATGTGATCTAAGGGGCTTAACTGTGTCACAAAACCACACACCCTTTCGTCCTCTCTCTTTGGGGGGGGGGGGGCACTCCAAATTATGGCCTTGCCCCGGGTGACAAAAATCCTAGTTTTGGCCCTGCTCTGGGGAATACTTGGCTACTCTTGCAGAAGTTGCGGAAGGCTCGCGATTTTTCGGGTAGCCTCCCGCACCCCAGGAAAAGTAGGCGGATCTCCTGCATCCCGTCCACTTCCTAGTGAAGTGGGCAGGATGGGGGGATTTTACGGAGAAGTTGTGGGTCCGTAGTGAGGGGGCAGGGATAAAATGATGCAAATTGTGCCATTTAACCCTGCCCCCTCCTCGTGGACAGACGAATCGCAGCCTTTTCACGCTTCCCAAAGCCAGATGTAACTAACAGAATTACCCAAATCTGCATGGGCACATATGCATGCAGCAACTGTTTTAGGCATGGACAGTACAAATTCATGGAACGTTGCAACATGAATATAACATTGTGTACATTTCACCACACTGTGCCACCAGGGTAGGTCATGTTTTGGCTCCTTGGTGCTACACAATTTGTGGTCTGTTCTGTATATCTGTAGTTTGTGTACAAAGGTGCTAAGACTTGATATTGGCTATTGTGTACGATACCTCACCATTATGTTGAAGTGCTAAAGCCATACTCCTCTTTGGATAGAAACATAATGCAAAAACACATAATGAACCACTGATCATAAATCTTTCAAATAACATTTACCTTTTCTTCCCGTTAAGCCTGTTTATAGACGAGAGTCCTTTATACCCTGCCTCCCTTTCTCTAACGTCTCATCATGTCTCCCCAAACGTTTAGTTTGCCTTTCTTGCTTCTTCCCCATCTCTTCCAGGCAGCTGTGCTTCTGTTGCAGTTTGCAATGTAGCAGAAGGAACTATTTGGAGATTTGCTTCAGCTGAGCCAACAGGGTAGCATAAGACAGCCAAAAGGCACACGGGCTGTCATATATGAATACAATATGTGTATGGTTTCTGAGTAACTGGGGACAGTAACCAGGAAAGGACAGACAAAACCTGTGTGGGAGATTTAGATTTACTAAACTATGATGTCTGTGTGCCGGAGAAATGAAATCCTATATTTGGCAGTGATATTTAATGTGGGAATTATAATAGATGAGGATGAGATAAAAGACTGGGTCAGCTTCTGCCCACTGTTCTAGAACATTTTACATTTAATTTAAAGTGACTCTAATTTGGGAACCAATCTTTTGTGGCTGCTTATGTATCTTCTTACTCCTATCTTATAATACAAGGCTAAACCCTTTAACCCATTAGCCTACTGCAAAAGGTACAATATGTGTATGTAAATCCCTTCCCTTTCTGACAATTGGTCTATGTGTCACAGTAATATAAATTCTTCTATTGCAACAAATTAACATAAAGAGCGGTATCCAATTAGCCCCAAACATTGTTCGGGCACTAATTGATCCCAGCGATTAGTGACAAACGGGGATTTTTTGCCGATTATCCCCATTTTTCGCCAACTATTTTTTCTCCATCCTATTATTTTGAAAAAAAAAAAAAAAAATAGGATATATGAAAACACATGGGGTCTGTAATAAACTCGCAGACCTATGTGTTTTCACATTTTATGGGAAGAAAAAATGGCACTTATCGTGGATTATTTTTTCAGGACACATCAGGTCCCAAAAAATATCCACGATAAGTGCCAGCGTTGGGCGGCACTTCGGGACTAATGGGGTAGCCCCGCCACGATCATTTAGCAGTGCTACTTTAGCGCTGCTAATTGGATACCGCCCAAAAGTTTTGCTGGGAATGCTGAGCGATACTGGCATCGGTAAGGGTACAATTGCCTCTTCAGGACTTGTTAAATAGGGAGAACAATGGGAAACACCTGTTTTCAATAGATTTATTCTTCCGATTATAAATAAGGAGCCTCTCTTTAATGATATATGTCGTGAGACATTCTCCTTGGAAGTCAGAGCTTTGGAAAAATTAACTACTGTGTCTTTATGAAAGGACATGCATGAAATAAAAACAGTGCTATCTATTTTATATAAAACAAATTGTAATTTAGATGTTACATAGTTTTATAAGTTTTCAGTAGCCTTAATTGGTTGCCTTCAGGATATATATATGTACATTGTCAGATAATGCAGATCTGAAAGATCTACATACACATATAGTCTATGTACATTGTTGGATTTTGGAGAAAAAACTTGAGTTACATAAACAGCAGTAGAGTGAATGAAATGAGCATTTTCAGAAGGTCAGTTTCCCAGCGAGAAGAGTTAGTTTAATAATAACAGGAACAGAGAATCAATTGAATCTTTGTGTTTTAATATCCTGATGGCATTTCTGAATAATTCTCCTCTCACAGACTCATCCTGTTGACAACAAACCTGGAGCTTGCTGTATATGTTCTATCAGTAACCCTTCCTAAACCAGTATAAAAGGTGGGTGAGTGGTGGTGACCTAACAAGAAAAACACCTTTATTTTGCAATCACCAGGCTGACCAACTAGTGATGACCGGTTCTAATGTGGCCAGCTGATGTTTTTATTGGCTCTTTGCATCCTTAAGAGCACCAATAGCCTGACTTGAGCGCCTGCGTAATTTGAATGTTGGTTTGGATTTGGTCATTTGTGAGTCATATTAAATAACTGGATTTCCAGATATGTAGCCAGCATAACAATCTCATGGCTCAGACCAGGACCCACACCCACACAGCACTGGTCACAGCTCCTCCCCTTTCTCAGAATAGGCCCTTGAACATTTTCAGCCCCAGGCCCATACGACCCTTAATCCGGCTCTGGCTCAGACCATATATACAAGTATGTTTAAAGAAGAAAAAAAAAAATATATTTTTTTCAAGTAAACTATAAAAACTGATATACAGGAGAGGCTAAATAGGCCACTTAGTTTACCTAGTTAATTGCACAGCAGGCCAACCACTTGTGATAATCAGGTTCTCTTATAACTTGAAAACAGAAGGTGCAAATTCATCTGTATCTTGACAACTGTTGTTGAACTACAACTCCCAGCATGATTTGTCAGGGATTGCTCTAAGAAAATTTACTCCACATAAATAATATTGCATGCTAGATAGCTCTTACATACATGATTTTGATTGGTAAGTATATTAGCACTGTTAAGGTGCGTACACACTAGATGTTTTTTTGCTCGATTTGGGCGATTTCGACGCATCGGAACAACAAATCGTGCAGTGTGTACGAACGATAATGATGCCGATTTGAGTTCCCGCATGCATGCAGTAGGATCTGGCAATCTTGTTAATGACCCTATATCTATAACGACCTATATCGTTAGGTCATTGGTCAGATTGCACAGTGTGTGTGCATTATATTGTTTGTCCGGGAGCTCCAGGGAGTTCAATGGCTATCGTTGAGGACATTGTATTGTTTGCATGTCGTCTAGTGTGTAGGGGCCCCTTTACTCCGCAAACAGTCAAATGTTTGTTGCAGAAGACAGCTAGTTTTATATTTTAAAGTATAGAGGGGGCAGGGCAGTGGCAAATGGAGCTGCAGAAGAAAAAAATTGAACTACTAATAAAATATCACCAATCCAATTATCAGGGGTGTTTGACAGCACACATTTTCATAACTCTCAACATGTCTGCTTAGGGAATTAGGGCAGAGGGCATAGCCATCACCGTGATGGGGTCATATCTGCATAAAGGTGAGTAAGTGATTACATCCCTTTAGGTGAGAATACTGCTTCACTGACTCTTATCCCACTCTCCTCTCCTGTAATCACTCATTCACTGTGGTACACAGAGCCCTCATTCTCTACTGTACTACCATGTAGAGCAGTGGCGAATGGAAAACAAATTCCAAACTTCTGCTCCACAGGGCGCCCAAAGCAGGGCTTTAGACTGGTTTAGTCACTTTGCACAGTTAAACCCTGTCTGTTTGAGTGCGACATGCTCAAAATGCATGGGTGCCCAAACACAATTGAATATCGCACTCTGATCTCCCGTCACTTTAGACGGGAAATAACATTTGTTATGCCAAATATCTAAAAAAAGAAAATAGATGAAAATGGTCGTCAGACAAGTTTGTTAAATGTTTGATCTAAACAATTTGTTCAAACAACAGTTTTTGTCCATTATCCGGCGTTTGGGAGCAAATTGCTGATTGTCATTTGCTTTCATACCTTACCAGATTTTCATTCCAACCAATCAACTAGTTGGATGGTTGGACAGAAAATCTTTACGTATGTATGCAGCTTTAGAAGTGGTTTTCTCAGACTCTCCTGAGAATGCGCTGCCATTGGGCTGTACTGCTGCACATATGGAAGCATATTTTATCAGATATGGATTATAGCAAACCTGTTCAAGCTCTGAAAAGCAAATGCAATCCCTACTGAGAATGGTGTACGGATTAAAGATTGATAGTGTCTAGATAGACACTCAATTAGTCAACACTAGATAGTCGACATGGACAAATAGTTGACACACTTTTTTTTTTTTTCCAACATTTTTAGGGTTAGGCTGTGAAAGGGGACAATTAGGGTTAGGCACTATTGGGAGGGTTAGGGTGAAGATTAGGCTTAAATAAAAAAAAAAAGTTTGTCATCCATTTTTTTGTGTCGACCATTTGTACTTTTCGTCCTTTTGTTCCTGTCAGCCTATTGTCTGTCTATCATCTGTTGTCGATCTGTACCACACCCATCTCCTCTATGGGGTGAATTCAAGTGTGTTGCGCGCCGGTGGCCACTCAATGGCGCCCGATGGAGCAATTCAATTGTTGCTTCATTCTGGTGCGCACAGCCGCCGGAGTGGGCATTTTTACTCGGAGCCCCCTGAGCTGGCTAGCAGTCATGCCCGGAAAGTGACATATTTGAGCACTCAAACATGACTTTTCGCGGGTATGACAATGTCCCATCATTTTGACAGGTTGCTAACTAGTTGAGAATAATGAGAAAGGGCGGTCTGCAGCATTAGTCTAATGCGCTACTGTATGTCCTGAGTTAGTATCTTCTTAAATAGACAAGACAGCTAATTCATGTGAAAACTGCCCTTTTTTCATGATTTTAAGGTGAAATGGACTTGATAAATAGGCCCCTACAACATGATTGTCATGTTATAATATTCAGGATGAGTGCTGTCAAAAATGTTTGCAATGCCGATGTGTCCTTACACCTCTTTGCTGCGGTTGCGCTAAAAATCAGTTCTCGGCACCAGTGACGTAACTAGGGTATTTGGAACCCAGGACAAGGTGAAAAATGGAGCCCCCCCATGTGGGTGCACAAAAAAAGTGGGCATGACCACTGAAAATGTTGGCATGTCAACATGACACACCACCATTTCTCGTCACTCTGGGATATACACCCAGTAGCAGTGCCCCTCATACAAAGCCCACTGTAGTAGTGCCTCTTATGCAGTGCCCTTTATGTGGTACCCCCAGTAGTAGTGCCCCTTATGCAATGCCCCCTGTTGTAGTGCCCCCAGTAGTAGTGCCCCTTATGCAATGCCACATTATGTAGTGCCCCAAAAGTGCCCCTTTTACAGTGCCCAATATACAGTGCTCCTTACCCAGTGCCCCCTATAGTGCCCCTTATGCAGTGCCTCCAGTAGTACCCAATATATAGTGTCCCTTATTCAGTGCCCAATATATAGTGCCCCTTATAATAATGCCCCTTATGCAGTGCCCCCAATATAAAGTGCCCCAAGTAGTGCCCCTTATATAGTATCCCAGTAGTGCCCCTTATGCAGTGCTCCCAGTAGTGCCCAATATATAGTGCCCCTTATACAGAGCCCCCAGTAGTGCCCCTATGCAGTGCACATTATACAGTGCCCCCAATACTAGTGCTTTTTACACATAAAACACGCAGACAAAATTATACTTACCGGAATCCCCGAGCCTGCCGCTGTCCGCTGCTCCCGTCCCACTCTGCACCATGGGAGAGACATCATGACGTCTCTCCCTTCACCCAGTGCAGGAGCCAGAAGGCGGAGGAGCTCCAACCTTACTCCGGCCCTGGGTGCAGCAGCCAATAAGAGTCTGTCTGAGACTTATTGGCTGCAGTGCTAAAACAAACACACAGCCGGTGGCGTGTTTGTTTTAATTTGTAGTGCCGTGGACCGCACATACCCTGGACTGCAGCCGGCGGTGCCCCTCTCAACCCCCACCCCACGTTACGCCACTGCTCAGCACACCAGGTCCTGTGAGACTCTGCCTTGCGACGGGCATCTTTTTTTTTTTTTGCATATTTTTTTGCCAGAAATGTGACTAAGATGCAATGCAACCAGCGGACTGTGCTGACTAATTGATATGCGACACTTGTATATATGTGTGCGACTGAGTCTCTGAATCAGTATACCAAGTGCTACAATGTAGCGGCCTCAGCTTATTTCATTCCAATTTCAGTTGTTCTTCATATACAAACTCAGGTACACAGTACAAATGTCACGTATGAAATTTATCACCAGTGTCTGCTGGTGTGTCCTAGACTCATCACATTGTCAAAATAAACGCCTGACGCTAGCACAGGACCTGGTGGCTTACTCACGCCAGGCAAGTCACGCTGGGTGGCGTATTGAGGCTAGATGTATGAGGACACATCTGTAAATAAGGCATTTGAGAACTTTATCGACACACAGCGGCATAACATCCAGAATCAATAGAATTGTTTGCCTCTGGGTACGTACCTGCCATTAACATTAGAAAGTCAATACACAGCCATTTACACAGGGTAATGTCTAAATCCCCTTCACCAAAAGGACCCTGACGTCATCAGCCAGTGTCCAGCGTCATTCCCTGCCATCCAAGTGGGCATAGAGGGGAAATATAACCATGTGGCAAGCGTAGCGAGCCAATGTGCCCGAAACGTGGCGAGCGGACAACAAACTTGTGTAAGTGGGGACAAAGTACCTCTTTAGCTGGCTGTCATGGGCTGGAACTGCACCTCTGCCCTCACCAACGTCACTTCCAGGTCCCTAACGCGAAGGGGAAATACAGCCAACCATTTACACAGGCTGCGCTGTATACTCCTGTGTGCCTGCACTTGTGCTGCTCTCTACTGCCAGTAAGCAATGACAGAGGTGGGACAGGGAGAGGGGAGGCTTGGTGTTTGGGCTTAAATTCTGCCACTGTCCACACATCTCTAGATCATATCCAATAGTGGTACAATTTGGAAGAAAAGATAACATGGCTTGGTGTGAAGAAAGGATTCCATACAGTGTCGTCCTCCCTAAACTATTACTCTGCACATGATATCCTTGTTTCTTCCTTTCTGACTGTTTTATATCATATTGCACCTATGTTCTGAAATTCTTTCGTAATAAACCGGACACCCGATGACTCTCCAAGTCTGAAAACAATTGCTTGCAACTCGTGCTCAAACCAGCAACTTGTCCTTATAGTAACTAACTGTTCTTCTGACCTATTGGCATTTTCCCACCACTGGCTTCCGACTGCTTTAGGGTAATTTCACACCAGCTGTATATTTTTAGCAGACAAATATCTAGGGGAGTCAAACTTCAATATATAAGATTCTTTTTCCTATTGAATGAAAATCGTTATCTGAAGAGCTTTATATAAGCTAATAGCTAAGTAGTTTTTCGGTGGCTGTATAATTCATTGTGTGACATTTACAAGTGAAATAATGGCTTCTGTGGGTCATTTATTTGCCTCAAATCTTTTTTTTTTTTTTTTTTTTCTGCTGGCTCTAAACATTGTATGTAGTGTTTCAACAGCTGTCAAAGCATTCAGTCTACTTGTGTGACACAGTCTATGTAAATTTACATAAATAAATCATAATAATAATATTAATAAAGTCTGCTTTTATCATGAAGGGGAAAAGCGCACCAACCTCCTTAAGCTGGGTACATATGATGTATATGTATATCGTATGATGGTGCGACCCATGATGGTGCACTGTGATGTAAATTACAGATCAGGTGTACACACTTTACTATGTGTACAATATATCTTTCCGATAATGTGTTCCCAGCTTTAGAAGTTCATTTACCTTTTTATTATCTTTATCCATTTCCATAAGATTTGCTTTTCTAATACCACATTGAGTTTTAGCTATAGTTCACTGAATGTGTGCGCTGCTTAATCTGTATTTCTTGCTTTGTTTCTCTCATACATATTATCAGGAGAATCTGTACTGTGACGCTATAAGCTGCACTGTGGTGTGCTCTATCATTCAGGATACTCCAGTCCCATCACTAATTCCCACTTCTCCATAGCAGTTTGTTTTTTGGAACATTAAAAAATGATGCACAGTCCGAAACAAACTTATTATCATACTGGAATATACTAAAATAAATCGTCTACTTCACAAGTAGTTTGGGGTATACACAGAAAACTCCATGCATCACAACATCTCAGCAGATTGTTGGCAGGCCAATGTAAATCTTTCTCAGACATAGATGCACTTTGCATGTTGTCCAGATTCTGCTTTAAAACAGTGCCTGGTATAATCGGGCTCATCTCCCAATCCCTGTAATCCCCTAGGACCAGGCTGCTAGTGGACAGCTTTGAGACTTTTTGTTACTGTTTCTTTATAGATCACAGCGTGTCATGACAAGGTCTTTATTAAATCCTCCAGTCTGTCTTTGTAAGTCTGACATGTTCTTTGTACAAGCTGTAGTGTAGACCTGGTGACTTAGAAGTACAGAGGGGGCGAAAGCAACATGTCCCTGACTGCGAATTGCCAGTATTATTCTGCAGGAACCTTTATTCTCCCATTTATCTGTGAATGTTGTAGGACGGAACTTTTTCTTATTTATTATAGTGGTTATCGTCATTGTAATACCTATTAAATTTGTATATATCAAGGTTAACTACTAAACATTCATTCTGCAGTGACAGCAGCTGGGTTAATTAATGTGCAGCACCAAATTCCCACCAGACTGTTACATCATTAGGATTCTACTTATTCAAATTTGTTTGCAGTGTTCTCCCCAGGCTGTTTTTTGCGGGTGCACCACCCGGCAAGAAACAGCCTACCACCCGGCACTATGGGAGCCTGCAAGTGGGGACAGTATCTGGGAGCTGTATAAAAATGACCAGATCCTAAAGAGTTTGCAGCTTTTTCATAATCAGACGACTGGGCCTCTAGTAAGAAGAGGATAATTAATATAAAAAATGTTATTTCAAGTTTAAATCATTATAAGGTAAGGGTTTAAAACATTTTATTATTGCGAAGACCCACACCCGGCTACTTCTTGATGCTATCCGGCTGGAAAAATTTTCTGGGGAGAAATCTGGTTTGCATTATTAAACTATGAATGGTAAGGGAAATAAAAGTGATGTTATTTGAATTGTTAACCAGCGTTTGCTTTTCCCAA
The DNA here is from genome assembly GCA_031769625.1 of Taudactylus pleione. Classification (NCBI taxonomy): domain Eukaryota; kingdom Metazoa; phylum Chordata; class Amphibia; order Anura; family Myobatrachidae; genus Taudactylus; species Taudactylus pleione. Next base: position 9,249,394 of record JAUIMM010000015.1, on the reverse strand, counting down.
TCCTCCTCCAATCATAAAATGAATGTTTGTGTCGAACAACAAAATACTTCTTGGGACATTTTGAAAACGCAGGCGTAATAGGTATCTCACAGCAATCAATTCAGCGTGATTTGAATAGCTTGGAAGGAGTTCCTGGAGCTATTCAATTGATCGTGCTGGCTATGGCGCCTCAAGCCAGGTGTTAAGTTGCGTTAACCGCCATTCTCCGACTTAGGGGTAAATTTACTAAGAATCAAGACCGGGAGAGGTTTTTTTTTTTTTTTTTTCCCAACTCGATTAGCTACGCCGAAACTCTGGTGATTTGAGGCTCCTGAGACTCTCAGGTTTACCAAGAAGTGAGTTTGGCTGAGAGTGAGATGCCCGATGGTGAAGCAGAACGAGATTTCTCCCCCGTGTAGCAGGTTTTGCAGGAGATTACTCACCCGAGATTGCAGTGTCTTCTCTCTGCAAAACTCTCCCGAGCAAGCATCCTGCACATATCGGTGAGATATGTGTAAGCTGCTTGTGTTGTAGCTGTAAAAAACACGGGTTAAAAGATTTAAAAAAAATGACATAGGATCCCCCCTAAAGCTTAACCAGCCCCGGACTTGCCTGATGTTTCTAAAATTACTGGGAACAAAATGAGTAGGGTTCCACCGTAATTTAGAAACCAACAGCAGGCTGCAGGGCAAGTCCTGGTGTTAAATATAGGGGGAAAAATTTGCATAGGGTACTCCTTATATTTAAAACCAGCACCGGACTCAAAATGGCCGGGCTGTAATGCCACAGCCCGGAGACCCTATTACCGGGTCTCCAGGGCCACAGCATTATCAGGCCAAGCCGCTCAGGCCAAGCCGGGGATCTCGGGAAGTGGGGACTCCCACAAGAAGGGGTCCCCCCTGAAACCACCAGTCTTGGACTGAAGCCCGGGGCTCTTTGGCCGCTCTACAGTTAGCAGTCGCTGATTGGCTGGCGGGGACTGCAAACCCTGTGCAGTACCGTCAGCTGGCATTCACAAGATATCAGTATGTGTGGCAACACACATACTGATACCGTGTCCGTGGGCAAGTCCATGGGATACTGCAGTGACCAGCACCAGGATATAGGTAAGTATGTGTGAGTTGGTAGGTGTATGCAATAAAGTTATACTTGGCATGGTGCATGTGTTTTATTTAACTATTTATTTTACAGTGGGGGTACAGGTGCTGCCCGTCTGCTGGCACTTGTAGTTCCACAAGTGCCAAAGGGCAGGCATGCTGGCACCTGTAGAATACAATAACTGTAAAATACAATAATTTACTTATATTTCCCACTTTATTACCCCCATACCCAACGCTCCAGGGGTGCGGGGAAGAGCCCGGGCTGCAGTCCAAGCCTGGGGTTTCAGGGGGGTGTCTCTTTCTTGGTCTTATTTTCCTGTTGGAAAAGAGATCTCTCTCCCGAGTTTTACATTAGTAAATTTGCGAGTGTGAAAAAATGCCCAAACTCTTCAGAGTTTGCAAACTCTCCCATACTCGATTCTTCGTGAATTTACCCCTTATTGTAAGTGCCGGCTGCGATGCTGTTCGTGCACGTGCTAAGCCAGGAAACAGAATTGCTGCTCTAGTTTATTCAGATTTCTGGTTGCAACTCAGGAGGGTGTGAGCAGAAATAATCTAGTCGGGAGTTTACATTGCGGTAAATTGAATAGCTTCGGGAACTCCTCGGAGCTATTCAACATTGCTCTGAATTGTATCACCCACAATGAGATGTTTTGTTTAATCATCGAAATTGTACTGGACAGTTATAGAAATTCATTGGCTGCAGAAGGTTATGATACCTTTTTTTCATGACTGGCCAACCGGGGTTACAATGCCCATAGAACCAAAGGGCTCTTCTCCCTACCATAGTGCAGGTTGGTTTGGGTATGAAATACTGGTAGTCGGGATGCCTACTATCAAAATGCCAACACCGGCATCCCGATGCTCAGTATCCCGACAGATCGGGTAGGTATAACAATTTTCCCCCCTTCTTCCCCTAACCCTCCTTTCTTGCACCCTAACCCTCCCCGTTAGTGCCTAAACCTAGCCATCCACCCTTAGTGCCTAACCCCCCCCCCCCTCCAGTGGTGCCTACCTCTAACCTCCCCCAACCCCCAAAGCTTAAACCTAATCCTCCCCCCCGCGGCTAACAGCTGACGCCCTGGTTTACTTTCGATCGGGATGGCGGCTGTCAAGATTCCGTGTTGGGATTTAGATAGGCGTCGGGATTTCGACGCCTATCTTTAGTCACGGGTCAGGTTTTTTTGACAGATGGCAACCCGTCCACCGGCATGCTCACTACATCCCGGTTTGGGTATATGGGGGTGGTTTGCCTGGCGTGTGAGGACCTCTGAAGGATATGTGGCATTTTGTGGCAAGTTGGAGTCAGAGGGCATGTACAGTTATTTTCCAGTAGCAGGTCTGAGTGGAATATGGTGTAATTTTGGATCAAGCAATGGACATGTAGGTGCATTTTGGATTTAACGATATGGAGGTGCCATTTTTAAGGTGACTTTTTTGGCTTTTTTGATTCTTGAAATTAATGATAATGTGAGATACTTTTTTGGAAGTTGGAGGGCCACCCTTAAAGTCTATTGGGTTGCACATAACTGGACTAAATGCTTGCTGCCCTTTGCTTAAATGACGCCACATCTAGTTGCTGACTAAAGGTGCGTACACACTAGGCGATCAGGAAAGACAGTATGATTACGAAATCGTAATCGTACCGTCGTTCCTGATCCCCTGTAGTGTCTGCACTGAACGATCAGTCGTTCAGTGCAGGCACTGTCCATCATTCCTGAACATGCCAATCTGTCGTTATCGGCAGATTGTGCTGCATGTTCAGGCGATGGACAATGTCGGAAACGACCAGCGGGAGTGCGCATCGCTGGTCGTTTCTGACATAAAAGTGCATGATTTGTGCACGATTACTGAGTGATTGCACGATTACGATGTCATAATCGTGCAATCACTCAGTAATATCGCCCAGTGTGTACGTACCTAAAGCCTCACTGAAGGTTGGCCACACCTGTGGTCAAAATAGTAAAAAGAGCATTGATGCAAATTAACCTTTCAATAGTTGTAGATAAAATTTCCAGCACTAAATAGGTAGTATGATGTAAATATCAATAAAACTCTAAGCTCTAATATACAGATCAAGGTAAGATGGAGAAAAAAACTTTATTGAACAGCAACAGTAATCCTACAAACCCTTAATACTGCTCATGTTGAAACATACAGATGTTCCTCATACACCTAGCTTCAATATGCCATGCAGTGCGAGACGCCTGGCACGAGTGAGCCACCAGGTCCTGTGCGTCATGGCTTGCACTGAGCATCTTTTTCGCCCGAAGATACACCTTAGTCACAATCATTAATTTGGTGTGTGACACTTCTATATCTGTGTGCATCTGAGTCTGTATACAACCGAGCTTGGCCTGAAATAAAAAAAGCTGCATCGCTGTCTCGTGAAGCTGTTTGTAGCATCTGATTGTGACGGGACCTGGCGTGTCGAGAAGGGTGATTTGGCACAACTGTATCAGTAGTGTATGAGGATACATCTGTAAAACATATTAACAAAAGAATGGATTTTAATAGTGTCTGCCTGTTTGTTGTTGGATGTGCAGTTTAGATGCACTTAAAGGTCAGTAGCAGTAGTTCTGGACTTTACTGTCCACATTTTGTAGGAGAGTGGCACCTAAATAGGGATTCCAATTCCGGACGTTTTTGAGTCCCAAGAATCCCCAGATTATAATAATTAATCCTGTGTATTACAGGATTCAAAACACACTGTGTATTGGGCCGGTGGTCAGTGGATTGATACATACTTTCTTGGTTGGCTCCGATCACATTATCATCTCAGACTCTCCCAGCTGCCCGTAGAATACATAGAGGGGTCTTTGTACCAAGCCTTGGAGAGAGATAAAGTGGACGGAGATGAAGTACCAACCAATCAGCTCCTAACTGTCACTTTACAGGCTGTATTGGTTGGTACTTTATCTCTCTCTAAGGCTCAGTACCATAATGCAATTACTCTGTCACTAATAGGCTGTTAGCGCGACACTGTGACATCATCATTGCTCAGCGCTCTTCCAGACAATCATTGACTGCGAACAGCCACATAACCGAATACCAGCTCCTCTACTGGGCCTGGAAGAGAACCGAACAATGTACCCGCCAATGACAGAAGCCCCTTCTGAGCACAACAATTGAATAAGTTAAGTGAATGATGGATGGCAGGGATGATAGTGGTGAAGAACAAATACAAAATAAATGTAAAAATATAATGCTTTTATTACTGCTTTTTACCTTAATCCCAATCCTGAGATTGGAGCCTAGTAATCTTGAAATCCCAGGATTACAAAATGATTTCGGAATTGGAGTCACTACTATTGTCAATTTCACATTGTGGGAACAATATAAGTGATTTTGGAATGCCCGTACACTTGCTACAGAGGTCGCCGGGGAGGAGGGGGTGATTTGACCCACGGTCAGTGGGACCCCTAGCCAGATGGTAGTGATGGTTGTTCATTATGTATGAACAACCATCATCTGCAGATATATTTGCAGATCAGTCAAGCTGCTTAACAAGACCCACCTCGTGCAGCTTCCCCTGGGACTCTGCACCCTCCTGACAGTTCTGGTGTAAGGGATTCCATTTTATATTCCCAGTTTTAGCCTTTGAGTAACTGATCAAAGATAATTCAGTGTATACGTAAACAGTCATGTCCTACTCCTGCACTGCTCATTTCAGCCCATGCGTGCCTATTTAAATAGGAACATTTGAAATGAAGAATCCATAGAGCTGTTGGAAAAGAATGATTAAATCCACTGGTAAACATCATGGGCCTGATGCTTTGGTAGCAAAAGGGACACATACTACCAAAAAAAAAAAGTTCACACAAAAAAATTGTATTTTCACACATATGCAAAGCCGTACGCATCTAGAGATGCATCCAGATCTGCATGGGCGGCATATGTGCCTTGTTTTGCAATAAGTCATCATCATCAGCATGCATTTCCAACTGTCCTATATTAGGTGCAAAATCTACACCTCCTAACAGACATATATGTGCTTAATTGCAGGTCTGAATAGATGCATTCGCATGAACACGCCCTTATTGAACTTTCTGTACGTGAGAATGTCCCTTTCCACTTCTCCGATCATAAGACTTGGTGCATCAATATTGCACCCTTACTTTCTGGGCATGCACACTGCAAAAATCTACAAAATATTCCATAATGTGCATTCTGCACCAGTCATGTCTGTGCATCATGTAAAGATCAGCAGCAGTGATAATTTAGTTATCAACTTGCCACACTGTAATTCATGGAACACTTAATTTCTGTGGCTATTCCTCCCCAAGCTTACATATAAATAGTGCTTACGAAAAGCTGCCGTTTTTTAAGTAGACTGCTTTTCGGGAGTGTTTAATGTCTCACTCCAGGGTGGCATCCTCGATAATTTTCACAGCCTTCCATTCAATCTGCGCTTGCGGCTTTGTGGCTTTATAATCCTGGCCATTCGCAGTCTCTCAGTCAAACAAGCTGAATAATCAATTGGGGGTGTGCCACACGCCTCTTTCATACCACTACCAACCTCCCCAATGTTTGGAGGTATGATGTTGCCAATTACCAATAATTAAACGCTTTACAAATAATTGAGGCTGTGATTGTGCTCGGCTTTTGCTACTATTATGAATCAATGCCCGACTACCAATTCAGGCAGAGATTCATAGTAGGGAAAAAGCGGAATATATCAGTCGGAATAAATATTTAATGTGTATATCAGTGTCGCTTCTGTGAAATGAACATGTGACAATTTGTTTAAAGATTAAATGATTCTGGGATTGTTCTGGTTATGCTCAGCAGAAGAAAAATTCAAGGTCTCAGATGGTGTAATTTAGTTTTACTCACCCACACTGAGCAAATGAGTCACGCAGGGAGGCGGAAATCATAATTACAAATCGTGAAAGACTTGTTACATCAGTGGTCTGAGCAAAATGTGTAAATAATGCTGTGATCTCTTCATTTTGGATAGTATTGCTAAGCACTTTTTCCAGTAGAAGAAAACTGCTCTTGCGTAGTTGCAGTCTCTGTGCTGCTAAAGACATTGCTTTATTCTGGTCAAGATTATTAAACTATACGACTTCTTTGGACTCCTTGCTGATACAGGACTGACAGATTATAGGTTACAAGGCTCAGTTATTGGAAAAAAATGTAGATGTGTATAAATTGTGATGGAGAGGCAGGTCTTAATAAGCTTCATTCCAATACTGCTTCCTATATACTTTAATTGTGCAGACATTGAACACCACTTTATAAAACAATTTGTGTGATACCTTTAACATGCCCTTTAGGTGCTCCTTGCACAACATGTTTTTTTTTTTTTTTTTTTTTAAATCTTCGCCCTAGATTTTGGAGGAGTTTGTCCAGGCTGCCTTTCCTACAGCTTCTTGTTCATTGGCGGATTAAGCATGGATAGTCCTCCGTCTATACAACAATTTTTTTTCTTCTTCAATAACAAGCTAAGTATATTTTAAGCATGCATCTGATTCACTTTTTTTAGCTGTCCTTATACAAATCATTATCTCCTATTCAAAAATCTCTCTGGATGGGGTGGGGTCGTGCAGGGACTAGCCGGATGTTGGTGCAAACGTGTGGTCCCTGGAGGTGGCCCTATTAAATGCAACTTCTGGGGCTCTCCACTGGCCCCCCTTTACCTGCATTGTCACTCCGGCATTCACTAGTTCACTGTGCATTCGCTACTGCCTGTGTTGCGGATGGACAGTGACCACGGAGCCGGAGGACCTCCTGGATGCCTGTGTGCCCGGGTAAATCCAGGGACCTTTGTCGAACCACCATCTGGCGTGCCAGAGAGATGCTGTAGACGGAGTTCCCTATCCTTGCTCGGACTCCGCTGGGCACTCGTTGCTTGTGGAGGGGCAATCACCTCAGCCTACTGCAGGGGGGGATTGCCGTGTGATGGAAGGCCTCCATCATTGTGACTCACTCAGTCCTTTAATCCACACTGGCACTGACTGGAGGCTGAGGAGTTAAAACTTACTGCATTGTTGTATGGTTAGGTCTAGAACGAGGTGTTGTAAAGGACCTCTGATGTCACGACCACGTGACCCGCGGCAAAAGGGGGATGGGCAAGGTTGAAAACAGGGGCCAAAAGTGTCCTCTCGCGGGCTCTCTTCGCTCGCCTCACTTCGGGCACGGTGGCTCGCTGCTCTCACCACAGGTTTATATTTCCCCCTCTATGCCCACGTATATAGTAACACTGGTAGCTGATTGGCCCTGTTGCAGCAGTCACGTGGTTGTGACATCAGAGGTCCTTTCTCCAACTTGGGTCTAGCAACAACTCTTGTTGCACATGTCCAGCGTCTACAGATGGTGCCTCACCAATCCTGGCTCTTCAGAGCAGCGCACACCATTTGTGTCGCACACAGTTATAAAAGTGTCACATATCAAATTAATCAGCACAGTCTCTTGGTGCATCCTAGTTGTATCGAGTCTAAAAAAAAATGAAAAAAAGACACCTGGCGATAGCTGGCTCTCATTGGACCAGACGCGCCAAGAGAGGCTGTTTGACGAGACTGCAGCAGAGACGAGTGAAGACACATCTGTACTGTGACTACAGCCATGACCAAAAGTTTTGAGAATGACACAACTATTGGTTTTCACAAAGTTTGCTGCTTCAGTGTTTTTAGACCTTTTTGTTAGATTTTACTATGGTATACTGAAGTAAAATTACAAGCATTTCATAAGTGTCAAAGGCTTTTATTGACAATTTCATTAAGTTTATGCAAAGAGTCAATATTTGCAGTGTTGACCCTTTTTTTTCAAGACCTCTACAATTCGCTCTGGCATGCTGTCAATCAACTTCTGGGCCATATACTGACTGATGGCCACCCATTCTTGCCTAATCAATGCTTGGAGTTTTTCAGAATTTGTGGGTTTTTGTTTGTCAACCCGTCTCTTGAGGATTGACCACAAGTTCTTAATGGGATTAAGGTCTGGGGAGTTTCCTGGCCATGGATCCAAAATTTCAATGTTATGTTCCCCGAGCCACTTAGTTATCACTTTTGCCTTATGGCAAGGTGCTCCATCATGCTGGAAAAGGCATTGCTCATCACCAAACTGTTCGTGGATCGTTGGGTGAAGTTACTCTTGGAGGATGTCTTGGGACCATTCTTGATTCATGGCTGTTTTGCAAAATTGTGAGTGAGCCCACTCTCTTGGCTGAGAAGCAACCCCACACTTAAATGGTCTCAGGATGCTTTACTGTTGGCATGACACAAGACTGATGGTAGCACTCACCTTTCCTTCTCTGGACAAGCATTTTTCCAGATGCCCCAAACAATCTGTAAGGGGATTAATCAGAGAAAATAACTTTATCCCAGTCCTCAGCAGTCCAATCCCTATACCTTTTGCAGAATATCAGTCTGTCCCTGATTGTTTTTTTCCTGGAGAGAAGTGGCTTCTTTGCTGCCCTTCTTGACACCAGGCCATCCTCCACAAGTCTTCGCCTCACTGTGCGTGAAGATGCACTCACGCCTGCCTGCTGCCATTCCTGAGCAAGCTCTGCACTGGTGATGCCCCAATCCCGCAGCTGAATCGACTTTAATAGACGGTCCTGGCGCTTGCTAGATGAATCTTGGGTGCCCTGGAGCCTTCTTCACAACTATTGAACCTCCTTCAAGTTCTTGATGATCCAATAAATGGTTGATTTAGGTGCAATCCTACTAGCAGCAATATCCTTGCCTGTGAATCCCTTTTTGTGAAAAGCAATGATGACTGCACGTGTTTCCTTGCAGGTAACCATGGTTATCAGTGGAAGAACAATGATTTCAAGCTCCACCCTCCTTTTAAAGCTTCCAGTCTGTTCTAACTCAAAAAATGAGCGCTTGCTCTAAATGAGGGCGGCCGCTTTTGTTTTGAAAGTCAGCCTCCTGGCCTCTCGCTAAGCTGTGGGATACCTTGCGATAGGGTCTCATCTACCACAAGCCCCAGGTAGCTTCCTGCTCTAACAGAGCCCACTTCCCCTAACTTACATCTGTAAAATTTAGCAAAATAGTGAAACCATTGGTAACATCGAAGACCATCGTAGCCTCATGCACAATTATACAAGGTCAGCCCTTTCTCAGAAATTGCTAACCACGTTGCAGGCTGTTAGAGCTCAAGATGCGTATTCCATCGCTGTGGCTAATTTATGCACGCCCCTGTAACGGCGTTCAAACGCAACTGACACACCTGCGTTTCGCTGCCCACCCCTTCACCACCCTGCAAACGGTCACTTCCTGTCAATCACTCTGCGATGGATCTGCATAGTGTCTGTGATCGGAGTGTTATCGCTGTGAGACCTTCGCGCACTGCGATGCATGCACAGAACGCAACAATCAGCGGTCTGTGTGCGCAATCACAGTTGCGATACGCAATGAATCTGCCCCCATTTGCCGTGTTCCACATATGGTGGGACTGCCACCTTATTGTTCCACACCGGATGTTTTGGTTAATATAGTGCCATTTGGAGGTTTCTGGTTTACCTCCTAGGTGAGTCAGCTCTCGGCTTATATATATTTATATATGTGCTGTTATTATGCAGTACATTAATTTGTAATTATATGACCCAGAGAGGGTGCTATTAGGTAGCATTAATTATTTTGGAGTGAGCGTTTGGGCGTGGGGCCCCCGGGGTTGCTCTGGCTGGGTTTTTTCAGGGCATCACCACTTAACTCACATAGATACTTTTTCATCACCTTTTTATTTGTTTGTTTATTATTCATGTAATTTTAATTCTCTCTTATATTACCACTTATTGATTATCTTTACACATCTATACTTTACACTTCACTATCACCTTTTTCCTTTTTTCGTGTGATGCCCTGGGGATGGTCCTTGGCTGGATTCTTTTGGGGTGCCCTGTGCCTCAGACGTGAACCCTTGAATGTTAGGGACACCGGTATAGAGGAGCCTTGACGCTGTCCCGGCGCTTAATCATATATTTGCAAATGTATGCAACTAATAACTCCTGAATTTCTATTATCATGTAGGGTTCAAGTAGTTTTGCTGATATTGTTGCAGTGTGCTGGAGGGAACACCCTTTCTTTCTGTGGTTCAGAGTAAACCCCGCTCTTTACAAGCACCTGTGCAATACCATTAAGCTGATGTGAGCGACCACTATATTTTTTTATTGCTGTTCCACTTTGGTTGCAAGTTATAGCCTTGGCTTCAGAAATTCTAGGTCATCCTATCTGATTGGGTTCTGAATTCTGGTTACTTTCCTATTATGATATACCTATATCCCACTACAAAACATCATTGCTCAGGCATATGAACAATGGTGCCAGAGCAGTTGTACTGGTCCATTGGTGATTCCAAGTTCCTCCATCGGCCTGGGGCTGGTGCTTGCGCCTTGATTTTTTATATAGCTATGGATGTTATCTTCTCCACGTCCGATAAACATACTGATTTCATGGAAATCTAGTTTAGTTGGATTGATTTCAAAACTTCCCCATCATGTAAAGGCATTTTGCCTATGGTTTAGGTACTGTGATATAGGAAATGCTATACTTTTTGGCTGTGTTACTGGGTTGCTGGGGCTGTATATTGCAATATTGTGGTTCTGTTGGCCTCATCAAACCTGCTAATCGCCTGCATTGCTCAACTCCTCTCCCCCTTCCACTCTGTCCTTTGTCTCTTCCTCTTTCTCTCATTTCTTCTTCCTATTCTTATTGTTCTTCTACTTTTCTTATGTACTCAATGTATGTAAGGTGGTTTATATAATGTTTGTATATGCTATCGTTTTGAATGTTATGAACTGCCTTTCTAACCTTAACTTTGTCATTGCTGTACATTGAATAGAAAATCTGAAAATGGGGAAATAATTGGGAGAGGGACCTAGCTAGGGTCCCGTCCGAAGAAGAGTGGGATATTATCTTCCGCTCTTGTTTTACACTAAATGCATTAATCTTTCGGAAATGTGTTCTAAACTGCTTTAGAGAACATACTTCCCCCCCCTGGAGCGTTAACACGAAATCTGGCCCTCCATCTCTCAGTATTGCTGGAGGATTTGTGAATGTGTGGGAGATTTTTCATATTTTCTGGTCGTGCCCTTTGCTTCGGCCGTTCTGGACAGCAGTATTTCTAATGATTAGCAAAGTGGTAGGTATGCGTATTCCTGTAAAACCACTGACTGCTCTGTTTCATTTCTATTCTGGGAAGTTGTCCCGTAGAGATAGATATATCATGGGTCACATTTTAGTAGTCACCAAGGCCTCTATCACCCAGATGTGGAAGACCACCTCTATACCCAGCATTACAATTATTGAGAATAAAGTCCAAAAACATTTTCTATTCGAAACAATGAACTGTAAATATTCCTCCTCTTCTACGTCCGTTCATATGAAATGGTTCAGATGGGGAGAATATAGAGAACATGGACACTCTACTATATATACTGCTCCTGTGGATATTACTGTTTTTTGTTCCCCTCAATCAGAATATTGATGGGTTAGATCAGGGGCGTATCTACCCATTGGCCAGGATGGCACTCGCCAGGGGCGCCGGCCAATGGGGGGGCGCCATCCGGGGGTGCCACCTGTGACCAGTGGGTAGAATCAAGACAGGGCCACCTGTGGCTTGGCAGCTCCTCAGTGCATCAGCAACAGAGATGAGGCACACATGATGTGACGCGCGCCTTGTTTAAATAAAAAAGCTTTATTTATTCTATCTACCAGGTAGCAGCTAGCCGCCGGCAAGCGATGGCAGCTGCCCGGACCTTGACATCTAGGAACTTCCTAGATGTCAAGGTCCGGGCAGCCGCCTTGACTTGCTGGCGGCTGCCTGGTAGGTACATAGAATAAATAAAGCTCTTTTTTTTTAACAAGGCGCGCATGACGTCATGTTCGTCTCATCTCTGCTGCTGCACTGAGGAGCCGCTGAGCCACAGGCTGAAGTCGGTAAGTATTTGTGGGCATGCGGGGGACCGGTGGCTGTATGGTGGGGGCCAGGGACTGGAGCCGGTGGCTGGATGGTGGGGGCCAGGGATTGGAGCCGGAGGCTGGATGGTGGGGGCCAGGGATTGGAGCCGGGGGCTGGATGGTGGGGGCCAGGGACTGGAGCCGGGGGCTGGATCTGCGGGGGGTCAGGGTATGGAGCAGGGGGCTGGATCTGTGTGGCCAGAGACTGGAGCAGGGGCCTGGATCCGGGGGTGCCAGGGACTGGAGCCTTTTATTACAGGCAGGCTAATGGCTGGGGAGACAGGAGGGTGATGGCTTGGGAGACAGAAGTGGGATGGTGGGGCTGGGGAGACAAAAAGGGGGCTGCCTGAAGAAACAGAAGGGGGTGCTGGCTGATAAAACATGGGGTTGGCTAGGGATAGAGTAGGAGGGCTGGCTGTAGAGACATTATAAGTACAGAGTAATTATTCAGAAAATATGGGGGGGGGGGCACCAGTCCATTACTTTGCCAGGGGTGCTTGGACTCCTGGATACACCCCTGGGTTAGATCACTGCTACACCTTGTCTCTGTTTATTTTATATATATTTTTTACTTATTTACTTTAGTTGTGTAATGTTTTTGTATATTTTTTACTTTTTGGATATGCAAAATGCCTGGCTCTCCTTCCTTCCCTCTTTCATTTTTTACCCCCATTTCCTTGTATTAAATTTCAATAAAAATTATTATGAAAAATAAAGAATCTGAAAATAATAATTTGTTAAAAAAAAAAAAAAAAAGTCTCTCTGGGTGGGCATCTAGTAAGGCTGAGAGTCTATTTTTATAAAGAAAAAGACTTTCTCGTTTCCTATGAACAATGTGTTAATGCTGGAGAAATCAGAAGTGTTTCCAATGTTTACCATCTTTCCCATAGACCTCAATTGGGGCTCCAAAATTACTCCAGTTATCAAGCGGCGCAAAGTAACGCTGTCTTATGATAGTGCTACTTACCTTATGCATGCATATAGCTTAAACTGAAATTAGTAGCCATTTCCTCCATTTGCCACACTGTAAGGCTGCCAACAAGAAGTAAATAACCGCAGGGAGGGTGCTTTTGTTATGGCTCGCAGAGCAGCTAAGGAAGGCATGGTAAGTAGCAGTGGACTTACATTATTGATACAGAATGATGTTAAGCCAACCAATGATAAATATAGCCGCTATATAAATAAATTTTAAAGAATAAATAATTTTTGGATTTGATGTCCTACCTCCCCTAAAGTTTTTTATGCTCACACTTACCAACTTTTCCTATCTTGCCTCTGAGAGATCTGGGGAGGTCCTGTTAGTAGGGGTGGGGGCTACAAATTCATCATCACGGCCCTGTCACCCACTGAAGGATATGGGAGGGTTGCATACTTTCCCTGTGCACCAGAGAAATCCCCCAGAAAGACAACTATGCCTTTACTGTATTTTCCAAGGCATGTCACATACAAGTTTAAAACTAAACAGTGAGCAAGCTGCTAAGCTCTACTACTGTATTGCACAGATGCGGAGAGCCTGAACAGGCGCCTGGTTTTCTAGGTATCATACATGTTTCTAATTTTATCACTGCCAGAAAGTTATTTTCATCTCTTTATGTAGAGTATTTCACTTGTGTACATTGATAATTAAACATTACCTGATACTAGTATAGTAATTATTATGGAAAATTGTTGCTTTCTAATTAAAGCCATAATTGCCAACAAACGTTCCCTTCTTTTCATAACAAATGATTAACAATGGTATATAATTGCAGTAAAACAGTAATCTGAAGTGAGAAGTGCAAATTAACAGTACTTCCAAGTTCCTCTCAACTCCTTGAAAAATTATTTAAGAAAAACAACCACATGCAGCAACAGCGCTTTTACAGAGAAAATGTAGATATTCACATCAGACCCTGTTCCAGTGAAGTTTACAATCTACTTTCCCTAATACATGCACAGACATACAGACTAGGGTCATTGTTTGTCAGAAGCCAATTTATCCTACTGGTAAATGTTTAGTTTAGATTCAGAAATCCATGCAAGCATTGGGAGAACATATAAACTCCACACACAGGCCTTTGGTTAGAAACAAGCTTATGGTCTTAGTGCTGTGAGACAACAGTGCTAATTACTGCACAACTGTGCTGCTCCAACGTGACATAAAAACCAAATCTAAATCGCTATCCTTTAAGACTAGTTTTATCATTGAACACTAGGGTTGTGTTCAGTCCATCATCCTGTCCTGCCACTATGTTCTATGCAGTATTGCCAGAATATGCCCCGTCCTATATTAGATTCCAAACAAAGAATTCATACTTGCATAATATCCCATATTTACTACTGTAACTGACGCTTAATCAGCCTTCAACCTCAATAGCTATATCTTAATTCACTCTCTGTTTCCTTCCCTTTGTACCAGTCCCTGCTACATAAAACTTTCTACATCAAAGTACTTACCAACATAGTTCTCCTTTATTTTACTCCTCCCTACATCTTTAAACTCACTAAGCGGCATATTTATCACAATCCGCATCACAGATGCGGACTGGCTGTGATAAATTTGCCCAATATCACAATGTGATATTTGAATACATCACAAGGATCTGTCAAAAATAGCATGCAGGGACAGATTTTGCGATAAAGCTCTGTTCCTGCAAATCCACTTCACATACTTTTCACAGTATTTTTTGCAAATATTCAGTGAAAGGTGTCCGCGCATGCGACGTTGGCTCACCAACGACCCCCCGGTCAGCTGGTCTCTGAACTATGACCCTGGTCAACTGTTTTATGCAGCAGCTGGCCAGGGTCACACTGCAGGAGCTGGGAGACCAGCTGACCAGAGCCCTCTCCAGAGCACCGATCACCGGTCCTTGGATGCAGGTAAGTGTGTTGGCTTTTTTAACTTTTTTTTTTTTAAGTGATCAGCTTGTGGTCTACTTAGATCACAGGGGCTGGCTCCCCCCTTCTCTGCTCTGCCTGCCAGAGCAGAGCAGGAGTCAAGGACCCGGGGGAAAGCCATAGTAACTCCATCTGAAGACTGCGATATTATCACAGGGCTTTTCCTGATATTTTTTTACAATTTATATTTAGTGAATTTTAGGCAGAAAGCATTTTCCATTACAAGCATGGGAAATGCGATATGCTTACTAAAAATATGTCAATTGAGAGGATTGGAGTAGTTTTTTACGAAAACTACTCAAATTGCCCTTTAATAATTTTATGTGATATTAAAATAAAGTGAAAAGGGTGTGAAAACACCTGTTTTCACATTATCTTAGTAAAAAACGTAACAAATATGCCCCTAAGTATCTAACTAACTACTATCTTCCAAACATTTCTGACCACTGACTACTTAAAACTACAGTGGGCCCTGGACGATGCACAAGCCAAGTACTCGCACTGCTAATTCTATAATATCCAGTGTGGATTTTCTGTTTTTGCATTCAGGAACTTAATAACAGTAATTGCAAAAAATACGAGGGTGGTTCAATAAATAAGGTAACAAGACCTCTCATTGCGTAAACTGATTAAACTCGTAAATATACGTATAATCAAGAGTATGGCATTGGTACAGATTATTGTTCCACATAGTCCCCATACTTGTCTAAGCATTTGTTCCAACAGTACATCAAGGCATCTATCCCAGTATAGAAGAAATTAGTTTCAAGCGCCTAATGCTAGAACATTAGCGCTTGCTGAACTTTAACTTCCACTCAGGTACTTTTTTTAATGGTACAAAGAGATGGAAATCGCTTGGTGGCAGTTCAGGGCTAGGATGGTCCAATACCTCCCAATGGAAGCGCCGTAACAACTCACACGTCCGGTTGGCTAAGTGTGGCCTGGCATTATTGTGCCTGTTCACAACAACCAGGTCATTTTCTACTAATTGCCCTCTGCAACAGGCTCAATGTGTCACAATAGTGGACAGTGTTCCCAGTATCTCCTTTGGTTAGGAAATCAACAATAATAACGCCCTTGTGGTCCCAAAATACGATCGCCATGACCTTCTTTGCTGTTGGAGTTGTTTAGAATTTCTTTGAAAGGTGGCGATGATGCGTGTTTCCATGTCATGGATGCTTGCTTCGTCTCTGGTGTCACATGATGCACCCAAAGTTCATCGCCTGTAACGATACACTGCAGAACCTGCACTCCCTCCTCATGGTACCACGTAAAGTGCAAGAGAGATAATCCCATCCTATTGACTTTGTGAGCTTCTGTGAGTTGCTTCGGTACCCAGTGTGAACACTTTATCCTGTACTCTGGTTGCTCATGAACGATGTTGGGCACAGTATCCACTGAGGTGTTCAGTTCATCAGCAATATAACTAACTCAAATGCATCTGTTCTCCTGAATCAGAACTACAATGTTGCACAAACTCTCACATTTGATACATCTACTTGGTCGGCCGGATCAATGCTCATCTTGAACGTCTGTCCTGCCATTATCAAAGGCAGTGCACCAAACCTGTCTCCGTGACATGACGTTATCTCCGTACACCTTGACAAGTTGGCTATGAATTTTAGCTGTTGATGTTCCCTTTAGATGCAGAAATCTGATCACACTACGCAACTCAGTGTTTAACCATGTTTCTGCCAGCCCCGCCATCTAACAACTGATGTTGGGACAGTATGACTGATATAATGGCTGTGAGGAAAAGCAGTGGTCTACCTGCTCTGGCCTGGATGAATGAAATAGAGAACATTAGATATGTTGAGAGGTCTTGTTACTGTACCTTACTTATTGAACCACCCTCATATCTCTAAGAAAACAACTTTTTGTCCCTTTGGCCCAAATTAACTTTTTCTTTTGTAATATTCAGTCTTGTGACATTGAGTTTTAATAAGTAAAGTTTGGACACATTTATTGCCCTTAGCTGCACTCAAAATGTTCTTATTTTCCTTTGCCACTTCTTCTCATGCAACATTGACTTTTCCCATGCTGCACTTCATTAATAGAACTCCTTACCCCACGCATAAGTTTCTCCCACAGCATTTGTCAAGCAATCCCTTTAAGACTTATCACTATATGGTTCCTGCTTCTGCCCCTGAATGAAAACTTATATTTCAGCTCCTCCTACACCGCTTGCCACAATCCATGGTTGGCTCTCCTTTTTTCCCTACCTTTTTTATGTTGCAGGCTCTCAGTAACAGAGTTATCTTTAACACTGTCAGTCTGTAAATGTCGTGGTAGTGTAATTTAAGTCTGGACATTTTAGATTTTTATATATATAAATAGTAAATTAAATGAGACCTTTATCTTAATGTTCTATGCTAACACCATAAAAAAGGGATGAAAACTGGGACCCTTCTAGGGCTTTTATACCCTATAGGCATACCTAGGGAGCCATCTCATCTCTTCCTTTTGTTTTATGTGGTTGAGCAATATTAGTTGCATATTTGTCTGATTAAAAAGACTTCTGTGGAGAAGTGAAATTACAAATTTAGGGTGTTTTTTTCATGATTTTCAACGACAGGGCAGCTGGAGGGGCCCAGGTCTCCTCTCTCTTAAATCACACTGCTGTGTGCTGGGCTGTAGTGGGAGACTGCTCGCGGCTCTCCTATGCCTGTAGGGGGAAGCGATCACACTGAGCCTACCACCCCCCCCCCATGGCTTTGCGCCGGGCAGAGGAGCTCATAAAGCCCCGCTCCCCAGCACCACTGCAATAATTTTCAAAATAAATCCTAAGGGGGCGTGATCACGCCTCCCGCGATTAGGCCACGTCCCCTTCACCCAGACCTGTCCGGCCTCTCTACACCCGTGCAGGTGATTACTGCACATTTACAAGGGAATCGGTATGAAATACCGCCGGCCGCATGGTTCTATCCCTGGCAGCGCCTGGTCGACAAAAGCAGAGGGCCTGATTCAAAGCCTGACGCTCTGACCGGAGCGCTCGCTCTGAATCAGGGCCGGCCTAGCTTAAAATGGAGCGGCCTCCTGGCCGCTCGCATAGCTGTGGGTGACCACCCACAGCTTATGCGAGCGGCCAAAAAGATGGTCGCGATGGTTAAGACCATCGCAACCATCGGGCTTGCGAAGAGACCCTTGTGGTAGGGTGTCGTCTGCCGCAAGCCCGGTGTGCTTTTGGCTCTATCAGAGCCAAAAACACTCCCACTGACATCACTAGTGGTGTCAGTGGGGCCGGCCCCAGACGGTAGGCGTTCCCATGGGAACGCCTCCGACTGGACAGCCACGCCCCCGGCACACCCACCAAAGGGGGCGTGCTGTCACTCACCATCGACAGCACGCCCCCTTTGGTGTGAGACGCCGAGCGACTGCTTCCCCGTCGCTCACCGGATTTCGTGCATGCGCGCGATGGAGGCGCCTCCGTCATGCGCATTTGGGTAACATCGACCCACTTGCGAGTGTACAGCGCTCGCGAGCGGGTCTGAATGAGACCCAGAGTTCCCGGCAGCGGAAGCCCGACAGCGCTGGAAATCCTGATCGTCGATAGGTAAGTACTTACTAACCTAACCCCCTAACCCTCCTTAGGGGTGCCTAACCCTAACCTCCCCCCCAAGTGCCTAACCCTAATCCCCCCTCTAAGTGCCTAACCCTAACCCCCCCCTTCCCCGCTGCCTAAACCTAAGTCCTCCCTGGGGGTGCCTAACCCGGCATTTCACCCTCGCCGGGATATGACAGTCGGGAAGCCGGCTGTCGGTATTGTATACCTTTACAAGTATCCCTCGGATATATCTAGGGGAAGAGAGGGAGGGGGGGGGGGGGGCACCACAGGATATATAACACATATTTGCTGCCTGTCCCAGTATTGAATCGGGGGCTGCTATTTGTATAGTCCCTGTAGCTAAGGCATATTTGCCAACTCTCCCTGATTGCCCGAGAGACTCCCTGAAATAGTAGCAGATTCCCTGATGGCACCTTAACCCCATTATAAAGCTGTTATTTAAAAAAACAAAAAAAACAAACTGTTATATACATTCATATGGGATCATTAGTATAATTTCCTTGCATTGCTTATAAGACATGATGATCCCTCTGGCTACATGCATTTTCCTATAAGGTTTCTCATGCCACTTAACCCTTAAAACACAATACATAAGCAAGCCCTTGAAATGTATCAGTGTGTTTTTATCAACAAATAGTTATTACTAACTGCTTTGGGGCTTGTTTATGTTTGAATGTAATGCTGCCCATCCACTAGCAGACCTCAAGACGACTGCACAATTACGACATTGTAATCGTGCAGTCGTTTGTCAGTCTGTGATGTGCGTACACTGAACGAGTAGTCACTCAGTGTAGGCTCATCAATCATCTGCAAACATGCTGAACCTGACATTATCGTCAGGTTGTGCAGCATGTTTGCCCGATGATAGATGCCTAAACGACCAGCGGAAGTGTGCATCGCTGGTCGTTTTAGACATTTTTTGCAAACGATTGAACGATAACGATATTATCGTTCAATCGCTCAATTTAATCTTCTAGTGGATGGGCACCTTAAGTCAACTCTATGGCACGTCTCCCAGACGCAGCAGTACACGCCCACTTTATAGCTGCTCTCATAGGTGTTGCTTTGACAATCTCCCTGAAATGCTTTTTCAAATGTAGGCAAGTATGAGCTAATGCCATCTTCAAGCTTATTGGCTACTCTAAAGGTGCCCACACCTTCGACGAATCGTGACGACGAATCTGGTAAAAAAAAGTACAAATCGTGAGTTTATACTCACGAGCACTATGCCAAAGCGCGTCCCCGCTCGTTGTATATCGCATCTTCTGATCTGCCGTGCGTAGGGCAGATTAGCCAACCATGAACACGATGGAAGCCGATCGTGAGGGTTTTTTTCCTCACGATGAAGCGTACGATTCATCACACAAAGCGTAATTTGACTTGACAGAAGCCTGGACACGCCCCATCTCCATCTTGTGCAGCATCGTGTATGGAGCAAGACAGTCGCACATTGAGGAGCCTGCACACTGGATTCTTGTTTTGGAAAATTTTTGGTGAGTATTGGTACAGTTTAAATATAACCACACTGACCACCAATATGTGCTCCCCACTGCCCACCAATGTGTGCCCCCAGGTAATAAATGCATGACCCAGCCACCGCCCGCCGTATTGAGGCGGACGGTGGCTGGGTCATGCATTAAGCTCCCACTGCCCACCAATGTGTGCCCCCAGGTAATAAATGCATGACCCAGCCACCGCACGCTGTTTTGAGGCAGGCGGTGGCTGGGTCATGCATTAAGCTCCCACTGCCCACCAATGTGTGCCCCCAGGTAATAAATGCATGACCCAGCCACCGCACGCTGTTTTGAGGCAGGCGGTGGCTGGGTCATGCATTAAGCTCCCACTGCCCACCAATGTGCGCCCCCAGGTAATAAATGCATGACCCAGCCACCGCCCGCCGTATTGAGGCGGATGGTGGCTGGGTCATGCATTAAGCTCCCACTGCCCACCAATGTGTGCCCCCAGGTAATAAATGCATGACCCAGCTGCCGCCCGCCGTATTGAGGCGGACGGTGGCTGGGTCATGCATTAAGCTCCCCCACTGCCCACCAATGTGTGTAATACATCAAAAAAATAAATAAACACGTATTTTACAAAAAAATCACCATACATTACATTTAAAAACACATTATTTAAAGCTATGGGTCTTCTACCTTTCGGTCTCCAGCTGTGGAACTACAGATCCCAGGATGACCTGCCACCCACCTTTGAAACTGTTTTTAGGGCATCCTGGGATCTGTAGTTCTACCACAACGACAGGCCGAAAGGTGGAAAACCCATACTGTCAAACAAAGAAAAACATTATATTACCAAGCAATAAACGCATAACATTCATGTAAAAGAAAACATGATTAGAATACCATAACAAACCTTTAAAACCTGTAAAAAAGAAAATATTAAAACATTAAAAATGTGAACTATAGCAACATTACATTTAACAAAACTATATACACAAATATTTAAATGTCCTTTTTTTTCTTATTCATAGATAATATCCATGGATTCTGAACGTGAATTCGTTACAGGATTCATTGAAATCCTGCACTCGAAAGACTGTCTGTGGAAGATCAGTTCTCGGAAGTACCACAATAAGTCGCACAAGTTGGCCACACTAGAGGAACTTTTGGTGTATACGAAAAAATACATATCTGATGCAGACCTGAAAACTGTACGGCAAAAGATTCAAAATCTCAGGACAGTGTACATCAAAGAAAAAAAGAAGGTGGATGACTCCAAAAAATCAGGAGCGGCTACAGATGAAATATATACTCCTGCGCTGTTGTACTACCAAATGATGTCATTCATCAGTGAACAAGAGCCTCAAAGGGAATCAATCATCTTGATGTCTGAACGTGAGGGAGATGAGGAGGTTGCAGAAGTCTTGGTAAGTAGTGACACAGTTTAAACCAAAATCCTTAATGTTTTTGTTGTGAAATCTCAAATGTCCAATTTAGTCAGTAGTTCACAGACAGTCCTCCTGCCATGGTACAGCACCTGGTCCATTGAAATAGGTCATGTAGTCCTCCCTCACTTCTTTGGCACGTGCGGTGGATGTTGTTGTAGTTGGTGGTGCAGACACAGATGTCAAATGTTCAATGTCCTCCAGGAGTCCTACATCTTCTGGTCTAGCTGGGACTGGTCCTCGTTGAGTAGATTTTCTTCGCAGAAAGTTGTGCAGAACACAGCACTCCATCACGACCCAGTCTATCTTCTCCACATGTAGATTGATTGTGGTGTGGAAAATGCGGAAGCGGTTGCTCATTATTCCAAACGCATTTTCCACAATGCGCAGTGCCGGGATAGACGGTAGTTGTATATCCTTTTCTCTCTGTTCAGGCCCCTGTTTGCAAATGGCTTTATCACATGTTCATGTAATGCAAAAGCCTCGTCTGCAACGAAAACGTAATTTAGGCCGTGCTTTTTCTGGTCCAGTGAGGGTAGGTTGAGGGTTTTGTTGGCGAGTCTCTGGTAGAAAGCCGTCTTTTTGAAGGACCCACCATCCAAAGCACGCCCATTCTTGCCGACATCCATAAACAGAAATTCGTAGTTGGCATTCACCACTGCAATGAGAACGATGCTGAAGAATCCTTTGTAGTTGTAGTAGTATGATCCGGTGTTGGCAGGTGGGTTGATGCGGATGTGTTTCCCATCGATGGCTCCTCCGCAGTTAGGGAAATTCCAACGTTGTTCAAAATCTTCCGCTATGCTGGTCCACTCCTCCACGGTGTTAGGAAACTGTAAAAATAGTAAAAAAAAGGGGTTAAAACATGACTAATATTTTTTATATCTTTTTTCCCTATATAGACTCCCACCCAAGACCCTGATTTAGCATCCACACCGGACCTCAGTCTGCTCGGTGGTGACAGTGATCCGCAGAATAGCACACAAGTGGAAACTCAACTTCCACCTGGACCCTCATCTTCTCAACAACCCCAAAAAAGAAAAAAAAACAAGGGAGAATGGAGAATCTTACTGAACGTGAGGACCATTTTTTACAAAACGCAGAACGGCTGCTGCAGAAACCCCCAGATGTAATAGATGATTTCACAGCTCATTTGAACAGCAGATTGAGAAATCTGGATACAGATATCCAAATAAATTTTTTAAGGTTAAATTACGACCTGTTGAGTCGCTGTATGAGCAAAAATATCTAAAATTCTACATACATTGCAGATCCAATGCTATTTTCCCCTGCCCCAAATAGGTATGTCCGCCCCCCCCTGCCCAGTTAGATATTACTCCCCCACCAAGCACCAGCACCACCTTGTATAATGCTCTGCTGGATGCAGCAGATGAGTCGCCCCAATATACAGAGATGTAAATTTTTTCTTGCCTTTAATATCACCAAATTTTATGATTTGTAATAGGTGCTTGCTGCATGGGATAGGGTGGTGATGACGCCATTTGGACAAGGTCACTACACACATGGCACAAGTACACATTGCTGGAAGCCGGGGCCACAATGTGTACTTGTGCCATGTGTGTATTGGCCTGTTCAAACTGGCGTCTGACCCACCCTATCACATACAGCCGGCTACCTATTGGGATTCATAAAATTTGGTGATAATGTTCTTTTGTAAAATTGTTATAAAAAAAGGATATTGCAAACAGTTTAGTGCACAATTTCAGTTGCCTGCAAGTCAGTGCACATTGTACTAAAAGAAGGCAATTTTTTGCTTTATGTTGAGTAAAAAATAAAAAATTTTCTTTGCACAAGAAACCAATGTGTGGTGTTTTTTTTTAACTTACATTGCAATAGTGGTACTGTAGCACTTTTACGTTGGCTTTGCAGGTCTCCGGAATGATGACGCCCGAGGACTGAGGTGAGAGGAGTGTCCCAAACTTTAGGTCTTCCAGTGACCTTCCTGTAGCCAGGTACCTTAGGGTAGCCACCAGTCTGTCTTCAGCAGGGATTGCCCTCCGCCACCTTGTGTCCTGTCTCTGGATGTGGGGGGTCACCAGATGCAGCAATTCTTGGAAGCTGGCGTCATCCATGCGCAGGTAGTTCCGATAGTCGTCCGGGTTGTTCTCCTTGATCTCCATCAGCAGGGACTTGTGAGAGCGGGTATCCCTTTGTAGCAGCCACTCCTTGGTCCAGCATGCTCTCGTCCTTCTTCGCTGGGCCCTCTTCCTAATCTCCCGGACCCCAGCTTCAGCGACCAACACTCTATACTGATAGGGACGCATCAGTACAGAATTCAAGAACAGTATAGAATGCAGGTAGGTAGCACACACTTGCAGGTAGAATAAACTTTGTAAAAGGCAAGCCAAATACAAAGAGCACTGTAGCAATGTACAGGATTCAGCAGGAATACACCTAGCCTCATCTAGTAGCAGAGCAGAATGTACACAGAGTTTAAAGGGTTCCTGCTTTTTATACTCCCTAGATAGCCCCTCCCATTGTTATGGCTATTTAAATTTCCCACCAATAGTCAAGAGCCTGTTTTTTTTTGTTTTTTTTTAAACTCACAATTTATTATGGCCAATCTCACGATGCGTACGCTCGGATAGATCATGAGATCGTAAGACAGATTGGGTGTCTTTTTTCCAAAATCGTGATCACGATGGCAAGGGAGCTCCCGTGAAAGTTCATGAGGAAATTGGCCATAAAATCGTATCGTGAGCACATTGGTATGTGTGTGGGCACCTTAACACAAATCTTAACTGAGAGGGATCCTTTGGAAACCTTTTCTCTTTTCGGTATCCACACCTAATTATCTGACTAATGCTGGGCATAGACTATACAATTATCTGTCCAATCTGGCTGGTTGGAATGAAAATCTGGTAATGTATGGGAGCAAATGACATTCGAACATTTGTTCACAAACACTGGAAAACAGACACAAATGGACTTTTTGCCAAACTGGTTAAATAAAACAAATTTAATCAATCTGAACAATTGTTTTTGTCTGTTTTCTAGTGTTTAAAACCATATAATCGATTGTCATTTGCTCCCATACATTACCAGGTTTTCATTCCAACCAGCCAGATTGGACAGATATCTGACAGATAATGTATAGTGTATGACCAGCATTAGTAATAAACAGGTACACATGGATGAGCAGATGATTAAAAACAATGAGGTACTCCGACCCTAATCAAATGCACCTTAAATAATTATGTGCTGTTTTACACACACAATTTAGGTACAAAAAAGTGAGACCGTGTTTCTAAACTCATAACAGTGCGCTAGAGAGTGCTTTGTGTATCTCGCAGCCAGCGCTGGTTACAAGCAAGCCTTGTGCCAGCCGCGGGTCTCCTGCCCCCTGACAGTGATGTACTGCTGCTAAGCAGGTTGTAATCACTGTGATTGAGGGCCTCCCACTCTGCCATATTTTTGTATTGACTGATATGAAAAAGGCCAAGGAATTAATCACTTTGTTTACTAATGCAAACTCTGCTCCTGGCATTTCCAGCACAATGACTCCTTGTAGTTGTTTGTAAAAGAGACTGATTGCTTTTTAATTATTCAGAGAAATTGTTTTTGATGGGTTGTCTCTTCGTATGATTGTTTAACTGCTCGGTTGCTGGAATGAGACTGGAGGTAACATCTGAGGTACGGTAGCACAGAACACGTAAACGGTAGGCTAGAAAATGCTGGTCACTGCTTCTGTGGAAAACCTCAGATTTATATCAAGGATCAAATATATCTTACATTACATTTCTAAACATGCTGTAACGTATATTTGGACGAAATGTAAAAAGCATTTCATTATGTAGATAATGTTCTTTTTGACCTGCAGCTCTCAGAGTTTTGTGGAACAACCAACCCAGTCAGAGGCTAGCATTCTGGGACTAGGATTTATTTGATATAAAAGGAGTACTCAACACAAAAAAAAGTCAGCTCCAGGTTCCAGAATTAAAGGATCCAAGGAATAGACTGTATAGCCATGGCCAAAAGTTTTGAGAATGACACAAGTATTGGTTTTCACAAAGTTGTGGCTTCAGTGTTTTTAGACCTTTTTGTCAGATGCTACTATGGTATACTGAAGTAAAATTACAAGCATTTCATAAGTGTCAAAGGCTTTTATTGACAATTCATTAAGTTTATGCAAAGAGTCAATATTTGCAGTGTTGACCCTTCTTTTTCAAGACCTCAGCAATTCGCCCTGGCATGCTGTCAATCAAATTTAGGGCCACATACTGATGGCCGCCCATTCTTGCCTAATCAATGCTTGGAGTTTGTCAGAGTTTGTGGGTTTTTGTTTGCCAACCCGCCTCTTGAGGATTGACCACAAGTTCCCAATGGTATTAAGATCTGGGGAGTTTCCTGGCCATGGACTTAAAATTTTGATGTTTTGTTCCCCGAGCCACTTAGTTATCACTTTAGCCTTATGGCAAGGTGCTCCATCATGCTGGAAAAGGCATTATTCGTCACCAAACTGTTCTTGGATGGTTGGGAGAAGTTGCCCTTGGAGGATGTTTTAGTAGCATTCTTTATTCATGGCTGTGTTCTTAGGCAAACTTGTGAGTGAGCCCACTCCCTTGGCAGAGAAGCACCCCCACACATGAATGGTCTTAGGATGCGTTACTGTTGGCATGGGTGGACAAACAAAAACCCACAAATTCTGTCACACTCCAAGCATTGATTAGACAAGAATGGGCGGCCATCAGTCAGTATGTGGCCCAGAAGTTGATTGACAGCATGCCAGGGCGAATTGCAGAGGTCTTGAAAAAGAAGGGTCAACACTGCAAATATTGACTCTTTGCATAAACTTAATGTAATTGTCAATAAAAGCCTTTGATACTTATGAAATGCTTGTAATTGTACCTCAGTATACCATAGTAACATCTGACAAAAATGTCTAAATACAACCAATATTTGTATCATTCTCAAAACTTTTGGCCATGGATATACTTCAAGAGATTGCAAGAAACAGATTAGTATTTAGTTGCAGAAGCAATGTTTCAGATCTAGTGTGATCCTTTCCAAAACTATATGTATAGGTTGAGAAAGGATCACACTAGGGGCCTGATTCAGAGATGGCCGCAATGCCAGTGTTAATGCAGTTGAGAGATTATTAGTGGGCTGCGCATGCGTCAAGTTTCGGTCTCTGCCTGCAACTGGAAGGTCAATAATCTACTGATCTGCGACCGATTCCGCGTCTTTGTACGCAATTGCTTGGATTTGTGAAGCCCCGGTGGGCATCTCAATACAAACTGAGGCGGCTGCGATATTTACATATTTTTGCACAGCCACTGCGAATAAATCTGCAGCTGAGGCGGCATTAGCGCACATCTCTGCATCAGGTCGTAGATCCGAAATGTCACTTCTGCTTTATACGATTAGTACATATATGTGTTATACTTATAATATAATAAAGATATAGTTTATACTTGACATAAGTATGAGGTTTTTCCTCAGAAGCGGTACTACAAAAATAGATATACACTGTGGTGATCTGCAAATACTTCCATGCTGTAAAGTGTTTAAGTTTACAAAGATTCTAATTCTAGAGAGTTTTTTTTATATTTGTCATTTGTACTGGTTCATTGTGGTGGCCCTATTCTGCTTGTCAGAATCAAGAGTAGAAGCTTGCACAGTAGGACAAAAATATCATTGGGTCATATAATAATAATCGTCAATAGACGTGAGAAAGAGAAAGGTCCTTGGCATTTCCAGCTGAAGATTCTCAACACAAAGCATGTTTCATAGCCTGCCTTAAACAATAGCTTTCATATAAAGGGCACGTCCCCGCATCTTTGGAACAGTGGAAAGGACATTGTTTGAATTTGCTTTGTGTAATGATATTAAGTATCTATGTAGACAGCATATTTATGTTTATAAAAGCTGAAAAAGCTTTGATTAGAAATCTGCCCTGCAATGTACAGCATTATTCTACTTCTCAACATAAGCAACAGACGCGAGATCGAGCCAGGCAAATTGACTGCCACTGTATAAGCAGTTGACGCTAAGGAACCCGGTTAAAGTTCAGTTGTGCCCTATAAACTCCACCAATTAATATGAAAACCACCAGTCAACACTTTTTAGCGCCTAAGTGGGAGATGAAAATCAGTTTTCTGCGTTTTACTTTAGTGAGACAGATAATAGAAACTCTTATTAGAAACATGGATTTGGTGTCTGGCTGGTCATTTCGAGAGAACATTGATGTTAAAGGCTTAAGGATATATTTACTAAATTGCGGATTTTTAGAAGTGGAGATGCTGCCCATAGTAACCAATCAGATTCTGCTTAACATTTATCTAGCACCTTCTAGAAGATACTAGATTGCGTCTGATTGGTTGCTATGGGCAACATCTCCACTTCTAAAAACCTGCACTTCCGTAAATATACCCTTAGTGGGTTTGTGGTTTATAAACCTTCTTTGTGAAACATATTTTCCAGTTCTATAGTCTGACCAGCTACATAGTTACATAGGGGGGAATTTAATTCAACGCGAGTTGAATAGCGCCGGGAGCGAGCTCCCGGAGCTATTCAATTCAGTCTGCTGTATGGTCGGAGAATGCCGGTTATCTCTGACCAAAGTGCCGGGGCGCTCAGCTGTTAGCGCCGCGCTAAGCAGAAAAACAGCTGCACCCCCTGCTCTTTCCCCAGGGGGGTGTGAGAAGAAATCCTTAGCCCGCCCAAACAGCGCAGTGTATTGAATAGCTTTGGGAGCTCCCTCCCGTCGCTATTCAACATCGCGCTGAATTGAATTCCCCCCAGTGTCACATAACGTTCACTATTGAGACATTTGTGTCAATAATGACTTCTACAGTAGCTCGTAAATTAGGTGCATTGTTATATAGGATGTCACTGTCTATTGTAATAGGCTTCGGGCCACAGATGTTTGTCTGCTTTTGAACTCTGCACAGAAGCATCCTCTTGAAAAGTTGTGTATGATGCGTGTTAAAATGGGTCACAAAGATACGCCTCAAAAGTGTTTGGAAATAATTCAAAAGTGGTTCCTTGCTTTCAATAGCTGCCTTGGGATCTGTACACCACTTAACCAAACGACTGGTAGCAGCAAATGCATGCACAACAAGGTTGGCTCAAGGAGGCACAAATGGGATATGTGGAGGTGCCACAGAAAAGCTGAAGGGGATGTCTCATTTTCAATGGTGTTGTTGGTACCTCATTTTTTGAGTGAAACTCTGCACGATGCAGTAAATCACTCAGAGACTGTGTGATGAGATTACATTATGTGGGAACCTGATCAAGTTAATCTCTGCAGAGGCAATTTACCTGCTTCCCTTAGTGGGCTATAGAGGAATTCCATTAAAGGTATTTGATCTGAATGCATTAAGGTTGAGAGTGGAATCTCAATTTTGTTACATTGCTCATCTGTCATCAACTGTTTATTTATGCAGGCCCTGCAAGGTTAAATTTACCCCTCTCACCAATAGAAGTGTACCATTAATTCTCACAAGAGAATTGCTCATAGTCTCTAAACATGGAGTTTCAGTCATTTCTGAAAAGTCAGTGATGGAGTATAATGGACAGGATGAGGCTGTGTGATATTCTGTATTTAGGGGCATATGTATCAAAGCTTGATGTGAGATAAAATTGTGAAATATATATCACCAATCAATCAGCTCCAAACTATAATTTCTTAAACACAGCCTGCAAAATGTAAGTTAGAAGCTGATTGGTTTTTGATGTGAGATAAAATTGTGATATATATATCAAAAACCAATCAGCTTCTAACTTACATTTTGCAGGCTGTGTTTAAGAAATGATAGTTTGGAGCTGATTGATTGGTGATATATATTTCACAATTTTATCTCACATCAAAGCTTTGATACATATGCCCCTTAATGTGAAAAAAAAGAAGTGGAACTCGCATTATGATCTATGCAGGAAGCCATGAACATTTTCTTTAAACATTAAAAAATGTGGGGCCAAAAACGTGCCGCTATAGAGTTCCTGTGTGTTCTGGCACAAATAAAGTCCCGGTGGTAAATAAAAGCTCATTATGTACAAAACAGACATAAGTTAGTGGATATTTTGGAGCTAAATCATCAGCAGACCCTGATACATCTATAAACTAATATCAGGAATTCTGCTTATCTCACCTGTGAAGTAAACTTACACCTCACGGTTTAATAGATTATTCATCTGTCCTGCTTTATTCATTCTCAGTCACGTCTCTTTTCTTTAATGTAGTATATTTATAGTTTGGGTCTATACATTATTTTCTTTCAGCTATGCATCAAAGTAATCTTGCCAAGTAACCTTTTAATTGTTTACTTGTGCAAGCATCTCTGAATACTGCCTTACCTTTCCTTATGGCACCATACCTCCCAAATATTAGAAAATGTAAAATTAGGACATAGCCAAAAGGGGGCATGGGCTACGCTATACATGGGTCCTTCCCCTTGGGGCATGCCATGTGCTTCCAAAGTGGTAGACTGCACCCAAACCCTCTTCTCTCCCTTAAAACACCCTTTCAATACTGTGGCATTAAAAGAGCGTCCAGCATACCTCCCAACTGCGTCAAATCAGGGGCATTTTGTGTGTTTAATGTTGAAGAGCAAATATATTCCACTAGAAGTAGTAAATGCTGTCTTTTTAGGTATAGTAGATATGAGAGAGAATAAATGTATAATCCCAATTGTCTAATATAATTGTTAAATCCAAGTCTTGAGAAAATTACATATGTACTGATAATATTCAGTACATGGAAAGTAAGGTATAGTATGGGTGATTCATTTTGTCAATACTTAAAAAAATAAAGGAAAAAATATACTGGTAAAATGAGAAGCACAGTTCAGGTTGAAACTTCCATCAGTTACACAATGATTCATCATATTAATTTCCTCATCTGTCTCAGAGCGGGTACTCTCTCTCTGTACAGATAAGGACAATATTTGCCATTTCTGAAACCTTTTTTTTAATCAGTAGAATATAGTGAAGCTGCTAATGGGCTGTAACCTGTTTATCTTCTTGACACAAGCCAATTAAAGATTGGATATAGGACTGGCCTGGCAGCCAAGGAAATACTGTATGGCATGAAATTCAGTGTACTTGTGAAACAAACATTTTACCTTTTTTCTATAATATAATTATTATTTAAAATAATGTGTGTATGTCTGGCTATGTTGAAGTTTTTTGTTTCATTTAGTAGTTTCACTGTATCTGGTTATTTGTCTATCTCTGCTCAGTGTTGTACTCTCTCTCTCTCTCACAGGGCATTGACAATGATCCATATTCCACTGCTGCCTTAAATTATGATTCCAACCCTGCCAAGAAAAAGGATGAAGGTTCAGCATACGAGGACCGTGAGCTGAGCATCCGCATAGGTAGAGTGGTCTCTCACACAGGCAAGCATACTTTATTGTCATATACCACGCATAAAGACCCTACAGGGCACCCTCTTGGGCTTCCGCCAGTAACTAGTCCCTGGTTGTCACATGTCTACACATTCCATATTGTTTCCTACAGTAAATGTTTTTTTATTTGTGGTTTTTGTGATATTTACTGTTTGCACTTTATTCGATTGAAGTCATTATTTTGACTTGTGACATCCAGACACTGTTGACTGATGATGCCTCAACTTGTTTACTTCTAACTCATTGTACTTTTATGGGAAATAAAGGATTCCATTCCAGCTATAAGCAGGCTATTGCAGGTATTCCACACTCAACATACTCCTACATGAGAGTTGATACATTAGTGTCCATTTAATTGGTTAAGGTAATATGTAAATGATTACATAGTGTAGTGTGGAAATGCCTACAACAGTCCCCTTGTCTCCTGTGTGCTTTTCTTTCTCTTTATGGAATATCTATTTGGGCACTTCCCCACAGGACCTTCATTTTCCTATGCCTATCAGTGATTTGAAATGCATGTCTGGTACTAAAAATAAAAACATACTTCAGTCTGTAAACTGTATTCCAATATAAAGGGTTAGAAGAGTCCTGTGACCACAGAGTTACCTCTGATAGTTACTTCCACTCTACACTTGTTCTGCTATGCAAAAGATCAATTCTTCTTTAGATTTCTTTTCCTGAAGGCTCGGCAGCAGATACAGTAGGAGCAAGTGTTAGTTCACTAGGGTCGCACTGAGATTTATAGGCTTATAAAGGTTGTGGAGGAAGTAGGTGGGGGCTCTGACTCCATGTGTGCTGTCATTAGGAATTCTAACAGCCATGCAGGTTGTGGCTTCTCCTATTTATTTCTATTGGGGAGGTGTATAGCAAGATTTTATTTATTGTACAAGATGATGAGAATCAAAATCGTGTTTCAAGTCACCTTTTTAATAATACACTCAAGTATGTCAGACTTTTACCTCACCCCAAAAATAAAATGTATGTGTGTGTATTGTATTAGAGATGCATTGTTCAAAACATTGCTCCATGGTCCAGCTCTGATGCTCACGTGCCCACTGTAGGCGCTTTTGGCAGTGGACAGGGATTAGCATGGTAACTGTGACCAGTTTGCGGCTACGCATCTCCACAAGCTACTGCGATGCACTCTGCGTTCTGATCTCTTTCTATCCTAGACAGCATTAACTTTTTCAGCAATTTGTGCTACAATAGGTCTATGGGATCAGACCAGGCGGACTAGCCTTCATTCCCCACACGAATCAATGAGCCTTGGGCACCCATGAACATGTCCCTGGTTCACCGTTTGTACTTCCTTGGACCACA
Organism: Taudactylus pleione; assembly: GCA_031769625.1. Classification (NCBI taxonomy): domain Eukaryota; kingdom Metazoa; phylum Chordata; class Amphibia; order Anura; family Myobatrachidae; genus Taudactylus; species Taudactylus pleione. The sequence goes on along the minus strand of JAUIMM010000015.1, from coordinate 9,217,373 downwards.
TTTGGTACCGATGTATCCTCATACATCTAGCCTCAATATGTCACGTGGCGCTAGATGCCAGGCACAAGTGAGCCGCCAGGTCCTGTGCATCTATTTTGCATCGTTTGACGAAAATGTGTCTTAGTCGCAATGTAATGTGACTAGGACGCACAGGAGACTGTGCTGACTAATATATGTGGCATATGTATATCTGTGTGCGACTGAGTCTATATATCAAGCACAATGGAATGTGCCGTGGAAAAATCTCTCGGCCACTGCATTGTAGCACTTCGTATATAGATACAGCGACTATATATATATATATATATATATATATATATATATATAATTTGAGTGTTATTGGTCTCTGAGATTTAAAAAAAAAAAATCTTACTTCGGCGCTTGTAGGCATGGCTTTAATGCAGCGTATCCACTAGCCGATAAAATGAACGATATCGGAATCGTTCATTATATCGGCCAGTGGATATGCCGTCAACGACCAGCAATGCGCGCTCCCACTGGTCGTTGACGACGTCACTCATCACCCGAACCTGCTGTTCAACCTGATGATATTGTCTGGTTGTGCAGGTTCGGGAATGAGGGAAGGTGCCGGCTCTGAAGGATATCGTGAATTATATCGTTCAGTGTGTGTGCTCAGTGTCGTTAGGGACATTGAGCACACCAATGCAGTGGACACACTACATGATATCGCTCATGGAGCGATATCGTGTAGTGTATATGCGGCTTAACACATTCAATGCCAGATTAAACTTTAATATCCTGCAATAGAAATTGTACAGCAATGTACAGTATATTAATTAATTTTGTTAATGTGTGACCGTTCATACATTGCAATTTAATTAATATCTGCTTTTTCTGGGATGTTATTGGAGGCATAATGCTATTGACGGCACGCAGCACAGACGGGTCGCACTGATCCCATCCATATTTCTGTGTCAATGACACAGGTTCATGTAGCACGAATCTCTCTGGTCTGTGCTACATGCATCTGTATCGTGCATGACATCGTTCCGTGTAAACGATTTCATTAAAATCGTGGAAGATAGGTCGATATTTTCCTGCAGGTTCAGTTGATCTGAAATGACAGCGGAGGCGAGTATCGGCATCGTTATCATGCCCACAGACTGCACTTTTTACGCGATTGGTCGTTCCAATCGATCAAAAACGGGCAAATTGTGTAACAAAATTGCACCGTGTATGGGGGTCTTAAGGCTGTCAAGGTTGCCTATGTGCAAAATGTGGCCCTGGGTGCGTCCGTATGGCCCAAGCTTATCTCTGAATCTCCACAGATCGTATGAGCCCTCAAAGGTGACCACACACACGTGACTACTGAACTACACTCATTCTTGATGCTTTATTTCCTCATGCACATATCCATTAATACAGCAATTTTATTATACTTTTAATACTTAGGTACACTTTAGGTAAGATCATACTTCCCATTATGTTGGTTTTTAAATAGTCCTAAGAAATGTTCCAGTACCAGCTTCTGTGTCCAATAGTCTCAGGGCAGACTGATAATTAAGCATCTGGGCCTATTGCTTCTAATCTTGGCTATAGCACCCTGAAGCGTGTTTCTGCCTTCTACCACCTGTGCATGAAGCTAATGAGGGAGGCTGTGATCCTGCCAAAGATCTGGTTCCTATTGTTTGTCCAAAAATCTATTTTCTTTCTAGTTGCAACTGACATTAGACAGTATGTCTATTCCTACACTCACAAAGTGATGATCCAACTTGTAGATCATGGGAAGGCTATTTCTTTATTTTCATTGCACTTAAATATTCTTCCTTGTTATGTGATGAATTTGTTTTTCCTCTCCCATTAGATTTTATGGGTGTGAGGTATATTTTAGAGGTCAAGTCAGAAAATGTATGCAGTATAGTAAGTAATCATTTAGATGTCTCTGATCAATAAAGAGTGAGAGAGAATATCCGACACAGCGTAGGGGAGCGATGAATCAGAGGCCTGGCGCTGGGAATATGCTTGTCTTACTGAGAGTTTAAAAGGTTGACAACTGAGCTTGAATTCCTTCATAGATGAAATGGGTACATCGTGCTGAGTAGTAACAAATGTCTAGGATGTCATGCTCCCAGTGGTTTAAAAACTTTTTTAGTTTAGATTAGTTTTTGCCACGTCCTTATCTTGTTTGCTCATCTGACTGTATATGTTGAAGATCACGGACCATAGCTAGAGCAGGATAACTTGTTCCATCTAGACCTGTGTAGGGTTTTGTCTACTCTGAGGCCTACTTGCCATGTTCCACGTGGGATCATTTGTTGAAATGTCTGCATAGAAAAGCTATTAATAAACACTAGGAATAAAAAATTATGGGAAAAGTAGGTTATTCTTAAAATCAGTATATGAATTATACAAATATACAGTACTTACAGGCAGGGCCGGATTAAGGTCTGTGGGGGCACCTGGGCAACAAACTTGTTGGGGCCCCTATATACCACCATTTTTTGTCACCCTAGGAACATTTATTTCTTTGTATGCACCTTAATGCCCCCAGTAGTAATGTCCCTCTTGCAATGCCCACTGTAGTAGTGCCCCTTATGCAATCTCCCCAGTAGCAGTGCCCCCTGTAATGGTCCCCCCAATGCAGGCCCCCTGTAGTAGTTCCCCTTATGCAGTGCCCCCAGTAGTGGTCTCCTATGCAGTGCCCCTTATATAGTGCCCACAGTAGTAGTCCCCCCTATGCAGTGCCCCTTATATAGTGCCCAAAGTAGTAGGACCCCCCTATGCAGTGCCCCTTATATAGTCCCCCCAGTAATGCTCCTCGATGCAGTGCTCCCTGTAGTAGTTTCCCTTAGGTAGTGCCCCCCCTATGAAGGCCTCCTTATATAGTGCTCCCCTATGCAGTGCCAGTGGCCCCCCTATGCAGTGCCAGTGCCCCCAGTAATGCTCCCCTATGCAGTGCCAGTGCCCCCAGTAGTGGCTCCCTTATGCAGTGCCAGTGCCCCCAGTAGTGGCTCCCTTATGCAGTGCCAGTGCCCCCAGAAGTGGCCCCCCCTATGCAGTGCCAGAGCCCCCCTATGCAGTGCCCCAAGTGGTGGCCCCCCCATGCAGTGCCAGTGCCCCCTGTAGAGGCCCCCCTATGCAGTGCCCTAGGTAGTGTCCCCCCCCCATGCAGTGCCAGTGCCCCCTTACAAATGCATAAAAAAAAAAAACCACTTACCTGAATCCTGCCGTGACCGCTGCTATCCCCTCCTCCGGCAGGCAGTCTATGGGAGAGATGTCATGAGGAGAGACGTCATGACATCTCTCCCATCACCCATTGCGGGAGCCGGAAAGCGGAGCTCATGAGTGAGCTCCAGCCCGGCTCCCTCCGTGGGTGCAGCAGCCAATGAGAGTCTGTGTGACTCTCATTGGCTGCCAAAACAAACACACTGCCGCTGGGTGTCAGCAGCGGTGTGTTTGTAGTAACAACAAACACACCGGCACCCGGCGACAGTGTGTTCTTTGTTTTTTGTGTAGTGTAGACCGCACTACTGCGGTCCGCACTACACTGAATTTGTGTTGGGGCCCTCTATGTGTGGGGGCCCCTGGACGAACGCCCCTATCGCCCCGCCCATAATCCGGCCCTGCTTACAGGGCTTGAAATGAAAACCATGATGTTGAAAATGTCTTGTTTTAGGGCTGGAATTTAGCCAGCTCCTGATTGCAAATGTTTTGTGGGACATACCCACAGCTAGGCATTCACTCATCATCAGCAAACCAGAGTGTGCAATTAGGGGGTTAGGCCCCCGAATTCGTTCCACTCGCCCTACTGCAGGTGTTAGATGCTGTGAATGCCAGTGAAAAAGGCCTAGCAGATTAGATTGTAGAGGTGCAGTATGTCTTATCTATTCTATATCAAGTTTTACAATGCGTTCAGAGGCTGATAAGCACATCTCTACTTTGGAAGATTCTGTGTTTCCACTAAAGGTGCATGTGGGCATCCTGGATTTGAAAATGGCTGCTGTGCAACGGAAATTAAAGGACATGGATGGCATCTCAGACAGAACAATGTGTGCTTTGTGGGGCCTGCTGCAGAAGGCTCCAGTCTTGAAGATTTCCTAGAAAATGGCTCCAGGACAACTTTGGCAGAATCTTCCTGACTCCTGTCGCCCTATATTCTTTCACCCTTTTGATGATAACATTTTCACTAAGTATCTGACTACCAGACTCAACCTGGTGATTACACTTCTGAACCACCCAGACCAGACGTAATTCATGCTGGGCAAGTCTACTTCCATTAACCTTACACTGTTTACCCATTTGCAGATTTTTTACGGGACGGAATCATCATCTGTAATTGTTTCATTAGGTACACTAAGGCTTATGAATTAGTGGAATGGTCCTTCCTGTGAGAGACTATGCAATATTTCGGGATTCAACTTTTACATTGGGACCGGTCACTAGGGTATCAGTTAGCAGTTTTACTTCATCCTCCTTTCCTTTGTCATGGGGTATGATGCAAGGCTGCCCCTTATACTCCGTACCACCCTCATACACCCATTTTACTCCGACCACCATTACACCCCCTGTCCTTGTGTATTTGGTCCTCCTTTTTTTCTTTTCTTGTTGTTATGTTGAAAAATGCACTCATACTATGATTGTACTTGTTGATTCTTGAGTACATAAATGAAATGTATCTAGGGTCTTAGGGCCTGATTCAGACCCACTCGCGAGCGGCTGTCCGCTCGCAAGTGGGTCGATGTTCTTCACTGAGCATGCGCACGACGGAGGGAGCTCCGTCGTGCGTATGCGCCAGACGCGACGAGCGAAGGAAAGTCCTTCGCTCGTTGTGTCTGATCAAAGGGGGCGTGCTGTCGATGTTGATTGACAGCACGCCCCCTTTGGTGGGCGTGCCGGGGGCGTGCCTCCATGACGGGGGCGTTCCCATGGGAACGCCTCCCGGCAGAAGCCGGCTCACTGACATCACTAGTGATGTCAGTGGGAGTGATTTTGGCTCTGATAGAGCCAAAATCACTCCGGAGCTTGCGGTTGAAAACCTCAACCGCAGGCTCCGGCTCGCAGTTTCGATGGTCGCGATGGTCACGACCATCGCGGCCATCAAAATGCACGCTCGTATAGGCTGTGGGTGGTGACCCACAGCTATACGAGCGTCCAGGAGGACGCTCCATTTTCATGGAGGGTGGCCCTCATTCAGAGCGTGCGCTCTGCTCAGAGCGTACGGCTCTGAATGAGGGCCTTAATCTGGGCTCCAAGATAGATAATGTGGTACTATATGTAAGTTACTTGTTTTTCTTAATTTCTCTCCCTCTGTATCATGGGCTTCGGAACGAAGGGGGGGGGGAAGACAATGGGGTGTCTCGCCCCCCAAAAAACAATTTGAAAGGCGAGGCGGACGGTCAGGGCTGTGTTTTATAGCAATAGTCTGCACGGCCCCTGCACCGCATGGAGGAGGAGATGTAATGTGCAGTCTTTAAGTTAAAGCACGGCACACAACACCTGCTCCTCCGTGCGGTGCAGGGCCATATAAAGGCCCTGATTCAGAGCCGGACGCTCTGACAGAGCGCTCGCTCTGAATCAGGGCCGTCCCTCCTAGTTTTTGGAGCGGCCTACTGGCCGCTCGCATAGCTGTGGGTAACCACCCACAGCTATAGCAAGCGGCCAAAATGATGGTCGCGATGGTCAAGACCATCGCGACCATCGGGCTTGCGACGAGACCCTGCGGTAGGGTCTCGCTGCCGCAAGCCCTGGAGTGCTTTTGGCTCTATCAGAGCCATAAGCACTCCCACTGACATCACTAGTGATGTCAGTGGGGCCGGCCCCAGACGGTAGGCGTTCCCATGGGAACGCCTCCGTCTGGGCAGCCACGGCCCCGGCACGCCCACCAAAGGGGGCGTGCTGTCAATCACTATCGACAGCACGCCCAATTTGGTGCGAGACCCATAACGACGGCTTGGCCGTCGTTATTCGGGTCTCGCGCATGCGCACGACGGAGCCGCCTCCGTCGTGCGCATGCGGACTTGGGCAACATCGACCCGCTTGCGAGCGCACAGCGCTCGCGAGTGGGTTTGAATTAGGCCCAAAGTCCCCTGTTTGGGGGTTTGAGTGTTCGTTCAGGTTAATCTCTGGAACCGGTGGATTTTGATGGGGTTTTTACTATTCTTTACAGCATTGGTCGAGGAAGGTTTAGGTGTATGAACCATTCAACTGTGACAAAGGGAGCCGAGCAGTGATGACTTTAGTGAAGCAAGTGACAGAAAAAAATCATGCACCAAGCTGCTGTATAGGTGCTGTCCACGTTGCTGAAAAATCAAGAGAGCATCTGAAACGGAGGCTTCAAATAAAGCAAGTTACAGAAAAAACTGTTGTGTTTTGTGAGTGTCTGACTGCTACTGCTGCAGGTCTGAGGGCTGCACTTTGATTGGATCTCTGAGACAGTGAGAGCCAATCAGAGATACTACTGTGCCCTGTTGCTTAGCAGCAGCCTAGAAAAAAGGGAGGAAGTCAGGGACTGAGCAGGGTCATGTCTGAGGCAGACAGAGAGTGAGAGCCTCCAACGAACCTATGAAGATGCCCTAATGTAGACACAGTAGCCAGGAAGAAGCCAGGGAAGGCATAGCTATCAGGAGTTAAAAAAAACAAAAACAAAAAAACCACCTTCGGAACACATCTAATTTATCCATTCGATGGTGGAATACATCGGACCGCCACCATCAGAACAAAAACATCAATGGTTATATGTCTTTAACAATTCTCCAGTTTTTCTCTCCCTAAAAATTAAAATCAGATTAAACTGCCTTGTTTCCTCTCTGGTCTGGGTGTATCGTCATGCTCGCATTTAGATTAGTGTGCTTACTAGGTCTTGTATCAGTGACGGTTCTAGGGGCGGGCTAACAATGCCGTCACCCGGAGCGCCGGCCCATAGAGTGCGCCACTGGGTCCCAAGAAGGAATAAAAACTGCGCCGGTCCCCGTAGCCCCCGCTAGCCACCGCAGGGATGCTCCATTTGCTGGGCGCCCGCTGAGATTTGTTACCAGCGGGCACCCCCGAGCCCCGACTTCTGGCTCCCGCATAGAGCACTATGGGAGGGACGTCATGACGTCTCTCCCATAGATCCGAGGAGTCGGAGCTCACTCCTGAGCTCCGGCTCGCGCAAAGAGCACTATGGGAAGATCTCTCCCATAGATCCGTGGAGCGGTCGGACCGGACGGCAGCAGATGCAGGAGCGGTGCTTAAGGTAAGTATTGTGTTTGTATTTTATTTGTATTTTTTTTTTTAGAAGCACTTGCACTGGGGGAACTACTAGAGGGAACACGACTATAGGGGGCATTACTAATTGGGGCCTTACTACTGGGGGCATGACTATAGGGGACATTACTAATGTGGGCACTATTATAGGGGGCATTACCACTGGGGACAAAACTATTGGGGGCATTACCAATGGGGGCACTACTACTGTGGGCACTACTATAGGGGGCATGACTAATTTTAGGCCTTACTATAGGGTGCATTACTACTGGGGGCACGACTATAGGGGGGATTACTATTGGGGGCATTACTACTGGGAGCACTACTATATTGAGCATTACCACTGGGGACACTACTATTGGGGGCATTACAAATGGGGGCACTACTACTGGGGGCATCACTACTATAGGGGGAATTACTACTGGGGGCATTACTACTGGGGGTCATTACCACTAGGGTCACTACCAATTGGGGCACTACTACTGGGGGCGCTACTATAGGGGATATTTCCAATGGGTGCATTACTACTGTGGGCATTACCACTGCGTGCACTACTAATGTGATCACTGCATGGGGGGCACCACTACCCGGGCCTTTGTGTAAGGGGCACCACTGCTGTGAGCATTGTATAAGGGGCACTACTACTGTGGGCATTGTATTAGGGGCACTACTACTGTGGGCCTTGTGTATAAGGGGCACTAATTTGGGCATTGTGTAAAAGGGGCACCACTGTGTGTCATAACATGAATAAGGGACGGACTACTGTGTGACCTAATTTGAATTGGGGGTAATGTATTATAAAGGGAATTACTGTGTGGCACAATGTATTTTACAGGGCATTACTGCGTGTGGCGTAATGTATTATAGAGGGCATTACTGCATGTGGCATAATGTGTTATACAGGGTATTATTGCGTATGGCAGAATGTGTTATAAAGGCCATTACTGTATGTCGCATAATGTGTTATAAAGGGCATTACTGCGTGTGGCAGAATGTGTTATATAGGGCATACTGTGTAAGGCGCTTTACTGTGTATGGCAATTATTGGCCATGAGGGGAGAGCTTGGGGGAAGCCCAGCACCTCCATAAGTGCGGGGCACGCCCCACAGTGTGATGAGTTGGGGGTGTACCGCAAGGACACGCCCCCTCCGGAAGCACGTGCGCTTTCGGCGCGTGTAGAGGAACGCCATCTAATAAAAGTTTTCTTTATTTGGGGGAGGGAGGGGGCGCACGCAACTGGGAACTTTCGCCCTGAGCTCCACAATATCTAGAACCGGCCCTGTCTTTTATATTGGGTGATCTCACGCTCCCTCATTTCCAGTTTTATTATTATGCTACCCAGTTGGCTCAGCTATGGTATTGACTTAGAGATTCTGGTCCTCATGCATTACATAATCTTTTGTAGCTGTTACCTCGGACCATGCCTATCTTCAGACATTACTTCGTGTTAAGACATCTACGGCCTGATTCAGCAAGGAACGCAATGCTGCATTTGCACGGAGCCAACCGATGTTTGCAATCCGCGCATGCATATAAAACGCAGTGCGCAAACTAGGTGCTGTGAAGGGGAATGCGATCGCAGATAGCACGCAGACCCACCACCCAGTGAATGACAGGAAGTACTGTTTGTGGGTGGTGACGGGGGTGTGGTCGTGCGAACAAAGGCTTGTCAATGCGTTTCAACGCCGTTGCATGGGCGTGCATAAATTAGGCATTGCTAGACCCTACGCAGCCTGAGCTCTCCCTGCGTGCAGGAGATGTAGCAAAGTCCGCGGGAGGGTCAGATCAACCACTATTGTGAGTATGGGTCCGATGGTTCACGATGTTTAAGCTGTCTTGCCAGGTATAGAGGACGCAAGTAAAGGGAAGTGGGTGGTATTATGTAGTGCTGGCCGTCTACTTATTCTGCTGCTGTGTGCACACTTGCGTTCCTTGCTGAATCGGGTCCCTAGTGCATAGATCCCCCTGTTAGTTCAGGCGGCACAGATTTGGGACTCGGTTACAAAACTTTTTTTTGGATACAATGTTTAAATCCAGCTAATCCTTTGTGGCATTTTCTGGAGCTTTCTGAGCTTTCAGTGTTGCAGGCCAGGGAGGGCTGGGGTATGTGGGGTGTAGTCTCTATTGGGCAATGATATGCTACAGGTGTGATTAAATCGGTCAGTCAGCTGTAGCTAGAATTTGGTATACCCTTCACTAATTTTTATGGATATCTGCAGCTCCGATGTGCTTTGGCAGGGATCGGTATGAATGACAGCCAGACCTATGCCCGACGGTTCAAATCCCGACGCTGCAACACCGACAGGAGTGAAAATCCTGATCGGTAAGTATTCTAAGTAAATCTAACCCTCTCCCTCCCCCCCCCCCCCTCTCCCTAAACCTCCCTTAGGGGTGCCTAACCCTAACCTCCCCTGTAAGTGCCTAAACCTAACCCCCCATTCCCCGCAGCCTAAACCTAAGTCTCCCAGGGGGGTGCCTAACCTTTACCCCCCCAGGAGCCCTGAAACCTAACCCTCCCCCTGTCCGCGCCCGCCGCCCGGCTTACCCTCGATCGGTATGCCGGGCGTCGGGCTCCCGGCGTAGGGCTAATGATAGGCGTCGGGGTTTGACGCCTATCATTAGACCCCTGCCGGGATTAGATAGTCGGGAAGCCGGCGGTGGGCATTTAGACCGTTGGTTTCCTGACTGCATCCCCTTTGTCAGCCTCGTTTCCAGACCCCCCACCCCCCTCAGTGTTCAATTTTCTCTTCTTAAAAAACATACAGTTGATCCCTTCCATCTAGTATCACACATGTACTCCTATCTTATGCGGGTCCATCATTGTGAGGACTTGCCGGGCCTTAAAGCTAAATGGGAGGCAGATGTGGGCGTCTTATAAGATGAGACGTGGCAAACGGCTTTGGGGAGTCTGTGTCTACTACCGCGATTCGTTTACAACAAATTACATTATTTATATTGCATAGTTTATACCTGACTCCCGCTCACACTGTAGATTTGGAGGTCGGTCTAATTTTCAGTGTCCCAAATGCAATGCTATTGTGGGTATCTGGCTTTTGCTGTGGGAGTGTAGCCTGATTAATACCTGATTAATACCTTATGGGACAGGGTAATCCGGGTGATTTCCTCTACAGGGGTCCCTCAAACTTTTCTTAGTCCTTTTGTATGTTCTTTGAGGGTATTAGAAGAGAACCTAACAAATACACTCAACAATACGTGCTTGGATGGCCTCTACTGGACCGGTTTACTGCTCCTGGCTTTCCTTGGTCAATGCTACCATTACACAAGAAAAATGTTTACCTGGGCAGGAACGCTGAATCTACGTTTGCGAGGACCCCTTCTTGGGCATAGTCTGTTTTGGTCTCTGATCTTGGGTCAGGCATATAGCAGCTCGCCAAGTTCTGGTTTATTTGTAGTTGTACGTGTTTACCTATGTCGTTATAACATGTGTAGTTTATTTTTATATCATTTTTGTTTTTCTGTATCGCATATAAAATGTAATCATACTTGCTGACTTTCTGACTGCCCCCTTCAGGAGGGAGCAGCCAGGTCGGTACAGTGACGAGCGTGCCGAAATAATGGGTATTGTAATGCGGGGGGAGGCGGGGCTACGATGATGCAATTTATCACGTACCCTCACTCCTGTATAAATCTTTACCATCTACATAGTTATTTTGAAGGAGCTATAGGATTTTCTAGTTAATTTTTTCCTTGCATTTGTAGCAAAATTGTAAAGATTTACACTCCCAGATGTAGGACAGGTCGCCTTATTACAAATCGGCATTATAAAGAGCAAGGATTAACAACGTGTGAACTGAACTACAGATGTGTCCTAACACATCTTTGCTGCAGTCACGCTAAAAAGTCCCTCTCGGTGCCAGGTCCTGTGAGACATTGCTAGCGCGGGCGTCTTTTTTGCGTCATTGTTTTGCCGAAAATGTGTCTGTGTCACAATATGATGCATCTAGGATGCAAAAAGAGACTGCTGATTAATTTGATATGCGACTGAGACTCTGAATCTGTCACATATAAAATTTATCAGCACAGTCTGCTGTTAGACGCACTTTCGGGAAGAAAAGACGCGCAGCTATAGCAGAGTTGCACAGGATCTGGCGTCTCACTTACGCCAGGCAAGTTATGCTGCGTGGCATACTGAGGCTAGATATATGAGGACACATCTGTAGATGGTCTGTTTTCATACTGATGAATCTGTGTCTTAAATCCTTTTAGTGAGCACAACTGTCTTTCTTTATTGATGAAACAATTTGTATTATACTACTTTGATAAGACAATCCGTACTCTGGGCCTGATTCAGAGCCGGACGCTCTGACCAGAATCAGGGCCCTCCTACCTAAACTTGGAGCGGCCTCTTGGACGCTCGCATAGCTGTGGGTTACCACCCACAGCTTATGCGAGCGTCCATGATGATGGTCGCGATGGTCAAGACCATCGCGACCATCGGGCTTGCGACGAGACCCTGCGGTAGGGTCTCAGTGACCGCAAGCCCTGGAGTGATTTTGGCTCTAGCAGAGCCAAAATCACTCCCACTGACATCACTAGTGATGTCAGTGGGGCCGGACCCAGACGGTAGGCATTCCCATGGGAACGCCTCCGTCTGGCAGCCACGCCCCCCGGCATGCCCACCAAAGGGGGCGTGCTGTCAATCAACATCGACAGCACGCCCCCTTTGTTGCGAGACCTGGAGCGACGGCTTCCCCGTCGCTCCCTGGGTCTCGCGCATGCGCACTAGGGCACCATCGACCTGCTTGCGAGCGCTCAGCGCTTGCGAGCGGGTCTGAATCAGGCCCTCTGTGCATAGGATCGCATCGGTTTTATCAGCATTGAGGGCTATGGAGCAGTAGTCGCTGTTTTCTATTTCTCCCAAGAGCTCAAATGCTTTACAGGCAGTTTACAATGCATCCTAATTCAGGAATTACATATGAAGGACTATTTACAAGAGTGCAAATATTTTACTCCGTTAAAGATCACCATTTCTTCATGTGCCTGTTGCAAATATAAAACAGAGCTTTAACAATGTATACAAAATAATTCCAAGTAATGCATTAACGAAACATATTTATTTGTGTGCACAGAAGCATTTCAAGGAAGTTGAAAACCTCCCAGCGCAACATACGGTGATGTCAGGGACGATTAATCTTTAATGTTTCCTCAGTGATAGATTCCCTTTGAGACTGTATGCTTTGTATCTTACAAGTGCAGTGAAGGATCTGTGAGAGAAATGCAGGGATGGAAAACGAGATGGGCTAGGAAAGTGTTCTGGGTGCTTGGGTTGGTAGGTTCTAATCGCTAGTAAAGGAACACAGATGGTTGATATACTATAAAATTGTAATTGTACAGTAAATGGAGGACATAACTGACATTAATCCTGAAGAGACCGGCAGCAAAGGGTATCAAATAACCCCGTTAGGTCATGGATTTAAAGTTACATTGCTAAGTCATAGATAGTGAAGTATCTGCTGTTACAGCCCAGGAATTATGCATTTCTTTCTCCAAATGCAATTTTACCTGTCTATCTTTACAATCTATATATCTTCACAATCTATGGATTTATCTTTACAATCTAATGGTATGCTTTGTATTGATTCTCTATCTGTCTATTATCTATCTTTCCTATCTAATCTGTTTTTTTTTGCCTTTATGTGTGTTTATGTGCTGTATTTTGTGAGCGTGAGTAATGTAAGCATGCGTGAGTTATACATGTTTGAGTGTGAATGCATTCTAATGACCCACACGCTTACAAACATACATATAGAACACAGAGCACTCTGAGGGATTGTAGCTCTAATAGCAACGAGCACAATACATGCTGAATCGATGACCTTTAAAATCCCATGGTAACAAAGCCCATTTCTTGTGACTTATGGTTGTTTCATCTCTTTATAACCTGTTTTTGGACACAACACTTAACGTCTTATTTAAAAATATGGTGTGCATAGCATGAATGCATCGTTATTGATAACGCCCAATTAGCCATTAATTTCCAGTAGTTTAACCAGCATTAGACTGATAAAAGCAAAGATTTGATTGGTTGCACAATAAAATTAAAATACATTTAAATGGGTTTTACATTTTGCAATCAATGTAATAAATTGGCTTGTTATCTCCCAACTAAATGTACACAATGCTTTTCCTTCCTATACTCATAATGTGCTGTTTCATGTCTTTAGAACATCAGACGGCAGGGCCTGCATTACCATTAGCTGACCCTAGGCAATTGGCGATTGCCTATAGCACCAGCAGTTAAGGGGCACCTAAAACACTGAAGGAGTGACATTGTCACTTCTCCAACATTGTTTATGCCCCCATGTTGCCCCCCTCCTAGGCAGCACCGACAGCTGAAATGAAGCAGAAACTTCCTACATGTGAAGCTGATGCTCCTCCATGTCACTGTTCAGGGCTGCCATCAGGAATTGTGGGTCCCGGGACTAACAAAGTAGGCAGCCCCCCCCCCACCAGTAGCGCACCCAGAACACACACCCCCCCCCGGATGGGCCTACACTTTTTTTTTCAGAGACGGAGACAGCCTTATCTTCGTCTCTGCACAAGCCGCGGGCCACCTACTATCACACACATACAAACCCCACACTGACTGCCTCATTCCCGAGCTGTTGCCCAGAAGCTCACATTGCCGGACTTTCCCCGCTCCCAGCAGTTCTCTCTGTTGCCCAACTCCGGCAACCACTGGCTTGTAGATGCAGCCTGTCTCCTACCCAGCCAACAGCCACCCGGAGTGGATCGCCTTTACGCCGTGTCCCCGGGTCTGTCTTGCATGCAAAGCCAGGGGTCATGTGCATGGTGTCCTCCCAGCCAAAGAGCTAGAACAACTATCCCCCATGTTGCTTGCTGCAGTCCCCTTCTACACCTTATGCATCCCTCACTCTGTACCCTCTTCCCGCCATATGCAGCCCTCTTCCCCATATACATCCCTTACTCTCTGCCCTTTTCCCCCATATGTATCCCTCACTCTCTACCCTCTTCCCCCATATGCATCCCTCACTCTCTACCCTCTTCCTCATATGCATCCCTCACTCTCTACCCTCTTCCCTCATATGCATCCCTTACTCTCTGCCCTCTTCCCCCATATGCATCCCTTACTCTCTGCCCTTTTCCCCATATGTATCCCTCACTCTCTACCCTCTTCCCCCATATGCACCCCTCGCTCTCTACCCTCTTCCCCGATATGCATCCCTCACTCTCTACCCTCTTCCCGCCATATGCAGCCCTCTTCCCCATATACATCCCTTACTCTCTGCCCTTTTCCCCCATATGTATCCCTCACTCTCTACCCTCTTCCCCCATATGCATCCCTCACTCTCTACCCTCTTCCTCATATGCATCCCTCACTCTCTACCCTCTTCCCTCATATGCATCCCTTACTCTCTGCCCTCTTCCCCCATATGCATCCCTTACTCTCTGCCCTTTTCCCCATATGTATCCCTCACTCTCTACCCTCTTCCCCCATATGCACCCCTCACTCTACCCTCTTCCCCCATATGCATCCCTTACTCTCTGCCTTTTCCCCCATATGTATACCTCACTCTCTACCCTCTTCCCCATATGTATCCCACTCTCTACCCTCTTCCCCCTTATGCATCCCTCACTCTCTACCCTCTTCCCCCATATGCATCCCTTACTCTCTGCCTTTTCCCCCATATGTATCCCTCACTCTCTACCCTCTTCCCCCATATGTATCCCTCACTCTCTACCCTCTTCCCCGATATGTATCCCTCACTCTCTACCCTCTTCCCCGATATGTATCCCTCACTCTCTACCCTCTTCCCCCCATATGCAGCCCTCTTCCCCATATGCATCCCTTACTCTCTGCCCTTTTCCCCCATATGTATCCCTCACTCTCTACCCTCTTCCCCCATATGCATCCCTCACTCTCTACCCTCTTCCTCATATGCATCCCTCACTCTCTGCCCTCTTCCCCCATATGCATCCCTTACTCTCTGCCCTTTTCCCCATATGTATCCCTCACTCTCTACCCTCTTCCCCCATATGCACCCCTCACTCTGCCCTCTTCCTCCATATGTATCCCTTACTCTCTGCCCTTTTCCCCATATGTATCCCTCACTCTCTACCCTCTTCCCCCATATGCATCCCTCACTCTCTACCCTCTTCCCCATATGCATCCCTTACTCTCTGCCCTTTTCCCCCATATGCATCCCTCACTCTCTACCCTCTTCCCCCATATGCATCCGTCACTCTCTACCCTCTTCCCCCATATGCATCCGTCACTCTCTACCCTCTTCCCCATATGCATCCCTCACTCTCTGCCCTCTCCCCATATGCATCCCTCACTCTCTACCCTCTTCCCCCATATGCATCCCTCACTCTCTGCCCTCTCCCCATATGCATCACTAATAGTGGCCATACATGGTGCGATGCACCATGTAGTGCGACTGCCGATCCATCAGCAGACGGATCGTGCTGTCACTGCCGGCATTCGTGCGGTCCCCGCAGACCGCACGATATGCCGGCTTCCCCCTCCTTCATCTGAATAGGATCGTACTTCGCATCCCATGTCAGATGGTTTTGCATGAAGACCTGGGGATGCGATGTACGACCTCGCGGGAGCGCGCAGCATGATATCAGGTACGATATCGTGCCCATACACGGCACGATATAGCACCTATTTCGTGCTGTTCCGTCGGATCAGCGCGTATGTCGTGCCGTGTATGGGGGCCTTAACTCCCTGCCCTCTCCCCCATATGTATACCTCACACTCTGCCCTCTGCCACCATGTGCCTGCATTATGTCCCTATCCTTCACTTTCCTGCATTTGCCACTGGGAAGCCCCTCTCTAGAGTTCCTGTGTTTGCCCCCCCCTCCTAGAATTCCTGCGTTTGCCCCTGCCCCACCTTAGGTTTGACATGCCTGCCCTAGATCTATTATCATTATTCAATAATTTAAGCTTCAATGCCAAATCTTAACGTTTTTGAGGTTTATAGCAAAATGTCCAATAGAAGAGGTTGTATATTAGGATTTAATACTTTGTAGCCTAATTCTTTTTTAAGTATTAAAAATTACCTTATTTGAATAAAGTGTTTTTGTTTTTTTCTCTGTACCACATCTGTTAACCTTAAAAATGCAGTAGCTAGCTTCCACATGCTTTATATGGGAAAGCTAGTGCATCAGCACCATTGCATTGTCTGTCGACAACAAAACACGACAAAAACCATTGGTAAGTTTTTCCCATTGATAAATAGGCCCCCATTTATAACAGAGGTGGTGTACTGATTTTTAATTAGGGAAGCAACGCAGCGTGATTACTGACCTATACCCCTACCCCCCCCCCCCATTCTATGCAGTTTACTTCACAATCCCCCCGTTATTAAAGCCGGTCATCTGCCCTGCCCGCTTTTTCACACTTACCTTAGTTCCGAGTTCACCGGGCTGCTTCTCTCCTTCTTCCCCGGCAGACGCGGCATGACGTCATGCGTGACAACCCCATGTAAGTGGTCAGGACGGAGTGTCCTGTATGTTGGTGGAGGAGCGGCCCGAGCGGGCTCTGGCTTCCTCCTCCTTTTAATTAATGGGGACCGGGTCAGCGGCGGGGTAGTGCGGGCTGGGCAGTGGCGGTAGGAGCCAGCGGGCCCCCCCTGTTCAGCCAGGGTCCAGGCCCGGGACTCCAGTCCTGATGGCGGCCCTGTCACTGTTACAATGGGAGCATGAATTTTGGCTATTATGTCACATCGCATCATTATACCTAGTCCCGTTATGAGAGGATGCCTCACACACCGCTGCCAGCTAAGGGAAGCAGAGGTGGTGCGGCACGACGTGAGGGTAGAGCAATGTATAGGAACAGCCTAAACATGTCACTGATTTCCTATTTATATTTTCCCAGCAGCACTCACCCATTATCAGCCACTGACATCGAGGAACAGCAGCCAGCACCTGCTAACCAATAATATCATATCCCAGCACAACACTCTCACTATGAAAAAGGATGTCTTCCATCCCTTGCTCTGCACCATGCTGGAGGAGAGCGCTCTGCATTGTCTCCTCTGTTGCCACCAGGTTCCCTGGGACTCCATACCTTAGACGGAAGTGCGACCTCCAACCCAAATGTGCGGCTTGTTTTCTGTAACCTACCGCTGTGTCACCGCCTCTAGGCAGTCCATATACTCCACTGCCACCACTGCATATATGTACAGGTGTGTGCTTTACCACACTACACAGTACATGTGTTTAACCCCACATGTTCCTAGCTGGATCTGTTACACTTGTATCACTACATTGTATACCTGCTGCATTAACCCGGTGTTAACTTGCATCCTTTGCTCTGCCTGGTTAATAAACCAATCTTGGTTAAGTTATTCATCTTGTGGTTTAACCTTCATCACACACCGCTGACACCTAATACACAAACCATGAAGAATGGGGCAGGGGAGAGTGCCCATGTTACATCCTCAAGCCCTGGTCGGAGGCTTGGATGTTTTACATGTTTACAGCACATTACAGCTCCTAACTTTATAATGGTATGGGAAATGGGGTTAAGGGTGCTGCATTTCATTGCTATAAGGTGACAACAGTTACTTCTTCAAAAGCAAATATTCAGATTGAGCTAAACAAATGGATTGCTACGTTAGTACGTGAATTAGTATAAGAGTTTCTCTAATTTTTCCATTACCAAAATTTTTTTTAAAATTATATATTTTTCAGAAATTCACTTAAATATTATATATTTTTTTTTAAAGTGACATTGACCAAATTAGCATGTTAATTTAATCAATGGTTTTGTGAATAGTTTATAACCATTTTTGTTATTTTTTTACCTCCTTAAGTAATATATATTTTCTATGAAAAGTGCTCCTTTCATTGTTATGTATTCGCTGTGTCCTGCTCTCAATAAACTTTACATGAAAATTTCTACCCTTTAAAGTCTCAAAAAATGCTCTTTAACATTATAGAGTGTGCAGAACGTTTTATTCTAAAATTAGTATAAATAACCCATTCTTGTTTATAAAGAAGATTAGAAGACATTAGCAAATTACAGTTGTTTTATTTTTAACTGTATAACTTTATTAAACCTTTAATAAACCTCAAACTCATATCTCTCAACTGTCCCGTTTCCGCCGCATTGTCCCGCGGTGGGGGGGGAATGGATCTCACCGCTGCTTTGCAGAGCAGCGGGTGAATAGATGCATATGCTGCGCACAGCATCTCTTCACTATTCGGGGAGAGCCCTGGGGGTAGCCCAGCATCCTCGTGGATGCTGGGCTTGCCCCCTGGAGTGATTAAAAGGGGACGTGTCGCGAGAGCATGGGCCTTCGTCGCGCGCAACAGTCCCGGGTATGCATATTCAAAAGTTGAGAGGTATGCAAACTGTATGTTATAAGCTTGATGGTAGAGTCAACTTGTGATGCCTGTTAATACTCAGTCTTGATTTATAACTGTTTAATTCCATTTGTAAAGTGCTGATGTTGATGTCCCTATAAATGAAGCAAATCTGAATAAGCCATGGGGCATATTTCTATAGTTACATGTTTATTAGAACTTTTCGGAGTTTGGAGAAATTGCAGGTAAATAGTGCACAGTAATAAAACCTATGACTTCTGTTATGTAGGGTATATTTCTCTCCAAATGGCGTAGCGGGGGCATATTCCCCATAAGGGTCATCTTGTTTTGATAATAGGAGATCTTGTTTGTTATTTCAGCTTTCTGTCGAAGCCTTCACACAGCAGGTGACCTATATATGTAATTTTTCCATTCACTATAGACACCTACGTATTGTACATATGGTACCAGACATCATGCTGTGTAGCACTGGAAGACCTATTTCAGGCTCATATTTCAGTCTGTAAAGGTTAGAGAATAAAAGTGATATAATAGAATCACACATGTTGAAGGACTGAGCAAGCACATGAGAGAATATTATTTTACCTCTATTCTTTATTATTAACTATTACTTTAGTTGCTCTCCTGGTAAATCAAGGCGATGACCTTGTTTTTTTTGCCCATTTATGTGCAGTTATACTAGTAGTACATTATGACCTTATGATGGGCTTAATGATTTAAAGCCAGCACATATAAATGTTTTGTTAACCCAAACTGTACACTTTGTTTTGGCGCAACATACACCCATTTTACTTTTAAATATGCATCAGCTCACTGTAATACCTCTTCCTTGATAACTGAACAGGGTAACATTCAATTCTAATTTTTCTGGACTCCCACCTTTATTTGCATAGTCCTGCTAGTTATGGCAGGAGGAAAATCAGATGAAGAGTTGATGGCTTTTGTTGGTATTGTGACACTTATGGTGCGTACACACTACACGATATGCTCTCTGAGCGATATCGTGTAGTGTTGTCCCCGGCAGGCTGTGCTCAATGTCGTTCATGACATTGAGCACAGCCGCTGAACGATATCATTAACGATATTGTTCAGCGCCGGGCTCTCTCCCCCATTCCCTGACATGCAGCAACCTGACGAGATCGTCAGGTTGGCCTGCATGTCAGCCCGATGAACGATAATGACGAACGACCCGCGGGAACGCGCGTCGTCATTATCGTTCATCTCTTTGGGGTTAAAAATGGACGATAAAGTGGACAACTGAACGATAACGATATCGTTCAATCGTCCACTTTATCGCCCAGTGTGTACGCACCTTTAGATGGTTTCCCCGAGCCCTAGGCGAGTCCTTTGAAATATTCAGTTAACTTCTTCTTTGCTGGCAGTCAGCTGTAATAAGTATGAGTGAGAATAATTTCTTGGTAGGCCTAACTGCTCGGAACAAATCACTTATTGTTGGACATATTTTTGTAAATGAAGTCTTCATAACACATTCCTTCCCTCTTTTAAATGTGGCATTGAGGGTTTCACTGACCAGTTATTGTCCTAGCCCATCTCCTATAGGTTCTAATTGGTGAGATAAGACATATGATTTACTATGTTAATTTCCTGTCTTGTGCTGGATAGTAAAACCATATTACTATAGATCAAGGCTCCTTCGATGCAATTTTCTATTGTCACTTATATAACCAGTTAAGAGGGTTGTTATCAGCCACTGCAGTAAAATTCTGCCATTGAGGTTAGGTTGCAGGTTCTGTAGGGCCAACACAATGGCTAGGCATTATTATTCCACTGTGGCATATTCTACCACTCTTGGCAGAAACGTCCTACTCGTACACATTATAGATGCTAGTTTCCATTCCGATTTACCTGGCTGATTGCCACACCTAGGCCACAGGCACTAGTGACAGTTTGCACCACAATCCCGTGGGTTGAATCCAGGGCTTGTAAGACCGGTGAGCTGGCAAGAGCTGCTTTCAAAGCTGGCAGAGTTTTATTATTTGGCTGTCCAGTTAATTATTAGAGGCAGCATCGTCTTCATTAGGTCTGTTAGAGGCTTTGCGTGTGTGCTATAGTTAGGAACGAGCTTTCTATAGTACCCACCAATAACAATTACACTGTATAACAAAGAAATACTTTTAATTTGTTTGCTTTCAAAAAATAGTCATTTTTTACTAATTTGAGGTCAAGAAAAATGAATGATTTCAGAATACTATTTTATTAGCTCTAGATTTTGAGTTACACTACTTGTGCACAGTGGCATAACTCTCCCATAGTGCCGAACGGGCCGTAAGGACCACTACTGGGGTCACTGTATAAGGGTCACTGTATAAGTGGCACTACTGGGGGCACTATATAAGGGTGCATTACTGGGGGCACTGTATAGGGGGGCACTGCTACTGGGGACATTGCATAAGGGGCACTATTACTGGGGGCATTTAGGTGCATATGGAATGGAAAGGAATGTTCCTAGAGTGACCAGAAACGGTTGTGTCATGTTGACATGCCCCCATTTCAGTGACCACGCCCCTTGAGGCATGTGGCCACACCCACTTCTTCGAAATCATGGGGGGGCTCCAGCTTTCCTCTTGCCTTGGGTACCAAATACCCTAGTTACGCCACTGCTTGTGCAATATGTACTTCAATAATATAGTCATAGTGATGAGCAATTTTAAAATAATCTGATATTTTCGTGATACAACAGTTGTTATATAAATGTAGCAGGTAGGGCCCAGAGCTGATCTAAGGTAGAGCTATCTTTAGCTGCTGCCTCATGCATTGTGATGTCACAATGCAGGTCACAGACCAATATAAAGGATGCCCAGCTACTGGCAGCCATATTGTGGTGACATTTTGTCTTGGATTGATAGTCTGCAAAGATCCTGCTTTATTTAAGCGACTTTGGACAACGACCACTGATGAGGACTTTGGATTACATCTTCCAATAAGGTCCTGAACAACAACATCTTCCTCAGAGGGAAAACCTGAATAACATCTTCAGGTAAGGACTATGTAACAACTTTAGGCCTGTCAGCCCTACCCTTTGAGATACCCCTACCTCCCCTCACAACTTTTGGCCTGTCAGCCCTACCCTTTGAGATCCCCCCCGTTTTATCTGCAGTTTTTAATTTAGAAACCATGGATAAATTTGACACTGCCTAACTTAAGATGGGTACACTTGTCCAATCCTCTGGTGATCTAACTCCAGACCAGAATGTTCACAAATTCCTACTTGAGACGTGATCGCAGATTCAACACCCAATATATGCCTACACACCTGTCCAAGTTTGCCGCAGATCTCAGATCTACCTCTGCTGAAACAATCAGGTGAAAAGATTGTGTGAATGTGTCACCGTACACACTCTTCCAATCTTTGCCAGCTGCCACTCACAGGAATGAATTAGGAGAAAAATTGATAATACAGTGATGAATTGGGAGAAAATATGATAACACTAAGCTATTAAACAAGCCTTAATCAGGAGTTTTTATCTTTTATTTATAATGTGCTGACATACTACACAGTGCTGGACACTGAAGGGATTCTGACATTAACAAATTACATACAACGTCATGAAACAAAAAGTAAATCTTGCCCTGCCCCAATGACCTTACAGTCTTAAGAGGTTTACAGAACACCTGATAAACAACAAAGGGAATTGTTATCACTATTATTACAGGTACACCACCGGGTGCCGGCTTATCAGTTTTGCCGGACTAACGATCTAACAGTGGTGACGTCAGTAATACACAGCAGCATCCCGATGGCTAACCCTCCATCCCTAGCAGCAGCCTACCCCCTCCCCTGCAACCATAACACTGTACTTACATGCTGGATGCAGCTGTCAGTATAGTGTATTGTGAGGGATCCTGACTACATCACGTCAGAATAACTGGCAGTTTCACTGTTGAATAAATGTAAGCACCAACACAGCGCCACTGGTGGGCATGCGTGGAAGATTTGTTTTTTTTTAAAAAAGGTGCCGACCAGAAGTTGCCTGAAAATCTGTGGTGTATAGATGTGTCCTGGTGTATCTTTGACGCATGAGCGGTAAACATGCACACACATCGCACCTTGTGACTTGCCACGTGCACCACAGTACGCCATACCACGGCTGCATTCGCACCATGCAATCCTATGGATCACAGGCACGCGACTCGCACCATACATGGCACGATTTGATGCACAAACAGCAAAGATAGAAGAGGATACATCTGTACCTGTATTACAATGTACAGCAAAGAAATACTTTGCTTTCTAAAAAAGTAATATTTACTAATTTGATATCGAGAATAATGAATATGAATTCAGAATGTTTTTATTAGCTATTGTTTTTGAGCTACACTACTTGGCTATATGTACATCAGTAATATAGTCATAGTGAAAAGAAAGTTTAAATAATCTGATATTTTCTTGACACAACATAAATAACAGTTGTTTCAGTTCAAATAATCAAAAATAACAACAGAAAACGAAACGGCATACAGCAACTGAAAATACGATCTCAAACAGTGGCCTATTTATGAGAGCGCCTTCTCTTTGCTTGTCACTTGTACTCCTCTTCTGGGACTTCTCTTGTCACTGTCCAACAGTAGTCAGTAAGCATAGAAGCATTCCTGATAATCTTCCTTCCATTGCTGAAATGTGTTGGTGGAATCGCTCACCGTGCTCGTCACTCACTGCACCGCAGTTGTCAGGGAATGAGTCCGAATGAGAGTCCAGAATGTGGATTTTGAGTGACATGTTGCAGCTTAATTGACACATTTCTTGAAGGCTGTTCACAATCTCGACATAGTTTCCAGCTTTTCTGTTACCCAAGAAACCATGCACAACACCTTTACAGCCTTCCCAAGCTGCTTTCTCACTAACCTGTTGAAGTTTTCCTCCTTAAAAGTTGATGAATTTGTGGACCAAGAAAGACTCTTTCCTTAACTTTAGCATCACTCAGAAGTGGAAATTTTCCCCTCAAGGAACTTGAAAGCTTTTCCATCCCTTTTAGTTTGATGTGGAAAGGGGACAGAAAATTTTGCTTCGATCAACTAGACGACTGTGCAAGACATGTTTTTCCATGGTCTACTCTACACTAACTACATGGCCTACACTGACTCAGCATTCCTGTTTTCAGGTTTGCCAACCTATACATTCTCTAGGCACCAAAATTCCCTAGTATTTAACAAAACACCCCTACATCATTATAACTGGGCTATATCTCAGAACCGAGAGCTCACAGAGTCTTAAATGTCATATTATTCTTCATATACTGCAGTCAGTTAGAAGTAACTGTTTTAACGTCAGAAACAATTTCACTGTTGCACAGTGTTATCACTTTAAATATCACTTTGTACACATATATTCTTATATTGTTACTTATTCAGTTATATTAATAATCTTATTTTATTAATGTCACTGGTTTTATTAGGAATCTGTATGTAATGCCGGCTGTCAGGATGCCTCCTGTCAAAATACCAACAGCGGCATCCTAACGGTTGGTAAGTATACTTACACTTCCCCCTTCTCCCCCTAACCCTCCCTTCTTGTAGCCTAACCCTCCTCACCCCACACCCTAACCCTCCCCGTTAGTGCCTAAACCTACTATAAGTCTCCCCCCTTTGTGCCTAAACCTTATCCTTCCCCCTTAGTGCCTAACCCTAACCCCCCAAGTGGTGCCTAACCCTCCCCCCTAGGGGTGTCAACTCTAAACCCCACCCCCCCACAAAAAAAAAAAAAAAAAACCTTAACCATCACCCTAACCCCACAACGCTGCCTAAACCTAAAACTCCCCCCAGGTTCACACCTGCTCATCTAGTGAAGAAGCATTGACAGAGCAGAGTTCCTATTTTCCTGAGAACTAATGCTGGGTACACACTTGGAGATATATTGTTTGTTCGATCGACAAACGATATGTCTCGACTGCATGGGCAGGTGTGTATGCCCAACAGGTCTGTGAATTACATCGTTCACAGACAAAGCAGGTTTCCCCTGCTGCACAGCCGGTGCAGATATGGTGCATCTACATGTGTGTATGGGCAACCCGCTGACTGCCGGTACACTGGCTGCAGGCACTACTGACACTGACATCTCAGCTGGACGGGCAAATTTAAATGCCCTTCCAGTTCTGATGTCAGCCCAGACATAATGAGTAACCGACTTGTAAGTGTGTATACTGTAGCTTACCAATCAAGCGCTCTGGCGATGAAAAGGTTTGCTGACAGATCTATTGTCTGTGTGTGTACCCAGTATAAGACACTGGTTCTGGAACATTTTCCACTGCATGATCATTAGACACTGTACTGGTTTCCAGCTTCTGAACTATGCAACATTGTTGCTTGACATCATTTTAGTTTTATTAGTCCCATCTTGACTTTTCTGCTCACAGAATCTAAGTGACGCATCTGTATATTGCCTTTTATTGGCAGCTGCCATCTGTCTGTGAATCCAGTCTCCGTTTTATCCATTGCTTTAACAAAGTTTTTCATATGTCCAAGCTAGGAGTGCAAAGGAGGACAGTACACATTATCAGATTCAACAAGTGAACTGTTGCACCATTTTTCTTACCTAGAACAGGTGAACTACATAACGATACTGCCTTTGAACCTCTATATACCCCTGCCTATACCTTCTAATATCCTGCCTATAAACCTCTAAGGATGACGCTAATTTGCGTACGCAGTCATACAGTAAATAAAGACTCCAGACCTAGAACCTGTGGTTCCAAAGCACAAAGTATTATTCAAGTAAAAGTACAGCAGTTACACGCTATGATCCTCAGATAATCTTAGCGCAAAGAGATTATACAGACCCAAGTACAATTATACATACGCAGCGCTCTGGTCCAGATGTAGGCATCAGCAAGAAACTCCTCGTCAATTAGCATTCAGCATGAAGACTAGGAACCCAGGGTCAGAGCACACATATTTATACCCCCCAGAAATAAACAACACAATAGAGAAGTTTGTTGCTAATACCATTGGTCCTAAAGGAGAGGGCATATGTTACAAGGCATTTAACAGGTTGGTTCAAATAGACACAGCCCAGCCTCTAACAACTGGTGGTCTCTGGTTTCCCGCCTCATGCAAATCCTAACAGTTCTTCATATAATGTACATTTTGTTGCTTGAAGTCTCTGCGGTCCATAAGTTGAGAATGCATGTTGCGATCTCTCCATCGATATTACCGGAATACTGTTGAGAGAGTACGCATCAGTACAATACCAAACATGGCTTACTTATCACGTATAAAACCTTAGTTACGAAATAACCTTTATTTCCTAGCAATGATAATAAATGTGCATACTCGAATCTTATACCTTTATAGCTTATGGAACCTTGTATGTGAATATGTAATGTGTGAGTATGTGGGGTTTGATGTAAAGACGCTAGTTAACTTGGGGCAGATGCGTGTGCATGAAGCTAATATTCAGCGTTTTCATACAGGGTCTTATGCATTCGCTAATATGCGACTAGTTAACAGCGCAATTGTGCGTATTAATGTGTGTATGAGAAATGGTGAAAGATGCAATCTCATGATGCTAATAGTAATATCGCCACATGTACTAAAGTGTGAGTTTATCTAAAATGGCGCTTAGGCGGCCATTCGTAAAATGGCGTCTTGCGATCTCATTTCCACGATGGCGTCTTGTGGCCAGTCGCAAGATGGCGTCGCTGCAATCCAATTTTAAACTGATCTTGTCTCAGCTAATTATCCAGCTTCGACAGTCCACCCTTTGATAGCGAACAACATGCTATAACAATCTGTTTTTAAAATATAATTTAGGCTTACATTTATATACTATTTAGTGTTATTATGGGATGGCACAAGGTGGTTCTTAATCCATCAATAATGTGTCTCTGAGTGGGGACATAAAACTATTATACGCACACCGCGGATCTTGGAAGATCATGTGAAAGGTGTGGGGATACACCAGTCCTATAAAGGCAGTCTTGAAGGGGAAATTTGAGACTTTACATTATCTGAGGTGTTTTAAAATAACATTTCAATAATACTTTCTATGCATGTCTAAATATAATACATTAAATGATGGTATTTCCTAGTTCAGGGTTGTGATGCAGTTCTGTATTTACCTCGGTATTCATACTGACCACCATCATAATTTCGTTCTTTCGTTTTACTCTATTTTTACATTTTTCACACTTCAACACAATAGGAACACACCGGACACATATGCCAATTATTAAGATGACAATCAGTATAAGGATTAAGAATTTGCCGACGCTGGCGATCGCTTCCTAGACCCATTCCCCTAGACCTGAGAACCATTTCACTGGGTTCAGCCATGAAACCCATCCTTCTATCTTCTCCCCTACTTCAGCCACTGAAGCATTATGGTTCTTACGAAATTCCCATTTTAGCTGCAGAATTTTATCCATCTTCCGGTCTATCACTTCCTTAGGGTCGCTGGTGACATAGGTGCAACATTTTACTCCAAATTGGGTGGCCAACGTTATGCAATACCCTCCAGTAACACCAGTTAAATAATTTAACACTAGCCTGTGTTGCACCAGTTTTTTCTTGTACGCTTGCAAGTTTCTCCCTGTATACCTGAATGTGTCATCGTACATCTCGGTGATATTATCTGTCAATTTAGCAAGTTCCTGAATATATCTAAAGTTTAATGTACCCCGAGCGATCCTGGTGGGATCCAATGTGACTAGAACTTGAAAGCCAGTTGTCTCACTAATTAACTGAGTGGCTTTGTGCACGTCACCAGGTATCATATTTCGTTTGCCTCTGTGTTCATATTGTGTGTGAAGATATGGTGACGGTGTGTTTTTATGTATACCAAGCATTTCAACATGTGTGAGGGTCATAACTTCTGGGACTACTCTTCCAGGTAACACAAACCTTCGGAACTCGGGGAGAGCCACTTATACGCTTTTCTTCCACTTATAAAATATACATTATCAGGGAAAACATAAGGAATGGTATGCATCATTATCATTAAGCACATTTCCCTTGCAAACAATCCTATTTCTGGGTCTTCCAATCTGGTACATGCAAGTTTCTGGCTGTATTATTTTAGCACAATAACCATCTGGCACCTTACCAATAATTTCTTTAGTGGAACTCAATGCATACCGGTACCTAAAATGTCTCCCACTAGATTTAATTGAGCATAACAGATCATGGTTTATTGACTCATTAGCAGCTCTTTGTGAGAAGGTCATCGTCTGATTATTCCCTGTCACTTCCCAACTCCCGGGTTTATTGGGGTTGGTTATGTTTAAACACAAAAGTGATCTATCTACTTGGAATTGATAGAGTTTGAAATGAGGTAGTTTGGATGAGAGGAATTTTCCATCCAAGGTTTTCCCTTTCTGTAATTCTAAAATGTCCGTGATATTCAGCGGAAATGGCACCAACCCCTACATTATGCTGTCCCTGTGGCACATGTGAACACACCCAGCAGTCAGTTTGATTTAACACTTTGCCTACCATACTATGATAATCCTCTAAAGGATACCCACCCCAGTACGGGTTATATTTAGGCTGGCACCGCTGGATACAATTCTCATCAACTAGGGACCCACAAAGCTCACAAATACAGGAATCTTCAGATGATAAACCTCCACACCGTCCCCGAGTATCCGGAATAACAGCTCTCTTAACAATAACAGTACTAAGATTGGTCAGACACTCCCCTGTTTGGCATTGCACTCCTTCTGACTCCACTCCATCAGCACTGCCATCAACTCCCCTCCACAATCTGCCCCCTTCACAGAAACCGGACATTCCCGAACCGACCAGGATGATGAACACTCTAAAAGAGAACATGAAAATGAACACAGCAGGCCCGTCCATTGCCACAACAAGATCTGCAGATTTCTTTTAGTTAAGGTATCTCACTACAACCTTTTCAATCCTCCCGGAACAAGTTCGCGAGCGACAGGTCCACGCTATCAACCTTGTCCCCGACTTGTTTCTCCACCGGTTGATTGACCTTTTTGCAGTGAGTGGAATGGACCCAGGTATCTCTCTCAGCCACCTTCAACGATGTAGTACTTGTCAGCAGCACCTGGTACGGACCTTCCCACTGATCAGTCAAACAACCTGAACGCCAGAAATTTCTGATCATAACATATTCTCCTGGTTCAACATCATGACAGTTAGTTTCAGGCATATCATTGGACAACAATTTCAGTTTCTGCTGCTGTTGTTTTAACTGCTTACTCATTGATATGATACTTTACAGTTACCTCGTTGTTACCTTTCAAGTCTTCCTATGGACTTATAATCAAATGAGGTTGTCTACCGAACAGTATTTCAAAGGGAGACAGATTTAGAGGGGGTCTGGGAGTGGTCCTTATACTATGCAGGACCAACGGTAATGCTTCTGGCCAACCTAGTCCAGTCTCTGCCATGATTTTACTTAACTTATTTTTAATAGTCCCGTTTATCCTCTCTACCTTGGCACTGGCTTGCGGTCGGTAGGGGGTGTGAAGTCGGCTATTAATACCCATCAGCTTACACATATTTTGAAAAACATCACCTGTGAAATGAGTACCCCTGTCACTCTCGATGATTTTAGGGATACCGTATCTGCATACAAATTCCTGAACTATTTTCTTGGCGGTAAACGCAGCAGTATTAGTGGCCGCTGGGTAGGCCTCAACCCAATTAGAAAATACATCAGTGCACACTAATACATACTTAAGATTCCTGTAGGGTGGTAATTGGATGAAATCAATTTGTATCACGTGGAAAGGTCCATCAGTCGGTGGAATGTGGGACGGTTTGGTAGGGATCGCTTTCCCTATGTTCTTCCTCAAGCAGGTCAGACAGGACATTGCTATCTTTTCTGCTTGTGAAGAAAAACCTGGTGCGCACCAGTATGCTCTCACCAACTTGCACATACCTTGTTTTCCCAGATGAGTCAGACCGTGTGCTGCCTCAGCTTACCTTGTCCGTCCCTCCAGAGCCCGGAGGACTCTTGCCCACATCCATTGGACTTCCAAATGGACTTTTCCTGGATTGAACACAAATTTTGCATCTCAATTAATTTCAGCATATCAATTGTTTGGAAAGACGGGAGAAATTTTTTTTAACCCTGCTGCCCATTTTGCAGCTTCATCGGCTCTATTGTTGCCCAGTGACACCGGGTCATCCTCACATGTATGGGCTTTACACTTGATTACTGCCACCGCTTTGGGCAGTTAGATTGCTTCTAAAAGATGTTTTATGTGTCGGGAATGTGCAACTGGTGTGTCTGCTGCTGTCAAAAAATTTCTCAGACGCCATTGAGCCCCGAAATCGTGCACCACCACGAACGCGTACCTCGAGTCAGTGTAAATGTTAGCAGATTTGCCTGCTGCCAGTTCACACGCTCTAGATAGTGCTACTAACTCTGCCACCTGGGCTGAGTGAGGAGGACCAAGAGGTTTGGCTTCTATGATTTCTGTGTCATTTACAACAGCATAACCTGTACATAATTCACCTGTGTCTGTTTGTCTATGACAACTCCCATCCGTATAAAAAGTCATATTTACATTCTCTAAAGGTGTGTCGTGTATGTCAGGTCTAGCAGTAAAGGTCTGATTCAGATATTTCATACAATCGCATGTATCATTATGTCTGCTGAACTCACCCTCCGCCAGCAACTCGTCTCTTTCCACCCTTTGTACATCATGTTGTACATATGGTAAATACGTTGCTGGATTCAGCGTGCTGCAACGTTTAACAGTGATGTTTGCAGGTGAGATTAGAGCTAGTTCCCATTTGGTAAACCTAGCCGAAGAGACGTGTCTGGTTTGAGCAGAGTTCAGCAGAGCAGATACAGCGTAGGGAGTATAGACAATCATATCATGACCCAATACGGGCCTACCATCATCACCATGTTTTTGTGTAAGGACACCTGCAGCACAACCATTGGCTTCCATACAATACAAAGCAAAAGGTTTTTCATAATCAGGTATTAAGATTAAGGAAAGCCTGCTCTGACTCCTCTGTGTGTATGACACGATCGGGCTTTGAGGAAGAGATTAAGTTCCTCATTCAGAGCCGGACGCTCTGAGCAGAGCGCTCGCTCTGAATGAGGGCCGTCCTCCATAAAAATGGAGCGTCCTCCTGGACGCTCGTATAGCTGTGGTCACCACCCACAGCACATACGAGCGTGCAGGATGATGGTCACGATGGTCTTGACCATAGCCACCATCGCCAGTGCGACCAGAAGCCTGTGGTCGGGGTTTTCGACCACAAACCCTAGAGTGATTTTGGCTCTATCAGAGCCAAAATCACTCCCACTGACATCACTAGTGATGTCAGTGGGGCCGGCTTCTGACGGTAGGCGTTTCCTTGGGAACGCCTCCGTCTGGGAGGCACGCCCCCGGCATGCCCACCAAAGGGGGCGTGCTGTCAATCAACATCGACAGCACGCCCCCTTTGATCAGACACAACGAGCGAAGGAAAGTCCTTCGCTCGTCGCGTCTCGCGCATGCGCACGACGGAGCTCCCTCCATCGTGCGCATGCTCAGTGCACACCATCGACCCACTTGCGAGCGGACAGCCGCTCGCGAGTGGGTCTGAATCAGGCCCTAAGTCCTGTAAAGGCAAGGCCAAAATAGAAAAACCTGGGATCCACGTTCTACAGTATCCACACGTTCCCAAGAAGGTACGAATTTGCTGTTGATTCTGCGGCAGTGTCATGTTCTGTATGGCCTGGATTCTATCATTTGTGAGATGTCTTAACCACTGGGTTAGGCAGTGTCCCAAATATTTTACTCTGGATTGGCACGGCTGTAGTTTGTCCTTAGCCACCTTGTGTCCTGTATGCGAGAGATGAAGCAACAAAAGTTTAGTATCATTCAAACATGGCATAAATGAATCAGAACACAGCAATAAATCGTCCACATATTGAATTAGAACAGATCTTTCTACTTCAGGGTCCATAGGGTATCACAGGATACCTTGGGGTATAGGCGATGGCGGCAGACATCCAGGCACCACAGAGTAAAATTTTCAGCCTCCCAGGATGCACTGGGGTCCCTCTCCTATACCCCGCCCCCGAGCCTCAGGCCACTCAGTTTTTGTCAGTGCCTGGCCGGACCAGTCGCACCGTACAGAGGGGGGTCTTTTCAAGGCCCCTGAAGATTTCTTCGCAGCTGTGGCTGCACAACTAGAGTGCTCCAGCATAGGATAGTATTGACGTCCATGCTGTCACTCCTACACTCCGCCGGTACCAGAACGCCGGTACCGATCCGGGGATGCTGGTAGGTAGCTGGGGTCACAGCTAGCGGTGACCCCGGCTACCTGGACTGTGGCCGGATGCACGGGGGACAAGGTAAGCGGCGGGGCCCCGCGGTGGGCACCCGCCGGTAACACAGTCCTTTTTGGTCTCCAGGCAGGGGGCTCCCTGGGGACCAGCTGCGCGTGGGGCCAGGTACTGATCCTGCGCCTTCCACTAGACCACCAGGGACAGTGGACTGCAGCATGTGCTGTACAGCGCGGCGTCCCAGGGGTTAACGCCTACCCTGTCTCACAGCCGGCGTCTCCCCCGCTGCACAGTGCCATTCCACAGCGGTCTGAGCGGGCTGTGTCAGTGCTCCTCCCCCGGGCCCGCCTCCTCTCTGCTCCTCGGTGGCCATTTTCTCACTACATGTGCTGGGAATGACAAACGCTGCTGGAAGCTGTTACAGGTGCCATTGCGGTCCGGGTCCCCCGCATACCTCTCCTTCAATTAAGGTCAGTGTATGCAGCACTGTTTCCTACCAGGCTCTGGTCTGTGTAGGTGATCGCAGTGCTTGTAATGTCGGATGTTATCTGTGCATTGTATGTGACTTAAATGCTAGCGCTTTTTGCCTGTACTTTCGTTTCTAACTGTCAGCCCTTTTCCTATCTCTGTTATTCTTCTGCTACAGCTCTTGCGGTGTGGTGTTGCAGGGTGTTTATTACCTCACAGTAAACGTGGTTTTTCTGTGTGGGAGGTCACATACGCTCCGTTCACACTCCTGTCTGAAAGTGAACGTGGATATCCTCTTCCAGCTATAATGTACTGATATGTACAGTTAGCGGAGGGATATGTAGACGCTGAGGGTTTATGGAGGGCATGTTGTATTATATATCACGCCCCATTTCTGTCACTGTGCCTGCACAAAAAGGGGACCGCCCTCGGCTGGCTAAGATGCTTACAGCCCTTGTGGGCAACGCCCCCTGCATTTCCCCAAAGGGGTTATCGCAGCGATTGGTGGTCTCATCACATGCAGGGGTCCCTGGGCAGTTGATGGTACCCCAGTGTATCCTGTTTTTCGCCCCCCAGGTCTCGCAGGAGCCTGTGTGGGTGAATTTATTGTCCAAATGGTATAGCGCCTGATGGACGTTTTACAAGGGGAGTCACCATTTCGGCCTTCTAAACGGCCTTTCGGGTCTCAGACGGGTAAGGACATGACGTCTGATGACTGACATTATTGACTTTTTCAGACACGAGCCCCTTAGTGCAAAGGAGGCGTAGTCTGGGTCTAAAGTCTATATACCTGGCCTTATACGGGCAGTCCGTGCAGCTTTGGTTATTACATATCCCCCGTGGCTAAATCCAAATATGCCTTCTTTAAGGATAAGGGTGTTGCCACTGTAATTCCTCTATCTGGTCAGGTGGATCATTTAGAGGAGGCGTGGAAAATCCGGGTAAGCGGTTCCAGCCTCAAAAACGGTTGACCTTTTGCATACCCCTTTGCGGATAATTATTTTTCCGAATGGGAGTTACCTTTTACGGGTAGATTCTCATGTTACACGCCTAGGGAGGGGTGCTACGTTGCCCATGCCCTCCAGGTCCTCCTTGAAGGAGGTTACACATTGCAAGGTGCAAATATATCTAAAATCCAATTATTCACTTGCTGGAGGGGCTTCCAGCCCGGCTATGGCCGTGTGCTGGGGGGCCAGAGCCATGGAGCGCTGGGTAGGTAACTGGATCTCTGCACACTGACTCTCCAGCAGAGGAGGTGGATAGTGGCAAATTCTCAGAGACTTAGCCACGTTCATAATGAGACAGTCTTACATATAGCCTACTCCTTTCCAGAATCTCCTCGGCAGCAGTAGCGGCTCACCGCTCCCTGTGGTTGCGCTCTTGGAAAGCGGACGCAGATTCCATTTGGAATGCTTTGCCTTTTACGGGATAGGTCCTGTTTATCCCTCATCTGGACACAATTGTGGCCCCGCAGGCAGCAGCTACGTCTGCGTGTCTGCCATCGGCTACAGTCCCATCGGGGTCTGGGGCTGCATTTTTTCGGCCCTGTGAGGCCAGGGTAAGTCTAAAATATAGCTTTCCAAGACAGTCAGTAGCCAGGAAATCTCAACCATAAGAACAGGCTTGGAGTGGAAGACGTCCTACCCCCAAGTTGGACTATAAGCCTTCAGCCTCATGGGACGGGCCTCCTCTCGGGGGATCCCAGAGTTGGAGGCCGGCTTCTCCAGTTCGCCCAGTGCTGGTGTCTGACCACCACGGACACTGGGGTAAGGGAAGTATTTTCTTGAAGGTATGTCCTCTCCTCCCGGTAAAAGCCTCCCAGACGGTTTTTAGTTACAGGTCTTCTGTCAATTCAAGACAAGGCCCTGTAATTATTGAGGGTGTTATACTCTATGCTCCAGGCAGGAGTTATAGTACCTATTCCATTGCCCCAAAGGGGAACGAGGTATTACTCCATCCTCTTTCTGGTACAGAAACTCAATGGGTCTTACCTGGACATCTTCAACCTCGAATCCTTCAACAACTTCTTAAGGGTTCCTCGGTTCAGGAGGGGGACCCTGCATTCCATCATTCAATGGATCGTGGGAATTTTGTGGTGTCGTTAGATATATTCAGGGTGACTACTTGAATGTCCCTATTTTCTTAGCACACCAGTGTTTTTCCTCAGGTTTGCAGTGGTCAATAAGCATTTCCAGTTTTACCAGGGTTATGGCAATTATGGCAGCCCACCTGCGGATGCAGGGGGTCCGCTTGTTACCCAATCCGGGAGACGACCTATTGTTACCAGGGTCTCCAAAGATACTTCAGTGCCATCTGCAACGGACAATATCTGTGTTGCTACGTTAGGGCTGACTGATGCACTGGAAATGGTCCTCTCTGATTCTTCACAGTGGATGCTCCATATCCCAACATCTGAGGATCTTTGTGATTGAGGAAAGGATCCTCTGCATTACAGGCAAAGGTACGCAGTTGCCTGCAGAGTCGCCGAGTGTCTATTCACTCGGCAATGTGGTTCCTTGGTTCCAGGGTGTCGCTGTTCGACATGGTGGAGAGTACCCAGTTTCACTCTGGACCTCTAGAAAAATTGATCCTCTCCGGATGGGATGGGTTGCCCCATAGGATAAAGTCAATAGTGCTTTTCCCGGAGGTTTGTCTCTCTCTGGCCTGGTGGCTGCTGAAAGCTCACCTAAACAAGGGGCACCCCCTTTGGGATTGCGAACAAAGTCCTTCTGACGGCAGACGCCAGTATCCGTGGCTGGGAAGCAGTGACGGGTCTACACTTGTTCCAGGGCAGGTGGACACTAGTAGTTTTTGCGCTTCCCATAAACATCTGAGAACTCTGAGCAGTATTCAAGGTTCTCCAGCATGCAGGACAGGTCCTCCACAGAAATACCGTGCAGGTACAGTCTGACAACGCCATCATGATGGCTTATGTAAACCACCTAGGAGATTCCCGAAGTC
Organism: Taudactylus pleione; assembly: GCA_031769625.1. Classification (NCBI taxonomy): domain Eukaryota; kingdom Metazoa; phylum Chordata; class Amphibia; order Anura; family Myobatrachidae; genus Taudactylus; species Taudactylus pleione. The sequence continues at coordinate 9,182,197 of JAUIMM010000015.1, read as the reverse complement.
GGGCGACACTAACAGTGGTGTCCCGAATTCTGGCTTGGGTGGAAGGCTATATCTCTGCCATCATCGGCAGTGTTCATTCAGGAATCCTCAGATGGACAACAGGCTTTCCCAGCTGTTAGGACGTGCAGGGAAATGTCCTCTTCATCAGGAGGTGTTCAATCTTCTGGTGAACAAATGGAGCCTTTCAGAGATGAGACTCTTATGGTAGACGTATGTAGGTCCAGTGGACCTTCCAAGTTGTGTAACTCGTCCAAGTTGTGTACCTCGTCCCTCCTTTATCCCTTCTTCCTCCAGTAATAGCAAGAAGGAGGCATGCTCCTGCTGATAGCTCGTGCGTGGGTCAGACGGCACTATTACTCAGATCTTTGGAGCCTTTCAGTTAACACTCCGAAGCTGTTCCCTCTATGACCGGACCTGTTGTCTCAGGATCCTGGCTGATACCCAGACCTGGGTTGTCTGTCCTTGACGGTGTGGCGGTGGAGACTGTCCTCTTAAGGTCTAGGAGTTTTTCCAGCTCTATAGTCAACAGGGCCTCTGTCCATGCTAAGAGCTCGGAGGCTTTTATCTGCAAGAATTTACCATCAGGTATGGCATACTTTCTTTCAGTTGTGTCGCCCTAGAGGCTATGCTCCTCGGGTATTCCGGATATCCAGAGTGTTGGCTTTCCTAGAGTGTGGGCTTAGATAACGGTCTTCGCCTTGCTTACCTGAAGATGCAAGTTTCTGCCCTGTTGGTTTCATCGTAGGATTGCTACTCTTCCTGATGTCCGCACCTTTGTGCAGGGTGTAAATTATATTCTACATCCCTTTGTTCCACCTGTGGCTCCTTGGGATTTGGCTGTGGTCCTTAGGGCTTTCTGAGGACCGCCATTTGATCCACTGGGCTCAGTGGATTTCAAATGGCTTACGGCTAGGACTGTATTCCTTCTGGCCATTGATTCGGCCGGTAGGCTCTCAGAATGGGGGGCTCTGTCATGTAGACCTCCCTTTTTCTCATCTTTCCTAGGAACAGGGCAGTGCTTCGCACTTGCCCTGGTTTTTTACCTACGGTGGTGTCTGGTTTCCACATCAATGAGGAAATTATAGTACCTGCCTTTACTTCCCCAGTCCTATCTTGGTGAGGCCTCCTTGGATGTGGTACGGGCTCTAAGAATTTAAGTTGACCGTACCAGTCCATTTAGGAAATCAGACTCTCGGTTTTGTCCTTTCTGGTTTCCATAAAATGGGTTGGCCTGCCACTACGCTAACTTTGGCAGGATGGATTCACAGGTCTTCCTGTTCCATCCTCTATTAAAGCTCTTCCACTAGGTCTGTGGGTCCTTCGTGGGCAGCTCGACGTTGCGCCTCAGCGGTTCAGCGGTGATTGGCAGCCACGTGGTCATCTGTCCATATTTTTGGAAGGTATTATGCTTTTGATACCTTCGCCTCTCAGGATGCTTCCTTCGGGCGGTGGATTCTCCTTACAGCACAGGAGCGTCCCCACCCTTAAAGGATACTGCTTTGGGACATCCCCAAGGTATCCTGTGGATACCCTATGGACCCTGAAATATAAAATATGAGATATGGTAAGAACTTACCCTTGTTATCTCTATTTCTACGAAGTCCTTAGGGTTCCACAGGACTCCTGCCCTGTCGCACCTGTACTACAGATAGGCTTTGATCTGGTCACCAGTTTCTCCGTCTTCTTCTGGTGAGAATGTGATTCTTGTGTGTTCCAGACTGTCTTCACTCTCTTTTTTGCTCCTGCTCCGGCCTATGGCTTGTTACGAAACTGAGTGGCCTGAGGCTCGGGGGCGGGGTATAGGAGAGGGACCCCAGTGCATCCTGGGAGGCTGAAAATTTAACTGGTGCCTGGATGTCTGCCGCCATCGCCTATACCCCAAGGTATCCTGTGGAACCCTATGGACTTCGTAGAAATAGAGATAACAAGGGTAAGTTCTTACCATATCTCATATTATTTGCAGGTTGAAAAGATTGTAAACAGTCGTGCAATGCCTGGGAAAAGATACTGGGGCTGTCTATGAAACCTTGGGGCAACCGTGTCCATGCATATTGCACACCTCTGTATGTAAATGCGAATAGATACTGACAGTCAGGGTGGAGAGGCACAGAGAAGAAAGCAGAACAGAGGTCAATGACAGTGAAATGGGTTCCGTTAGGAGGGATCTGCATAAGAATGACAGCTGGATTTGGCACTACGGGGAATTGGCTTTCTACTACCTTTTTAACACCTCTAAGGTCCTGTACCAGCCTATAACCCCCCCCACCACTTTTCTTCACTGGAAAGATGGGACTGTTGGCTACACTAGCTGTACGAACTAAAATTCCCTGTTGCAATAATCATTCAATTATTCGAAAAACCCCTAATTCTACCTCCTGTTTTAGTGGGTACTGGGGAATTTTTGGAGCTTGCCTACCGCTTTTCAAATTTACCATTACGGGGCTTACGTTTGCCATTAATCCAGTGTCCTGTCCATCCTTAGTCCAAATGGAATCTGGAATTTGGGACAACATTTGATCTACCTGGGATGGATTTTCATTTAAACTGGTAGAGTGATACATTATCCTTTGGGGAGTGTCCAACATATCCCGCACCTCGTGCGCAACTCTCTCAGGGATATCTAAAAATACACCATCAGGGGTGCAATATATAACACATCCCATCTTACATAACAAGTCTCTACCCAGCAGGTTAGTAGGAGCCGCAGCAGCCAGAAGGAAAGAATGCCTGGTATGCAACGGCCCAATAGTAACCTCTGTGGACTTTGTTAAAGGATAATGTTGCACTTTACCTGTTACACCCATTGTTGGTACTGTCTCGTTGGTCACCTGTAAATTAACGGGAGATTTTATCACTGACCTGGTCGCCCCTGTGTCTACAAGAAAAGGATATTCAGTACCAGCTACATCAACCATCATGACCAGTTCTTCCATAGTACTTCCCGTTAACCTGACTATCTGTAGACTACAGGTATGACCTGACCCCTAGTGTTGGCTACCATTCTCCAATAAAGCATTAACGGCCACAATTGGAGCTGGTGCTTGCTGGATATTTGCTGGTCTCTGTGCGTATCCCTTATGGGGATATCCAGATACTCTCTGGTTTGGGGGTCCTGCCCTTTTTACTCTGCAGGTTCTACTTAAATGTCCTGGCTGGTTACAGTTAAAACATATTCGTGGATCGGATGAAGACACGGGTTGTTGTGTGGTTTGAGCAGGGGGAAGAGGTGGTGGATATGGTTTGGGATATGGAGGATAAGGGTATTGTGGGGGATATTAAGTTTGTGAGTAGTGTGGGACCTGTGGTTGTGTAGGGTTAGTAGAATAGAGCTGTGTTTGCTGTTGCGTGGGTTTAGTGAGGGCATATAACTGTTCATGTGTAGGTGTGTGTGCAGATGCAAGTGTGTCTGTTGGCTGTGATGTTACCGTCATTCCTTCCAGAGCTTGAATACTGACAGCCATTAGTTTTTGGCTCTTGGTCTCTCTCTTCTTTGAGATGTTCTTATCATGTTCTATGACAGATTCTATGAGTGTATCTATTGTGACTCCCCTCCAGCCAGGTTGTGAGGTCTGAACCCGAATCTTTAAGTTTTCCTTAAGACCGTCCATGAGTACCGTGACTATCATTCCCCTGTGGTGAGTGCTTTCTTTAATATCTTCTATCCCAGTGTACTGGGTGATAGCCTGCAGAGCCCAGTCGCAATACTCTTCTGCAGATTCACTCTCCTTTTGCTTTATGGTGAAAATTTTGTTCTAGTTAACTACTACCGGAAAATATATACCCAATTGAGTTACAATGCGGGAAATGTTACCTTGGTTTACTTGGTCCGTTAAGGGAACATCACCATCCAATACACAATCCGTGAAAAATGTTGTCACGTCGGTATTGTGTAGTAGACAGGCCCTTAACACCACACGCCAATCTTTATTAGTTGGCTCATGAGAACTACCCAAATTCCTCAAAAATCTCTGACATTTGGCTAGTTCCTTTTTGGGTTTGGGGAAATTATTTATGATGGAATTTAGTTCTGCTCTTGTCCAAGGACAATGCATTACCACTTCCCTCGTGGGCACTACACCATTCGCATCTGCATTTCCATTCGGAACAGTTATTGTCCGAATGGGAAATGGCAGACATTACAATAGGCTTATCATCCACATCATGAACATTTTCTTTATAATTGCTTAAGGGAGGGCACAAATTGCTTGTTACATTTTTATGGGTATTTTTGATAACTACTTGCACCTCCATCCACATAAGGTGGGGGTGGTGCGCGTGAATTGCTGGCAATACCTTCCACAATGCTACCTTGCTGCATGTGGCGCACCATTTTGCTGCTCACCCACTCTGGCAATGCGCTCGCAACGCTTGTTTGCGTCGCTTGCACATTTTTAAGCCACGCATACCCTTCATGCTGCCACAACTTTAAACATTCAGAATATTTGACCTTTTTCTCTCGGGAGCGCATCAGACTGATGTGATCCCAGACATTATCTAATACATCTTTATCAAAACTACCAATTCTGGGAAACGGTCTAACACTCTTCATCGTCATTTTAAACAATACATCACAATACCTTATTGCATAAGTACCGTACTTAGTATGCATAATACGACAGGCCGAACCCAAACGGCGCTTCCATTAGCAGCACATCATTGTCTAACAGCTCTATTGTTTGCATGGCTCCCATTCTGAGACAACTCCTTCGTTTTTCAATAAAGATTTAAACTGGTGAAAGACAGTCAAGATACTTTCACTTACCTGTGGACGATTTAAACGGCAGCGCCCACACATCTGTGAAGATTTGAAGAAGGCTACTCCACACACCCGGATAAGATTTAAGAAGGCAACTTCCAAACCTATGGAAGTTTAAGTCGCCTACTTCCACGCACCTCTCTATAACAAAGACAATATGTACACCTGCTCCTGTGTATAGAACGGTAAGCTGCTTACCGAGCGGCTAGCACTTAGCCCTTAAAGGTCATACGGTACCTCTAACTTTAGGGAACAAGTTACCCCTACCAACAAATACTCACTGTTACACACTTTTTTCCTGCGCAGAAAAACACACGTTAACCCCGATATTGACAGCAATTGAAAAGAATGTATACCTCAACGGCTTTGTTTAAACACGTGGCAGCACTACCGGAAGTACGTATACGCTATTGTGCGACCAGTCGCATACACAATAATGCGACTACCACACAACCGTATGACAACCTTTAGCTGCGTACACTAAAAGTGCCTCTTTACTGTGCGCAAAACTGCGACTCAGCAGCGTGTTCAATACTGCGGCACCCCTTTAAATGTTAGATTCTATCAACAAAGGAAAACAAACTTTTTCCTCTCTTGTCCCTGGATTCTAGTCAGTGTCCCTGGCTCACACGAAAATGGGTAGCGATCTCTCAGCACCGAGCGGTTGCAGGTAAACCCTGGATGTGGCCACTCCACCCTTTGGTGAGAAATCGATAACCGTAAGCGGGTAAGTGACTTCACTACCAGCCCCCAACTAACGACACTGCCTTTGAACCTCTATATACCCCTGCCTATACCTTCTAATATCCTGTCTATAAACCTCTTAAGGATGACGCTAATTTGCGTACGCAGTTATACAGTAAATAAAGACTCCAGACTTAGAACCTGTGGTTCCAAAGTACAAAGTATTATTCAAGTAAAAGTACAGCAGTTACACGCTATGATCCTCAAATAATCTTAGCGCAAAGAGATTATACAGACCCAAGTACAGTTATACATACGCAGCGCTCTGGACCAGATGTAGGCATCAGCAAGAAACTCCTCGTCAATCATCATTCAGCACGAAGACTAGGAACCCAGGGTCAGAGCACACATATTTATACCCCCCAGAAATAAACAACACAATAGAGAAGTTTGTTGCTAATACCATTGGTCCTAAAGGAGAGGGCATATGTTACAAGGCATTTAACAGGTTGGTTCAAATAGACACAGCCCAGCCTCTAACAACTGGTGGTCTCTGGTTTCCCGCCTCATGCAAATCCTAACAGTTGTTAATATAGTGTACATTTTGTTGCTTGAAGTCTCTGCGGTCCATAAGTTGAGAATGCATGTTTCGATCTCTCCATCGATATTACCGGAATACTGTTGAGAGAGTACGCATCAGTACAATACCAAACATGGCTTACTTATCACGTATAAAACCTTAGTTACGAAATAACCTTTATTTCCTAGCAATGATAATAAATGTGCATACTCGAATCTTATACCTTATAGCTCATGGAACCTTGTATGTGAATATGTAATGTGTGAGTATGTGGGGTTTGATGTAAAGACGCTAGTTAACTTGGGGCAGATGCGTGTGCATGGAGCTAATATTCAGCGTTTTCATACAGGGTCTTATGCATTCGCTAATATGCGACTAGTTAACAGCGCAATTGTGCGTATTAATGTGTGTATGAGAAATGGTGAAAGATGCAATCTCATGATGCTAATAGTAATATCGCCACATGTACTAAAGTGTGAGTTTATCTAAAATGGCGCTTAGGCGGCCATTCGTAAAATGGCGTCTTGCGATCTCATTTCCAAGATGGCGTCTTGCGGCCAGTCGCAAGATGGTGTCGCTGCAATCCAATTTTAAACTGATCTTGTCTCGCCTAAGAAAACAAGAGTACTTGGTGTAACCTAGTTGCAACCGTAGCAAAAGTGCCATAACGTATACATCACCACAGATATTCCACTTCTATTTCTGCTACTGAACCTGTTGTCATATGAATCTCTCACGTTTGCAGCATTTGCAATAGGTACAGAAGTAAATGTATTTTCATTATGAGGAAGGAACACTTTTAAAATGACTTTTGAGGAGTCACTGAACAAGCGTTTATGACCAAGAGCCCCAATGACTGAATTAACATCATCACAAAGCACAAGAACATCTTCTTAGGAGAAGTTTTATCAATTCTGCAAATTATTTATTAAAATAATAATATATACTTCGCAATTATTCTAAATGACAAAAATAAATATGAAACCACAAGAAAATATAAGCCCAAAAGGAAAAATATAATTGCCTATTTGGACTCAGCATAAAAGAGTATACTTAGAACGGAATGCAGTCGGGATGCCGGACGGCTATATACCAACACTGGAATCCCGACGCCTGCCAGAATGCAGACGCCGGCATCCCGATGGTAAGTATGCGGGTTATGGGTAGGCCGGGGATGGAAGGGTTAGGTTTAGGGACCTCCCGGAGTGGGTTAGAGTTGGGCACTGACCGGGGAGGGTTATGCTGCGGGGAGGGAGGTTTAGGTTTAGGGTGCGGGAAGTGGGGTTTAGGTTTAGGCACCACCGGGGGGTGGTTATGGTTAGGCACCACCGGGGGAGGGTTATGGGGGGAGATGGGAAGGGTTAGGCTACTTACTGGCTCGGGATGCCTCTGTCTGTCTTCTGACCGCCGGCATCCCGACCGTCTGTCAATCGTATGTATTCCCTTAGTACACCCACCAAAATCTTTGGGACAAAATTATTGTTGACCAGTGATTATTTCTGGACATATTTTAAATATTCTTCAATTGAAGAGCTTATCACAACACAGACATTACATAAGATGTGAAAATAAAAATGGCCTGAGCGCCAGTGGTGGTGTAATGCTCTCACTCCCCTGCTAATTTGTACTGCTGAAATACAAAAGATCAAAAATGGGCTTCACTAATGGGTGCAGCAAGAACGATTCAAATAGAGGTCACAAAACTCTATTAAATACTAACAGAAATACACAATAAAAAGTCCCAGCGCTCCCTACTAGACCAATAGTCCCAAACTTTTAATCTTCATAGATGATTCCACATCTACAGTGATTCTTCTCTTATTCCCCACATAGATGTCCAATGGATCGTGATTCAGGGGTACATAAAAAAAGAGAAATGTATACCAAATATACTGAAGTACCGTTTTAATTTCCACAAAAAATACACAAAATTATCCGTATAGGCAGCGTACCAGATATGGGGGTGTATATGTACACCGGCAAACATATGTGTTTAACAAGCAGCAATCCTGGGAAGAGCACATGTATACACATCCACTGATGTACTCCAAGTCTCTCCACATCCAAATCTGCTCCTTCCCTCTGTCCACCAACGCGTTTCAACTCTTACAGTCTATTTAATTTGTACTGCTGCACACCAACTAGAGGCTTTGCCAAACCTCTAACAATAGGACAAAGAAAAATGTGTGGGTGGCGCTGAAACACACAGCAAGGGAAGATACTTATATCACTTTAATAAACATAAAATGTAACATGAATGATACATTGTAAGCAATGTAAAAGACTCCCGGGAGTAAGGGAGCAACATCTAAATGACAATAAAACAATAGATATTTAAATATCCGCCAAAATGAGCAAGCCTAAATCGGATTAATCCTAACTATAATAGTTCCATGCACATGTACCCAACAAAGGTTTAAACTCCAATTCCTGTATAGGTATGGCGATGATCCTTAAGTATGTATGAGCCACTGAAGGGCAACAAATGTAGCACTGAATAGAGATGGTAGCGCGTTCACAAATAAGCGCTGGGTAATGCCAGTGTTCCAGTTAATTGTAGCTGCATTTCCGGCTACTAATAAATGCAATTCAAGGCACTGAAAGTGTCAACCATTGGTGTAAAATCAGATCAGTGAATCAAAGCTCTCACTGGCCTTGTAGTGTGACATCGCTCCAGCACGTCTCACGCTGCAAAAATGCAATGATGTGAAGATTCCTCCCGGCACAGAAATCAAGCGTCACTCTCCACTACAAGGCCAGTGAGTGCTGATAAATTGAACGATATGGACGATAACAATGTCGTTATTGTTCATCGAGCTCAATATCGTCCAGTGTGTATGCAAGATATCGTTAACGATGTGCACTCCCGCAAATCTTTAACAATGTCTTTCATCATCTGAACTTGCAGGTCAGCCTGACGATATCGTCAGGTTGTGCATGTTCAGGGATGAGGGAGGGTGCCGTTACTGAACGATATAGTAAACAATATCTGTCAGTGTATATGCTCTATGTCGTTCCCGACTTTGAGCCCGGCAGTTCAGGGAAAACACTTAACGATATCGCTCATGGAGCATATCGCTAAGTGTGTATGTGGCTTAAAGCTGCTCACAATATTGTTCTCTCATGCTTGTTACGCTAGAAAAGCTTACAGGTGCTTCCTGGTTATTTGAGAGTGCCTCTTAAAAAAAAAAACATCCACTCATGCACTGCTCAACACCCTGACAGTCCAGTTCCGTTTGATCCTGCTGTGTAAGTTGTGTCAAGATCATTCTGCCCATCAAAGCTTTTCCTCTGACACTCTGGCCCAGAGCACATGCGCAGACCCAGATAGCGACGGGCAATGCGTCGCTCCGGGTCTTGCACCAAAGGGGGCATGCTGTCGATGTTGAGTGACAGCACGCCCCCTTTGGTGGGTGGGCCGGGGGAGTGGCTGCCCAAACGGAGGCCTCCATTTGAGAGGTTTCTCTGGGTCTTGCGGCCACGAGACCCTACCACAAGGGTCTCGTCGCAAGCTCGATGGTCGCGATGGTCTTGACCATCGCGACCATCTTCCTGGCCGCTCGCTATAGCAGTGGGTGGTCACCCACAGCTATGCGAGCGGCCAGGAGGCCGTTCTAAAAGAAAAATAGCCCGGCCCTGATTCAGAGCGATCACTCTGTCAGAGCGTCCGGCTCTGAATCAGGGCCTCTGTTCCAGAGCCTCTCTCTTCAGGAACAATGTATCACATAGCAGCTATGATAACTTGAGCCTAATCAAACTCTTAGACTTAAAAAGCATATCCCAAAATTAAAACCTCCCCGGACTCCCTAAGCCGCTCTCTTTAAAAACTTGGGTCCAGCCATGACCTCAGAGTCTCACATTTCCTCCTGAATCTCTCACCAGCACGAATGCTAAACTGCACTCGATGGGTTGATTGATTCATACTAGAGATATGCAGGTCCTGATTTCTGAAATCCGAACACACCCGAATTTAGGGGTTCCGAGTAGAACCGGGTCAAGGTTCAAGTCCACTTTGTGTCCCGGTTCAGATTTGTTGCCGGTTTGGAACTCGGATTTAAAAACCGAACTCTTGTTTTTGGATTTGGACATTTTAGCTGTTTTTACTGATTTTTATCGATAATATTTTTTTTTTGTATTGATTGTTTTTATCCAAAACCATAACACAAAGATGAATCGAGATCCAAAACCAAAAAAAAAGCCATGGGGGTCCACGCATATCTCTAATTCGTTGTACGGCACTGCGGAACACTTGTGGCGTCCTATAAATAAAATGTAATAATACATACATATGAGCAAGACCATTGATGTCACAGTAATTGACATATAACTGTATTCTCTACTTTTTCACTGGTAACAGACTCAATCAGGACATCGTACTGTATAAGTGGGTGCGGAATCTTTGGTGCCATATAAATAAAATATAATCTCTGTAATGGATTACAGCGTTAATGCTTTTTATCTTTTTAACAGAATTAAACTGACTCGCTCCTCTCTTGCTGGGAGTTCAGTGAGCAATAGGCCCCATACATCTGCGATGGTTTGCCGCGATGCTGCAACCCGGCATTGCAGGATCGTAGAAATCCAACATGTTGGATTTTGACGATCACTATCAAAAATTGATTGTGATCGTCAAATCGGGGACATGTAACATGTCAAATGTCAGCGTTCCGGCGACAAATCGCTGAACATCGATGGTGGGCGATCGGAAATATTCGATCGCATCACTGTATCGCGACGATCCGTCGCAGACGTATGGGCACCTTATTCGTCTCGCAGTTTCACGTAACAGATTGGGGTGGGAACGAATTGAACATTGAACCCCCTTATTTGTCACACAGGGGAAATAAAGACCGATACATATTTATAAACTTGCACTGTATTTAGTGTAAAAGCGTGTAACTTATGTTTTTTTTTTTCTAACACTTTACCTTATGTTTGTAGTTTTGAATGGCTTATGTGGTACCAGGCTAATGGCTAATGTAGACCAGGCTAATTAGTGGAGTAATAGCACTTTTGAAGGTTGACATTAACTCCAAATCAGCTGTTACCCACAGAAACTAATCAGCAAGTAACTATGGGCCTGATTCAGCTTTGGTAATAGAGGGTCTCATTCAGACCCGGTCGCAAGCGCCGATGCGCTCGCAACCGGGTCGATGGTCCCCACAGAGCATGCGCGCGATGGAGCCGGCTCCGTCGTGCGCATGCGTTAGACCCGGCTAGCGACGGGCGCTCCGTCGCTAGTGGTCTCGTAGCAGACGGGGCGAGCTGTCGATGTTGAGTGACAGCTCGCCCCATTTGCTGGGCGGGCCGGGGGCGTGCCTGGCCAAACGGAGGCGTTCCAGTCGGAACGCTTGCCATTTGGGGGCGGCCCAATTGATGATGTCACTGGGGAACTTCCTGCTCAAACAGAGCAGGAAGTTCCCTGGGGCTTACGAGTGCCCAGACCCAACCTTAGGGTTTGGTCGTAAGCCCCGATGGTCGCGATGGTGATGACCATCGCGACCATCACCCTGATCACAAGCTAAGCTGCGGGTGGTAACCCACAGCTTAGCTTGCGACCTGGAGGCAGCACTTCAAAACAAAAAGTGCCCGCCCTCATTCAGAGTGAGCGATCGCTTCTTGCGACCGACTCTAAATGAGGGCCAGAGTGAGAAACAGCCAGTAACTGATCATCTTGGTGAAACCATGCTGCACTGCAGGTGGGGCTGATGAAAAATGTGCAGAGAGATTTAGATTTGGGAGGGATGTGTCCAAACTGACATCTAAATTGCAGTGTAAAAATAAAACTGTGCAGTATTTGTGGGCTACATGCAAAAGCAGCCAGTATTTACCATACATGAAAATGAAAATGTATGTATTTGCATCCCTTGCATTGCAACATAGTTTGTCCTGGTTCACAGTTACGTGCTCTTTCTCACTCTATTCCCAAAGCTAAATCAGGCCCTATGACCAATGTAGTGCAGGTTAATAGGCCCCATACACCTACGCGATCAGCATCCGATCCAATTCACATCTGATAACCCTGCAGTCCCGTCGTCACCATTTCTTTTTTTCTTTAGCACAGGATCTGTCGTAAGATCGATCCTGTGCCTCACGTGCTCATTAGGGAATAGGGACAAACAGTCATTGAAATGACTGTATTGCCACACGATGGATCGCATGAAAAAAAAAAAAAGCCACATTCTGAACACGATACGATGGAACATATGTGCTGCACATATGATCATAAGATATGATTGAAGGACCCACGGGAGTGCGCATCGGATGAAAATATGCACAATTTCAACAAGACTGAACGTACGTCGAGTCAAAAAGTTTGATTGTCTAGAAATTGCGTAGGTGTATGGGGGCTTTAAGGCCCTCATACATCAGCAATCGATTGTGGCAATTCTGCAATATGCAATTGATTGTGTATAAAAATCTGCAATGTATGGGCTTTACAGATCGCAAATTGCAACCAAAAAGTGATTGGAATTGTTAAATCAGATTGTCCAACATGTTGGATTTCACAGATGGATTGGGACTGTAGATTGCTAGTGTATGGAAAAGATCAGCAGATTTGCAGACCTGTACTAGTAAAATGATGGGCCTTTCAAGATTGGCAGATCTGTGTTTTGGGCCCCATACATTAGCAACGGATTGCCGCGATCCCACGATGCTGCAACCCGGCATCCCAGGATCGCAGAAATCCAATGTTTGATTTTGGCGATTTGACGATCGCGATCAAAAAATGATCGCAATTGTCAAATCGCGGGCATCTAACATGTGAAATGCCTGCGATCCGGCGACGGATCGCAGAACATCAATGGTGGGAAGTCGGCATTTCCCCCTGGAAACGCTGGCATTTCCCATCACATCGCCGGATTGCGACAAACAGTCGCTGATGTATGGGCACCTTTTGCTGCAGTCGATCTGCAAATCACTGAAACAGATCTGTAGTGTATGGGCGCAGATTACTAGATTTGGTTTTCAGATTGCAGATGTATGGGGGGGCCTTTAGATAGTGAAAGAAAATGCCTTCTTAGCTGCTATGTGTTGTTATTGTGCATTCATTTATGAGCATCCCCCATTTTACTATAACTTGAATTGTGTTTTGAATAAGTGTGAATGTTTACACTGGGCTTGGTTTGTTTGTAACTATAGATTTTCTTTATATGAATTAGAAAGGCATGAGTTTATCCTGAATATAAAAGGCTAGTGGATAAATACGCATTAAACTCCTGGGAAACAGACTGTGTAAGCCAAGCAGGTTTTATTCTGGTTTAGGATGGAAGCACTGGGCTGAGTTTGATTATTTATATCATTTTAAACAACAGCCCAGGAGTATTACATTTCCATCATGTGCATTCATCCAGTGCTGTCTGTTGATAATCTGTGATAGACTGCACTGAGAGTTTTCAGTATTAGAAGCTTGCCATGCATAACAAAGTCTGTCTGGCAAGAGGATATTGGACATGAAAGTCATTTAGATGAAATCTAGAGCTTATTGCACAAACCTCTCTAGTATATGTCATTTTCACAGCCTTTTACATTTTCAGAACTTCCAAAAACCAGTTGCTCTTATTGAAGTTTTTAAAAGCACATAGGTCAGATGACATTTCCCCAAGGCACCCCTGTGCTGCATAACCCCATGCCTCAGCCTCTTTTTTTCTCCCTTGCAATTGTTGCCATCTCCAGAGTATGGATTCCTGCTGGTTGTGAGATGAATCAACCATGTGCCCTGTAATGTAGGAGGTTTAGTGCAATGATGGATCTGGGATATGCTTACTACGGGTAGCAGTCGCTGGCTTCCCGACTGTCTAATCCCGGCAGCGGTTTAATGACAGGCGTCGAAATCCCGACGCCTGTCATTAGACCTACGTCGGGAGCCCGACACCCGCCCTACCGATTGAAGGTAAGCCGGGCACGGACAACCATGTGGGGGGAAGGAGGGTTAGGTTTAGGGCTCCGGGGGGGAATTTAGGGTTAGGCACCCCCCCAGGAGTTTAGGGTAAGGGGGGGTTAGGCACCCCTAGGGGGAGGTCAGGGTTAGGCACCCCCCTGGGGACTTAGGTTTAGGCGACGGGAAAGGGGGAGGTTAGGTTTAGGCACTTAGAGGGGGGATAAGGGTTAGGCACTTGGGGGGGGGGGTTAGGGTTAGGCACCCCTAAGGGAGGGCTAGCAAATACTTACTTTGGATGATCAGGATTTTCACCCCTGCCAGGCAGCCGCTGTCGGGATTTGAAAGTCATACTGAATCCCTTACTACTTGTTCTTCAACAGCTTTGTTGGCATTCTTTCAATGCAGCCTGGGTACTTTTTGATCATCTCCAAGATATTAGGAGGCAAGTGAAGTGGTATGTAAATATAACAATTTATATATCAAACTATATCTCCTAACAATATAAGTAATATAATCACATACACAAAAGGCCAGCATAAACAAATTCATTGATTTATAGTAGATTCATGCAAGGAATTCGAGCTATAATAACTGTTTTATACCATTTGTCCATAAACACCACAGGTAAGTATTCAAATCTATAGATTCTGGAGCAATGTTCCAATTGATAGAAAAACTCAGTAATGGAGCTAGCCAGAACAATATCCCGAGTTATTTGTCCGTTACAGATAGTGTCCAATATCCTCTGGTAGCACGTCGTCGGTACAGACGAGTCCTCACCAATCTTTGCTGCAGTCGCCCCAAGCAGCCCCTCTCTGCGTTCCTGGTCCTGTGAGTCTCTACTAGCACCAGGCGTCGTCTTTGCATCTTATTTTAAACGGAAATGCAATTAAGTTGCCTCTTAACCACCCTAGGGCTGGTTGGTGGTCTTGTAAGGGAACCCCACACTGCCAGGTCCCTGCTGTAGTGCCATATAACCTAGTGCTTGTAGCGCCAATTTCATTGAGACCTCATGCAAAGTATATATATATATATATATATTATATATAATGTGTGTGTCTATTAAAGATATATTGTGGTAACATATAAACATGTAAAAATGCGCAGGGGCACTTCAAGAGAGGAGGGGGCCCCTGTGCAGTCTTTGTGTGAGCCGCCCCCTCTCTCACCAGTGCATGCGCCATGCAAGCACAGGTGCATGCGCAGATGTCCAGGAAAATGGCGTGGTTGTACTTACCGTGATTTCTACGGTGCTTGGTGGAGTGGTAAGTATATTCTATGGGTGCAGGGTGTGCACACCCTGCACCCATTTTAGATACACCCATGTAATATCTAATATTCTCAAGAGAACCATATATGGTATATTTGGATGCTGTACTTGCACGTATTGCTTTTTTACCTTATATAATTTGTACATCTCTTATGTCTAATTCTAATAATACAAATATATTCTTAATTATCATATATAAACAACATAAGTATGCAAGAACCTTGACCATTGAAGGAAAAAAAGTACCGTATATACTCGAGTATAAGTCGACCCGAATATAAGCCGAGGTACCTAATTTTACCACAAAAAACTGGGAAAACTTATTGACTCGAGTATAAGCCTAGGGTGGGAAATGCAGCAGCTACTGGTAGTAATCCCTCCCCTGGTACTGCCCCCAGTAGTAATATTCCCCATCTGGTAGTGCCCCCAGTAGTAATACCCCCCCTGGTAGTGCCCCCAGTAGTAATATTCCCCCTGGTAGTGCCCCCAGTAGTAATATTCCCCCTTTGGTAGTGCCCCCAGTAGTAATACCCCCCCTGGTAGTGCCCCCAGTAGTAATCCCCCCCCTGGTACTGCCCCCAGTAGTAATCCCCCCCCTGGTAGTGCCCCCAGTAGTAATACCACCCCTGGTATTGCGCCCAGTATTAATCCACCCCTGGTACTGCCCCAGTAGTAATCCCCCCCTGGTACTGCCCCAAGTAGTAATACTCCCCTGGTAGTGCCCCCAGTAGTAATACCCCCCTGGTAGTGCCCCCAGTAGTATTAATCCCCCCCTGGTACTGCCCCCAGCTTTACATTATGGGAGAGACGTCGTCATGACGACGTCTCTCCCGTTACGCACTGCGGGAGCCATCTTCCGGCAGCAGCAGCCGATGAGAGTCTGACAGATTCTCATCGGCTGCTGATTACAACAAACACACAGCTGCCGGCTCCGGCGGCTGCTCTGTGTTTGACAGTGTGTAGTGCTACACACGCGGTGCAGCTGTGTCACAGAGACACAGTCTGCACCGCAGCCCGCATGGTACGCTACTCAGCTGCGTACCATGCGGGCATCACTCGAGTATAATCCGAGGGGGTGCTTTTTCAGCACAAAAAATGTGCTGAAAAACTTGGCTTATACTCGAGTATATACTAGTTACAAATCTTCTGACTCTTTGTGTTCAGTAAACCTTGTGTGCTGTTGGTGTACAGTACTGTAGTTATAATATTATAATTAATAATCTAATAATATTGCTGCCAGTACATAGAACTAAAGACTTGTGTGTGTGTGTGTGTGTGTGTGTGTGTGTGTGGCCTTGAGTAGAAGAGTGCATGCAATGTTTTGTCTCATGCTGGCTTTAAGTTCGAATCTGATTGTAAAGAGTGAAGTTGCAACATTACATTCCTTCATTGTTATTATATTCATTCTCTCAATCAATAAACTGCTTTTCTCATTCCTGTTCTATTTCTGCTATTCCACAAACAAGATATTTCAGCCTGTGGGCTATGCATGGTATATGGCATTGGATGAAAACAGCTGTAACATGTTTTATACCTGATGTAGGCAAACTGTCCCAGCAGTCCCTCTTAGGGCTCCTCAGCTGTTGGTGAAATACCTTTTTTTTCAGATCTGCAGGAGCTTGCTGGCACTTCTAGTTCTATGACAACAGGAGAACTGCAGGTTGCTAAAGCCCCCTATACTCTGTATCTAAATTCCAATTATTTATTTGTCTAATTATATTTTGTTCATCTTTAAAATATTTAGGGGTCGGTTTAATTTGGTGCGAGCCAATGTAAAGTGTCGTTATTAGAGTTTCCATGCTCCGGTCGCATCTCAGCAATCCTTTCTCACCCCGGACTTGCAGATTTTTTTTGTACACAGACCTATGGGGCTGTGAACAAAAATCAGCGAGTCCGTGGATACCGTAAGTGCAGTTATGGCCACACTTACTTGCGCTGCTAGCAGACTTGCTGCTAATTGAAATTACCCCAAAATGTTTACAATATGGTCAGGAATGCAGACTGATATTGGTGTAATAATTTGAATGTGGGACCTTACAGCTCACATACAGATGTGTCCTCATACATCTAGCCTCAATATGCCACGCAGTGCGACTTTCCTGGCGTGAGTGAGCCGCCAGGTCCTGTGCTACTCTGCTAGCATTAGGTGTCTTTTTGCCCAAAAAATCATCTAAGTCGCAATGCAATGTGATGCGACTAGGATGCACCAGTAGACACTGCTGATTATTTGATATGTAACACTTGTATATCTGTGTGCACCTGAGTCTGTATATGAAGCAAAAGCTGCATCTGCTGCATCATAGCACTTCGTATACAGATTCAGAGACTCAAGGCCCCCATACACAGAGCGATATGCACTTCACGATGCAACTTGCGATACGACTGACGACATATCGGACGGTCCTCACACACTGTGCGATCGGGTGGCCGACCGCCCGATATGCCAGCACCCCCTCCCCCACCGGCATAGCGCTGCATTGGATCGTACATCGCATCCCCAGATCAAGTGAACATGCAGTAAGATCTGGAGGTGCGATGTACGATCCCACGGGAGCTCGCACTGGACGATATCATGCCCACACACGGTACGATATAGCAGCAATATCGTACCAATCCGTCGGATTGGCTGCTATACTGCACCGTGTATGAGGGCGTTCAGTTGCATTTTCGGAAAATGAAAGATGCAAAAAAGACATAAGTGGACATATTTATTAATATTCATTTTACTAAAATATTGTGAAAATATTTCACACCCTTTCCACATTATTTTAGTTTCACCTAAATGTACTAAAGGGCAATTGTAGGAGAATTTTTTTTTTTTAGTAAGCAGATCGCATTTCCCATTACAATTATGGCAAGTGCAATGTAAAGATTTACTAATTTGAAATGTAAAAAAAACCCACAGGAAGCCTTGTTATAATAATGTCACCTAGAGATGGCATTATTAGGGCTTTTTCCCATTTGAAACCTCCTGTTCTGCTCTGACAGGCAGAGCAGAGTTGGGACCTGGTGCCTGTGATCAGCCTTGTGTTTCTAAATATACCACAAACTGATTACCATTAGAAAAAAAAAAATGTTAAGAATAATCCCACCAGCACCCAGGGAACTATTGATCGGTGATACGGTGAGCTCCTCTGTGCCTCTGTGCTCAGCTTGCCGCCTGGACCCTGCTCTGTGATCCTCGGTCAGCTGCTCTGTGCTGAAAACTGAGATGCTGGCAAGTGTTAGCTTAGCTCTGTCCCTGCATGCGATATTTCATACATCCTTGTGATGTATTCAAATATCGCAATGTGCTATTGGGTGAATTTCATATCCCGTCCGCATCTGAGATATGGATTGTGATAAATATGTCCCATATTATGATACATTATAAACTTTTTTTTTTTTTTAGCTATATTAAACATTTTAGAACACTTCTTACAGGACTTCACAGTCCTAATGTTCACCCATGACTGCTGGTTTGGAGGGGGAGATGGCTGGGTTACTATCAGGATGGCAGTGACTGTATCCTGGAGAGAGAAGGGAAGCCGCAGACTATCTTCCTGTAAGAACCTGTAAAAGATCGCCCCCTCAGCTTTCCTTACCACTGGTCAATGTCACCAACAGTAATATTGTGAGAGGATGATCACATCTCACATAAACTAACAGGAGACCAGAACAGCTAAATGAGTTATGGGAAAGTGGAAATAAACAATGGCATCTTTACAGAATGGCAATCTATGCTAGTAGATTTCCAAGCACCATAATATAAACTAGATAAAGTCCTATACTAAGAATATTTTTATACAATAAACCTTAAATTTGATATACAGTATACAAAAGAAAAAAAATTTAATGTTATTGTCCCTTTAATGTAGGAGATCTTAAGTTATCAGTTATCGTACTTAAATTATTTGTGCATGTTATCCAGCAACCACGCACATACTTCTAAAGTCTTAATCATTAGAAAATGTCTCATGTTGTTATTAGGGCTAATGTTCCATTCAAACTAAGCAATCCACTAATTAATTTTCATCTAATGAAGACATTCATTGCTAGTCTGATTATTATTGCAACACTGTTTGAGGGCATTTTACTAATAAGTGTTGTTTAACACCAGGCTGTTCAGCTTAGAGGGAAGAATAGTTTCCCGTCATATTGCAGAATCTCCAGCTTGCTTGGCATTATAAGAGTAGCAGATCTAACTGTGCTATTCCAACATATTTACATGTTTTAATACACAAGCTTTATTACTGAACCCTACTTTTATTGTCAAACCACTTCATGTGACAAATTAAATTCCAGTTTTGCAGAAATCCGTAAAAGGACTGAATTGAAACATTGCAAAGCTCTGTACAGTTGCAGTTGAGGTTGGCTAACTTAGTTACCTTACCCTCTAGGCGCTGATAGTCAATGTTCTGTGTCTATTGATTTTGGTAAGGGAATAGTTGAGTTACACTATACAGCATTCTTGTTTCTGCAATTTAACCAAACGCTATATCATTTCACTTACAGCTATGTGTTTTTCTCTGAACAGTAATCTTCACGTTGTTTTTACATGTTTGTATTGTGGATAATGATCTAGATTGAGAAGCTGTCGATCTTTCCTCTCATCCAGGTAATAAGTGTGGAATGATTTATTTCTGATTATGGAATTTATAAAACTAATCAGCAAGGCAGCGACTATTGTATACAAAAGGTCAGGAAGATATTTTTCATACAAACAGATGGAGTTTCCCACACAGAAACTTGTGCCTGACTGTGTAATAAGTCATTTTGAACTTTATATTGAAACATATTTATCTGTTAATAGTAGAATAATGAAGCACATCTTGCACTCAGTAGCCTATGTAGGAATCAGATGCTTTCAGTTTTGTGCAGCTTAATATATTAGCAAGGCAGGAAAGTGGTGATGTGGAGGTAGATGCTGATGGTGTAGCTGGCAGAATCAGGGTATTCCTGGTAGAAGACAGAGGGCCTGATTCAGACCCGCTCGCGAGCACTGAGCGCTCGCAAGCGGCTCAATGGTGCCCTAGTGCGCATGCGCACGACGGAGAGAGCTCCGACGTGCGCATGCGTGAGACCCGGATAGCGACAGTCAAGCTGTCGCTCCGGGTCTCGCACCAAAGGGGGCGTGCTGTCGATGGTGAGTGACAGCACGCCCCTTTTGGTGGGCGTGCCGGGGGCATGGCTGCCAGAGGTGTTCCCATGGGAACGCCTACTGTCTGGGTCCGGCCCCACTGACATCACTAGTGATATCAGTGGGAGTGATTTTGGCTCTGATAGAGCCAAAATCACTCCAGGGCTTGCGGTCACCGAGACCCTACTGCAGGGTCTCGTCGCAAGCCCGATGGTCGCGATGGTCTTGACCATCATCATGGATGCTCGCATAAGCTGTGGGTGGTAACCCACAGCTATGCGAGCGTCCAGGAGGATGCTCCAAAAAAAACCAAAAACGCCCTGATTCAGAGCGGTCGCTCGTTCAGAGCGTCCAGCTCTGAATCAGGCCCAGAATAGGCACAGCGAGACACCTTGTTTTGAGCCCACATGCAAAAAATTAATCTGTGTTGCAGGACAAGATATTTAAATGAACTTCAAGGTGTGAGAATTGCATGTTTATTGGGCAGTGCACCTGGTTTAAGAGGTGGCTGGAGAACAAACCTCCCTTGAAGGTGTTGGAGATTGGCCAGTCAGGCCCATACTGTTGATTATACTTTTTTTTTTTTTGCACCTTCCAGATGTAGTTTTATGGGGAGCACCTTTATAATACATTTGTGTTTCAAATTATAAATGTGCCACTTGAAAATTAAGACTTCTTAGAGTCATGAGTACTTTAAAATACAATCGAACATTTAGAATTTGAGAAAAATGAAAAATAAAGGCTGTAAATAAATAATGGTTCGGCCAAAAGTGATAGCAAATAGAACTTGAAATTATGATTTTGTTTGTCATCATGCACATTCCATTTAAGGCATACAATTGCTGCAGCTTCTAGTGTATTTGGTTAGAAAGGGTCCTTAAGAACAGACATTTGCATTTAAACTGGGAAACTGACGTGTTGTGATATAGTGGTCACACACTGTACTTCTCATTTCTCCCTGAATGTTATTCCTGACTCCCTGAAGAGTCTAGCAATCTACGCGAGGACGGGCTGGGTGTACAGAATACAGTGATGACATCATCACTCTCTGCCACCATTGAAGAAATACTGGGAAGAGGAATAAGGGGGTAAATCTTCTTTCCAGTACAGGCTACATGATGGCTTATATGAGTGGCTGTGTCTCCAAGGTTGCTATGAACTGCATGAACTTGGTGAAAAGGGAGAGAGTTGGGGGTCAATTAAGATGCTAGAAAATAATAAAATGCATCACATTTTTAATGCACAGTATTGCCTTATGATCAAACATGTTGCGTTGTCAGACAGAGTAGTACATTCACTCTTTAGCACCACGCCCATAGGTGTAGCTTTCACAATCCTGCCTGAAATGTGTTTTTTTTCAAAAGTAGGCAAGAACAGTATGTTACACACCAGACCGTAAGTTATTGGGTTTGACAGTGTCTGGTGCCCTGTTTGTTCCCCCATTCTGTGCCCCACATCACTCGCCCCGTCTTTGTGCCCCGACGCCTAAGAAGCGCCAGCCCTGGTGTCTCCCTTATGGCTCCTGCGTCTTCATCTCCTGGATGCGACCATCTTGCCGATGATGTAAAGCCACAGGTAGCCAATCCTCTGCTGCAGCTCCAGATCTCCTGACGCAGCCAGACCGTCCAGCACTGTCAGCTCCCTAGTTAAACCACCTGAGGGGTGTCAAAATGTATACAGTTACGGAGTCCATTGTAATATGTCTGGTTAAAGATTAATATTTAACTTTTTAAAACTATTTATGCTTTTTTAAAACTATTTATGCATACTGCAAAACGGAATCAGTATTCTATCCTGCCGGATGTCAGCCCAATGCCGGAAGCTAGAAAGGACCAGATCCCAACAGGGTAAGTATCTAATCTATCCCTAACCTTTTTCCCCCCTCTAACCCTCCCTTAGGGGTGCCTAACCCCAACCTCCCCCCCCCAAGTGTCTAACCCTAACCTCCCCCAAGGGGTGCCTAAACCTAACCCCCCCTCCCCGCACCCTAGCCCTAACCCTCCCGTGAGGGTGCCTAAACCTAGCCTCCCTCCAGGGGTACCTAACCCTAACGCCCCCCTAGCCTAACCCTAAGTCCCCCCCAGGAGCCCCTAATTTAACCCTCCCCCCCCGCGGCTGTCTGCTGCCACCGCCCGGCTTAATATTGTTCGGTATGCCGGGTGTCGGTCTCGCAGCGTAGGGCTAATGATAGGCGTCAGGATTTAGACGCCTAACATTGGTACCTTGCCAGGATATGACAGCCGGGAAGCCGGCGGTCGGCATTTCGGTAGTCTGCTCCCTGACTGCATACCCTGCAAAACAGCTAGGTAAAAAGTGCATGATACTATGGGCCTGATTCAGAGTTGGGAATAGAGAGAGAGATAGCACTTAACTGTTCACTTGGGCAAACCATGTTGCAATGCAAGTGGTGTAAATACATACATTTTTTTGCATGTAGTGTAAATACTGGCTGCTTTTGCATGTAGCTTACAAATACTGCACAACTTTATTATTACACTGCACTTTAGATGTCAGTTTGGACACGTCCCTCCCAAATCTAAATCTCTCTGCACATTTTAAATCTGCCCCACCTGCAGTGCAGCATGGTTTCACCAAGATGATCAGTTGAGAGAGAGATCTCTCTCTATTCCCAGTTCTGAATTAAACCCTATGTACTATGATATGAGTGGTGCTCATGGTGTAGCTGACCATGGTGCTGAAATCCAGACAGCCGCAGTGTCAACTGCAAAACATGTCCCGGAGGTTTGCACATCCAGAAATGATTCAGTGTTAAGATTACGAACTGTCGAGAAACCACACTTAAAATAGAATGTAAACCCCTGATTTATCAAGTTGCATTTTTTAAAAACGCCATCAAACTTACCAAACGATGTTAATAATAATACATATAATTCATTAATTTTGACAGGCAAAATTGAGAGAGATATCATCCAGTTGAGCTTTGGAGAATTTTGATAGCTTTCACTAGACATAACTCGACTGTGACCGAAATACACAAATAAGCAAAAATATAAAACAATAATAATAATAATAATAAAAAAAAAAAAATACAATCACACCACATTCGCACACAAAAAACACACAGGAATAATAAAAAAACAGAATATAATGAAACACACATACAAGACCGCTTTTCAAAAACTCACCACTTAGCTATGCAGTAAGGCAGATGCCGATATACCTTGCAGATATATAGCTAAATCTGCCTGTGTGTACGGGCGACCCGCTGACCAACCCTTATGCTGGCCGCAGGAACCAACAGTAATCAGTAAATGTGTATACACAGTTCTTTTGTGCAAAACTCTTAACAAATAGTTATATCAGTCGGCCGGCATTCCTTAATTTAGGTGTGCAACCAGCTTAAAACACTGAAAAAAAACCCTGTTCTATTCTATCACAGCTTTCTAAGATAATAGAATGGCAGCTGAATCTGTCATTGTTTTGTATATAGATGCTAATAATACTAGGAAGAAATAAAGTGGAATTATTATTTTTCTTTTTAAAGTAAAAAATTGTAGGACAGACATAACATAATATATAAGTAGTGGGTAACTTATTTATCCCTGTTTGGCAGGTTTTCAGTATTTGGAGAACACCAAAAGATATAAACCGATGATAGCACACCTTTCTTTTACCTTCTGTTTACTATCTAAGTGATCTTAAATCTACCATGTAATCTGGATGTTTCCTGCGTAAGCACCACTTCATAGCCTGGATATCCACAATCTAGCTTCCATAGCTTGGATATCCACAATCTAGCTTCCACAATCCATACACACACTGACATCATGGAGGGCGATGGTGGAGAGAGCTCTAATTACCGCACTTAGGGGCCTATTTATCAACAAGATTTATCATACGTAATGAGTTTTAAAACTGTACATGAAAATGGTGCTCCAGCCAATCAGCTCCTAACTGTCTTCTGTTTGAAAAATGACAGTTGGGAGCTGATTGGCTTGAGCACCATTTATCATACGCAATGAGTTTTAAAACTTGTTGCGTATGATAAATCTCGTTGATAATTGAGGCCCTTGGTTAGGATAGGTAGTATATTTTATTAGATTTTTTTTCTGTGAGCAAGGATATTAAAACATACTACTATTAACAGTTAATATACTATACCTACAGTATGTTGCTCTCAGGGCTATCTGTTTTTAATTTTGATGTCTACATACCTGGGGAAAAATTTCTATGAATGTTCTCTTGATTTTTATGTAATCCTAGCCACAAAATCTGGTAAGGCTAACATTATCCTCCTGATACTGTAACATTATCCTCCTGATACTGTGACAATTCACCTTTCAGATGTAATCTTTAACATAGAAACACATACTCAGGCAGAAATGTTTGTCTATTATTTAAGATGGCAATTTAGAGCAAGTTTATCTATTTATTGTTATTTAGGATGCATATAGCATTATTTGGCAAGTAAAATATAGCAGGACTGGTCAATTAATAAAAGAAAATATAATAGAAGCTAAATGTTTATCTGTGCAGATTGTTGTGGTACTTTATTTAATCAGTGATCTGGGGGCAATCATTGATGGAAATGTACAGTATGAGGAAGCAATATGCTATAATTGCAGTCTGCATCTGTATGAAATGTATGTAGATTTGTTACTGTCTGTAGGTCTTTTAAAGTTATATTATTGTAGATCAGAAGAATTATGGAATAATTACTGGCTTTAAGATGATCTATATTCATTTATTTTTGATTGCATTCTCCCAATTGGTAATACAGCAGGACAATAATAAAACAAATTATGTCTGCTGCTTTGTGGCTCACACACATAACTTGCAAATTCTATTTGGGCCACATCTCCTTAAGCTGGAAATACAACTGACCTTTGTAGAGTAAAGTAAAAGAGAAGAGGACTGATGCACATGTGAATGTAGGCCTGTTGTCGGAGCGTTTCTTGCAATTGTTCACACTGCACATGTTCTGGGACCGAGCATACGCAAGTAGGGGTGATGCATAATTGTACATTTTTAAATTGCATCTACAGTAGACTTCTGACTGAAGAGACATAACTGTTCTTTAACCAGGAGTCTGTTCAGTGTGGGCATGTTGTCACAACTGCACAGGTGTATGTGAGTACAATTATACCTGTTTTCAGGCATCTCTTTTGCAGCTAGTGTCTAGTACAGGGTAGATGTAAGTGATGCACTGATGATGATAGCTACTAGCCAAGTGTATACATAGAGAGCAGTCGCATCACATGATACATACATCTCCGAATAGGGCGCATATTTACATTTGTTCCTTGCACAGAGTTCGGGAGCAACATAAACCCAATTTACTTCCAACTTTGCATAAGGCCCAGTATGTTTAGATTTACCCTGGCCTGCACTATCTTACCACTGATTGATTTATTACAACAGATTGTGACACACTGAGCTGTCCAACTGTGATGCAAACAACATTGCTAGGTACTGTTTTTCTGCTACCTTATAGCTGAAATATAGTTTATGTAAAGGATCTGGGATTCCATAGAGCATGTCCTTCATCACCATGTCCTTCATCACTGTTTTATTAGATCCCAATGGTAGACTTAACGATATAGTAAACCACCCGTGTATAACAAGTCCAGCAACTGGCAGGGGAGAGTTCCCAAGTGGCACGATGGCAGAATCCTGAAAATACACCGTTCCCCAATAAAGTCCTGATGGCAAGAGTACCCTGACCAGAGTATTCCCTCTTAGGTCAGTATTTCCCAAAATGAACATCTCAGACTATCCCTGGGGAAACCATTTTATATCCACCTCAAACCACTAAGAGAACTGACAGCCCCTGTCAGTAGGTACACTCTGATTGGTACTGGACTATCTGTGGCCAGACCACCTCACCTACCATAGCTGATATCAGGAAGGTAATCGACCTGCTGTGAGGTCTCCAACAAGTCCAGTGATGAACAATGGGCAGGACACCTGCATGATTGTTAATGTACTTTCCATCTGCTTTCCTCCAGCCATGCTGAATGTTAACCTGTAAAGTGCTCTTTAAAGTCTATGTTGATAAAACCTCTCAGCACTTCCAGCTAGCGAAATAATGTCCAAGTCGCTATCTTGTTCCTTGTCACCCACCTGGTGACTTTGTAATATTAATCCAACATGGAAAACGTAAAAACATTGGCAGGATACGTCACACATATAATATTAACCCCTTGTTCCCCTGTGCTTATCACCTGGTAATTAACTGTATATCAAGCTGGCTGGGGAGGCGGTTCCAGCTGAAATGACCTTATTATTCGTGTCTGGCACCTTGCTCTCCTCAAAGTTTATATGTAAGTTTCTTTAACAATTTGGGCAATGGAAGTAACGAGTAGAGCTGAGTATAGCTGTTAAAGTAGTAGTATAAATGTAGTATGTTTCCAGACGTCAACTAAGAAATGATGAAATATTTATATTTTTAACATTGCTTGAAGTGTGTTTCAAATTGTATCAAATCTTCCCCCTACCCCCTCCCTTATCCTAGTAAAATATTAACTACAATAGCCAAGCAACATCAATAGAATTCTGCATTTTAAATTAATGGCAGCCTTCTATCTTTTCATTTACAAAACACTGAAGACTGACAGCTTGAGTCCTAATTAATAGCAGAAAAGAAAATGATATATAAGCTAGAGCTAGTTAAACCTAATATAGTATATCCACAGTACCCAAAGGGCAGTGTGCATAGGAAGGGTTAACTGTCAGCTGCTGTACCATTCAGACATAGAGGTGAAAATGAGCATCCGGAGGGTAATCAATTTAGAGATGTCCTAGCTGCTGCCTTGCAGGAAATGTTGCTGGATTGCTGTCCATCTAATTTGTACAAATCAAAGCAACAATTACAGGTCTATTTGTTAGGTCTTTATTGCTCTTTATGCTTTGAGTACAATTCAGCATCTTGGTATTCTTCACTCTTTGCTTAGAAAGATGTACCGTAAATGCCAGCATATTTATCAGCCTTCCATATGTGGTTTTTAGCTGCTAATATTTCCATTAACCTTTTTGTATGAGTACACCAATTTATGTTGCTTAATCACATTTGCAATATAGGGCCTGATTCATTACCGATCGCAACTGCGATTATGCGCGCAATCGGCCGATTGTTGCCTTCTGCGCATGCATAGCATTGCGAGTGCACAAACCAGCCACTGCGATCAGCACTGCAATCTCACTGACTACGCAGACCCATCGCAGAGTGATTGACAGGAAGTGCTGTTTGTGGGAGGTGACGGGGTAGGGGGGGTGGCGAAACGCAGGCGTGCCAGTGCATTTGAACGCCATTGCAGGGACATGCATAAATTATCCCCGGCGATGCCATATGCATCTTGAGTACTTATAGCGTGAGACTGTGTGCGTAATACTATTGCAGTCGCAGTTGCGATCTATAATAAATCAGGCCCACAGTTATATTTATGACTTACTTTGCATCATTTCGCTTTTGCATATTGAGTTTATCATTAATTTACAAAAAGGATAACAGAAACTTGTAGGATGTATTAAAATGATTAATATATTGTTTAATTGGCTAGTATATCATCATTTTGCAAAATGAGAATAATAGAGACACACTAAAACTGTATGGAGCCTGATGCAGGGAATGAATGCAGCACAGTAGCGCAATGGCTAGCTTTGTTACCTTACAGCACCGGGGTCACTAGTTTAATTCCAATGCTCCATCTGTGTGGAGCGTACATGTTCTCCTTGTGTTTGTGAGGGTTTCCTCCTACAGTGCAAATAATAAACTAGTACATTAACTGACTGGACAATATTATTTGGATTCGTGGTAATGTGGTTGGGAATATAGATGGCAAATTCCAATGGGGTAAGGACTAATTTGAATGACCAAATTATTCTGGGTAAAGCACTGTATGATATATGTGTGCTATATAAATTACTGTTAATAAATAATGCCCCAATAGCCACATTATAAAATGCTTAGAAAGAAGTACATGCAATTCCATATGCAGTTACTGCTATACAAATATCCTGGAAAACCGTAGATCCCATGCCTATGTTTTCTATAATGAAGTTACATAGTAGATATAATAATGCTTTAGAACATATCTGAACGGGTTAAGCTCCTGTAGCAAATAAACTAAACACATCTCCTAGGGCCAGAATTTTTAACATATGTTACTATTCTTATATTATCTGTAGCATTATCCCCAAATGATGGGTGTACCAAAATTAAATAAACTGTAGGCACAAGAGTTGAGGAGTTATCAGGTTTATCTCTCCCCTAATCTCTTTTTATACATATTGGAGAATTTAATTAGTGAGCGTTTCTACTGTAGCTACACAACATTCAATTAAAACTGGCAGCTCCAAGGAATACAGAGAAAACAACATTGTGTTTCTCTCCCTGGAGTGAACTGGTCGGATCCTTGAACATGATATGAATGAGGGAACACTGTGACACATTATCAACCACGGTGTTATTATTACACACTGTTCTGCATAATTTTTACAGAGATATATTTATCGAAAAATTCAATGTTCTAGTATACATTAACAATAATCATGTACAAAAGCAAAGACAAAAAATTGAGGAAGGGGGATACAATAATACAAATGGCAAGCTCCAGGGGGAGGGGTTACAATAAAATGTGCTTCATAAAACATTTTAAAGATGTAACGGTCGTACAAAAGCATTTCTCTAAATCAGGCCCAAAGGTCAGCTGTTTCTGTTGCATTACCTTGCAGTTTTCTTGCTTGTATTCTACTGGGATAGCCATGATCCGCAAGCAATTTTCAGAACATCTCATTGGTAAATCCAGCATTATATGCACCTTGAAACAGTGTCAAGAATATAAATCAATAAGTGAATAAATTGTGACACAACAGGGATCACGGCTTCCCTCCATATTTGATGGCAAGACGAAGAGAAAACTTGTCAGGGAAGTTACCAAGTGGCCTACAGCTACAATATAAGAGCTGTGATCCAGTTGTGCAGTGGTCGGGGTATACAGTACAGGGTGGGGGGTAGATATATGTTGATGGGTGTTGTTGTCTTTGCCTTAGATATGTTGGCTGCTGTATGTTTTGTTATT
Organism: Taudactylus pleione; assembly: GCA_031769625.1. Taxonomy (NCBI): domain Eukaryota; kingdom Metazoa; phylum Chordata; class Amphibia; order Anura; family Myobatrachidae; genus Taudactylus; species Taudactylus pleione. The sequence continues at coordinate 9,152,865 of JAUIMM010000015.1, read as the reverse complement.
TCCACTGTAACTGTCCCGGCACTTATTGTATGATGGTTTTACAGTAACTTGGGTCTGTATTAAATTGACTTGGTTTGGTGTTGAGCACTAGGGGCCTGATTCAGAGCCGTTCGCAATTTGCGGTCGTTCGTTCAAAAACAAGGGGTGGCTATTCAAATGATCCGTTCGCAAATTGCAGTCTGTTCACACCTCTAAGTCTAAACGAGCGAGCAAAACATACGCTCGTTTATTTGTTAAAAACGCCCCCTGGCCGCTCGCACCATACGTCATGTCCGCTATTTATTAGATTAATCGAGTACATCGACCAGCGTCTGAACTGCTCGCTATTCTTGTGGTTGGTTTTTGCTACCACAATCTTGCGAGCAGTTCTGGCTACAAAATAACCCAGTGACGTGGTCAATGACGCTGCTGTATTAATTATGCACACCCATAAAACGCCCGTTTTGACCTTTAAGCACGCCTGCGTTCGGATCTCCACTCCCCGTTTTCAAGCACCTTCCCCTGTTACCACCCACATACGCCTCATTCTGTCCCTCAAAATAGCAGGCATTCGCTATATTGCGAGCACATGAATTTCGGCCGCACTGACTGGTTCGCGCATGCGTATAACGATCCGTACGCAAGCGCAGATCTGCGAACATCGCTCGGAACGAGCGTACTGCCGCTAGCGAGTGGCTCTGAATGAGGGCCTAGGTTCAATATATCACTGGGACACGTAGGGCCCACTGGGGGAATGCGGTGGTAGGGGCCCATACTTTAGGGGTATCGCCAGCCACTAGCGGCATTATTGACAGCCACCACAGAGGCTTGGCTAACCATTCGAGAGTACATGGTCTGGGCCTCTTTATAAATATATATAGTAAATACTGCTAGTGCATGCCTGATAATGTACCTAACTGATAACAGCAATGCACTGTAATACATCATTGTCCTGGGAATGCAGTTTAATATAACATATGTATAATAATTAGGCACAATAGAGTAAAAATTTATCATTTGAGTACACAGTCTGCATCCTGTTTCTTAGAGGAGGGGACCGGCCTTCAGGCAGTGGGGCCCACTGGGGACTTCCCCTGTACCCCTTTGGGCCAGTCCAACCCTGTCTAGGTTATACCTTCGTTACCCTTTCTGTGCAGATATACATTTGCTGGAAGATTGACCAATTATAGGACCACCTGCAACCCTGGGCCTGTGTTGCAGGTACCTGCATGGTGCCTTCAAGTACTCTGTGTGATGACTTGATTGTTTACGGAGAGACCGTATTAGTTTCTCCTTTTGATATTGTTCTCAATAGGGGTTGCCTATTAGCTCTCATGGACACTAAGGGGTAGATTTGCTAAGCCTTGGAGGGAGATAAAGTACCAACCAATCGGCTCCTAACTTTCATTTTTCAAACACAGCATGTAAAATGACAGTTAGGAGCTGATTGGTTGGTATTTTATCTCTCTACACTTTATTTCTTTGCAAGGCTTAGTACATCTCCCTATGGGTACCTAAATACCACTAGGCCATTCTTCTTTTTTTCATGTTGAAACTATTGCACTGGGACTCTGTATTGTTTCTTATATTTTCATATTTATTTCCATATATTTTTCATATACAGTATGTGCTGGGATCATGTTTTCATTGTGTGCGTCCAGTCTCATGTCATATTTATTGGTTTTTAATGTCTGTTTTAATGTTGGGTTGTTGAGTGTGTAAATCTTACAATTTCTCATAAATAAACGGAAAAAAAAAACCTGCTGCATACATTTCTGGCAATAATTGGTCACTTCCTATCAGATTGAGAAGGGCATAGAGGTTAGCACAGACAGGAGAAGGGCATAGAGGTTAGCAAAGACAGGAGAAGGGCAGAGAGGTTAGCACAGACAGGAGAAGGGCATAGAGGTTAGCACAGACAGGAGAAGGGCATAGAGGTTAGCACAGACAGGAGAAGGGTGGAGAGGTTAGCACAGACAGGAGAAGGGCATAGAGGTTAGCACAGACAGGAGAAGGGCATAGAGGTTAGCAAAGACAGGAGAATGGCATAGAGGTTAGCAAAGACAGGAGAAGGGCAGAGAGGTTAGCACAGACAGGAGAAGGGCATAGAGGTTAGCAAAGACAGGAGAAGGGCAGAGGTTAGCACAGACAGGAGAAGGGCATAGAGGTTAGCACAGACATGAGAAGGGCAGAGAGGCTAGCACAGACAGGAGAAGGGCAGAGAGGCTAGCACAGACAGGAGAAGGGCAGAGAGGTTAGCACAGACAGGAGAAGGCCAGAGAGGTTAGCACAGACAGGAGAAGGGCATAGAGGTTAGCACAGACAGGAGAAGGGCAGACAAGGGAAGGACAGAGAGAAAGGTGTAGATAGTTATATCATATAGACAGACAAAGAAAGAGGCTTGCTCAGATTGGACAGGGCAAAGTCAGAGAGGCTGGTATAGACAAGGGAAGGTCATAGAGACTGGTGCAAACAGGGGAAGAGCAAAGAGGCTGATACAGTCGTGGGAAAGGCAGGGACAGGGCAGGGCGGTAACTAGGGGAGTTCGAGCGGTGCTGCCACACAGAGTGCAGGGCTTTGTGGGCAACACCATCGCTGTCCCATGTCCCATGCTTCTAATGCACTGCATCCAGTATTGCTGCAACAATGCCACTCGGAGCATCCTTTGGACCAGTGCTTAAAGTGGTCCTAGAGAAGTGGTGGAACTCACCACCCCCCTTCGGAGCTTCTTTAATAAAAAAAACATTGCATGCTGGGAAAAGGGGCGTGGTCTCAAAAGAAAGGGGCGTGGTCACACAATAGTATTGCCAATTCAAATTACGCCACACAGTAGCACAATCTTATTCACATTACACTGCACATAACATAGAAACGTTTGACGACATATAAGAACCACTTGGCCCATCTAGTCTGCCCCATTTCATTTGTCCTTTTGGCAACTTCAACCTTATTTGCTCCTTACGTCTGTCTTAAGGATATTCTTATGCCCATCCCAAGCGTGTTTAATTTGTTCCACTGTCTTAGCTTCAACCACATCTGATGGGAGGCTATTCAGGATCAGAATCATCTTTATTGGCCAAGTATACAGCTGTATACCTGGAAATTAGCTCCAGTTTGCTGCACGCCACTTATCCACTACCCTTTCTGTGAAGTAATACCCTGATTCACATTACACCACAAAGTAGTGTCCCTTATTCATGTTATGACACACAGTAGTGCCCCTTGTACACCATGCTCACAGTAGTAGTGCTCCTAATACACCACAGTAGTAGTGCCCCTTATACAATGCCCACAGCAGTAGTGCCCTTTATGCAATGCCAACTGTAGTGCCCCTTTTGCAGTGCCCACAGTGGTAGTGCCCCTTTTGCAGTGCCCACAGTGGTAGTGCCCCTTTTGCAGTGCCCACAGTGGTAGTGTCCCTTTTGCAGTGTCCACAGTGGTAGTGCCCCTTATGCAGTGCCCACTGTGGTAGTGCCCCTTATGCAGAGCCCACAGTAGTGGTGCCCCCTATTTAATGCCCCCAGAAGTAGTAACCTGTAGAAGTAATGCCTCCAATAGAAATGTCCCCTGCAGTAATGCCCCCAGTGATAATGTCCCCTACGGTAATGCCCCCTGTAGTAGTGCCCCCAATGGTAATGCCCCCGTTAGAAGTAATGACCCAATAGTAATGCCCCCTGTAATAGTGCCCCCTGAAGTAATGCTCCATATAATAGTGCTCCCTGCAGTAATGCCTCCTGTAATATTACCCCCTGCAGTAATGCCGCGCACACACACAAAGAAAACCACAATACTTACCTTAAGCCCTGCTCCTGCGTCCGCTGCCGTCCGGTCCGCTTGGCTGCTCCTCGGAACTATGGGAGAGACGCCATGACGTAGCCTCCGGCTACCGGCACTGTGGAGAAGGAGCCGGGCGTGTGCTGATAACAAAATCTCAGCAGGCGCTGGCAAATGGAGCCTCCCTGCTGCGCCGGGCTGAGGTGGGCCGGAGGAGGCAGAACTGGTTCCGTCTCCAAATTGTAGTTCCGGCCCACTTTAACCCCTGCTTTGGACGCTCCGGGCAATCAACCTGCCATCTGTACAGCTGCTCAGAGCGTCCTCAGGATGCTTCAAGCAGTGCTGCATTTCTCTGTGCTGGAGTATGTGCTCAGGGGGGGCGGGCCCGGGAAGAGAACGATCAAAATCCTTGTTACTGCACTGGCAGAGAAGCTGCTGCAGTCAGAAGTGATGGCATCGAGGCTGGTGCAGACAGGGGAAGAGCAGGGAGGCTATCGCAAACAGGTGAAGAGCAGAGAGGCTTGCGCACACAAGGGTAGGGTAGAAATGTTGGTGCTGACAGGACAGAGGGTAAAATAGACTGACACAGATGAGGGTACTAATCTTGATGCAGGAGATTGCAATGACACTTAATGGTTAATTAAGTGGCATTACAATTTCCTGTATCAAGATTAGCACTTAATTTTGTTTTTGTTCTCATTCGGCACGACTGATCTGACAGTGTCACAATGCTATATTGGAGGAGGAGAAAAGAAGACTCTTGGTTCGGGGTACTCTTATAACGTATATATGATTTAAAAAAAGTTTATTATTTTAAATTTAACTCTTTATTTGCATTATGGTAAAAGATACGATACAAAACATACTATAGATAACACAGATCACTTAGATGTACTCATTAGTACACATTATTTTAGGCTTCTTCTACAAGGAAGAAACTGTTATCAGATTATAGTAATGACAGTAACTTGTCAAATACTGTAGGTCACAGCTAATTATTTTGACTTAAGGTGCGTATACACGTAACAATTTTTCAACGATTTAACTATAACGACGTCGTTATCGTTCAATCGTTCAAAAATTGTTCAGTTTCTGAGTTATAACAATGAACGAAAATCGTTCAAGCACGCTCCCGTTTGTAGTTTGTAGTTCATTTCAGACTGTCCAACAGAATGATTTTCGTTAAAGGAAGGAACATTTTTCATTCATCGTTGTAAAAATCGTTCATTACACTTCAAAAAATCGTTCACTTTTCAAGGGAAAATCTGACAGTTAATCGTTGGTTACAAAATTGTTACATGTGTATGCACCTTTAATCTTGCACCAGCCTGTGTGGAGATATAGACTACATGTTTGGAAATGGTACAGTATACAGGCAAAAGAAATTCTTCAGTTTGCACTTATGATGTCCCGTTAGTGATATGCAACAACTGAAATGAATGAACTCACAGTTAGGTGGACAGTTCTGGAGTCACGGTGTTGCCGTTTATCCCGGGTTCACTGTGAACTGATGGGGTCTGCGCTGTAGATAGAGCGCATAGAGTGACGGATGTCTGTGCGGATGTTCACCAGATGGGTCCGAGCGTTCTCGGAAATGAGTGGGGATCGAAGTAATACAATCAGCTGTGCGGGAGTGCGGTATAGGTCCGGATAGGACGAGTGAGCAATCAGGAACAGTGACGGAGAGGTGCAGTCTCCCAGAGCGGGACCAAGGCACTCCACTCGTCTCCACGATACAGGCGCCATCCAAGAAAACGGCAGTGGCAGCTGGAGCAGCCGGGCACTCCGGTGTCTCTAGAAGTCAGGTAATGAAGAAGCCCTTAACGCGTTTCGTCACGCTCACGTGACTCTCTCAAAAGGTGTGGCTTCAGACCTCAGATATGCCTTATATGTAAATCCCAATCAATGATAACAGGTGGAAGAATTAGTTAATCAAATAGAAGGTATTAATTCTTCTTAAAGGGACATAAAATAATGATTCCATAATTAACGTTCACAGCCTGATATTACAGTCAAAGGAGTTGACTGACTGATACTAACAGAAGCAGTAAATAAAATGTATAAAAAAATTTATAAAAATAAAATGAAATGTAATTACTAATCATAACAAAGATTATATATATATATACATGTGTATATATTTAAAAAACATAAATTAAAAATATATATAGGAAGTATATGGGAAAAATAATAAAATATAATTACATAGATTCATTAAGAAGAAAAATCACAATGTCGATCTAAGAAGAAAAGGAAGAGCGTTATTAATATCTATTTAAATGGTCAAGAGTTCGTAGTGTAGTCATGACCATCCACTTCTAGTTAAACACAGTTAATTTAAAATAAATACAATTGATATACAATTGGTATTTAATAATATTCATATCATATACCCTACAATAATTAAAATAGTTGGTACACATAAACCAACTATACTTGGCGTTTGGTGTTCTATATTCATATATATTTAATAAGACTAAATGAATGTATAGAATTTGATCCCTATTATGTGTTGTGGATCTGTCTTGATGTACCCCTTTATGGGATACCCTTTGGAAAATAATTGACCTATGAGATAGATCATATTTCACTCTTTTCTTCTAACCCATCCCCCCCCTTTTTTTTCCTCCCTCTTTTTTAAGTTAAGTATCGACTGCTTTATACAATAGTCTGGCCCCATGGAAGGGTTTCTTTGTAGATCTGCTTTCTCTCAATATATAGATTTTTTTTTAATTATTATTATTATTTTTCTATATTAATATTTGATTGTCCCTTTTTTATGTGTATTGATTAAGATGTATTTTCCTTATTAAATATATATATGAATATAGAACACCAAACGCTAAGTATAATTGGTTTATGTGTACCAACTATTTTAATTATTGTAGGGTATATGATATGAATATTATTAAATACCAAGTGTATATCAATTGTATTTATTTTAAATTAACTGTCTGATTTAACTAGAAGTGGATGGTCATGACTACACTACGAACTCTTGACCATTTAAATAGATATTAATAACGCTCTTCCTTTTCTTAGATCGACATTGTGATTTTTCTTCTTAATGAATCTATGTAATTATATTTTATTATTTTTCCCATATATTTCCTATATATATTTTTTATTTATGCTTTTTATATATGTATATATGTATATATATATATATATATATATATATATACATATATATATATAATCTTTGTTATGATTCGTATTTACATTTAATTTTATTTTTATAATTTTTATTCATTTTGTTTACTGCTTCTGTTAGTATCAGTCACTCAACTCCTTTGAGTGTAATATCAGGCTGTGAACGTTAATTATGGAATCATTATTTTATGTCCCTTTAAGAAGAATTAATACCTTCTATTTGATTAATTAACTCTTCCACCTGTTATCATTGATTGGGATTTACATATAAGGCATATCTGAGGTCTGAAGCCACACCTTTTGAGAGAGTCACGTGAGCGTGTCGAAACGCGTTAAGGGCTTCTTCATTACCTGACTTCTAGAGACAACGGAGTGCCCGGCTGCTCCAGCTGCCACTGCCATTTTCTTGGATGGCGCCTGTATAGTGGAGACGAGTGGAGTGCCTTGGTCCCGCTCTGGGAGACTGCACCTCTCCGTCACTGTTCCTGATTGCTCACTCGTCCTATTCGGACCTATACCGCACTCCCGCACAGCTGATTGTATTACTTCGATCCCCGCTCATTTCCGAGGACACTCGGACCCATCTGGTGAACATCCGCACAGACATCCGTCACTCTATGCGCTCTATCTACAGCGCAGACCCCATCAGTTCACAGTGAACACCGGGGATAAATGGCAACACTGTGACTCCAGAATTGTCCACCTAACTGTGAGTTCATTCATTTCAGTTGTTGCATATCACTAACGGGACATCATACGTGCAAACTGAAGATTTGTGTCCTATTTAGGGAATACATTCAGGACTTGTCCACCAAATTGTGAGTGCATGCATACAAGTTGTTGCATATAACAAGCGGGATTATCCAGTGTGTAAATTGAAGAATTGTGCCCTAACATAGGGAATACTTTTAAACCTCCAACAGACTCTGTTGTGCCAAGGAGACTTACTACCTGTTTAAACAGAACTTTTGTTCATCCCCCTTTTTTTATCCATCAGCTAATTTTTTTTTAGGAAACGATACATTGTTTCCCACCATGGTTATATTTTGATACTACATATCTTTCCATCAGTGTTTTGTTTCTCATTGTTTGCTCTCACTATTCTACACGTGTAGACCTCCATATATACCTTTTATTTATCTGTGTTTTTATATATGTGTTTTATTGAGATCTCTATACCCTGACATTCCCTGTGGAATTTATTAATTTAACAGTGATTTATTATACTCCAGCAGCGCAAGTCTTCTTTGTTTCTTTCTGATTTCAGGCTTTGCATGCAGTTTCAATAAAGGTGTGTAGATTTTTTTTTTTTAATACTTTATTTTTGAAAAACAAAGACAATTTTTGTAACAAAAAAAAGTTCAGTACTGCACAGTAAAAGCCCAATAATACAGATCCATATTAGACTTATAGAAGACAAATAACAAAACAGAAATTATACAATAAAATCTAAAGTGCAACATATTCCACCATAGAATAATCACAGAAAAAATAAAACAGAAAGAGAGCGTTAAGGGGAAAAATAGGGGGGACAAGGGTGGGGGGAGGAATGCAAACAGACACTGAGTGCACCGATGTCGAAGACAAGTAAACAAAAGTATCTATAGGTTAAGATTGGGGAATTAGGGCTGCATATGAGGCCGAGGATTTAAAATCAATCCAACTAGACCATAGAGCAGTAAACTCCGAGTGTTTCTCAGGGCTGAGTACAGAATATCATCCATAGTCAAGACCACAGTGTTTCTTAAAATAATCTGACTATAATATAATCCATTGGACTGTAAAACAGGGTACACACCTTTTTTAATCAGAGGCTGATCGGGTAAATTTCACCAGCATGACCCCCATCAGCTACCGCAGTGCACCCACCGTACACGGTACACATGGAATGTAGTTTCTTTCCTGGCTATCAGGATGCCAACCTGTACACACTGAGCAGACATAGCATGTTGTGTATGTTCTACTATGGGATCAAGAGGTCGGGCCGACGTATATTAAACAGAACATAAGATGCGACCTTCCGATCCCGACCATAGCAGAAGCATTAAAAACCAAGTATTGTATAGGTGTTTATCCAGTTTTACTCAGAGTGGAGACATCTGGAATTGATTCCATATGCAGCAAAAGGGATCCCACAGAAAAACTGTGTCAATTTTCTGCATAAAAATAGATATTTCAGACAGTGACTCATTGAATAGAAGTTTCACACATTTAGCAATCATTTCCATCAATTTAGCTTCAAATTGTTAGTGTCAAAGCCAGTAATCATAGAGCAATTAGCATAATAAATGGGTAGAAGATAATTAAAGATTGAGAGCAGAGAAGAGAAGGCATCACAGTTCCGCTGAGATCTCTCTGTAGCTCCCAGGTCACAGTTCACGCTCAATGAACCGCATATCACAGCTGTGACTTAGGAAATAGCTGTAAGACATTTTACGCTTACTGTTTGCAAACTATAGTACCATCATTTCAGATTTGTAATGAGATTATAAAATAATGAAACTGTACTTAAAATGCTTATTTATAGGATGCTGTAATTAGAGATAAGTGACATATCCTAAATTGTTATGCCAAATATTTGCCCGATTCTGCTTTTCAAAGCAATTTTTTGCTTGTTTTCCTTTACTTATTATTATTTAACAGTATTTATATAGCGCCAGCATGGGTTGGGTACGAGATCCCGGCGGTCGGAATTCCGGCACCCAGAATGCCAACAGCGGCATTCTGACAGTAAAAATCCCAACACAAGTAGGTAAGTGCCCTAACCTCTAACTCACCTTTCCTGCAGCCTAACCCTAACCTCCCCCTGCAACGTAACCCTCCCCCCGCAGCTTAACCCTAATCTCTCCCCCTACGCAGCCTAACCCTAAGCCTCTCCCTAGTGCCTAACCTTAAACTTAACCCTTCCCCAACCCTATTACTGTCGGTATGTCTGGGGTCTGGAGGCGGATTACGACTGCTGTTGGAATTCTGGTGCCGGTATTCGGACAAGCAGCATCCTGACCACCGGGATGCCGACTACATCCTGCCAGCATAATCTATTGCGCTTTACAATTAGGAACAAAACAGTAATAAAACTAGACTCAGTATTAACAAACAGACAGTGAGGTAAGAGCAGAGCCGGGTTAAGACCCCACAGGCCCTAGACAAGATACTGATTTGTGGCCCCCTATTGATATGTATATGTAAAATATATATAAAGAGAGAGAGAGGCTAACTGACTAAAAAATGTGTGTCAGCGGCAGGCATTTATCTGTACCGCCTTGCCAGTAGTCTGACCAGGGGCGTATTAAGAGAGGAGGGGGCCTGTGGTCACTCACCGTCTGGTGCCCCCTCCTCTCTCCCCGGCTGCTGTCAGCGAACTGAAAGCAGCAGTAGACTCCAGGCACTAGAGTGTGAATGGAGTCTACTGCAAATGCGCAGTTCACCAGGAAAATGGCGCAGCAGACATTTTCCTGGTGATTTCCTACTGCGCATGCGCAAAATGCTGGGAAAATGGCCGCAGCGGCCATTTTGCAGGTGTTTTCAGCAGCGCTACTCTGTGGGACATCGGAGAGGTATGAAAAAAAAAGTATGGGTGCAGTGTGGTGCGGGCCCCCCTGAACCCAGGGGCCCGTGTGCACCGCACACCCTGCACCCATTATAAATACGCCCCTGAGTCTGACCCTGGGTGCTAGAAAAAGGGTGTCATGTGTCCACTTTTCCCTGTGCAGGCTATTTTCCACAAAATAATGAATTTTCAATGCTGATTTTCCTAGGATTCAGCCTACTCTTACCCCTAGATTTCCAAAAATATATGAACAAGTCAAAAAAGTGAAAGCTTGGAGTGGCATTTCTACCCATGTAAACTTATTGTCTGCAGGGGACCACATAACTTTTTTTGCTTCAAAATTACAGGAGCCCATTGTAGTAATAAAACTTTGGTGATATGTAGAAATTTTTTCTGAGTAAATATTAAGCCATAGAAAAAAAAATTCAGCTTTTCAATCATTCCACTGCTTTAGCTGACATAACATACATACAGTATCGTAATGTTATTAGGTTGTTGCACTACTGGTGCATTAAATATGTACTGATAAAGGCAGTTAAACAGTGGTAAAAGTATTAATATGATCAGTTATCAGTGCACCTTGCAGTCTAGGGCTCTATGGGTGCTGTCATGTACAAAAGTCCAAGCTCAGAGAGCTATACTGTGTAACAGCAGCAGGTGACAGTATGGTTTGGTCAATCCAATGCTGTGGACCGGCGCTGGATCGCAACACCGCCCTGCCTCCTCCAAGTCCCATCCTCCTCTGAGTCCCTGATCGCCATCCTTTCCCTTCTGAGTCCCACGCCGCTCTGAGCTGCACAACGGTATCTTTCCCCCCATCCGTCCCGCTCCCTCCAGGTCTTATAGGGCCATCCTGCCACCCTCAGAATTTTTCCCCTCCTCCCTCCCGTGAGGGGAAGGAAGTCATTATTCTTCTTCTTCTTGTTATTATTCTTATTATTAATATAGAGAAAAATGGCAAGAAAACAAATATCTTACAAATATGACAATGGCTGGCAGCAGGTGGGGTCCCCTAGGTCCCACCGGGCCATAGACCGTCACCTGTACTGCCTTGTTGTTGATCCGGCTCTGCTCACAAGTTTACAATCTATAGGGAAATAAGAATTTGATACCAGTATTATATGTGAGGATAAGTGCTATATATTGCTAATGGTCCAGCCAGATTATAGATGTTCTTGGTGGACTTTATGATCTAGTCACACAGCAATTCTGGCCTGGTGTCTGGTTTTGTCAGTGTAGAAGATATGTACAGTTATGTGTGAACTGTGTAGAGAGGAGGTAATGGGGTAAACTTAAGTGGTCGTAGTCCTATCACAACGAGATCAAATGGCAGGACCCTGTTCTATTTAATTAATGAAATATACATTTACAAATCTAGTGTGAAATAGCATTCTATTGTATTGTGACACTATAGCTGAAGTGAAAAAATGGAACAGCCTGTTAACAAACTTTTGGTATGAATTTGGCATTGTATACCTGTAAACCAAATTAACCAATTAAAGTCTACCTATCACTTTTGCATTAGTGTGCAAATTAAACTATTCACCCAGAGATATAAGGCACAAAGACTGAATATTGGTTTAGCTTTTACTGAAACCAATTTATAATAAATTGATAGGCTTCATTTTTCTATATATTTTTTTTTTCTGCCCATAAAATATCTAATTCCACTATGTGCAAGCAACTAGTTCACTGTAATATAGTGCAAAAGAGAAAATGGCAATTATGTTACATTCGGAAGTCTAATTATGTAGACCCCATGCTAAGTGAAAATCTGCATCATTGCTCTTCGTGGCAATACAGATTTTAGCAGCGTCGCTATCTAGTAACCATGAGATCTTTTATGGCTTTGCATTTCCCCCTATTGCCGTGTTACGTTACTGCAGAAAGCTTTGTTTTACCATGCTTGTTATATGTGGTGATAGCCTCATTGTCCAGCTAAAAAGTTGGAGAAAGAGGTTATCACTTTTTCATAAGTAAACCATAGTGGGCAAATATAGTTTTGCCCACTATGGTCATTAGTAATGTCAACCAACCATTCTGCCAGTTTAGGATGTGACAACTAGGGTGCATTGTTTTGTTTGAGTCTTAGGATATATTGGTTTACATTAAGGGGTAAATTTACTAAGATTTATGTTGGTCCCAATTTGTCCCGTATTTCAACTCGTATAGGATCGATCAAATACGACCGTTTTTTTCACTTTAAAATTCATTCATTTACCAAGCTCCCGGTTTTGATTGATGGTGTATTTGGTCTATCATGTCCATTTTGAAGCCCCGATTTCACCACCCGAATTTCTCACCCGATGTGAAATATGTGCAGACTGCTTGTTTATTTTTTTATATTTTAAGGGTTAATTTTATGAAAAAAATTGACGTAGGGTCCCCCCCCAAAAGCATAACCAGCCCCGGACTTGTCAGCCAGGCCTGGTTCCAAAAATTACGGGTTAACAAAACAAGTAGGGTCCACCGTAGTTTAGGAACCAGCTCCAGGCTGCAGGGCCAGTCCTGGTTTTAAATATAGGGGGGAAAAAATGCATATGGTTCCCCATATATTTAAATCCAGCAGCAGACACAAAACCACCTGGGGTGTAATGCCACAGTCTGGAGACCCTATTACCGGGTCTCCAGGGCCAAAGCATTCTCACCCCAAGTCAGTCAGGTCACGCCGGGGATCTCAGGGGAGGTGGGGACCCCATAAAAAGGTGTCCCTCTCCCGAACCCCAGGCTTGGTCTGAAGCTCGGGGCTCTTCCCCACACCCCTGGAGCAGTGTGTATGTTCTGTCTTTATTTAACTATTTATTTTACAGTGGGGGTACGGGTGCCGGACGCCTGCTGGCACTTGTAGTTCCACAAGTGCCAAAGGGCAGGCATGCTGGCACCTGTAGTCCCACTGTAAAACACAATAGTTTTAGTCTATTCTTCACTTTATTACCCCCGTACCCCCACCGCTCCAGGGGTGCAGGGAAGAGCCCTGGGCTTCAGACCAAGCCTGGGGATCGGGAGAGGGGGGACCCCTTTTTTATGGGGTCCCCACCTCCCCTGAGGTCCCTGGCTTGGCCTGAGCGGCTTGGGGTGAGAATGTCTTAGCCCTGGAGACCCGGTAATAGGGTCTCCTGGCTGTGGCATTACACCCCGGTCTTTTGGGTCCGGTGATGGTTTTAAATATAGGGGTACCTCTACGCAATTATATTTAAAACCAGGACTGACCCTGCAGCCTGGTGTTGGATCTTAAATTACGGTGGTACCATACTCATTTTGTTCACCACAATTTTATGAACCAGGACTGGTTGACAAGTCCGGGGCTGGTTATGCTTTTGGGGGGTAATCCTACTTCATTTATTTTTTTTTTAATTAACCCTTACAACACACTTACCATTCATAAACATAAACAAATCACACTGATTTGTGTTTGTTGGATGGCAATTCGCAGGTCTGGAGGTGGTGCATTTAAAACTTTTATTGAGTCCCCGATTTGAGTGTAAAATGAATAATGGTAAATTCCCGATTTAGGCACAAATAAGTGAAAAGTACTTCCGAATTGAGCCGATGGTAATACCATTTCAATTGTTTAAAACGGCCGAATTTGAGGCATTAAACCACCCGATTTCAACCCCAAAAGATGAAGAAATCACCCGACTTTTACGATAGTAAATTCCCAATTTGCAAAAAAGTTATATTTTCACCCGAGAATGCAAATTGGGACCAACCCAAATCTTAGTAAATTTACCCCTAACAGTGCAAATATTGCAGCTCCCAATCATGAATACAGAAAGAGAAACTAAATTTTTTGTACAGAATTATTTATGTGCATTTGTTTTATAGAATATTCATGGAGGGCAAAAGGGACAGGAAATTACACTTATAAAGAATACATTTTCCACTTAAAATTTCAGCTTCAATTTTCAGACAGCTAAAGTCCTATGCAGATTACTAAATACAGAGTGCATTGTCTGTCTTCAGTGAAGACACAGGGCCAGATAAATTGCAGCTTGGGGATTATGTTGTACCCAAAGCATTTTGTCTATGTATTTTGCATACTCCATTAGCTCTTCCTTCTGTAGCCCACGTTCCCTCTGTTTGGTAAAGAGTCTCAGAGAGATGCAGAAGTTAATGCTCTTAGTTTTTGTAATTATGTATTATGCAAATATAATCCACTTTGAAGTTCTGTGATGTAACTCAGCAGGTCTGTGAGATAGATATGGGTCAGGTTTGCTGCTCAGGGTAGAGCAGCAACCACAGCTCTAACAGTCCTTATATACAGACCGAGACAAGACGGTGTAATGGTAGCATTACTGCCTCACAGCACTGAGGTCGTGGGTTTGATTCCCACCACGCCCAACCTGTATGGAGTTTGTATGTGCTTGCGTGGGTTTCCTCCCACACTCCAAAACTATACTAGTAGGTTAATTGACTCCAAGCAAAAATTAACCCTAGTGAGCTTGTGGTAGGGAATATAGACTGTAAGCTCCACTGGGGCAGGAACTGATGTGGATGGCCAAATATTCTCTCTGTAAAGCGCCGCTGAATATGTGTGCGCTATATAAAATAACTGGTAATAAGTAAAAAATAAAGCTGGATGATAACATGATACCGGGTAGGGGAATCCTCACTACGGAGCCCTTATGTGCAGTGTAGTTTCATCTGTCCTCGTGAAATGTGTAACTTTCAAAGAGAATTAAGTACAAATAAATAACAATTTTCATGGTGAGCTTTCGAAGCCCATCTATATTTAGCGCCGCTTAATCATGTTGTTTCGTACAGAACATATTCTGCATTTACATTGTGACATCACTGGTCCCTCCCCTGTGTAATCCAGATTGTATTTCTGCACAGCAGGTGTATTGTCACTCAGACTCTGTCTGCTTAGTTAGTTAAGCACCTCCCTCGCATGGCAAGCTGCTGCAGATGAGTGACAGAATGTGGGCATACTGTATACAAAGGGGCGAATATAAGGGCCAGGCCTCTCTTAGTCACAACACTAATGAAAATGTCATTTGAGACATGGAGTGTGTGGCACTTCTGTATGCTCGGCCATTCTCAGCCAATCCTTTAACTTGCCACACTGATCGGAGGCACCTGCCTCTGCTACATGCAACACCAGTTCACTGTAGACATGCCTCCCAACATCATGGAAGACCAGACATAAATGCTGACCACGGGACATTGTCATGAAATCGGAACAGTTGGAAATGTGCATGGCCCCAGCAGGCCCAGTATGACATCAGTTACTAAAGGGAAAGAGTGTGGTCTGTACTCTGTCTGTGCATATAAATAAAAGATAATACGCGTTGCTGTGCTTCATGGTCCAGCACTTGAGCCTAATAAGGCTACAGTTGAACTGCGCGCCTCTCTCCAGAGTCCTGAACCCCAAGGGAAATGGTGCCTAGGGCTTATTTATATAGAAAGTAATACATTTATTCATGGAGGAATTAGTTTGCACAAATAAAACATTATTTTACTTAACTTTTAAAGCCACATTGGTCCATTTGATCATAGAATAATTACATGGTCCCTTAAGATCAGAGAAAGGTAACTTCTAGTGCCTCAGCTGATGTAACACCGTGTATACCAGCATTGAGAACATGCTGCGGCTGTAGTACTGTAGTTCCACAACAGCGGGACAGGCACAGGTGTATGTGTATTTATCTACGCACTAATGTATATACATTATGTAGCACAAACCTAGTGCCTGAACCACTGCCCCTGGGGTGTGTTGCTTGTTGATCTTTTGTTGTGCACAGTAACACCTGACGGAATGGTCATACAGTGTTATGTGCGGGTGTTATTCCCAGAATGCTCCGTGTCTTCAAGGTGATTGAGATGGCATAAAGCAATGCTGGAACCCTCTGGGCGTGCTGGGGGATATCGCGACCATTGCAGCAGTGTCGTTACCAGACATAGAGGATAACAGGCTGTGAACACTACAATACAGCGTTGGGTAATAATGATCATGTTTATAGAGCATGCTGTGGATGGTGGGCGTATACACTTGTATGTCTGTTTTCTATTTCTCATTGTAACAGTAATCAGATGGAAATGTATCTTAATTGGAGTAATTAAAAGATTTATATACAGTAGTCTGTAAACTACGTTGTTCACATTGGATGACACACACAAGATATATCGTCTGTTGAATTAAACGGCCAATATATCGCCCAGTGTTTACCCAGCATTAGGGTAAGGGTGGTACTAAATGGGTAATAGGTTGGATACTGCTGTGGCATTAACACATCTGCACAATGAAGATATGATGTACATTTGGTAGCAAAGTGGGCATCAATTGCTAAAAAAAAAAGTGCAGTGATGGTGTATTACTGCACACTTGCAGAGCTGTACACATCTCCAGGTGCTTAAGCCTTCTTTTGGCAGCACATACGCCTGATGTATGAGTTATAAGTGTGTACTTACACGCAAACAATACGCCTCCTAAAGCGTATATATTGTATACTCCGCAGGTTTTCATGGGCTACATTGGCAGGGACACAACTTTACACTTTACAAATTCCCCCCCCAGCACAGTCCACTGTATTCTCAGCAACCTGAACAGACATGAGAAGTCCACTTCATTCACCAAGCTGCAGCTAAGCATATATATACCTCATCATTTATTCTTATTGTCTTATGTGGACAGTCTGTCTATTATTGTTCTTTGTACTCTGTAAAATGTATGATATGCTCAATAAAAATATGTTTACACAATAAACTTTCTGTTTAAGCACCCTCTATTTAAATGCAGGGGACTTAAACTGAAAGCTATTATTAATAATAATACACAACGGTCTATGCAAGAGAATTCAACCCCAGACCTCATGTACCACAGTCACAGACACTTAGAATTAATAAGCTTGCTACATAGTAGCAAATAGCTCATGTTTTAACTGTGGGTTCAATCCTATTACCCGCAAAGGGGGGCGAGTTGCCGTTCCAACGGTGCAGAAACACGGGCAATGGCACCACAACTCATCCCGATCTCACCCGGAGGTACTGTAGGTGCAGCATACAGCTGGGATTGAGCACTATATGTACTTGGGAGGAATCTGAAATACAAATGGGAGAAGTCAATATTAATTGTTATCCCCCTCCTCCCCACCAGCCTTTCCCTTAATAGAAAGTTTTAAACAGAGCCCGTGGCTTTTACTGAACTTTGTCTATGCTAGAACGCTCCTACCTTTCCCCCGTTCTTCCTTTCCAGTCGTAAAGTTCGATATGTGAAATTTGTGCGGGTCTGTATAGCTGTATATGCATTCGTTAACTTTCTGAGCATGCTTGGTGCAGATTCACGCAAGATACGCTATGCAGATTGGCGATGTACTCACTCTGCATCAAGCCCTGTGTCTCTGGGGGAAGGGGGGGTTTCTGGTGCAAACGAATCTTCTGAGTACAGAGAGCAGTGTGATGTGTGCTGAACAAGCCCTCTGGTGTGTACATCAGCTAAGCTCCATAACCTCTATTCACATTTGTAGAAGTGTCATTGTAACTTTATACCTTGTTTGATGGCATTTTCCTTTTTTAGGATTTTGTTCCCCTCGTTAAACTGTTCAGGTTCTAACATTTAATTTATATGATGTGAGTGTGACCTGACTCTGACCCTGCAGCTCACACAGAATCCATATTGTATATAAGTTAGTAAAGCCCTAACAAGAGTTATATTGCTGGATCGTTATGGTTATCAATAATACAGTATCATTACTAAGACGAGGCATTAGTGGTTATTGGTTATCATGGAAGTAATATGGTCAACATCAGCTGTTAACTAGATAATTACTCCCCAGCCCTAGTCAATATGGTACAAAATGGCTGATTCTGCATTAATAGATGGAAAATTACCATTTGTTGGCTCAGTCTCCTGATCTCCTCTTGACCTGATAGAAACAGGGACCACAACATTGCAGAAGAATAGACCCTGGGGAAGAGACAACCATAGTTAAGACAAAGGGTTTGAAATTAGCCTTTTAGCTCTACAAATTGACCAATATACTACTACTCGGTATATGTATTCCTTGTAAAGCAGTACGACAAAATGTAGGGGACATTTTAAATGATAAAATATTATGAGAGTGCTGGTAATACCAGTATAGAAGTTGTATAGTTTACACTAAATTTGTCAAAAAGTATTTTGTTTGGTGGTGGCTATCTTCTGACCTGGTGTGATATGTTAGGTCGACAGTTCTCACGTCGACACATATCAGGTTGACATGAAAATGTTGACATGTTGAAATGCTGAGCATGTCGAAAGGCACATTTATCATGCTTACATAGATGACATGTCAACATGATAGAATGTCGATCTAACATCCCTGGTGGCCCAACGGTTACTTACCCGGTCCCGATGGTAACAGAGTCTCAAGGGGTGTATACTGGTTCCGATCGGCCATGTGACCAGCACTCCAGATGGAGACTTCTGATGGAGTGGTGTTCTGGTGAGTATTTTACTCCTATCCCTACCCCAAAAACCTCCCCCCCACAGCTTAACCATAACCCTACTAGTGGCTCCTAACCCTAACCGGCGACATTCTGAGAATGTCAACATTTCAGATGTTGAAATTGTGAACATGTCAATTCTAAAGATGTTGACAAGATGCCAGTCGAAATGTTGAACCAAGTTGACATTGTAATGTTGACATGGGAACTGTTGACCATGTGACCGGATCCCCCTCTAACCAATTTATAAAGTAAAGGACTTGCTCATTCGTCAGATGAACTCCTTTATTAGCTAGACATCACCTCCTGAATTTTTAGGAATTATATTACTTTACCTTTTTGGATTTATAATGTGGTTTTCAGCCATGTCATATCATTATTCACATCTTATTTTGTTGTCCCATGTTTTGTTCTGTGCGTTGTATACAATTATTTACCGACAGAGCAACTAACAATTAACAACACTGCCTTTTGAAACATGTATATAGCTGAAAAGCACAGAAGGATTCCAGAAAGGTAAAACAAGCTAAGTAGTAAAAGTTGCAGGAGGCTCACTGCAGTCTAGTAAAGTACAGTGATCAGAAGGTGGAAATTTCATTCCTAATTTCTAACTTTTCCATACATGGCAGAATGAATGAACAGATGCTGCATTGAACTTATAACACTGCACAGAGATGTTATTAGAATCGACACTTGATCTCTGGAAAAACAACTGTACTTTATTAATTTGCCCACCTCTTATTTTACCTATGAATTGTATCTCAATAGATTATAATGAACCTGAGCACAGCCTATACAGCTGTAAACAAGTGTTCATTTCATCTGTATAATCCAGCTTCATTAAAATAGAAAAAAAAAAGTAAATGCTAAATATTGAACTACTTTGCTGTCAAGGAGTTATGCATGGCTATATCTGCACTGACACTGTAACTCTTCTGATCTTATAATTATATGTAATACTCCTTAAAGCTAGAGAGAGTGGTTTGGAATTGGTCTTAATAGTGGGTTATGTAGTGAATCTCAAGTGCTGGTACAGTACAAGCTGTCTACAGTGTCGGGCTAGGGAATGGAGGGCGCACCAGGGAAAGGCAATGGAGGGGGCCCACTGAAGGGGCGTGACCAGCCATTGGGTACGTGTGGTCATCAACTGGAATGGTGTTACTGTCCCCTAAAAGAAACAGTATAATATTATCTAACCTCAGTTTCACAGACACCGTATGCTGTGTAAGATGCACTGCTCTCTGTGCACTAAAGACTCACTGCAACACACAGACATGCTAAGTAGCATCGGCCCAATCCTGGTACCCCTAGCCCGTGGGTACCAGGGACAGTAACATTGCCCACTTTAGTCTAACAATTATGTTATATGCCTGCTTTAGTAAAATATCAATCTGTGCCATCTTTAGTGTATAAATATTATTGTTTCCCCTTTAGTCTAAGAATAATAAACTATGCCCCTTTAGTGTAATAATAATAAAATGTGCTCACTTTAGTCTAAAAATATTTGCACTTTTTTATTTTATAATAATAATGTGTGCCTTACTAATATGTGCCTCCTTTAGTAGAATAATAATAATAATGTTTCCTTTATTAGAATAGTAATAATGGGATGGGCACGATATCCTGGCAGTGACCATCCTGATGGTCACAGTACCGGCAACGGAACTCCGAAGGTCAAAATCCTGAAGAATTTTAGTCAGTATTCTAAACCAAACAACGCCCCTTCCAACCCACATCATGTTACTCAGCATAAGCTGCCTGTGTGTCCTACTGGCATTGCTTTGTGAGTAAGATTGATTTTAAGGAAAAAAGTTGCACGAAAAGACACTTAAGGCCCCCATACACCTACGCGATTTCTAGACGATCACACGATTTTCAACTCGACATACGTTCAGTCTTGTTGAAATCGTGCATTTCTTCATCCGATGTGTGCTCCCGTGGGTCCTTCAGTCGTATCTTATGATCATATGTACAGCACATATGTTCCACCGTATCATGTTCAGAACGTGGCATTTTTTTTTCATGCGATCCATCGTGTGGCAATACAGTAATTTCAATGACTAATGAGCGCGTGAGGCACAGGATCGCTCATACGACTGATCCTGTGCAACGAAAAAAAACAAACATGCCGACGGAACTGCAGGGTAATCGGATATAAAACGGATCATAAGCTGATCTTGTAGGTGTATGGGCCCTATTAGCGCTACCGAGCAGAGGATATATTAATACGTGCGTGTATATGGATATATGCTTTTTATCCCCCTTGTCTGGGAGGAAAAAGGAAGGCATCGGACGCAAGTTTTTTAGCCAGTTGCACTGGAGTGCCGGCTCACCATTATGTGTGTGTGTATGTATATATGTGTGTGTGTATATATATATATATATATATATATATATACATACATATATATATATATATATATATATATATATACATACACACAATACTGTGCAAAAGTTTTAGGCAGGGGTGGAAAAAATGCTGCAAAGTAGGAATGCTTTAAAAAAATTGAAGTGTTAGTCTATTTTTTGTCAATTAACAAAATGCAAAGTGAATGAACAGAAGAGAAAACTAAATCAAATCAATATTTGCCATCATTTCTTCTAGGTACACTTGCACAAAGTCAGGAATTTTGTAGGAACATAGGGCCTGATTCAGACCCACTCGCGAGCGGCTGTCCGCTCGCAAGTGGGTCGATGTTCTGCACTGAGCATGCGCACGACGGAGGGAGCTCCGTCGTGCGCATGCGCCAGACGCGACGAGCGAAGGACTTTCCTTCGCTCGTTGTGTCTGATCAAAGGGGGCGTGCTGTCGATATTGATTGACAGCACGCCCCCTTTGGTGGGCGTGCCGGGGGCGTGCCTCCCTGACGGGGGCGTTCCTAAGGGAACGCCTACCCTCAGAAGCCGGCCCACTGACATCACTAGTGATGTCAGTGGGAGTGATTTTGGCTCTGATAGAGCCAAAATCACTCCGGGCCTTGCGGTTGAAAACCTCAACCGCAGGCTCCGGCTCGCAGTTTCGATGGTCAAGACCATTGCGGCCATCAAACTGCACGCTCGTATAGGCTGTGGGTAGTGACCCACAGCTATACGAGCGTCCAGGAGGACGCACCATAGTTATGGAGGACGGCCCTCATTCAGAGCGTGCACTCTGCTCAGAGCGTACGGCTCTGAATGAGGGCCATAGTCAGGTGTATGATTAAGCAATCATACCAAACAGGTGATAACGATCATCATTTTCATATGTAGGTTGAAACACAGTTATTAACTAAAACAGAAACATCTGTGTAGGAGGGTTAAAACTGGGTGAGGAACAACCAAACTCTGCTACAAAGGTGAGGTTGTGGAAGACAGTTTTATGTCACAGGTCATACACTATGGCAAGACTGAGCACAGCAACAAGACACAAGGTAGTTACACTACATCAACAAGGTCTCTCACAGGCAAAGTTTTCAAAGCAGACTGGGATTTCAAGATGTGCTGTTCAAGCTCTTTTGAGGAAGCACAAAGAAAACTGGCAACATTGAGGACTATAGACGCAATGTTCAGCCAAGGAAACTTAGTGTTTGTTTGCCGAAGGGCTGGAGAGCGGTACAATAATGAGTGTCTGCAGGCAACAGTGAAGCATGGTGGAGGTGCCTTGCAAGTTTGTGGCTGCATTTCAGCAAATGGAGTTGGGGATTTGGTCAGGATTAATGGTGTCCTCAATGCTGAGACATACAGGCAGGTACTTATCCATCATGCAATACCATCAGGGAGGTGTCTGATTGGCTCCAAATTTATTTTGCAGGAGGACAATGACCCCAAACATACAGCCAATGCAGGGACGTTTTAAGAGAAGAGGGGACCCGTCTACAGTCTCCGTCCGGGGCTCCCTTCTCTCTCTCCAGCGGCTGGCAGCGCAGCAGTAGACTCTGAGCACTAGTCTGTGCCCAGAGTCTACTGCGCATGTGCAGGTCACCTGGTAAATAGTGCGGCAGTCATTTTCCAGACGATTTTTACAGTGCTGATAGCGCCGACGTGGGATTCCGGTGAGATTAGTATTAAAATTACGCATGCAGGGCCCACGCACCCTGCACCCATTATAGATACCCCCCTAAACCAATGTCATTAAGAACTATCTTTAGCGTAAAGAAGAACAAGGAGTCCTGGAAGTGATGATATGGTCCCCACAGAGCCCTGATCTCAGCATCATCGAGTCTGTCAGGGATTACATGAAGAGACAGTAGGATGTGAGCAAGCCTACATCCACAGAAGACGTGTGGTTAGTTCTCCAAGATGTTTGGAACAACCTCCCTGCTGAGTTCCTTGAAAAACTGTGTGCAAGTGTACCTAGAAGAATTGATGCTGTTTTTTTATAACAAAGGGTGGTCACACCAAATTTTTATTTGATTTAGATTTCTCTTCTGTACATTCACTTTGCATTGTGTGAATTGATAAATATAAACTATTAACACTTCTATTTTTTTTAAAGCATTCATACTTTTTAACATTTCTTCCACACCTGCCTAAAAATAAATAAATTAGGTAATCAAGCGTGCACCAAGCACATTAGGTGTGACGCCACAGGAATGAAGAGATATAGGAAAGAGGAGAGTAAGTATGTTGGCATGCTAATTTTATTGGGGAATTGTATGGATTTTCAGCAAAACAGGGAGGTACATTTTCTTCTTAGAGTATATAGATATAATTTGCCGCTATTATATGGAAAATATTGCTCTGCCTTTATAGCATTCCCCAGCCTTTTAGGTTTTTTTTTTTTTTAAGAGAATTAATATTTCAAGTTAAAGAATTCACGAACCATGGATGTTCTGTACAACCAAAGAGACAAAGGAGCCTTTTTAATTCATACTTGCCGGTTTGCTTCCGGAGAGGAGATGCTAAGGACAGGTTCGGAGGCGGGGACGGACTGTAAATGCCATTATCCCTGCCCATTCAAGGCAATAGGCTGCAATTCGAGGGTCCGCGAGTTGGGGGACGGGGCTAAATGACGCAATTCCCAATGTTTTAGCTCTGCCCCTACTTGCGGACTCGCAAATTCCCCATAACATCTCCCCATCCTTCCCAGTCACTAGGAAGTGGGCAGGATGCGGGAGATCTGCCCACTCTTCCTGGAATGCGGGGGGTTACCCAAAAAATCGTGAGCCTCCCGCTACTTCCTGGGGGGAGGTGGGGGGGGGGTAGGCAAGTATGTTTTAGTTTAGTTTCTGAAGTTTTGTTTTGTTTAGTATACTGTACTTGCTTCTTTATGCCACCATTTGGGTAGACATGGGCCTTTGTTAGCATATGCATCAGCAGTTGTAATTGACAATAGCAATTAGATAATGATATTGAGTGGGTGTTAAACTTGATCTGAACATAGAAAATGATTATGGTAAAGGAGAGCAGAGAGTGCTGCTTTGCCTTTCCTTGAATGTCATACCAGCTTTGGTTCCTCTGAAAATTGCTCACAAGTTCATGTTAGCGCTGCCATATTCGTATAAAAGCCTGGCCCACAACTCAAGTCTTCGGGCTGTTCAGACAGTTTTTCCAGCCACCAACATTGCAGATTTTTACTTGTACCCAAAGTAGTGTGTAGGAAAATCTGCAACGTTACTGTACTGTAGTTCTCAGTGAGTTCAGCTGAACATCACAACTGCTCAAACCTGGGGGATTGTACATAGACATTTGTCTTGGATCTATAAATAACATAAATAAAACACATACTTGTATCAAGAATTTCCACTTTGGTTGCTCAGTTCCTCCCACCTTGAGGGAGATCATAGCAGCTTCCAGTTAAAGCAGAGATTATACAATTGACGTAAATCACTATAATAAACTAATTTAAAACTGTATGCAGCAGGGCCGGATTAATGGGGAGGCGACAGGGGCGGTCGTCCCTGGGCCCCCACATGTAAAGGGCCAGAGGAGATGGAACCAGTTCCGCCTCCTCCGGCCCGGCGCTGCAAGGACGCTCTATTTGCCGGGTGCCTGGCTCCTTCGCCGCACCGGCAGTCGGAGCCGCTGCAACGAGTGCAGAGGAGCTGGAGCAGCCGAGCGGACCGGACGGCAGCAGGAGCAGGGCTCAAGGTAAGTATTAGGTTTTATTTATATTTTCTGCAAGTGGCTTTACTATCAGAGGGCACTAGTAATGGGGGAAATACTTGGGGGGGCGGCATTACTACAGAGGGCACTAGTACTGGGGGCAATACTCGGGGGCATTACTACAGAGGGCACTAGTACTGGGGGCAATACTCGGGGGGGGGGATTACTACGTTGGGCATTTATACAGGGGGTACTACTACTTGGGGGCATTACTTGGGGAGAATTTATACAGGGGGCACTACTACTGGGGCATTACTTCTGGGGGCATGACTACTGGGGGGCATTACTATTAGGAGCACTACTACTGGGAGGCATTACTCAGGGGACATTACTACTTGGGGCATTACTACTGGGGCACTACAACAGGGGGCATTACTACTGGGGACATGAGTACAGGGGGCATGACTACTGGGGGCACTACTAACGGGGTATTACACGGGGGGCACTGCATAAGGAGAACCGCTCCTTGGGGCACTGCATAAAGGGCACAACTACTGTGGGCTCTGCATACGGGCACTGCATAAAGGGCACCACTACTGTGGGCTCTGCATGAGGTCCTTATTGCGCATACCCCCAGTTTGTCCACATTTAATAGGGGCCCTCACATGTTTGTTGCCCAGGTTCCCCCACAGACCTTAATCCGGCCCTGGTATGCAGTTCCGTAGATACACGTTATGTAGATAGAAAATTGTCTTCATTTTGATGTTTGGTAATATTGTAAATTTTATTTTCCTGTAAATTGCAATATTTATAGAGCATAACACCTATTACTGTAAATGATACGGATAATAACATTTACCAAGGTGAGCCTTGACCATTTAAATGCACAGTGCAAAGTTACTTCTAATATTTGTAGTGATTTCCAGCATGTTGTGTAGTACATCAGTGTTTTCCGACTTACAGTGCATCCGGAAAGTATTCACAACGCTTCACTTTTTCCACATTTTATTATGTTACAGGCTTATTCCAAAATGGAATAAATTCATTTTTGTCCTCAAAATTCTACACACAATACCCCATAAAGACAACGTGTAAAAAGTTTTTTTTGAGATTTTTGCAAATTTAATTAAAAAAAAAAACACTAAGAAATCACATGTACATAAGTGTTCATGGCTTTTGCCATGAAGCTCAAAATTCAGTTCAGGTGCATCCTGTTTCCACTGATCATCCTTGAGCTGTTCCTACAGGTTAATTGGAGTCCACCTGTGGTAAATTCAGTTGATTGGACATGATTTTGAAAGGCATACACCAGTCTATTTAAGGTCCCACACTTGACAGTTCATGTCAGAGCACAAACCAAGCATGAAGTCCAAGGAATTGTCTGTAGACCTCCGAGACAGGATTGTCTGCTGCTTTGTGCTTTGAAGGTCCCAATGAGCACAGTGGCCTCCATCATCCGTAAATGGAAGAAGTTCGGAACCACCAGTGCTCTTCCTAGAGTTGGCCAGCCGTCTAAACTGAGCGATCGGGGAAGAAGGACCCTAGTCAGGGAGGTGACCAAGAACCCGATGGTCACTCTGTCAGAGCTACAGCATTCCTCTGTGGAGAGAGGAGAACCTTCCAGAAGGACAACCATCTCTGCAGCAATCCACCAATCAGGCCTGTATATTAGAGTGGCCATTCGGAAGCCGCTCCTTAGTGAAAAGCACATGGCAGCCCACCTGGAGTTTTCCAAAATGCACCTGAAGGACTCTCTGGTCTGATGAGACAAAAATTGAACTCTTTGGCATGAATGCCAGGCTTTATGTTCGGAGCAAACCAGGCACCGCTCATCACCAGGCCAATACCATCCCTACAGTGAAGGATGGTGGTGGCAGCATCATGCTGTAGGGATGTTTTTCAGCGGTAGGAACTGGGAGACTAGTCAGTATAGAAGGAAAGATGAATGCAACAATGTACAGAGACATCCTGGATGAAAACCTGCTCCAGAGTGCTCTTGACCTCAGACTGGGGCGACGGTTCCTCTTTCAGCAGGACAACGACCCTAAGCACACAGCCAAGATATCAAAGAGTGGCTTCAGGACAACTCTGTGAATGTCCTTGAGTGGCCCAGCTAGAGCCCAGACTTGAATCCAATTGAACATCTCTGGAGAGATCTGAAAATGGCTGTGCATCGACGCTTTCCATCCAACCTGATGGAGCTTGAGAGGTGCTGCAAAGAGGAATGGGCGAAACTGCCCAAAGATAGTTGTGCCAAGCTTGTGGCATCATATTCAAAAAGACTTGAGGCTGTAATTGCTGACAAAGGTGCATCAACAAAGTATTGAGCAAAGGCTGTGAAAGTACATGTGATTTCTTAGTTGTTTTTTCTATTAAATTTGCAAAAATCTAAAAAAAACTTTTTACACATTGTCATTATGGGGTATTGTGTGTAGAATTTTGAGGACAAAAATGAATTTATTACATTTTGGAGTAAGGCTGTAACATAACAAAATGTGGAAAAGTGAAGCGTTGTGAATACTTTCCGGATGCACTGTATGATAAACAATGACATTCGGGTTTCTGTGTATGAAGATATTAAGTGCAGGAATCTATACATATTGGTAAGTCTTGTGTATTACACATTATTCCCTAGAAGAATTATATAACCAAGCAATACTGTAATATGCTGAGTAGAGTGTTTACATGCCTTCATTTCTATTTAGTTGTGTGGGTGGGGTGACTGGAAAGGGTTACCCCTTATATCTGTCAACTACAGTCAAATTCTTGTTTCTAAGATAATTAAAAGAACCTGAGCAAAATACGATCTGCAAACCTTTTTTGTTTTTTTCCCATTAGGGTGCTGAAGCTATAATAAAACAATAGTAAATTAAGCAAGAAAGAAGAGCAGAATCAGATAAATAACAAGAAAAAGGAAGGAATAAATGATTACAGATTGTGTTTACAAAGCCGCTGCCAGCACTGATCTAATCAGTACAAAAAACATGCTTTCAGTAAGGGGTTTGAGAAGGCTTCTCCTACAGTACACTTTATACCCGACCATGTACCCTCTGCCGCTACATAAATGCTAGTTTTCATAAAACAATAATAGGGAACTTTCCTCAGTAACTAGGACTCTTTACTATTGTTTTTAAGTTGCCTATTCATCATTGGGTGCCATACAGGGGTGTTTCTAGAGAGGAGGGGGTCCGTGTGCAGTCTCTTTCACGGACCCCCTCCTCTCAGTCTGGTGGCCAGCAGCGCACTGATAGACTCTGGGCACTAGAGTGTGCCTAGAGTTTATAGCGCATGCACAGGTCACCAGGAAAATGGCCACGGTGTCATTTTCCCTGTACTGCACATGTGCAAAATGATGGGAAAATGGCCGCGGCAGCCATTTTCCAGATGATTTACAGCGCTGACACCGGGGCCGACGGGGGACTCCAGAGAGGGAAGTATAATATGGGTGCAAGTTGTGCGGTGCGGGCCCCCTCTGGACCCAGGGGCCCGTGTGCACCGTACACCATGCACCCATTATAAATACGCCCCTGGGGCCATATGATTAAGTATACTGTAATTTGCCGCCAGTACCAGCGGCAGAGAGTACATCTGAAGGTAGCGTTGGTTCCCGCAAGTCAGAGTTTGCCAACTAATAGACTGACCCATAATAATAAATTGGCCAATTACTTAAAACGGAAATACTAGATTTTCCGCATGTGTAACAGACCCATACAGCATGATGAATAGGCCCCTAAATGAGAGAACTGCAAGTATTAGTACCATTAAAATATAATCTTCCACTTAGAATTGGACAGTTGTGTTTCCTTCCACATAGATGTTGTTCCCTTCTGGGACTGACCTATGACACCGACACTCTTTCTGGGATAGGATGTCCACTGTGCCGTCATTTAATGTTGGGTACGCATTCTTGTTGGGTGGGGCACAATTTAAAAGAGGTGTTATTTTGGAAATAAGTGTAATTAGTCTAACCATTCCCTGTAACCGGGGCAGAACTATGGGAAATAATGGTGGCACCTGCCGCCGGGCGCCAGCACTGAAGGGGCACCTCCTCCATTGCCCACAATATTTCTACTTCAGGCTCCATAGGGTATCCACAGGATACCTTGGGGTATAGGTGTGACGTCAGTCATCGGGCACCATAGAGTTAAGCTTTCAGCCTCCCAGGATGCACTAGGGTCCCCCTCCTATACCCCGCCCCCGAGCCAAGGCACCTCAGTTTAGTTTGGTGCCCGGCCGGAGTCGGGTGCACCTGTTGGAGTGGGGGCTAGAAGAGCCCCTGAAGCTTTTTCTTCATGCAGCTGTGGCTGCACATCTGGATGAACAGCATGGACAGTCAGTCCTGACGTCCATGCTGTCTTCCCTACACCCCCGCCGGTACCAGAACGCCGGTACCGATCCGGGGATGCTGGTGAGCATCTGGGGTCACAGCTAGCAGTGACCCCAGATGTTCCGGACCATGGCCGGATTCAAGGGGGACAGCAGGTAAGCAGTGGGGTCCCGCGGTGGGTCCCCGCTGTTACATGGTCCAGAGTCCCCAGGCAGGGGGCTCCCTGGGGACTGGCTGCAGCGTGGAGCCAGGTACTGAACCTGCGCTTCCACTACCCCCTGGGACAGCGGACCGCAGCAGAGCGGATATAATTGGTGAGAGGGGTCACATACTTGGTGCCATCATGTCTGAAAGTGATTTTCCTCTCCACCTACAGTGTACTACATGTAAAGTACCGTTAGCGGAGGGGGAGGGTAGCGCGGAGGGCCTCTGCCGGCAGTGTTTGTCTTTGGCACGGCCTATTACGGTTACAGCACCGGTACAGGAGCCGCCCTGGGCTTGTTTCGCTCAGGCGCTTACAACCTTAGTGGGCCAGTTAGCTCCGCAGCCCGCGTTTACGCCGATGGGTTTGTCCCAGCAGTCAGTGGTGTCGTCACCCATGCAGGGTTTCCCACGACAATTGGTGGTACCCCACAGTCTCCCTATTTCCCCGCTCCCGGTTTCTCAGGAGCCGGCGTGGGTTAACTCCCTGACGAGTTCTTTACAGCATTTGTCGGATGTGTTGCAAGGGGAGTCTGTGATGCGGCCACATAAACGGCCGGTGGCGTCTCTGTCGGCTCCTTATGAGGATGATGAGGGGACGTCTGATGATGGGGAGATTCTGGATCCTTGCTATCAGGAACCTCTCCATACTAAGGACGCTGACGCGAAGTCCAAGGTATATATTCCTGGACTTATTCGGGCAGTCCGCACAGCCTTGGTGATTGAGGACGAAGTTCCCCCAGCGGCTAAATCCAAGTATGCCTTTTTTAAAGATGTGAAGGGCGATGCCACAGTCTTTCCTCTTTCGGGTCAGTTAGTGGACCATTTAGAGGAGGCGTGGAAACAGCCTGGCAAAAGATACCAGCCGCAGAGGCGTCTGGCAGTGGCTTATCCGTTCGCGGATAATTATTTTGCAAAGTGGGAATCCCCTCCACAGGTGGATTCTCACGTGACCCGTCTTGTCCGTAGTGCCACATTGCCGATGCCATCCATGTCCTCCCTTAAGGATGCTACGGACCGCAAAGTGGAGATCTGCCTGAAGTCTGCTTATTCCCTTGTGGGGGGGGGCAGCACGGCCGGCTATGGCTATTTGCTGGGTTGCCAGAGCGATGGAGCGCTGGGCAGATTCATTAGAGGCGTCTTTTGATTCCGACTGTCCGGCCGAACAGGCGGAGTTGATTGGTAATCTCCGTGATTCGGCCACTTATATCAACGAGGCGGCCTTGGACATTAGTACTCTGGTGTCTAGAATTTCTTCAGCAGCACCCATCCTGGAAGGCGGACGCAGATTCCAAGAAGGGTTTGGAGGCGTTGCCATTTACCGGAGAAGTTCTCTTCGGTCCGGATCTGGACAAGATTGTGGCCACGCTGGCGGCAGCCAAATCAGCTTGTCTCCCGTCGGCCGCTGCTCCTTCTGGTTCTGGACCATCGTCCTTTCGGTCTTATAGGGCCCAGAGCAGGCCCAAACCACAGTCTTTTCCTCGACAGGCTGGCCCTAAGAAATCGGCCAAGCCCCGGAAGCAGGCATGGAGTACCAGACGTCCGGCCCCTAAGCCAGATGACAAGCCTGCGGCCTGACGGTCCGGGCCTCCCTTTGGAGGCCGCCTGCTGCAGTTCGCCCATTATTGGTCGGTCACTACGACAGACACTTGGGTTCTCGAGGTGGTCTCCCACGGGTACGCCCTCTCTTTCCGGCACAGACCCCCAGCTCGATTCTTCACCATGGGTCTACCATCAGACCGGAACAAGGCTACGGAGCTGCGGAAGGTATTGCACACTATGCTCCAGGTTGGAGTTATAGTGCCTGTTCCATTCTCCCAGAGGGGCCAGGGTTTCTATTCAAATCTTTTTTTGGTACAGAAACCCAATGGGTCGTATCGTCCGATTCTCAACCTCAAAGCTCT
The DNA here is from genome assembly GCA_031769625.1 of Taudactylus pleione. Taxonomy (NCBI): domain Eukaryota; kingdom Metazoa; phylum Chordata; class Amphibia; order Anura; family Myobatrachidae; genus Taudactylus; species Taudactylus pleione. Next base: position 9,121,526 of record JAUIMM010000015.1, on the reverse strand, counting down.
CAACAAGTCTTTACGGGTACCGAAGTTTCGGATGGAGACCCTACGGTCCATCATTCTGGCGCTGGAACCTGGGGACTACATGGTGTCATTGGACATACAGGACGCTTACCTGCATGTCCCTATTCTTTTGCGCCATCAACAGTTCCTCAGGTTTGCAATCTGCAGCGACCACTTCCAGTTTCGGGCGTTACCTTTTGGCCTGGCGACAGCACCACGTGTGTTCACCAAGGTGATGGCGGTCATGGCGGCTTCTCTGCGGCTGCAGGGAGTCCACAGGTTGCCGTACTTGGACGACCTTTTATTGGTGGCGGGATCTCCAGAGCTCCTTCTACGCCACTTGGACCTGACCATTGCGCTACTGCAACGGCACGGCTGGCTAATCAACTGGCAGAAGTCCACTCTAATCCCGTCTCGGCGGATTCTGCTCCTCAGAGCCTTATTGGACTCGGAACAGCAAAGGATCTTCGTGACGGGGGAAAAGATCTCTGCTTTACAGTCGAGGGTGCGCAGTTGTCTGCACAGCCGCCGGGTGTCTCTACACTCGGCGATGAGGTTACTGGGCTCCATGGTGTCGATATTCGACATGGTGGAATATGCCCAGTTTCACTCCAGACCTCTGCAGCACCTGATCCTGTCCAAGTGGAACGGGCTGCCTCAGCCTCTGAAGTCCCAGACGATTGTGCTCACCCCGGAGGTTCGCCTGTCCCTTGCCTGGTGGTTACAGACGTCCCATCTCAGCAAGGGACGTCCGTTCTGGGTTCCAAATTGGGTCCTGTTGACAACGGACGCCAGTCTTCGGGGCTGGGGAGCAGTTTTGGGTCCACACTTGTTCCAGGGCAGGTGGACGCCGACAGAAGCGGAGCTTCCAATCAATATCTTGGAACTCCGTGCGGTCTTCAATGCTCTTCAGCAGGCACATCGGGTTCTCCAGGGTCGTCCGGTACAGGTCCAGTCGGACAACGCTACCACCGTGGCCTACATAAACAGGCAAGGAGGAACCCGAAGTCGGGCGGCTCTTGTGGGGGTCTCTCGGATCCTGGTATGGGCGGAGCGCAATCTTCCGGCCATATCAGCGGTCTTCATTCCGGGAGTGCTAAATTGGGAGGCGGACTTTCTAAGTCGCCAGGACGTTCATCCGGGGGAATGGTCCCTGCACCCGGACGTTTTTCAACTGCTGGTGGACAGATGGGGTCTTCCAGAGATCGACCTCATGGCGTCCCGGCACAACAACAAGTTGCCGGTGTACGGGTCTCGCACAAGAGACGAAGGGGCGTCTCTGGTGGATGCTCTGTCCGTCCGGTGGACGTTCCGGTTCGCATACCTGTTTCCTCCGATTTCCCTTCTTCCACGGGTAATCCGGAAATTCAAACAGGAAGGAGGGACACTCCTGTTGTTAGCTCCCGGGAGGCCCAGACGGCACTGGTTCTCAGACCTTCAAGGTCTGTCCGTGGACAGTCCTCTGCGGTTGCCGCTATGACCGGACCTTCTGTCACAGGGTCCCTGTCTTCACCCGGACCTGACTCGGCTGTCTTTGACGGCGTGGCTGTTGAGACAGCCATGCTGAGGTCCAGGGGGTTGTCCAGCTCTGTGGTGCGTACCATGTTACGAGCTTGGAAGCCGTCTTCCGCGAGGATATACCATCGCGGGTGGCATACGTTCTTCCAGTGGTGTCGACCGAGAGGTTATGCACCGCGGGAATTTCGTCTGTCTCGGATACTCGCCTTCCTACAGGCGGGACTAGATCATGGGCTTCGCCTTGCTTCTTTGAAGGTACAGGTTTCGGCCCTGTCTGTCTGGTTTCACCGTAGGATTGCTACAATCCCGGATGTGCGCACCTTTATGCAAGGTGTTCTCCGCATTCAGCCGCCCTTTGTTCCACCTGTGGCGCCTTGGGATTTGGCTGTGGTCCTGAGGGCTCTCCAGGGACCGCCGTTTGAACCACTGGGCTCAGTGGATCTTAAATGGCTAACAGCTAAGACTGTGTTCCTTCTGGCTATTGCTTCGGCCAGACGTGTTTCTGATTTAGGGGCTCTTTCTTGTAGACCCCCTTTCTTGGTTTGTCATGGGAACAGGGCAGTGCTCCGCACTCGGCCCGAGTTTCTTCCCAAAGTTGTTTCCCAGTTTCATGTTAACGAGGAAATCGTTGTTCCGGCCTTTAACTCACCTGGTCTGTCAGTGGGTGAGGCCTCTTTGGATGTCGTGCGGGCCTTAAGGACTTATGTTGACCGCACTTCTTCGTTTAGGAAGTCGGACGCCTGGTTTGTCCTCTATGACTTCTGTAAAAAGGGTTGCCTGCTTCAAAGCAAACTTTGGCGGCCTGGATCCGTATGGCTATTTCTGAAGCTTATCTTCATGAAGGCCTGCCGGTTCCTCCTTCTGTGAAGGCTCATTCCACTAGGTCTGTGGGTCCTTCGTGGGCAGCTCGACGTGGTGCCTCTGCAGTCCAGATCTGCAAGGCTGCTACGTGGTCCTCTGTAATACCTTCGTGATGTATTACAGGTTTGACACCTTCGCCTCTCAGGATGCTTCCTTCGGGCGGCGGATTCTCCTTTCTGCACAGGAGCGTCCCCACCCTTAAAAGGATACTGCTTTGGGACATCCCCAAGGTATCCTGTGTATACCCTATGGACCCTGAAGTAGAAAATATGAGATATGGTAAGAACTTACCCTTGTTATCTCTATTTCTACGAAGTCCATAGGGTTCCACAGGACTCCCGCCCTGTCGCACCTGTGCTGCAGATGGGCTTTGCTCTGGTCACCGGTTTTTCCGTCTCCCTCTGGTGAGAATGTGATTCTTGTGTGTGTCCAGATCTTTTTTCTCTCTCTTCCTTCTCCTCCTCTGGCCTATGGCTTGGTAACTAACTGAGGTGCCTTTGCTCGGGGGCGAGGTATAGGAGGGGGACCCTAGTGCATCCTGGGAGGCTGAAAGCTTAACTCTATGGTGCCCGATGACTGACGTCACACCTATACCCCAAGGTATCCTGTGGAACCCTATGGACTTCGTAGAAATAAAGATAACAAGGGTAAGTTCTTACCATATCTCATATTATTCACCCCATTTTGGTCTGTAAATATGTACCGTGAGTGTACCGTCACGGCCGGCCAATACATAGCACCTCTTTCCGGCACATGTGAAGCTACCATAACCATATACTAGTGGAGGGCTCCGTGTCAGACCATCAGATGCCGCTTCCGTCTATCTATAGCCTTTTCCCACTCATTAATGTCGCTGCTCCTCAGCAGCTTCTCATGCCATTGTGACTCTGGCACCACCCCTCGCCCACTCCTCCCTGGTGGCAGCTCTAGCCGCAGACCTGTGCTGCGGGCCAGAGCATAAGCGCAGCTGCAGATCTTCCAGGAGCCAAATGTCAACAAGGATGCACCAGATGGAGCTGCGGGTAAGAGGGCATGGGAGGCAGTGGCTGGGGCACCAGTGACTGAGTCTGGCGACAGATCTTTGGTGGAGCAACTTCCCGGCATGTGAAGAAGTCAGAAGTAGACTGGGCATTTTGTGATTTGTAGTTCCACTACAGTAGCAGTCTTACAGTTTCTTGACTCAAACTCAGTCCCCACATCAGGTGGGTTACCCCTCTATCTGGGGTATCAGGAGGGCTCCCCACCCGCATCAGTTGGTTTTCCCCTCCATCAGGGGTATCTTCACACCCCACATCAGATGGCTTTCGCCCCCATCTGGAGGACCCTGAGCCTAGCATAGCTGTATATACTTGAAAACAGGAGGGGGGGGGGGGGTGATATCCTGCAAATTCACTTTAGTACATAGGCCTAATAGAAACAAATTCACATATTCTATATTAGTGTTTTTGTGCATATGGATGGATAGACGGATAGATATGCACCATATTTATTTTCCCCTTTTTGAGGGGGGCGGGGCAAATTATAACTTGTGTCTGGCATGAACTTACGCCACTTGTGTTCTATCTGCTATAGAGCACACACGCACTCAGGGGGGGGGTTCTGATTACCTAGAAACACCCCCTGCCAGCTGCTCCACTGCTGCAAAGCTAAACAATTTTTTTTTTTTTCTGTAAAGAGAGGCTCAGGCTCCTGCCGAAGCTCAGGCAATTGTGCCTGCTGTTATACTGTGCTGGCTGTGGGGGGAGCTGCAGCGGCAGTGCGCAGCCCCTCCTAGGCAGTTCACATGTGAGAGACTGAGAGCTGCTGCCGGGTGACAGAGATCGTACTGCTGGCAGTCTCTCCTGGAGCTGCACCGCAGGTCTGTGTTTCACATGTGGGGTGTAGTATGCTGGCGAGGTGGACGGTGAAGGGGGTGCCGGCGAGGTGAGTGGGCGGGCGTGTTGGCAGGGTGGGGGTTGATCATAATAGATGATGCCAGAGCTATATTTATGTGCTTTTAAGTGAGAGATGTGTGTCACTGTGTGTCTGTGTCATTGTGGGTCTGTGTCTGAGTAGTCTTTGTCAGTGTGTGTAGTCTTTGTCAGTGTGTGTATCTGTGCCAGTGTGTGTCTGTCAGTGTGTGTGTGTGTGTCTGTGTAGTCTTTATCAGTGTGTGTGTGTGTGTGTCTGTGCCAGTGTGCGTGTCTGTTTCCAATGGAGGACTCAATGCCGCCTTTTTTTTCTTGGAGGGGCTGAAAAACTCCACTTGGTATTTTCCCTATAATTGAACTATGAGAGGGCACCCCCGAAACTTATTCAATTCATCCATTTCTTTTTTTTTTTATTTCGTTAAGGCATGGATGAAAGATGTAATAAATGGATTACCAATCTTGGATTATTGATTACCCGAGGAGTGCTGCCTGTATGTGTTTGTTTAGATTTTTTGTCATTGGTTGTGTAACCTAGTATTTGGAAACCCCCCTTTGAAAATCCTGCGTTTGCCACTGTAGAGAGTGTAACTGAGGATATGAAGAGAATCAAATCTAAATGTATCACAGTGGCGTTATATGCATGTAGGTAACCTAAATACTGACAAACTAGTGCATGTTGTGTATAAAATGGCAAAAGTAGATAAAAACAAAGATACATTCTTAAAAGTTGTAATTGGATTTCACATTGGGCTCCTTTAGAATGCATGTCTTTTAAATTGCCTGCACTTACCTGTATTACCTTTTATCTGCTTCACTTGCAAGTATAAACTCCACTGGGGTAACAACCATCTCCTTACTGCTGTTACTTTGAATAAACAACAGACTTTTAGTCTGAGATGGCCCTCTCCAGTGAGGCTTGCTTTATTACACTGACCAAGGGCTAGGCACTAGGGGAAGAGTTAGGGTTAGGCATTAGAGGGGAGGGTTAGGGCTATGCACTGGGGGGAGGTTAGGCACTATGGAGGGAGGGTTAGGTTTAGAGTGCGTGGAGGGAGAGTTAGGGGGAGGGTTAAGATACTTACAGACAGGTGTCAGTTTCCTAACCCTGTCAGGATGCCGGCATCAGGATTTTGAATGTCGGTGTAGCAGAATAGCTAATTTCACATCCGCAAGGGCATAACTGCACATGATATTGTGTTGGTAAAAACATGTAATTTTCCCTTGTCCATTTATGTAACATCATTTGTGTGTGGAAAGATGACAAGCCTTTTGAAGCTGGGCAAGAGGTTATAGGAAGGTCTGTCTTCTTGAGTCAGCCATAAACCTGTCTCGCTGTATAGGGCATAAAAGAAATATGTCTGAGGTAATTATAGGACAGCTGGCCGCACCATTGATAAACAGTCATTAACAGCCCTGTGGTTTGGGAACGGTGATCAAAAAATATTTGTTTACACAGGGAGACAGTCTCAGCAGGTGTGAATTTCTTAACTTAGTCGCCGAGCACGTTATGGACCTCAACCTGCTTCCCAACTTCAAAAAGAGCTGAATGTGTAATTAAATTACCCCTGCTCATGTGGCCAGGAAACCCTAAGCTCCAGCCAGCTGGACAATCCATTTTGAGCTGAATAGGGTTCAAATCACCCCCACGGTAGGGGGTGAGGGGGGTGCCTAGACAAGCAGGCATAAATATGTGACTCAACCCTGGCCCATCGTTCATTCTACATGAGGCTATCGAAGGATACAGATGATCCCGAATTCATCACTGGGAAGGCCTCACCCCAGAACAATTTAATCCAACGTGATTTCAGTGGTTTGTTTCTCCAATTTGTTACTTTATTTTATTTTCTGGAAATTGTAAGTAACTATGTGATTCTCTTTAATATTATTATATTCTTTGTAACTTTTTGTACATAAGCTTTAAAGATATTCTTGAATTAAACATAAATTCTAGTTATGGATCTTTGTTTTTATGACCCAAGGCCTCATATGGCTCATGTTACCTATTTTCTAAGTATTGATAATTGTGTATGCAGGTGGGAGCAGAAGATCACCTTATGCTTTAGCATTATATTCTTCTTCTTCTGGTGGCAGTTACCAGGTTTAGCTAACCACATGTGCTGAGGTAACACCTGTAACAGTCACGGGTGGCGATTGTCAGATTGGTGTATCTTGAGGGTCGGCCCGCAGGACCGCGACAGTCGGGATACCGAACGCTAGCATCCCATACCCAACCTGGCAATAGGACATGCTACTAAAGCTGCCAGTATAATATGGCATGTTATGTAAATGTTGCAGTTTGCAATATTACTTGTTCTCTTTATAGGATGTAATTTTTAGTGTATACCCTTTCATATGTGTGTGTATATACAACTGCACAGCGTCACTTTCTCTTCTGTCTACTAGATGTAATTTTTTATGCAAAGGCAATTGCACGGTACCACTTCTTTACCACTGCTATCACTTTCACAATACCAGCCTCATCCTGAATGAATGGACAATTATAGAATAGTACATTTCTTGTTTTGCATCCAGGATTGTATTATTCAGATCGATTGTTCAATACTGTACTGTTTCATACTATGGGCCTGATTCAGCAAGGATCGCAACTGCGATTATGCATGCAAACAGCCGATTGTTGCGTTCTGCGAACGCATCGCAGTGCGCATGCACGAACCAGCCACTGCGATCGGGACTGCGATCACAGTGACTACGCAGACCCATCGCTGAGTGACGGGAAGTACCTTTTGAGGGCGGTGACGGGGGATGTTGGTGAAACGTAGGCGTGCCAGTTCGTTTGAATGCTGTTGCATGGGCGTGCATAAATTACCCACTGCGATGCCCTATGCAGCTTGTGTACTCACTGCGTGTGACGAGGTTAGCAATTCCTGAGTAAGGTCAGAGCTTGTGCAAATGTGCGTGAGGCTGCAATGGTACTCGATTTTACCAATGGTTTTGCCAAGTATTACAGATGTGTGTAAGGTAAGGTGGGCGTCCTTATGTTGTAATACGATGGCATAGCGATGACAATGGATTATCAGATCACTGCAGTGAGACTGCGTGCGTAATCGCTATTGCATTCGCAGTTGCGATCCCAGCTGCATTAGGCCCTATATGTATGAAAGTGCACAGTGCTGCATCCTTTCTCTTGTACTTATGTATGTGCGGATAACTTTGCCCCCCCCCCACCTCTGGGGTTTTGTGTTCTTGATTTAATGGTCCTTATCTAAGCCTTTTATTCTATATGAACTGTATGTGCTGTCTTACTGCGCTGTTTTATCTTGTTTGCAGGGGCGCCGAAAGGGGGGGGAGCGGGTACAGATTACCCGGGCTTCCTGAGGGGCCCGGCGGGGGCCCAGGTCCGACGCCGCCCCCCCTCCCTCACAGCAGCCCAGCACACAGCGTGTGCTGAGCTGCAGTTGGAGACTGCTCGTGGCTGCTGAGCAGCAGCCACAGCAGTCTCCTATGCCTGTGCGGGGGAGCGATCACACTGATCGCGCCCCCCCCTGGCTTTGCGCCGAGCTGAGGGGGCTTCGCGGTGCTGCAAATAATAATTATTTTTTCCGGCAAGGGGGCGTGGCCACGCCTCCCGAGATTAGGCCACGCCCCCTATTACCGGGGCCCCGCCTTGGCTCTTGGCGGCCCTGGTTGTTTGTGGCATAATTTGTACACACATCACCACTACACTTTTATTTTCTGTCTGCTGCATGTAGTATAGACAACTGCACATTACAGCTTCTGTGTGCTGTTCTCACCACCTGTTCTGCTTTATAATTTGGGTTTTTTGATAGGGAATCATAGGGAATATACTCTGATATTGCACAGTGTTTATGCAAAGTTGGTAGCAGCGATGTATGCATAACCTATATACATGCACCCTATCAGAATGACTGTTTTCCTGTATATTGTATTCAGATGCTTTGAAATGTGGCATTTAATTAATATAAACAGAAGTGCTGCCTCTGGGAGCTTAAAAGCTTCATTTCATATTTTCCCCACCAGGAGAAATATGTGTACTTTGCTGGGCTCTGAGTGGCGGCTCATTAAGTGAATGTTGTAAAAACTCTGAATTAATGAACCTTGGTGGAATGTGAACTGGTTTAACAGGGATAATGCCATAGTGTGAGCCTCTTGCGGTGTGTACTCAGTAGTGTAGCAAGCGGAGGAAAGGCTGCGGGGGCTTTATATATAGGCAGCTGAATTAATGCAGATCTCCAAAAAGCTAAATTGCTTCTGAACATATTGCAGAGAATGAGAGGGAGGATAATAGCCCTGAGATTTCTGGAAGAAACACAGACTTGTAAAAGGATTTAAGAAGTATGTGTATATAACTTGTGCTTCATCATAGCTCAGCAATCGTTTTATGCTCACAGTTAGCATGATGAGTAATTCGTTTCGCAACCTTGAATATTTTATATACTGAGTTGTGGCTTTCTGTATTGCAGACATATAGGGTGCTCCCACTGATCACTGCTCCCCAATTAGTACTTCCCATTTAGCATAATGACACACACTTACTACAGCTTTCTTTGTTATCATTTTTGATTGGCTAATGTTCAGCCCTTTTTGAACACTCAAAATAGCCAGTCCACCAGTGTCAGCCTCATGTGGTAGCCGAATTTGTAATTACTTAGGCAAAACAACAGCAAAAATACTTTTTTATGTCAAAAATAGATATCTGTATATACAGCCACACAGCAAGATGCAATACAATTAGCAAAACTCACTGTACAGAGCCTACCAAACAACCCTACACTGAATAGGTTAGACTTTTTGTTTGTTTATTACCAGTTATTTACAGATGTGTCCATCTGCATGCAAAACGCTACGTTATGATGTTACAGCCGCTGACAATGTAACATAGCATTTTGCATACAAATACACCCACAGTCACTCAAAGAATATAGGCGTGCTGCATATAATTTTAATCAGCAGAAGCTGCTTGTGCTACTTATACGCATCACTGTGCGATAAAAACGCATTTTGAAGTCAAAAAGTCGCATAAAAGACGCTCAGCTCTAACGAGCCACGGCATGGCGCAACTAGAAAGGTTGTTTAATGTAGCGCACACAGCACTTTACCAAATATATGTGGCCATTCACATCAGCCCTGCCCCAGTGGAGCTTACAATCTATATTCTCTACCACATGTGTGGTGGCAGACTGATTGCATTTTGAAGTCAAAAAGTCGCATAAAAGACACTCGGCTCTAACGAGCCACGCATGGCGCTACTAGAAGGGCTGTTTAATGTAGCGCACACAGAACTCTACCAAAAATATGTGGCCATTCACATCAGCCCTGCCCCAGTGGAGCTTACAATCTATATTCCCTACCACATGTGTGGTGGCAGACTGATGTGTGGAGGGCTAATGAGCACTGATAATGTGTGTGTGTGTGTTAATGAGTTATGGCAGGGTGAGTATGTGTGTGAGGGTTTATGATTTCTGGCATGGTGTACGTTAATGAGTGCTGAAGGGTTAGTGTGTGAGGGGTTAATGAGTACTGGCAGTGTGTAATATTTTGGGGCACAGATGGGTGGCATAAATATGTACTGGGGCACGAATGTGTGGCATAATATATTGGGGGCACGTGTGGAATATGTGTTGGGGCATTGTGTGGCATAATTCACGGCTATGTGGCATGCAATACAGTTGGTGCACATCTGTGTGGCATATGTATTGTGGGCACAAATGTGTGGCATATTATGTATTGGGGCACAAATGTGTGGAATATGTATTGGAGGCATTGTGTAGCATAATTATGAATTGGGGATACAGCTGTGTGGCATATAATGAATTTGTGGCACATATGTGTGGCATATTATGAATTGGGGCAGTGTCATGAGGCACAGTATGATTTTGGGAATCTGCTGTGTGGCATATTAGTTGGGACATAGCTTTATAGTATATTATGAATTTGGGACACTGCTTTGTGGCATATTATAAATTGGGGTCACTGTGGCATATTATAACTTGGAGGGAGCAGGGGCAGTGGGTGAAATGTTGTCTAGGGTGCCCAGAAACTTTGCACTGGCCCTGGCTGAGGTGAGTGCACACTACAATATCTGAGTTTCCTGCTTAGTTTATGCTACTACGCTAATGTACCACACATGATGCAAGGCCTATTTCAACAGCGTATATTCACCCTGTACTAGTCACTTCCTTTCTATACTACTTCTAGTTGAAGTAATAGCTATACTATATGTGTATTACTGTGTATCCTTATTTATCTTATCTTGATCCCATAAATGTATACACGTGCCCAAGGCAGCTACTGGATGCTACTGTACCCGATGAAGGAACATTAGGAACTTACAAATGTATTGATGCTTAGACCACCCTTTTTATGCATCCCAGGATTGAATTCCTAAATCCTTTTCCATTTTAGTTTCCCCAATTGGTGAAGTAGTTCTAAGTCAACAATAACAATGACACTCGTAATGTTAATATTACAATGTCAGCATTTATAATTGACAAACTACAATGTTGATAGTACTGATTTCGACGTTATTAAAATGTTGACATTCTCAGAATGTCCACTTGTGAAATGCTGACATTGGCAGAATGCCGACATTAGCATTTGCCTGTGGGACAGGATGGCTGGGGTTAGGCACTAGGGGGATGTTAGGGATAGGCTACGGAGGGAAGGCTAGGCCCTAGAGGGAGGAGTAGGAGTTATTGATAGGGTGAGAATTCTTACCAGAACTCCACTCCGTCAGAGGACTCACCCACATGACCGCCAGGAATGGAAGATGTTGCTGGAACCTCTGCAGCCGTCGGGAGCAGTCACTGCTGGGCTACCAAGAACGATATGTTGACATTCTCACATGTTGACATTTCATCAATGTCTACATGATGAATGTTGACATGGTCAATGTCGACATTATGAATGATGACATATCATATCATCCCCCAAACTGTATTCCATGTAATGTGTAAGTAGCAAATATATAACCAAGATGCATCGGTGCATGGTCCTAGTTTTACATTTATTTACATTAAGTTACATCTAACATGTTTTGTCAACATGTTTCTGTAGCAAGTCACTTACCTGATAGATTAGAATCACTAGTAAATATGTCATTCTTGCTCTTTAGGCCATATAGAAGACAGACCCAAAACTGATACCTGTGGGACACAACCAATAACTAGTCAAGTCTGAATGTGTTGCATTTGTAACATCCATTGACTTATAGCCTTCAGCCAGTTCTCTACATGTGTACATACAACCCCCCCCATTTAAACTAGTTCTCAGAACTGTATTGAATATTCATGCAAAAAAAAAGTCTATATATAGTTCTGTTCATACAGCTTGCCACACATAGGGGGTGTTTCAGCAAGAATCGCAGTAGCAATGCTGCACGCAATTGTGATCCTTGCTTTTATGCTAATGCAGCAGGAGGTGTATGAAACACCCCCCCTCCCCCCCGCTGCATTTCCAATACCAGCACTGCGACGGAGGTCGCAGGCTGGGATTACCTCGGTGGTAGATGGTCGCAGTAGTGGCTGGTGCCGGGCCACCACCCAGCTGAGTAAGCCTCCGCTTACTCAAACTAGCCCGCTTGCGAGCCCAGGACACTGTGTCGATGGACACAGTCCCTGGGCTTGTCACTCCTGGAAAACTGGGCGTTTACGGGAACGCCAGCTGCCCCCGTCCCCGCACATTTCCTTTAATGCCTCTACCTGTAAATCAGATGGAGGCATAGAAGGGTCTGCGTGCGACTACGCAGGACCCATTCTGCACACTCGCAGAATGCGTCCTGCGTATGCGCAGATTCCTGATCATCTGGAAACTGCGATTAGCCGTGAAATCAGGCCCATAGTACACTAAGCGAAGTTACTTACTTTTGTTTTTTTGTGTGTGACTGCATGTCTTCTCGGGGGCTCCCCAAAATCTATCTCTTATCGCTTCTGTGTCTCCCTCATACTCACATAGTATATAGACTGAGGCTGCTACCGCTGCTGTGCCTAGTACACTGGGCCTGATTCAGACCAGGTCGCTAAGCTACGAACGCAGGCTGTGGGCTATTATCGCACATCTGCGCATGCATATGCGTCAAAGTATGTATGTGCGAACCAGTCACTGCGGCCAGGAATCGTGCGCTCGTAGTACACAGACTGGACACTACTTTGAGTGACAGCGCCGTTTGTGGGTGGTGACAGGGGAAGGTGCTTGTGGACGGGGGACTGGATGTGCGAATGCAGGCGTGTCTGAGCGTCAAAATGGGTTTAATGGGTGTACATAATTAGCAAAGTAGCGTCATTGAACACGTCACTTGGTGTATTTTAGCCTGAACTGATCGCAGTGCTTGCGGTAGGGTAGGGGCTACCTCAAGTCCTGCGTGCAGCTCCGATGGGTCTCGATGTTCCCGATTAATCACACACTTCCTTGAGATGACGTGTACTAAGAGAGAAAGGTGGGCGGCTTTATACGCCTGCGTACGCTCACTGCCGTCGCTCTCTAAGACATAGAGGGCGTCCTTAAGAAAGTGTGATCGCTGGATTTGCATACACGGACCCTTTTGGCAGCGAGAGAGCGCAGCTTAGCTACCGGGTCTGAGTCAGGCCCTCTGTACTGATTAAACATCCCAGTTACGTTTTGTGCACTGTAGCCCTTGTTTTAAACCCTTCTGGTCTGCTTCAAGCTAAATGTTGTCTTTCTGAACTATCCCTATCGAATAGGTATAAATCATAAACATATGATCAATACTGATTCAAAACTGACAAACTAAGGTAAATAGTAAATATTTTAAATCCTCCAAAAATTAAGTTGTGTAACACTGTTTTCCCAGTGCATTCTGTGAATTTATGATATGTCATAAGTCCTGAAATGTTAGGTGCAGATGATCTACCTGCAGATTTAGACAGAACGAATTAAAGTGCATTGTGTTTTTCCCAAAAGCTTCTGACATTGTTCTTTAGTCTCACTCTGAGATGTCTGTCGTTAAAGCAACTATTTTCTTGCAGAGATGTCACAGTTGAGTTTTAATCTGTGTAACACAAAATTAGGTAATCCATCTTCACCCACAGCTAGGGCAACGCTCCAAATAGACATTGTGTTCTGTAGTTCCAAGGGCTGGATATTTTTCACAGTGACATATTCTACAGGGGGCCACCAGCAGACAGACAGTGGGGCCCGCTACAGGCAATTGTAACAAAAGCGCTTAATGACACATTATTTGTGTGATACATCAACAGATGTCTCATAATGGATAGCAGTGAATGTGATCCTTGTTTTGCTCACTCAAAGTACACTAATATAATGCATATTTTGCACAGATTTGGGTCTGCTGTCTGGAACCAATGTTATCCAGAAAGAAAGGAAAAAACAAATTATCTGTTCAGTGCCAGGTACACAAATATGGTGGCTCAGAATATCTTCTGACAATCAGTGTAGGACATTTATGGACTGTGACTTAGGACCGTATTCAATTAGACGCTCAAAGCCGTTTTCCGCAAAAAAGTATTGCCGATTGCGACTTTTCGCCAGGCGGAAACTTATCACCGTATTCTATTGCCGATTGCGAAAATGCAATGTAATAGGCGAAAAAGATTCGCCTATGAATAGGTGGTGAAAAAAAATGCCGAATTGCGGTTTGGGGTGCAAATGTCTGGAAGAAACTCAGCACCCTTGGGACAGCCCCCCAAAGCATAACTGCGTAAAAAAAATCCTAAAAGAGGAACACCCCAAAAAATTACTTTGAAAATGGGGACGAAAAAGTGCAAAGTGGGGGTACAAACTTGTAAACTAGCGAAATAGAATTTATGGGGGAGGTGTTTTTTGAATTTCAGGTGCTTGCTGAAGGTGCGCTTTTTACGTTTAAAACTTCACTTTAGCGACTTTAAACCATGCTAGCACCCATTTTCATGTACCCCAAATTTGACAGGACTACCTATTTTCTCGAAAAAATACTGCTTAATGCTATTCTTCACCACTTGTGCAAAGATGCTAATTAGAGGCAATTGACAGCACTTAAGTACCCCAAATAGCTTTAGTAGTGTTATTCGGAGACATCTACATTGATCCCCAATGTTAGTGCATCTTTTGGGGGGTGTCAGGCTGATTTCCCCATTTTTGACAGCACTTTTCGTCTGTTTGAGTTTCGCCGGGATGCGTTTTCACGTCCTTTGGAATTGAATATGGCGAATAGCAGGGGGTGCACCCGATAACATTCCGCGGCCAAAACACACGATGTAGGCGAAAAGTGCGGCAGGTGAAATCTTTCTGACTTTTCGCGGCTAATTGAATGCGGCCCTTAATCTCTATCCGAGTTATGGCTACGGTGTGCAGCGTGAGTCAGCTTTGTGACAATGCACTGTATCCGCATAATAGTGTCAAGAGCTGGAAGCAGTGGCATGCCGATGGTCGAAATACCACCAACCGCCGTGATACCATGCCCAACCCATACAGACATTATAGTGCATCCAATACATGAGAGACCCCACAAGACCACTTTTTAATATAAATCAAATATTCTATACCAATCAAACTACAGGTGAGCAATGTATACTTCGGTATATACTAGGCACATAATTATGGGTTGGGTATGGGATCCTGGTCAGAATCCCGACTCCCTTAAGGTAAGTACCCTAACCTCCCACTCCCCTAACCGCCGATACTTATCTTCAGGATGCAGATGGTCGGGATTCCGGCGCCGGAATTTTGACCTGTTGGTATCCCGCACGCCGGGATGCTGACTACATCCTGTCTGTATGTATGCAGGTCTTTATTTCCTTAACTCATTTGCATCAGTTCATACATATTAATTAAAGTAAGCGTATACATGTTAATGTATGATTTATACACTAATTTCATTAGATATGTGAATGTTTATTCACTGTAGCCAGATCTCCCATAATCATGTGTGCAGTTGCCATAGCTAAGATCTCTGCGTAGTTGTTCTAAAGGGACAGCACAGACGGTGTAATGGTTAGCATTACTGCCTCGCAGCACTGAGGTTGTGGGTTTAATTCCCACTTACAGCCCTTACTGTGTGGAGTTTGTACATTCTCCATATGCTTGCGTGGGTTTCCTCTGGGTTCTCCGGTTTCCTCCCACACTCCAAAAATATACTGGTAGGTTAATTGGCTCCAAACAAAATGTAACCCTAGTGTGTATGTGTGTGAGCATGTGGTAGGGATATAGATTGTAAGCGCCACTGGGGCAGGGACTGATGTGAATGGCCAAATATAACGCTGCAGAATATGTGTAACAGAATATAAGTAACTGGTAATAAATAAATAAAGCAAATGGATTGAGGGGTGGACTGGTTATCAGCACATTTGCCAAATCTTTGCACAGAGATGTCCCTACGTAGAGCAGATGGATTCCATACACCGTAATCTCTGCATTTTAGTAAACTCATAGCAAATCACACTTTTTTCCCCAGCACATTGTATCACATGACAAACATTTCAAACTGAGACAAAATTGCCACAAATTACATGATTTTAATGTACTTTTCTGAATGTAGAAAATAATCTCTGATAGGATATTAACACTTTTGGGCCTGATACCGAGTTGGACATACTGTACACCTGTTTACTGTATGTGGCGTAAGATCCGCAAGTTTTTATTGCACATGAGAGGCAGACATGAGAGAGATGCGCCCCGGCCACTCTGATTGTGGAGTCAGAGTGGCTGGGCAGCATTCTCTACCTGCCTCCTAAAAAAAGCTCTGGAGACACCAGCCCATGGCTCAAAGGCCCCTAAAATTGTAGGGCCCTGGGCAGCTACCCAGTGTGCCCATATGTTAACACATGATAATGCCTAGTCCTTCGGGGAGATTCAATTGGCGGCAAGGTTTTCTTGGAGTGCAGCACAGGTTATCTTTGCTCATTTTTGCACACATATCACTTTTGATCAGTAACCAGTAATCTTACCTGTCACACTTAGCATAATAGCAAAGCTATACGTAAGAGAAAAAGTAAGGAAATAAGATGGGCTGAGGGACAATAGGAGACAGATACAAAGGTACATGTTCAAAATTAGATACAGAAAACATGCAGGGGGTTTTAGAGACAGACACAGAGGGGAAACAGAGACACAAACAGGGTGTAACAAGAGTGGCAAAGTCGGGGATGAGCAGGGTAGAAGAGGGGATATTATATACATCGAATTCTGCCAGGGGTATGGGATTCTGTGCTGAAACCTCATTCACTCATAGTATAAGCCACATTAAGGCAGGAGAGATAAATATTTGGAGAGAATATCTTGGCAGTAAATCATAACTTGTTATCAGTTGTCTGTGCAGAGGAGGCGTAGGAGAAGGGGACGGGAGGACAGCACAGCCACATACAAGCCGTGCAGCCTGCGTAAATGGCTGCAATGCTAACAGCCAGAACGAGGCCTAGCCTACAAACATAGCACAAATAATTTTAATTAGGGCTTGACCTCCCACGGCACCCCTGAGAGTATGTTGTGGCACCCAGTTTGGGAAGCATTGGTTTAAACTGTTTGTTCACCGGCTAACTTTTGGTCTTATTGTGTATTGAGGCACAGAAAGCAGAAAAGGGAAAAAGCAGAACAAGTAGGGTATAGGGGGTAGACACGGATCAGTACTACATGATACATAGGTGGGATAAAGAAAAAGTAAACATTGAACAAAATGGTAACAACATATACATGGTAAGGTCCAGCTGACTAGTAAAGTGTTAGAGCCTGTGAAAACTCCAGGTGCGTGCTACTGTCTTTGCTGTGTTATATATTGGTAGATGGCTCAGAGGGATATTAGAGAGGCCTGGGGTATCTCACTTTTCAGAATAGTGCTCATGCCACCAACAGATGTGTCCTTATACATCTTTTCTCTCTTGGCACGCCAGGTCCCTTGAGACGCACATATTTGTTTTTTGCCGTAAAATGTGTAAGTCGCAATGCGACTAGGACGCACCAGCAGACTGTGCTGATTAATTTGTATACTGTATCTGCAACACTTCTATATCTGTGTGCAACTGAGTCTCTGAATCTGTATACGAAGTGCTACAATGTAGTGGCCACAGCTTTCTTCATACAGTAACTCAGGAGCACACAGATATACAAGTGTCGCATATTAAATTAATCATCACAGTCTGTCGACACTAGAAGACTTGCACAGGACCAGGCGGCACACTCACGCCAGGCAAGTTGCGCTTCGTGGCGTATTGAGGGTAGATGTATGAGGACACACTGTATTTTCACTAACGCCAAAGATACAGAGGTGGAGTAGTTACATCTCAGTGTGTCTGTTTCAAAGTGCCTGTGCACTATCCCTGATAGTATTTTTGATATGCTTAGCATTCTGGAGATGTACACATGTTTTTTTTGTTTCTTTAATGTAGTTTGCTCTGGAGCACCCTCTTTTTTGCACTATACTTAGTGGGCTGGGTATGGGAGGTTGTATTTCACTATGAGCATGATCCAGAGATGTACACATTGCCCGTCGCTGCCACAGTCCCATATGCAGCGAACTTGCGAAAATATGCTAATGACTCAGTTACCGTCTTGTGTACAGAGACGCCCACCTCCGGCGTCTCACATCCACCGCTTACAGATATGCCCACATACATCTTACCTCCATCTGCTACAAGTCTTGTTAAACAGCGCGTGAGCGCCGTGCAACACTGTAGCGCTGAGCGTCATTTTGTGCAACTTTTTATCTTCAAATGCGTCTTATTCGCAAAATGATGCTAATAGGACGCACAAGCAGCTTCTGCTAATTAAAAAGGTATGCAGCATCCTATTCACATCACTTTGCAAATAAAACGCATTTTAAGGTAAAAAGTCGCACAAAAAAGAGACTCGTCGCAACTAGATGGGCTGTATTACGACCAAGGAAGTAAGATGTATGTGGACACATCTGTATGTACAAATGAGGAATATCGGTCACACATTGAACCTCTGAGCTAGCCTATGCTGTCTCAGGGGAATTCAGTTATTTGTGGGCATCCGATCTCCTGTCTAAAGTGAACGGGAGCTATTCAATTGTTTATGCTAATGGTCGCGAGTGCCGCAGACTGTTATTAGTTCTGGGCCGCTCATAAGCGGCCGCTCGTTCGCTCCGAGCGATGTTCGCACATCTGCGCATGCGTATGGGTCGTAATGCACATGCGCCAACCAGTCATTGCGGTCGGAAATCGAGCGCTCGCAAAATAACTAATTTGAGTGACAGGATGAGGCGTTTGTGGGTGGTAACAGGGGAAGGTGCTTGAAAACAGGGAGTGGTGATCCGAACGCAGGCGTGCCAAACGGTCAAAACGGGCATTTTAAGGGTGTGCATAATTAACAAAGCAGCATCATCGACCACGTCACTTGGTTGTTTCTTGGTTGTTTTCTTAGCCTGAACTGTTCGCATGATTGCGGTAGGATAAACCAACCACAAGCACTGCGAGCAGTTCAGATGCCTTTCGATGTGCTCGATTAATCAAATAAATAGCGGAGATGACGTAGGATGCGAGCGGCCAGGGGGCGTCTTTACAAAATAGCGAGCGCATGTTTCGTTCGCTCGCTCAGACATAGAGGCATCAACAGACCGCAAAGAGCGAGCGCTCAATTTAAATATCCGGCCCCTTTTTCTGAACGAGTGAGTGCAAATAGCGTCCGGCTCTGATCAGGCCCTCTGCTCGCACCTTTCTGAGGTGGCGAGCAGAAATCCGCAAAGAGTCTGGGTTTTGGGCATTCAAACAATCGTTTAGGCAGCACGCCCATTACTTTGCACGGGTTTAGCTGCTTTACTTGTCACCGGTGAATTTGGGTGCGGCATGCACAATAATGGACACTCAAGGCACTCACGCCCATCTGCAAAACAACTTAATATTGCCCGTCAGGTGTGAGAAAACAATTGAATTACCCCTCAGAATGAGCGCCTTTCCTAAGATGCCTTTTTTTCTTACTCACCCACCTGTACCATACAATTCCAGCACCATGATTCTGCCATGTAAGCGACATGTTTTATAACACCCGCATGGTCAAAATGCTGTAAGTAGTATTAAACACGTGTGAAACGCCAGCATTATGAGGTCAACATAATCCATTGGTTGCTACAGGCAACACCTCTACTTTTGTAAATTTACGACTTAGGGCAGTATTCAATTAGCCGCGATAAGTCCGCGAGTGACGTCATTTCACCATGCAAAAGTTTCCTCCGTATTCAATTCCAAACACTCTTCACCGGTGCAGAAACTCAATGCAATGGGACCTGCGAAAAAGTTTTGCCTATGAATAGGTGTCGAAAAAAAGTGCACAATTGGGGTTTTGGGGTTCAAAGCCACGGGAACTCCCTTGGAACAGTCCCCCAAAGGTAAACTGGGTCAAAAAATTTTTAAAAAGTCTTTAGATCACCCCAAAAAAAGTACTTTTGTTTTGGGGGTGAAAAAGTTCAAACTTGGGGGACAAACTTAAAAACTAGCGAAATAGTCCAGGGGGTCCCCAAGTATGCCCCAGGTGTTTGAAGGTGCTTGCAGCATGTGGATTTTTAATGATTTTTTAAAGTACACTTTAGCAACTTAAAAATATGCTAGCACTCATTTTCAGGTACCCCAAATTTGCTGGCACTACTTATTTTGAGCCAAAAAACCTGGTAAATGCTATTCTTCACCACTTCTGCAAAGACGCGAAATAGCAGCTATTGAGAGCATTTAAGTACCCCAAATACCTTCAGCAGGCCTATTCGGGGGTATCTAGAGTGATCCCCAATGTCAGTACATCTTTTGGGGGTGTCAGGCTGATTTCCTGAAATCTTAAGAGTACTTTTCGCATGTTACAGATGCGCTGGCTCCTGTTTTCGACTATTTCTCATTGAATACGGCGAAAATCGGGCCCGTGCGCGATACTTTTCCGCATTGAAAACCCGCGATGTAGGCGAACAGTCCAGCATGCGAAAAGTATGGGACTTTTCGCATCTAATTGAATATGCCCCTTAATGTGCTCTTTAGGTATTACCTGTAGACTCAAAAAAGAACAGCATCCACCCAGTATACCAATTAGTGCATAATGACCCTGATTCAGAGATGTACGCATCTTTGGACGCAGCTGCTGTGTGCATATGTGCTAATGCTGTGCTAAATGGATCGGAGATGCTCCAGCCAGTTTCTCAGATCTGATGCCTGCGTCCAGAGACACAGGATTTAATCAACATCGGGACCATCAGTCGCAATGGTTGCAGTATTGGCCATCTGAATAAGCCTAAGGCTACTCAGGCTGCCTCAGGCGGCATTGGCAAGTGCATACACACTTGCCTTGCTGGCAACAACAGAGTAATGGCGGGGGTAGCGGGGCCATGCTGCATTCGGCAGCTATATCCTCAGCTCTTTCTGCATGTGCAAAAGATCTGAGGATGTGACGGACGACCCATGGGAGCGCGCGTCGGCATTGTGCATACACACTGGACGATATGAACGATTTGTCGTTCCGATGTGTCGACATAGGCTGATTTGCTCAAGATATCGTATAGTGTGTAGAGAGAGGCCTTTACTGTTCACTGATGACACAGAGTGAAGTAATATTTAGAAAGTGACTTTACACTATCCTACTATACTTTCTCTCCAGCTATTATAGACATTAACTGCAATACTGTCTGTACCTATATAATGCAGAGCTAATGCATCACTGCTAATAAATCAAACAAATGTTTGAGAAATATAATTCATGAATCCTGGTGTATTTTATTAAATGTTTTTATTATAAATGTAATGTTTATTTTTTGTTCAATTTGTCTTATATTTTTGCTTTTAAGCAAATATCCAAGCCAATAGTGTTCGAGTATGTGACAATCATATTTCAGCACCATATATATACAGTATGTTGTATAAGTAGATGATTATTGGTACTATAGAATAATAGTTTTATAATGTATAACTATACAATTCAATGAGAGTGTCCCTGTCTGTAATAGTTTTTCTCCCTTCCAATCTATAACTTCCTCTTTGGGAGCACCCCGACTACAGACTATAATCAGGACATAATTATCTGACTCTAACTAGAATAGTGGGAATCATGAGCATATCAGTTAGTGCAGAGTTTCTCCCCTTTTTTCCATTTTGTCTGTGTCAGGTCTGGTCAGCGGCTTTCATATATCAGTATTTGGTTCTATTCTTACACTTAACTGGTTTGCTGGTAATCCCTGTCTTTGTGACATTGTTAACCTTTAAATGTAGAAAAGAAAACATATAGGAGTTGCAGTGTCAGAGCCCGGGGCATAGTCAAGCTGCAGCAGTAATTGTAGATAATGAAATATTTATTGAGAAGCAGTGACTATTTCAGGAGGATGGAGCAGTGATATTAGCTGGAAAAGAAAATTGTTGTGTATAGTGAGGACTAAGGGATACAGGACTATGTAACAGTGACTACATTATATCATCATAGAGCATTTACTTGGTGCCTTGGTATAGGTAAAGTTATTACCTTATTAAAAAGTTATTTTGATATTTTAAAGTGTGACATTATAATGTAAACCACATTAACATTAATTATTTAAATTAAGTAGACAGAAGCTTTTATTGGTTTTAGATGGATGAATTAGGAAGTAAAAACTGGTTCTGGTCTGTGTCATACTTTAAAACCCAGTGTGCACATCACTATGTAAAACTTATTTTCCCAATTCGGTCTCCAATGGTTCCAGGTCTGCACATGGCCGGAGCCAGAGTGTGCATGTGCCGCGATGTTACTGCAACCCTGGTCACAGTGTACTGTACACCGCAGCTTGATAGACCAGCTGCAGGCATTTGGGGGAGGAGAAGGGGCCATTGCTCAAAAAGGAGGCGTGTGTGTGTGTTTGTGTATATATATATATATATATATATATATAATATAGTTGCTGTCAGCTCACCAGTAGCCACAGCTAGATTTATTTGAGAGCACAAAATAAACAAAACATAAATATAAAGCCTGTCTGGGTCTAACTAACTAACTAACATATAATTCACTCTCTCAAGGTGGAAGGTCCTAGTGTCCAAATCACAAAGTATTTAGCACTGCACATACAATCACACGCAATGGTCTCTCTGTCTCTCTCTTCCTCTCTCAGGCCTCAACCTGCTCCTCAGGCAGTGAGAGACAGACTAGAGACACTGACACCTTTTATCAGCCTCACACAGGTGGTCTGGCAGTCAAGGATGCTAACAGCAACCATATGATGTCCAGTGGCTCTTTGAGTGCTTGTGTACAGTGCTTAAAGTGGTCCTAGATAGGTGGCGGAACTCATCCCCCTATCCAAGCAAATTAAAACCTTTTAGTACTATAGGGTACAGAAAAATGTTTATAAAGTGATTTTTCAATGATTTTAAGCTAATTTTATACCTTTTACATTATCTACACTGGTATAACGTAGAACCCCAGTACATACATACATACATATATATAAAAGGACGCAGAGTATACCGGGTCACCTTAGCCTGCCCCTGCACAATGGCCTGTTTTACAGTAGAACTGAATTTACATAGAGTGAGGGAAGGGTGGCAATCATGGGAGCAGGGTGATCACACACAGTGGGGAGGTGGGGGCAGTGGGATCACACACAGTGTGGAGGTGGGGGCAGTGTTATCAGTGTGGGAGAGGGAAGATCACATATATGGCAGCGTGGCAGACACAGAAGTGTAGGGAGATTATATACTGTAGGGTACAGTAGGGTAGAGTAGGAAGACTGCACTAGCTGAACTGGGTTCATTTCCTCAGCTAAAACTAAATTCACTGATCTATATCTGGCATTGCAGCATGCGTGACCAATGAAAAAACACACTACATTGGTCCCCACAGAAAAAAAAACCTTACATTGCCTAGCACAGGAAAAAAAAATCACATCAGCTGGCCCCCCACAGGATAAAAAAAAACAAAAACACATTGCTCCCCACAGAAAAATAATCACATTGGCCCCCACAGAAAGATATAGAGACAAAACACATTGCTCCCCACAGAAAAATAATCACATTGGCCCCCACAGAAAGATAAAGAGACACAAAACACTTTGCTTCCCACAAAAAAAAAAAAAATAACATTAGTTCTCACAGAAAAAAATGAAATAACAATTATTGGCCCCTACCTGTCAGTAGCTGAGAAGGCTCTCTGGCAACCATGTCCTGTCCCTCTGGCTGGTGTTGCTCTAGCTCAGTCACACTCAGTGACAGCACTAAGTGCAGAGCTGTGAGTAGTATGCGAGTGGACAGGCCGCTCTGGCTGGCCGGGTGGGAGTTGAACGCGGCGTGCGTAACCTATTATGTCACTCTGCCGCGTCTCCATTGGTCGCGTCCCAGGCGCCTACCAGAAGAGCCCAAGCCAGCTACTGTATTTTGTGTTTTTACTATTTTGTGTTGAGCTTTTTACATTGTTTCATGCACTATTTTGTTTGTTTTTCTTAAATTAAGAACAAATTATGTTAAACTAATTGGCCTTTCCTTTTTCCTTGTAACTAAGTTACTGCTGCTATAGCTCAGCCATGTGAAAGCTCATACTTTTGTTACTTTACCCAATTCTTTGGGGGGCATATGCCTTGCTTGTGGCAATAATTTTTTCAGTCTAATTGCATTGTAGATTTGCCGGCGATTGTAGTCTTTTTGGAAATCTGTAGAACCTGCATCTTACAGAAGAAGTCAGTCCTTGCCTCTGATATCCTTACAGTTAATAGCTGAAGATACATTATTAAATATATCAGTGCTGTACACATTATGCCTCTATATAACACCGTTTATGTTGTGGATTGGAGCTGCTTTCAGTGACCTTGTTTCACATCTTGATGAAAAGCTCCATATGCCTTTTGTAGTGTTAAGTGCTGATGTATCCTAGTAATGAGAATTTATCATGTAGTGCAAATCGTTTCTGGCTGCTACCCTTAACTGTTTGCCTGCCTAACATCTGGAATAGGACTATATGTAAATAAAAGGTTTCCACCTCCCTGTGCTTTACATTTTATTACGGTTTCAGTTTGTATTTTTCTTCTGCGTAATCAGTTTTTATCCATTTCATCCCCAGTAGCCGTTTTATTTCTGCTTTTCTTTCCATTCATTAGTTCCTCAATTAATGTCTTCTATGTCTAATGTTGGCAGCATGCCCCTGACCCAGTGTAAACCTCATTCCATAGTTCACTTCAGCATCAAACACTACACGTGAGGAATAATGGTAAAGGGCAAAACACTTTGGTACTGTCTGAAGAATTGCGAATTGAACAAGTGATTCTGCAGGGACACAAATGTGTTTTTACTGACAGACTGCTGGTATTTGTAGCCGTCATCCTCACCACTGCATGTGTCTAATCTGCAGCTGACCAGCTTCACAAACAAAGCTGTTTCCTACTATTTGCATTGCTTTGAAAATGTATTAACTTGCATGCGTGAAATTACTCCCTTTCTGTTATATTTATGAAGGAATCTCTATCTTCTTTCCCCAATTACCCAAAGCCCACATTCCTATGACCGTTTCTGTGCTGTGGGTTTTCCATTGTAGATAAATCATAGAAGATGTTTAACAAATGATCTTCTAGTCAGGAGACGGCTGGAAGCGCCATCTTCAACATAGCAATATAAATACCATTCTTTCTATTCTGCGTTATGACTGATTAGTGCTGCAGTTAATTGATTCTATGATAGACTGAACCTCATTAGGCAACCAGACACTGATGTCAATTACTCTAGAAGTGAATCTACATTTAGAATGCACATACTTTGTTTAATATACATGTTTCTCATATATATATATATATATATATATATATATAGATGCAAATGAGGCGGCACTCAGAGATCTATCAATGAAGGTGAAGCAGTGCTGTTCTTTATTCAATAATTCATCTCATCAATGTTTCGGGGCCATCTGCCCCTTCATCAGGATGTTACAGATAAACAGTAATGAAAAAAAAAACACACTTGTATAACTCACCCCACCAGACGTGTCAGTTTTCTCCCAACCTTCATGAGATGAATTGTTGAATAAAGCACAGCACTGCTTAACCTTCATTGATAGATCTCTCTGAGTGCCGCCTCATTCACATCTATATAGTGGGGACAGCATTCCCTGTAAAGGGGGGCACCTGAGCAAGTATTTCATTGATTTCACCAGTGAATGCCGGATCATTGTTTAACTTTTTATATATATACATATATATATATATATATATATATATATAGTGCCTTGCGAAAATGTTCACCCCCCCCCCCCCTTGGTGAAGTGAAATAAGACAAATATATATAAAAAAAGAATCTTTATAAATAAAATTCTGAAAATTGGCATGTGCATATGTAATCACTGCCTTTGCTATGAAGCCCCTCAAAAGTTCTGGTGCAACCAATTACTTTCAGAAGTCACATAATTAGTGAAATGAAGTTCACCTGTGTGAAATGTAAGTGTCACATGATCTGTCAGTATAAACACACCTTTTTCTGAAAGGCCCCAGAGGCTGCAACACCACTAAGCAAGAGGCATCACACCATGAAGACCAAGGAGCTCTCCAAACAAGTCAGGGACAAAGTTGTTGAGAAGTACAATTCTGGGTTGGGTTATAAAAAAAATATCCAAATCTTTGATGATCCCCCGGAGCACCATCAAATCCATCATCATCAAATGGAAAGAACATGGTACCACAACAAACCTGCCAAGAGAGGGCCGCCCACCAAAACTTACAGACCTGACAAGCAGGGCATTAATCAGAAAGGCAGCACAGAGACCAAAGGTAACCCTGAAGGAGCTGTAGAGTTCCACAGCACAGACTGGTGTATCTGTGCATGTGACCTCAATAAGCCGTACACTCCCTAGAGCTGGGGTTTATGGAAGAGTGGCCAGAAAAAAGCCATTACTTAGTGATAAAAATAATAAGACACAATTTGAGTTTGCCAAAAGGCATGTGGGCGACTCCCCAAATGTATGGAGGAAGGTGCTCTGGTCAGATGAGACTAAATTTTAACTTTTCAGCCACCTAGGAAAACTCTGTCTGGCGCAAACCCAACACATCCCATCACCCCAAGAACACCATCCCCACAGAGAAACATGGTGGTGGCAGCATCATGCTGTGGGGATTGGGAAACTGATTCTAGTCAAGGGAAAGATGGATGGTGCTAAATACAGGGATATTCTTGAGTAAAACCTGTTTGCCTGAATTTGAGACTGGGGCGGAGGTTCACCTTCCAGCAGGACAATGATCTGAAGCATACTGCTAAAGCAACACTCGATTGGTTTAAGGGAAAACATTTAAATGTGTTGGAATGGCCTAGTCAAAGCCCAGATCTCAATCCAATTGAGAATCTGTGGTCAGACTTGAAGATTGCTGTTCACAAGCAGAAACCATCCAACGTGAAGGAGCTGAAGCAGTTTTGCCTTGAGGATTGGACAAAAATCCCAGGGGCAAGATGTGGCAAGCTCATGGAGACTTAGCCAAAGCGACTTGCAGCTGTAATTGCAGCAAAAGTTGGCTCGACAAAGTACTGACTATAGGGGGGTGAATAGTTATGCATGCTGAAATTTTCTGTTATGTTGTCGTAAATGTTATTTGATTCACAATATAAAAAAAAACACAAATTCACAGTTGTAGGCATGTGTTGTGAATGAAATGATGCACACCTTCAAACAATCCATTTTAATTCCAGGTTGTGAGGCAACAAAATATGAAAAATTCAAAGGGGGTGAATACTTTTGCAAGGCACTGTATGTATGTATATGTGTGTGTGTGTGTGTGTATGTATGTATGTATGTATATATATATATATATATATATATATATATAGTTGATGTTTAAAATACAGCTCCGTTAACAATTGTATTAGGGGCATTCCAATGCTCTAATTGACTACAGATTAGTGTATCCCGTTGATCTTTCCATTGCTTTGATTGGCTTAAGGTTTGTCTACCCCTGTTAGAGTTGCAGTGCTCTTATATTTATTTTTACTTCTTATTTATTTTATGTTTAGATGACTTTCAATTTGTTTATTCAAGTAGTCCTAAGGGGCAGATACATATGCGACTGATTGACACAGGCCCTCATTCAGAGCCGTACGCTCTGAGCAGAGCGCACGCTCTGAATGAGGGCCGCCCTCCATAATTCTGGAGCGTCCTCCTGGACGCTCGTATAGCTGTGGGTCACCACCCACAGCCTATACGAGCGTGCAGTTTGATGGCCGCGATGGTCATGACCATCGCAACCATCGAAACTGCGAGCCGGAGCCTGCGGTTGAGGTTTTCAACCGCAAGGCCCGGAGTGATTTTGGCTCTATCAGAGCCAAAATCACTCCCACTGACATCACTAGTGATGTCAGTGGGCCGGCTTCTGACGGTAGGCGTACCCTTGGGAACGCCCCCGTCAGGGAGGCACGCCCACCAAAGGGGGCGTGCTGTCAATCAACATCGACAGCACGCCCCCTTTGATCAGACACAACGAGCGAAGGAAAGTCCTTCGCTCGTAACGTCTGGCGCATGCGCACGACGGAGCTCCCGCCGTCGTGCGCATGCGTAGTGCACAACATCGACCCACTTGCGAGCGGACAGCCGCTCGCGAGTGGGTCTGAATCAGGGCCACAATTTCCATTGTAGGAAATCCAACATGTAGGATTTGGTGATCCTTCGAAAAAATGATCACGATCAATGAATGGAGGAAGTTTAACATGCAGAAATTCCCTGATTTCTCGACGGATCGCTGATGATCATCGATGTATGCTGATCATTAGTTTTATTCGCCGATCGGATCGGTTTTCGGGGGATCGGGGAATTGCGGTGCTAATGTATAGGCCCCTTTACTATGCTGAGGGGTTTGGAAACTCTTGTGCTTGATCACACCAGTTATTTACTAAACTATTCACCTGACCGAGGTGCAAGTGTAGGCCTCAAAAATCAACACTTATCTGAAGGCTGGCCTCATGCCATTAATATTACAGTTTAGTGATGTAACTGTCCCCAAACTGGTGTATCCTCACTATGCTCTATCCCTTCCTTCTATTGCTCACTGTCACTAAGCCCCTGACCTGTTGCACTATTAGAGGGAGATGTATCAAGCCTTCTAAGGAGAAGATAAATGGACAAGTGGAATAGTTGTCCATAGCAACCAATCAGCTTCTACCTATCATTTTATAAAATGTACTAGATAAATGCTAGCAAGTAGCTGATTGGTTGCTATGGGCACCACCCCCATTTGTCCATTTCTCACCCTTTAGAAGGATTGATGCAGTTGCGACGTTACTCTTCACTGCTTAACTGTACTCTCAATACTCTGTTAGGTTACTTATCAGCCCTTCACGCTTCTAATTCCAGCTTACTGCTTTATTTTCTTACAGTATACTTTGGTGTATTAGATCTATCATTAACACATATTGATTACCTCAATAAGGTATAATAGTTATATATTCTGGTACTTTATCTTATATTTATCAATAAACATACCATAACTATACATTTCTGTTTATCATATATTTTACATTATATTTCTTAATAAAAAATAAGTTTATTTTTGTATATAACTTTATTACCTTTTGTATATAACTTTAGTACCTTTTGTAGATAACTTTAGTACCCATTGTATATAACTTTAGTACCTTTTGTAGATAACTTTAGTACCTTTTGTAGATAACTTTAGTACCTTCTGTTTTTCAGTAGAGAAATAATAAATGTGTTCCTATCTATCTCCCGTTGTGTTTTGTCTCTCCTGTCACTCTCTTCACATCATCCATGTATTTTATTTCCCTCAAATCTGTACCGGATAACAAACCTCTGTCAATCTTTCTTCCTGTCTTTATCTATCTCCTGCTCTCTGTTCTGTTCTTTCTCTCAGCGTCACATTATTTGCCTTATAGATCAGTTCTATCTCTATTAGTTCTCTCTCCTCTGTTACCTCCCTCTCATATGTCCTATTTTCTGTTACTGTATTTGCTTTCTATCAATTTTGTTTCTATCAACTTCAAGTAGTTACAGGCATGCCCGTAAAATCTATTTGGACAGTTTAGAAGTGACAATAGCCTCCACACTGGAGCATACTTCCCAACTCTCCCTCATTGTCAGGGAGACTCCCTGAAGTAGCAGCAATCTCCCTGATTCCCCGAAGAGTCTACTAATCTCCCTCATTTCACCTTACCCCCATTATGACACTGTTATATAAAAGATAAAACAGAGATATATACATTCAAATGGGATCATTAGTATAATTTTCCTGCATTGGTTATAAGGCACAGTGATCCCTATGGTTACATGTATTTTCTGAGAAGTATCAGTGTGTTTTCATCAACAAGTAGATATTACTATCTGCTTTGTATGTAAATCAATTTTATGACACACCTCTCAGATGTAGCAGTACATGTCCACTTTACCGCCACGCTCATAGGTGTTGCTTTCACAATATCCCTGAAATGCTTTTTCAAAAGTAGGCATGTGTGCACTGGAGGGTTAAAGTGGCTATCACCATAGACACAGTGATACTATACAATTCCTGCCTTATATTAAGTGACATAACAATTCATGATTGATATTCGACGTCTGTCATTTGTTTCCTAGTACCTTACACTGGGAAAACTATTTTATAGACTCATTTACTAATTTGTAGTTCAGTACACTGGGATACTGGCCGACTTGGCCCTGCCAGTGTTGCAATGCTCCAGTTGACAATCAATTAGAGCAGGGTTAGCTCAGTATTGTCCTACAATTGCCATATTAGTTTATTACCGTGTTGGTAAAAGGATAGAGGCTCTAAAACTACATATGATCTGTATTTAGCTGTGAATAAAACAAATTAGCTTTAATTACATTTAAAGTTAAAAAATTATTTATTAATTATTCTTATTTTTATATAGTACAATATTGAAACATTGGTGTGCATATAAATTAATCGCAGGTCATTTACATTAGCAGATGTCAAAAAGTTTTGGAATCACTAGATTACACGTTTGTCTATTTTAATGTGGGTTGATTCAATTGTTTTTTTCGCTCCCCGATCTTCCATCTGAAGGAATTAGTAGCAGAAAGAAAGAAGTGATAATACCACTGTATAGGTCATTGGTACGTCCTCATCTGGAATACTGTGTTCAATTCTGGAGGCCATATCTCCAGAAGGATATTAATACATTAGAGACTGTACAAACAAGGGCAACTAAAAAGGTGCAAACTCTACACCACAAAACGTACCAGGAAAGACTAAAAGATCTTAATGTGTATAGTTTGGAGCAGAGAAGGGAAAGGGGGGACATGATAGAAACGTTCAAATATATAAAGGGTTTTAACTAGGGGTGAGCGGGTTCTGAATTTCTGAAATCCAAACCCCCCCGAGCCCCCCCGATCCGAGTCCGATCCGAGTCAGGCTCGACTTTTCCCGCCTGACTCGGATCTGAAATCGAGGCAAAACGTCATCATCCCGCCTTCCGAGTCTCGCGGGTTTTGGATCCTATATAAGGTACCCGCGGCGGCGCCATTTTCTCACTCGGCTGTGGACAGTGAAGAGGGAGGGTGGGAGTTAGGGCTGTGTAGTGTAGTGTAGTGTAGTGCTGCTGTTGTCCACTACTTCAAAGTCCATAGGGGCTGGCTGTGTTGTGCTGTGCTGCTGTTGTTAATAGGGGCTGTGTCCACTACTTCAAAGTCCATAGGGGCTGGCTGGACTGTGTTGTGCAGTCAGTTCTCCATAGGGGCTGTGTCCACTCCAAAGTCCTGTGCAGTGTCCCAGTCCTAAAGGGGTGCTGTAGTGTTGTCCAGGGGGTGCTCTGTCCATCAGGGGTGCTCCCCCCAAGTGCTAAAAAAATAATATATTTTCTGTGTTTGTGAATTGTGTGCGCAGTAGCCGCACGTGCATCAACAAAGTAGTGCCAAGCGTGTGCCTGTGTCATAAGTAAAGGGCCGGCTGGCTTGACCGTTAAAGGGTGCTGTAACCCCCAAAGTACACTCCAGTCCAAACCAAAAAAATAATTATTTTCTGTGTTTGTGATTTGTGTGCGCAGTAGCCGCACGTGCATCAACAAAGTAGTGCCAAGCGTGCGCCTGTGTCATAAGTAAAGGGCCGGCTGGCTTGACCGTTAAGGGTGCTGTAAACCCCGAAAGTACACTCCAGTCCAAACCAAAAAAAAATTATTTTCTGTGTTTGTGAATTGTGTGCGCAGTAGCCGCACGTGCATCAACAAAGTAGTGCCAAGCGTGCGCCTGTGTCATAAGTAAAGGGCCGGCTGGCTTGACCGTTAAGGGTGCTGTAACCCCCGAAAGTACACTCCAGTCCAAACCAAAAAAAAAATTATTTTCTGTGTTTGTGAATTGTGTGCGCAGTAGCCGCACGTGCATCAACAAAGTAGTGCCAAGCGTGCGCCTGTGTCATAAGTAAAGGGCCGGCTGGCTTGACCGTTAAAGGGTGCTGTAACCCCCAAAGTAGACTCCAGTCCAAACCAAAAAAACAATTATTTTCTGTGTTTGTGAATTGTGTGCGCAGTAGCCGCACGTGCATCAACAAAGTAGTGCCAAGCGTGCGCCTGTGTCATAAGTAAAGGGCCGGCTGGCTTGACCGTTAAAGGGTGCTGTAACCCCCAAAGTACACTCCAGTCCAAACCAAAAAAAAAAATATTTTCTGTGTTTGTGAATTGTGTGCGCAGTAGCCGCACGTGCATCAACAAAGTAGTGCCAAGCGTGCGCCTGTGTCATAAGTAAAGGGCCGGCTGGCTTGACCGTTAAAGGGTGCTGTAACCCCCAAAGTACACTCCAGTCCAAACCAAAAAAACAATTATTTTCTGTGTTTGTGAATCGTGTGCGCAGTAGCCGCACGTGCATCAACAAAGTAGTGCCAAGCGTGCGCCTGTGTCATAAGTAAAGAGCCGGCTGGCTTGACCGTTAAAGGGTGCTGTAACCCCCAAAGTACACTCCAGTCCAAACCAAAAAAAAAATTATTTTCTGTGTTTGTGAATTGTGTGCGCAGTAGCCGCACGTGCATCAACAAAGTAGTGCCAAGCGTGCGCCTGTGTCATAAGTAAAGGGCCGGCTGGCTTGACCGTTAAGGGTGCTGTAACCCCCGAAAGTACACTCCAGTCCAGCTGGCGCTGAGGAGGAAGTTGGCGAGGAGGATTCTGATGGTGATGTGGTTTGTTTAAATCAGGCTCCGGGGGAGACAGTTGTTGTCCATGGGATGAAAAAGCCCATCACGGTCATGCCTGGGCAGAAGACCAAACATTCCACCTCTTTGGTCTGGCAATATTTCTATCCAAATCCGGACAACAACTGTCTTGCCATATGTACCATATGTAAAGGTGAAATAAGTAGGGGTAGGGACGTCAACCACCTAGGAACATCCTCCCTTATACGGCACTTGCAGCGCGTTCATAAAAAGTTACTGTCAAGTTCAGAAACTTTGGCTAAGACCGTAAGCAGTCCAGGGACACCTAAATCCCGTTGTCCTGTTGTATCCAAGCGCCTGCAAACCACACCGTCAACTCCCTCCTCGTCAATTTCCTCCTTAGTCAGGATCGGAAGTAGTCCTGCAGGCCATGTCACTGGCATAACTGACTCTCCTATCCAGGATTCCTCTGGAGGATCCTGCATTGCTACGCCTACTGCTGCCGCTGCTGCTGTTGCTGCTGCTGGGAGTCGTTCATCATCCCAGAGAGGAAGTAGGAACACCACTACTTTTACTAAACAATTGACCCTCCAACAGTCCTTAGCGAGGAGGATGAAGTACGACAGCAGTCATCCTGAAGCAAAACGTATAACTGAGGCCTTGACTGCTATGTTGGTGTTAGACGTGCGTCCGGTATCCGCCATTAGTGCAGTAGGATTTTGATGGAGGTAGTGTGTCCCCGGTTCCAAATCCCGTCTAGATTCCACTTCACTAGGCAGGCGATACCGAGACTGTACAGAAACGTCAGAAAAAGTGTCCTCAGTGTCCTGAAAAATGCCGTTGTACACAATGTCCACTTAACCACGGACATGTGGACAAGTGGAACAGGACAGACTAAGGACTATATGACTGTGACAGCCCACTGGGTAGATGTATCACCTTACGCAGCAACAGCAGCAGCGTCACCAGTAGCAGCATCTCAGAAACGCCAGCTCGTTACAAGGCAGGCTACGCTGTGTATCACCGGTTTCAGTAAGAGGCACACCGCCGACAACCTCTTAGAGAAACTGAGGGAAATCATCGCCCAGTGGCTTACCCCACTTAGACTCTCCTGGGGATTTGTGATATCTGACAACGCCACCAATATTGTGCGGGCATTACATCTGGGCAAATTCCAGCACGTCCCATGTTTTGCTCACACAATAAACTTGGTGGTGCAGAATTTTCTGAAAAGCGACAGGGGCGTGCAGGAGACGCTTTGGGTGGCCCGAAAAATTTCTGGCCACTTTCGCCATTCAGCGACTGCGTGCCAAAGACTGGAGCGCCAGCAAACACTCTTGAACCTGCCCCGCCATCACCTGAAGCAAGAGGTTGTGACGCAGTGGAACTCAACCCTCTATATGCTTCAGAGGATGGAGGAGCAGCAAAAGGCCATACAAGCCTATACATCCACCTATGACATAGGCAAAGGAGGGGGTATGCACCTGACTCAAGCGCAGTGGAGAATGATTTCCGTGTTGTGCAAGGTTCTCCAGCCCTTCGAACTTGCCACACGTGAAGTCAGTTCAGACACTGCCAGCTTGAGTCAGGTCATTCCCCTCATCAGGCTTTTGCAGAAGCAGCTGGAGAAAGTGAAGGAGGAGCTAAGACGGAGCGATTCCGCTCGGCATGTGGGACTTGTGGATGAAGCCCTTCATTCGCTTTGCCAGGATTCCAGGGTGGTCAATCTGTTGAAATCAGACCACTACATTTTGGCCACCGTGCTCGCTCCTAGGTTTAAAGCCTATGTTGTGTCTCTCTTTCCGGCCGACACAAGCCTGCAGAGGTGCAAAGACCTGCTGGTGAACACACTGTCAGCTGAAGCGGAACATGACACGTCAACGGCTCCTTCTTCATTTTCTCCCGCAACTGGGGCTGCCAGGAAAAAACTTAGGTATCCTAAGCAACCCGCTGGCGGTGATGCAGGGCAGGCAGGACCAAGTTTGGACATCTGGTCCGGACTGAAGGACCTGGCAACAATTTCTGACATGTCTACTGTCACTGCATATGATACTGTCACCATTGACAGAATGGTGGAGGATTACATCGGTGACAGCATCCAAGTAGGCATGTCAGACAGTCCATACCTGTACTGGCAGGAAAAAGAGGCAATTTGGAGGCCCCTGTACAAACTGGCTCTATTTTACCAGAGTTGCCCCCCCTCCAGTGTGTACTCCGAAAGAGGACAAGGACAATTCCATCTTGCACCTCTTTTTTTTCTTTGCATTATGTACAGTTTGGGGCCTAGTTTTTCTAACTGCCATCCTGTCTGCCACTGCAGTGTCACTCCTAGATGGGTCACGTGTTTGTGCCGCCCACTCGTGTCGCTTAGCATAGTCATCCAGCTACCTCGGTGCAACCTTTTGGACATAAAAACACTATTGTGAGGTGTGAGGTGTTCAGAATAGACTGGAAATTAGTGGAAATTAAAGTTATTGAGGTTAATAATAGCATAGGAGCAGAAAAACCTACAAATTCTGTGATTTTAGCTGTTTTTATGCTTTTTAAAAAAAAAATACAGATCCAAAACACAAAACCCAGAACCAAAACACGGAAGGGTGGTTTTGGCAAAACCAATCCAGATCCAAAACACGAAGAAAGATCCAGATCCAAAACCAAAATATAAAACACGAAAACTGGCCGGTGCACACCCCTAGTTTTAACAAGGTAAAGGAAGGAGACATTCTTCAAAGAAAGAGAAGTATTAGAACAAGAGGACATGTTCTGAAACTGGAGGGTGGAAGGTTCAGGGGAAATTTGAGAAAAAATTACTTCCCGAGAAAGGGTAGTGGACAAGTGGAATAGCCTCCCATCAGAGGTGGTAGAGGCTAAGACAGTAGAGCAGTTTAAACATGCATGGGATAGACATAAGGATATCCTTCAGAAGAAGTAAGGATCAATAAGGGTTGAGGTAATAATCTGTTTAAAAATGGGGCAGACTGGATGGGCCAAGTGGTTCTTATCTGCCATCAAAATCTGTGTTTCTAAGTGACGGGAGATCTGGGTGAGAGATTCCATTGTTTTGGGCGCCCATGCCTTTTCTTGCAGGATGCTCCCAAATGGACACTTTATGCCGCTAAATCATTTAAAGTCCTGGATAAGGTGCCGAAACACAGGACTTTTAGCTGATTTCTGCTTGCCACCTCAGAAGAGTGCGAGCAGAAATCTATGCGCTCATGGCATTCATGCCCTAATGGCGGCAACAATTGAATTGCTCCATCGAGTGCCAATTACTCACAACCGATAGCAAATACAATTAAATTCCCCTCTGAATGTTCTTACTCTCTGATTTGCTGCAGGTTTATTACTGTATGTTATATGTAGTACATCCGAAGAGGTTCATTAACAAATTTATGATTAATAATATCCTTTGCTACATCCAGTGTTGCCAAATCCATTATTCTGCACTAGATAATGTCTGCCTTGCCAGTGACTTATCAATCTTCCAGGCAATCCATTGATTGTCTCATACTTCTACCTTCCTCATTAGCAATAGATCATTCTGTACCTGCAAGACATTTCCTACATTATAGCTAATCATTGGTACACAGTTTGCTGGAACTGGTTAATTCTCTCATTTTGTATAGAAACGCAATCTTTTCAGTACCAGCCATAGTTCTCATCTGATGCTGCTTAATCTGTTTTACGTCATTTTTTTTTTAATTATCTTAAGCTTTGTGTGTGCAATTTTTTTCTCCACTAACTCTCATTGAACTTTCACATATCTGCCAACTGTTCTTAATTTGTTCCTGAAAATGTCCCTATTTTTCATTATTGATCATTCCTGTTAATTCCACATTTTGGATGCAGTTCTCGCTATCTCTTTTAACGATCTGGTTTTTATTGTCTAATCTTTGTTGAAGGTGAGTATTTGAAATGAACAAAATTGCATTATAATCTAGTTCATTCAAAAGGTTCAGATAGTTACACATAGATTGTGAAGCAAATTGCCTCTAGGATGATTGTAAAATGCTGACTTCTGTGCTTTTACTCCTCCCAAATGTCGTATTTTGTGCTCAAAGTCTCCCATCCGTCTTGCACTTCAAGATGACCCTCATTTGGGTTTGAAGTGTACATCTGTATAGTAGACCCCACTAACTGTGTTTGTTTGGCTCCTAAATGTATAATGACATTAACCTTATATCTTATTCCATCTTGTAGTACTTTTGCAGTGTATGTAACTGTACGGTGTACCTGAAGTCTGTGGAAGTGCGCTCACCTGTCAGAACTTCAGACAGGTGAGCGCACTTCTACAGACTCACTCTGCACACTAGAAAATCAGTCATTTCTATAATACATCTTTGGCCATGTGACATGTTCAGACATGTTAAAGAATATTGCTGAAACATCACGTCCCCAGATGTCTTACATAGGTTACAGTATTGTGTAGTACATAAGTTACACCACACTTGCCGACATTCTGAATGTCTGCACACAGCAGGGGGCGTGGGCGGGTAATGACGCAGTTTTGGGGGTGGAGCCACACGATCATGTGATCGTGGCTCCGCCCCCTCTTCACAATGCCAAAAATATTGTGAAGCAGGGGGCGGAGCCACGATAATGCAATTCAGCACGAATTGCGTCATCTGGCCCCCCGCTGTGGGGATTTCTTGTAGTAGTCGGGGGGGAAGGGGGGGGGGGCAGGCGGCAGCCGGGAGGCTTGCCTGCCCTTCCGGGGGGTCGGGAGCGGCACCTGATATTCGGGAGACTGCCGACCAAAACGGGATGGTAGGCAAGCCTGAGTTACACTGTCATATGCATATTAACTTAAGTAGGGAATCTTCAATCCCAATGATAAGAGAATGTCAATTTTATTTCTTTTCATGACCAATCTGAATTTATTAGTATGTATAATTTTGGATAACTCTAATAAGTAAAGATACTATATAATTTGGCAGACTGACACAGAGATAGCTAGAGTACAAATACTTACAGGTGATCTCCACCTGAAGATTAAAATATAATAGTGAGTGGCATTCAAGGTGTTATGATGGCATTCAGCTATAAGCTGGGTACACACTGACAGATATATTGACCGAACAATTGATCAACCAATATATCTTGTGTGTGTCGGCCAGTGTGTACCAGCGATATATCTATGAACGACGTAGTTCACAGACATATCACATGGTCTCTGCTGCACAGCCGATGGCTGATATATCTGTCCATCGGGCAGTGTGTACGGGGCGGTCTGCAGCAGGGGCTGAGGGGAGGGGGGCGCGACACGTCCCCGGCCAGTGGGACCCGTGGCCAGAGACAGAGGCTGACCGGTCAGTGTGTATGAATGACCATCATCTGCAGATATATCTGTTGAGTGTGTGCCCAGCGTTAGTTGGTGGGATTTTTAAAATGGAGGCAAGCTTATAAATAGTGTCAGATACTGGACTGCTGCTTCCAGATATTCTCTTGCATCTTTTCAGCAGTGGTCAGCAACATTACAAATATGTCAGACAAAATATTGTTGAATTAAAATATTCATGTAGACATTTGCAGCCACTTTTCCAAAAAAATAACAGGAAGAGAAAGGAGAATGTTCACAGTGAAATAATGTTAGCAGAAGGTAACATATGCTGATACTCCTTTCTTACTAGGTTTGGTTCATTTTATATTTTACATTAAATCACATTGTGTCTGATTTAGAGTTGAATTTAAAGATGTGTTAATTGCGTATGAGCAAAGATGTGTCTGTACACTTGCATTTGCTGTCTGTATTTTGAGATACATACATATTAAGATATGGGAGACCTTATTCTATGCATCTGGAGCATAAACCAAACTTGCATTTGGGTTATGTATGTGAAAAATGTAAGTCTCGTAACTAATGTATTACAAGAATTGTGTAACTTAATATGAGATGCACATCAAAGGGTGGTGCTTATCTTGTACTACACCTGAACATTTATAACTCTAAATACCCCTTTTACACCAAAGTCCCGGGTCTGACCCGAGATTTGGAACACAGCTCCATCCCGGATTTGATCCGGGACTGACCCCTTTCATACTGCTGCACTGACCCTGGTCAGCGCCGTTCACACTGGGCTCAGGGCTGCAGTGAACCGGGTCTTCCGGCGTTGCAGTGGATGCTTGAAGATGATGTTACGGCTCTGGATGATGTAATCTCCAAGCGCCACTGAAGCCGGCCAATCAGGTAGCATGCAGCACGACCCGGGTCATCGTGACCCGTGTCACACCGTTTACATTGCAGGGTGACATGGGAACGACCGGTGACCAACCCTGCAAGCTGTCCATGTTGGATCCCCGAGTCACTAGACCCGGGTTGAGCCGCTTCCACTAAGAAAAATCCCGGGTTGATACACGTTCATATGCAAAAACCTGTAATTTTCGTGTCCGTGTAAAAGAGGTATAAGTCAAAGGTGGTTAAAAGATAAGGTGGTTAGGAGTGTGTTAAGGTTCATGGAAGATGATGCTGTTAGTGCCTATTGAATGGTCAATCCCCGACCCAATTTTGTCAAATAGCATCTCTGTAGCTATAATACTATAGATTCCATCAAAATTTGATAGCGCTGACAATCTAATATACCAATGAAAAGTGTTCCCAGGAGCAAAATATGATTATATACAAAGGAGGGACAGAACAGTACTATCTATTGGGGCACACTTTCAATAATAAGATAAAATATAACTTTTATTAGTCCGTTTTAAAAGATAGATGAAAATAGTATTTGTATAAAACTCACATGAACGAAAAGTTCAAAAATCAGAATAGAGCAATATCTCTATATAGGCATAATAACTGAAATTCCTGCGGTCCTATAAATAAGGTTAATTTCTAAGGTTGCACCAATACATAAAAAATTTATACAAAATATATAGGTAGAAATTAAAAAAGAGATAAGGGGATGAGTCTCCTTAAACACTGTGATGTGATAGGTGTTAGGCGAAAAATATAAGTGTAAAGTGTTAAAGAATGCGTAACACGCAGATTAAAAACTGCACCTTAAACCATGAGCTGTCCAGATTATACATCCACAATGGGTAATATAAAACTCCTATATCAATGTCACTTTAATAGTAGAAATTGGTAGAGCATGCGTGCTTGTCTAGATAGGGATCTGCTTTTTCCTGTTGTAACTAATGCATTGGATGGGAGATGACAGTCCCTAGGTAGTAATGTAAGTAATGCGCTGTTTCTACTGTCAGCGCTATCCCTCTAGTGCATTCCCTGATGCATAGGCAGCACAGGGTAGTGTCATAGGGGATCAGTTGAAGAGAAAGCAGATCCCTATCTAGACAAGCAGTCATGAACTACCCATTATGTCTACTTATCTTCCAAAGTGACATTGATATAGGTGCTGAATTGCAGAATTCCTATTTTTCCTATTGAATACTGAGGGATGCCTCAGTTTTATATTACCCATTGTTGCTGTATTTTCAGGACAGTTCTAGGTTTGTTTAGCACTTCATTTATATTTTTTCCTAACACATCACATTGTTTAAGGGTACTCATCCCCTTATCCCCTTGACTTTCTACCTTTTTATCTATTATTCTACTAGCTGAAGTACCCGGCGTTGCCCAGGTTTAAATTTACAAGTTATTAAGTTTTATTATGTGAGTGTCAACCTTATCCATCCAGTGGTCGGCCAAGAATAGGCTCCCCGGTTCAAAATTGCCCAGGGTCCCTGGGTCAAAGTTCTGCCCAGCGTACACCAACGGGAGGTCCAACCGGTACCTCAACCCCCAGTATGTCTTCTGGGATCCAATGTTACCACTCTGTAGTTTTCGTACATAGCCATCCAGTAGCAGTACCTGAATAGGCTCCTAGGTCAAAGTTCTGCCCTGCATACACCAATGGGAGGTCCGACTAGGACCTCAACCCCATAGTATGTCTTCTGAGATTCAATGTTACCACTCTGAAGTTTTTGTCCAAATTATGTGATGTCGTCCAATTCCATCCAGTGGGAGGCCCAGAACAGACTCCCTGGGTCAAAGTTCTGGCTGGTGCACTTCGCCATGAGGTCCGACTGGGATGCCATCCACACCATTAGGCATCCCAGACCACCCCTCTGTGAAGTTTTCATCCAGATCCATCCAGTAGAAGGCCCAGACCAGGCTCCCTGGGTCAAAGTTCTGCACAGCCTAAACCAACAGGAGGTCTGACCGGGACCCTAACCTCCCTAAAACCTGGCCAGGATCCAGCTGGACCACCTCGCGTTGGTTTCATCCCAATTTGTGCATGGGTGTCCGAATGCATAACCGGATAGATAGACAGGCAAATGAACAAACAGACCTCTGAATTTTATATATGAGATATTTATAAAATTTTTATGTATTGATGTAACTTTAGAACGACCCCTTTTTTATAGGATTGCAGGAATTTTAGTTATACCTACTGCACTGTATGTAGGCAATACAATTATCTACAATTACACCTTTGTGCATAATATAGAGATATTGCTCTATTTTGAAATTTTAACTTTTTGTTTGTGTGTTTTATACAAATGCTAGTTTCAGCGCTCTTTTTTTTTTAAATTAACATTTTGCCTTCAATTGCATCTTATTCACACAGTGGTGTGAATGGAACGCTTCTGCTGATTAAAATGATATGCAGCATGCCTATGTCTGGGCCTACTGCGGGTGTATGTGCATGCGAAATACTACGATAGAGTGTCAGCAGCTGTGACACTGTAACGTAGCATTTAAAATGCACATACACCCGCAGTTGGGCACAGAACACAGAGGTGTGGGTATTTGGCCGGTGAGGTGGGGTGTATGATAATGATACAGGCAGATAATGACTTGGAGGTGAATGGGGTAATGTTACACTGGAATCAATGGCTACGGGAGTTGCAGGATAATGCTACTGGGGATCATTGACTACAATGGGTGTGTAATACTACAATGATAACATGTGCAGGAAGCAAGAGGGACAGACAGGACACTGTTCCCTCCCTCATAATACACAAATAATATATGCCGGTACCAGCCACCTGGGACCGTGTAAAAAAAATATATATATCGTCCAAGGAGGTCCAAAACCAAAAATAGTTCAGAAACCTCTGGTCTATAGTAAAATAAAAAATAAAGATAGAAATAAAAAACAGAAATTACCCACTCATATATATTACTGATATAAGATGCCAAATTACCATGACTAATGGTAATTTGTAATTTTTCTCACTGCCAGCCAATCACAAGGTGTTAACCAGGCTTGCAAGTTTTAATTGGCTGGTAGGGAAAGAAAGCTGTGGGGGTTTTTTTGTTTGTTTTGTTTTTGCTTTTCTACTATATCTGATCAAGATAGAAGATATAATTACTTCATTTTGTATGTAGCAAAGTGTTATTCATGGGTTTTGTGGAGTCTTTTGTGTGTGGTAGTTATGTTGATTATCAATGTGTCTAGGACTGGGTCTGGTGAGTATTTCAATAGGCACACAGCTCTTCTAGAGTTTATTTATTTCTATTACACAGTGCACAGTGTGTGGGAAGTGTTTTGTCTTATTTGAATTATAGAGCTAGCTCTGAGCTGGTGGAAATTCAGGAAAGAAACTGTATTTGCATTGCAGAGTGACCATTTTGCCCATTGCCTTCATAAACCTTAAGCTTGATACCACAACTACAATAAATAGGATATTAAAATACTTTCTTTGTGGAAGGGCTCTTTCTCCCAAGTCAGATGTCAGGGTTCTTTCTCCTTAGTCCATACATAAAATTTAGAAACAAAACTCACAATAGTGTTATAACATCATATAAAGGAAAAAGTACATGTAAAGGTGGGTTTGAAATGACAGTTAGCCCCTCCCCACCTTCCTTAACAAGCTCCTTGCTTGAGAAAGTTTTCTAGAATTGCTTGTAATGATATCTTGAAACAAATATTCCACTGACACGAACGCCACTTAGATGGTTCGCTTCCACTCAGGGACAACATATATCATAAGAAAAAGAAAGCATATAATAGTGCATTATCCTTTAAATAAAATGTATTTACAAAATAAAATTGCTATTCCCGCACCAATAATCATATAAGTATATAAAATGATCATGAAATGCAGAAGACAGATGTGCTCATACCAGAAGAACACTTTTAAACATCGTTGTGCAAAAAGTAGAGAGAAGCTCTGGATATTTCTCTCTGGCAATGTCTGACACTAGTCTGGAAGTTACAGCAACTGCCAGATTCACCAAGACTTGGTTGTCTAAAAGATAAAGTCCACAAACGCATTTCGTGTATAGTAACTCTTCCTCAGGGCAAACATCTTTACCTCTTAACTTAACAAATAAAGATGTCTAATATTGCCAAACTTACACTTTTTGACTCTTGACAAATTTTTATAAAATGTATTTTTATCATTATGTAGGAGCCAGATAAATCCTGAAATGGGTGCATCCCTGCGTGTTCGCCTGGACCCATCACAACCCACAAACGGCACTTCCTGTCAATCACTCTGCCATGGGTCTGCGTAGCCTCTGCAATTGCAGTCCCGATCGCAGCGTCTGTTTCACGCACTAATTACTCGACAGATTGCGCACGTATAAGCAACTGCGTTCCTTGCTGAATCAGGCCCAGAGGCCACAATATCCTATGGTACAAAGCAAGTACTTCTCTTCTGAATCCTATTCAATATAAAATGGTTTATTTCAAAATAGGCTTTTTTTCTGTGTATAGATAACGCAACCTGCAGTATTTGTTGTTATTTCACTGTGAGCTTGGAGATTGCAATCAAGATTACAGCTGGTGTATGAAATTATATCTTCACTCTGTTCAGTATATATTCTGTATCATTTGTTATGTAACTTTCTAGTTAAAAACAAGTTCTCAGCTGCATTTCTTACTGCTTGCTTTATTTTTTTATTTTTTATTCAGTACTTCTCCTTAACCACCAATGTTTTATTACAACTTTTTTGAGTTCCACTTCTGTTTCTTCTGTTTTCTAAATTACAAATGTATCTGTTTTAAAAGTTTAACTGGAATCTCTAGTGATTATCTCAATACAGTAGAGTATACACTGGTGCTCACTTTAATAGGGAGGCTGGGACTGGGGGTGGAGAGCGTGACCTGATCAACAAAAGAGGTTGGCTGGGTAGCAGTTCTATTCAGGCTAAGGCACTGGAGGCTATATCCCACAGCTTACACAATGCAGTAGGGGTGATATCAGATTCTGCAAGTCAACAGCAGTTTGGCACAATGGAGAATAGAGAAGCATGGGACTGTAGCTAATGCAGAAGTTGCTGCCCTTAGAGAAGGGTGGTCAAGGAGGCTATAAAAGTAACTGAGGAATGAGAGGTGGCCAGATCAGGAATTGAGAGAACTACTGCAGAGGAGGAAATACTTTGCAAAGGAGTGCTGCCAAGATGAGGTGAGCAGCTATGGGGAGGGTATGGGGAGGGGTACACAGTAGGGAGGAATGAGGTATGATTGGAATAGATAGAGTTGGCATTATAAAAGAGAGCTACCATCATAATAAAGCTGCCACACTTAGGATGATAACTGCTTTAGATGAGATAAGCTTGTGTGGAGTTCAGGGTGGAGCACACAGTGAGTACACAGTGGTCCAGAGGGAGTACAGATCTGGTCTGGGATTCCAGGGCGAATCCAGCCTTGATACAGGCATAACGAGGGAGTGCAAATTCAGTTCAACAGTCCAGAAGGGGTTCAGATCCAATTTAGGCATTCAGAAGGGATCCAGATCCAGTCTTATGTATTCTAAGGTAGTCCAAGTCTGACCAAAGTAGTTGCCCACTTTTACTACAGTACTTTTCCAACTCACTGGCTAAGCGGAGAGGCCCCCTAGATATGTCCAGAAGCCTTCATGTTGCCACGAGCACTTTGTAGCATCTATGAGAAATCTGTACATCTTGAAGT
The DNA here is from genome assembly GCA_031769625.1 of Taudactylus pleione. Taxonomy (NCBI): domain Eukaryota; kingdom Metazoa; phylum Chordata; class Amphibia; order Anura; family Myobatrachidae; genus Taudactylus; species Taudactylus pleione. Next base: position 9,077,433 of record JAUIMM010000015.1, on the reverse strand, counting down.
AGACTATACACAGCCTGGATCTTCTTATAGCATTTCTCCTGAAACTAGAGTACTGGTCTTGAACTATCTTAATACAGCTGTAATTACTCTTTATAACCTCATATATTTACTGCAAGGACTATCCCTCTTATCATCAGTGCCAAGGTTTTTGCATAACTATGGGCCTGATTCAGAGTTGTACGCTAATCACTAATTGCTGCTGCATCTTTGTACGCAGTGGCGATAAAATATTATGCTAAATGCTGCAGGGTGCGTCTTGTGTAAGTAGACTCTTCTTACCGGCTTCTGTGTTGCGCAGCTGCATCTGAGGATGCAGCATTGGATCAACTACTTGAACACCGGCCATCCTCTTCATCTGAGAAACCCTCAGGTTACTCAGGATGACCATGCATATCATACAGTTGGGGCTGGTGAAGCTGCTTCCAAGGATGCAGGCACTGGCACACCAAGGGCAAGCGTAAGGATCTGAGCGTCTTTGACAAGGGCCAAATTGTGATAGCTAGATGACTGGGTAAGAGCATCTCCAAAATGGCAGGTCTTGTGGGATGTTCCCGATAAGTGTGGTATGTTAGGTTGACAGGTATCATGTCAACATGGTCGAAATGTCAACAGTGACCATGTCCACATTTTTCATGTCGACCTAGCATCCCTGATGGCCCAGTGGTCACTTACCTGGTCCCCATGGCTGCAGTGGCTTCAGGGTCCGGGTGGTCATGTGGCCGACAGAGCAGTTGTTTGGATGAGTATATTCTGCCTATCCCTAATAACTCCCCCTGGTGCCGAACTCTAAACCACTCGTTGGCACCCTAACCCTCTCGTTGACGCCTAACCCTAACCATCGGCATTCTGAGAATGTCAACATTTTACATGTTGACACTGTGAATGTGTTGACTTTCTAAGGATGTCGATATGATGCCCGTCAACATGTTAACATTCTAATGTCAACTTTGTGGTGTCGACATGAATCTCGACATGGTAACGGTCGACATTGTGACTGGATCCAAATGCTGATATGCAGTGGTTAGTACCTACCAAAAGTGGTCCAAGGATGCTTCTGAGACAGGATCATGGGAGCTCATTGATGCATGTGGAGAGCGAAGACTAGCACGTCTGGTCTTATCCCACAGAAGTCTGGCTATGATAAAAAGGTGTCAGAGCACACAGGCCCTGATTCAGAGCCGGACGCTCTGACAGAGCGCTCGCTCTGAATCAGGGCCGGCCTTTTTTTTTTTTAGAAAAAAGTGTATGAAATTATATCTTCACTCTATTCAGTATATATTCTATATCATTTGTTATGTAACTTTCTAGTTGTTGGAAAGTAAAGCAGAGTGACAATGTATTTATTGTAAGCCAATGTGACCATGTATGGAACTACAAAATAGTACAATCATGACCGCTCTAGTGTTGTCTTCCCGAGCTCATAGTCTGTAGGCTACAAAAGTCTTTTGGAACCTGCAAAATGAAGTATTATCGCATTTCTGCTCTGAGTCACCTGGAGGCACTGGTTCAAAACGCCGTCTGCTCATACTTCACAAGTCATGAGATTTTGGCAGATCGAGGGAGAAAAAGCTGCCTGATAACTGTCACAGGCATCACAAAGTGCCAGAGCTTGTATTATAATGCTGCTTGTGGTGTCTCCTTCCCACTCCTCCCTAGAACAAATGTGCGTTCCGCTATGAGTGCACACTATATGGGCAACATTTCTACAATGAAAAACCAATCACAAATTTGGGTTACATTGTCTGCTGAATAAATGTAGATTTTTTTGCCTTTTTAAATGAGCACATTCTAGCCCTGATGTTTAGTTCAATGCAAGTCGTCCTTAATTGCTCTCGCATTGTGTGTACAGAACTAAATGCGTATATATGCCCTTATGCAGAGTTGTGCGTATATTCTCCCCTTATCCGTATGCTTAATTTTATACCAGACATCCTCATTAGAGTGCATTTGCACCAGCCTGTACTTCGTGTTTGTTTGCTTCCATCCACCCTCATACATCTAGCCTCCTTGCGCGTTAAACAGCTGTTATTCTGTCAGTGACTGCAGGTGTATGCGAAATGCTATGTTACAGTGTCAGCGGCTGTAACACTGTAACTACACCCGCAGTTGCGCAGAGAACATAGGCATGCTGCATATCATTTTAATCAGCAGAAGCTGATGTGCTTCCTATTCACATCACTGTGCAAATTAGATGCATTTGAAGGTAAAAAGTCGCACGAAAAGACGATCCGCACTATTGAGTCACATCGAGTTCCCGCGTTGTGTGGTGCGACTTGTAGCACGCGGAGGATAGATGTATGTTGACACATCTGTAGTCGGCATTTCCATTGACACTCCCTTTCTGAACTTCAAAGTAGAAGCGTCCCATTAAAGCTCAGTTACCCCCCCCTTCAGCCTCAAGTGGAGATGTGGTTTGAAATGCGTATGACGCTGCATTGTCCTTACTTTCGTACGCTTGGTTCCAGAGTGTGCTCAGCTTCACATCAAGCTCTCTCTGAGCATTCGACGTGGCTGACATTTTTGACAAGGCAGCACAGGTGTATGACTGAGTGCTCGATCCAGGGCTGTTTGACAGGAAAGTACTCGGTGATTATTATAATTGTCACTGGACTAAAATTAAAACAAATTCCGTTTGTAATATGGTTTTGAAATATTGGTAGGAGAAACAAATGATATTTTCCGTCCCGAAGCAATGTTCTAGTTATGGATTAGGAAGCCTTGTTCTAGCGCTAAGGGCTCTTTCAGAAACCTGATCGCTTTCCCCAGTGGTAATAAGCTACATTATACAGATATATTGCATATGGTTTTATTATGTTTTTAGATAGTCTACACAAACATAAACTGGGCTTCCATGTTGTAGAAAATTAATTTTTATTAGACTAAAAACATATTTCAAAACATGTACCAAAAATATATAAATATAAGCTTTCTCTCCGCAGCATGATCTGTTACTGCAAATGTCTCAGCGGTGTCTTATTACACAGACAAAGAAAACAGTCCCCATATGTCAGGTTCAAACCTCAAGCCAAGCCGCAAACCAGCACATTTCATCAGTCAGGCTGACTTTATGAGAATGAAGCCTATGAAGTCTCTAGCATCTAGTGACATGACTGAGCAAGCCATTTTGTGGGCTTTAGCAATATTCATAAGTAGGCAGCTTATTATGTCACTGGGGTGTAGCTACATCACTAGAGCAGATTCCACAGTGTGCAGGCGAGTTGCACTTTTTTGAAATATTGAACTCTTTTTTTTTTTTGTGTTTCTCAGCGAATTGCGTCATCATGGCCCCACCCACTCACCCATAATTATACTAATGTTATGGTTTGCCTGGCCCCCAAAGTTGCAATCAGCATGTTCCCGCTGGGAACTCTTCCATAGGGGTGACACAAAAAGTTGGTAGCTATGATTAAACTTAAAGGGTAAAGAGCAGGATTCACTTTTTTTACCTTTATTTTTAAATGTCCTTTTGCCAGTCAAACCAAAATCCAGAAACTCAAGTTTTGATACTGCTGTTTTGTATGATTGTTTCAACCATAGCTCCTCATTGTCTGAATATTGGTGTTGTCATAGTAACTCTTGCTTGAAGTGCGGTATATTAATAATGCTGGGGTCTGGATCTTGAAATATTGAAAGTTTTTCTTCTCAGGTAGTATTCTTTTCCTCCATTGCCCTGTTCACACTCAGAAAAGTGAAGGGACAGTAACTGTCTGTCTGTTTCTTCTGCTGTATTTTATGTTTATTGACCCACGGAAGATTAGTTTATGCAAAGAAACATGGTTACATTACAAATCTGCACATCACACTTCAGTAAGCATGATACACATTAGTTGTTGCTACAAAAATGAGTTAATCTATCTTTTCGTATGTTTTTTTTTTCATGTAATACTTGCCAGAACAGCTCAAAATTATAATAGAGTAATCGGAACTATGTATTAGTGCTGTAATGTAAAAATATCTCTGCTTCATCTCTGTAATATCAGCATATAATTTCCTTCATGTTTTCTTTGCCTATGAGACTATTGCTGGTTAATGTGTTATGATGCATACACACGGTCAGATTTTGTAAGACAATATAAACAATAACTATATCGTTGGATCGTTTATATCGTCCATTTTTTAGCCCCTTCCAACCCCCAAACGACGGACGATGCGCGGGCACGGATGGTCGATAACGATAACGACCATCGCCTGTGCATGCAGTCCAAACTGGTTGATATCAACCAGGTTGCTATCGTTGATCGCGGGTCATTATAGCCGTTTGGGGGTTGGTGGTGTGCTGCATGATCGATATCAATCATCCACCACATGCAGGACGATCAGACAACGATATCGTTATCGTTGTCTGATCTAACCGTGTGTATGCACCATAAGTCTTTAAACTGTGTTCATATCAGGTAAGGTCTGGTTCTGTGCCTCAATATGATTGGATGCTGCTTTTCACATTTAATCTATGTTATCACAGTTAATTGTATTTAGCTAGTGTTTATCATATACCCCTCAGCTCCTGGTAGTGAAAGCAGCCGTTTTGTGGCATGATCGTTTGCAGAATTGATTTTATTATCCATATTATCCTTTATTTATTGGGCTCCAGAAGGGTTTCACATTAAGTACAGATACAGTGAAAATTGTTCTGGACATAACGTGAATAAAAACTCCCGTGTAAACAAAGCAGAACATAGCAGGATATAAAACAATATAATGGAAGTCAAATAACTACACATTTTTGTAAATACAGTTTCCATAACCACTAAATCAGCACAGGCTGAATCTGTACCCCAGTTGATGGGTGCAGCAGACAGCATGAAAGCCACTGTTTGCAAGGGGGAGGAGATAATGGGAAAGGAAGAATGTACAAGGGAAGAGGGCCCTAACTGAGAGAGCTTACAGTCTATAGCAGGGGTGACCAACCAGTCAGAGGCAAAGACCCAAAAGAAAAATCTGTAGTCAAGTTAAAGAGCCGATAGCATTTCTGCAAAAACGCGGCGTGGCCTAGGTGTCACAAGGCCACGCCCCATGTTTGTGCGCCCGCCTTTGGTATGACATTTGCAGGAGCATGACCTTGTGTCACACCCCTGTTGTTAGTCACACTGGGGGCGAGCCCAGCACATTGAAAATACACAATTTACACAAACTTCCCAATATAATTTTTTCACTGTTAAAAGAAAAAGCCAGAGCAATATAGAAAACATTGAAAAAGCCACGTTCAAATAAAATACACAGAAACAAGCCAGATCCACAAAAAATACATTTAAAAAAACCACATCCACATTACTGTATATACATATTGAAATCCAGAACCACATAAAATACATTGAGAAAGCAAGATCCACATAACATGTTTTAAAAACCACATACACATAAAATACACTTTGAAATCCAGAACCACATAAAATACATTGAAATAGCAATAATACACACTTCAGCTCCTCCTTGTGTCACTCCAGCCCCCTCCCTTGCCTTTCCAGCCCACATTCATGTGCATTGTAGCCCCCCCCATGCCACTGCAGCGGCCCCTTGTGTCACTCCAGCCTCCCCCCACCCTCCCGGAGTTATCTCAATAGCCTCACTCTAACCCCATAAGCATGAAAGCCGACATCATCTCCCTAACTCTCTGGCTGGCCCCCAGCTGGCTCTCATGTAGTAGTGCCCATTAATGCTGTGCCACCTGTAGTTGTGCCCTCTCTGTAGTTGTATCCATTAAGCAATACCCCTAGTAGTTGTGGCCCTTATGCAATGTCCCCTGTAGCTGTGCCCATTATGCGATCCCCCCAGTAGTTGTGCCCCTTCTGCAATGTTCCCTGTAGTTGTACCCATTAAGCAATGCCCCCAGTAGTTGTAGCCCTTATGCAATGCCCCCTGTAGTTGTGCCCATTAAGCAATGCCCCCAGTAGTTGTGCCCCTTATGCAATACTCCCTGTAGTCGTGCCCCATAAGTAGTGCCCCCAATACTACCTCCTCGCCCACACTCCTATGTATAAATTTACTAGTGTTCAAGCTGGCACCGATCCACGCCATCAGGGCTCCCAAGTCCTGCCGTCGCTGCTGCTTCCGCTGCCTGCTGGATCTAACTGGATCCAGCAGGCGCATGGGCTCCTCACATCACGGCACTGCATCACTGGGAACGCTGGCCCAGAGTAGTCTTAACAGCAGTGTGGGCCCTGGGCAAAGCAATGCACTGGGGCCCCTACCCACCCATTCACGGGAAAAAAATGTAAATGGTCAATGAAATTAAACCCTCCCGCATGCCTATCAGACCTCCCACACATGCAGAGAGACTCTGTCTGACTGGTCTGAAGCCGGCAGATGAAGTGAAACCTTGACTGAGGTGAGTACTCGTCATGGGGGGGAAGAGGTGGGGGAGGTTAGATCAGAATCAGCGGCCGGCTTATAAAAATATCACAAATTTACCAACTGCAGGTTTGCGGGTTGGCGGGCCCCTACAAGCTTCGGGCCCTTGGGCAACTGCTCAACAAGCCCAATGGAAGAGATGGCCCTGCGCTGGCCTCTGAAGCAATCAGAAGCTTCTTTAGTACACAGTACCAGTGGGGGTCTGCCGAGCCGGGAGCAGCATTTGAAAAACAAAAGAGCAGTGGGTTGGCTACCCTTGGTCTATAGGCTAAACTCTTTTAACATTTTTGCCCAGCTTACAATAAGGCTGCCTGCACAATGTGAAGCTCATAGGTACAATTTAAGTGAAAATACGAGAGAGAAAAAAAAAAACCCCACAAACCAGAATTTAACATTTTTCTCTTTTGCCTTTGGAATTATTATAAAATCGTATTGGAGTCACTATTCACAAACTCATCTTGGTATATACTTATGTTTACCTGTAGATAAAATTGAAAATGGTGATGTGTACCAGAGAAAGAGAGGCATTCATTCTCCCTCATCTGAGGATTCCTCTCTGGTGGGCACCCGGGAATCCCAGCACAAAGGGGGAAGCAGCTGGAGGCGAATTATGCTTCTGATCTTGGCAATTACCATCCACAACATTCCAGGTAAGATCATAAACTGTTTGCAGTATTATCATTACTTTTTATAGGTGGATTTTACCAAAGACAAGTCACAGGTATTGTGCTGCCTTCAGCTGTCTGTTCATTTGTATACTGTAAATATGCGACTTCCTTTTGTAATATAATATAATTCAATTTTAAAGTGTTGCACAGTTTAAATGAAGTATAGTCAAAAGAAACCTAGAAATGATCTCAGATAATATATGAATGTTTACATTAGATTTCCATGCATCATGAATTACTGTATATATAGGAAATAGCTGACAAATGGCTTACCATTCCAGAACATGATTTTACGCTGAATATTTGTTCCTTTTTCTTATGTGTCCATTTGATTTGGAATTTCCTATTTCCGGTATTAATACAATTATTGTGGCTATGCAACTTTAATTCAACTTTCCATAATTCTTTGTAAATAATTACAAGTTAAAATGATGTGATTATAAATGCTTATTCCCAATGACGAGTTACTTTTCTCCTGGTAAGTCAATAGGTGTACTCGAGTCAAGTTAAATACAAAACTATTTTCTTAAGTCATATGAGTGCATCTATTTGGAGTCATTTTGGTATTCCCTGCAGTGTCCGTCCCACACAGATGAGTTGGGTGTTTACAGTTCACAGAGGTGCTGACCCAAGGATCACACATTAAATCAGCATGTCAAAATAAGGGCTATATGATGGTAACAAGTGAGGCTTCAAAAAGACACTGCTGTGATCAAGTCCAGTCTTCATGATTTCATATGCTAACATATACAAAAAATAAATGTTTTCTGATTATTACTTGCATCAATCTTTATATGTATTTATTAACAGAGGATTTAGGCCCCTAATGTATGTCAATATTTCATTGTGGGAAGTTTTAAGCTGTGGAAGAGAATGGAAAATTATTTCTTAAGATGTACCAAAGAAAATATATAAAATTTTTAAGAAATCCTGTGTTTAAATGTGTGTTGAATAGCCATAAATTATGTAATTTGTGTATTGAGCAACCTGGTCTGGTGACCTCACAATGCAGCGGGGTGGAAGGTGGAAACCAGTGTGTTTAAAAAATGATGGAATTAATTTAAAAAGTTGCAGGTTCAGTTTGATGTTGAGCTTCTGACCAATGTTTTTCAACATAGTTTCCTTTTTTATTTTAACAAACTAGTTTGCATTTTATATTTCGGGCTGCCAGTTGTTATTTATTTATTGACTTACTTTTATACTTTAAGCAATGTGAGATTTTTTTGCCATATTTCATCAACTTTTTCACTAGAATGGTGTTTTGTCTTTGTGTTCTTGGGATATACATGCTAGATAAGCTTGGTTATTTTGTTAATGCTACATAACCAAACACAGGGGATTGTTTGGTTTACAATAATTCTGATTAAATTGAGCTGTGATGGTTTTCTGAGCTAAGGCAGCAACGGAAGACTATCACAAAGTGTCAGCTTTGTAAACTATAGTGGTGGCACTATTGGGAGATCAATAGCTAGTGTGAGGTATAAAAATGGGGATTGTAATAGTTTGTATAGACTAGCCAGGTGACACAAATGGGGAGACAGTAAGCAGGGGGCATGGAACAGTGGGTTACCATGAGAGCTGGATAGTTTTAATGAAGAAGTGGGTCTTGAGAGCCTGTGTTTTTTTTTTTTTTTTGTGGAGAGTCTGATAGGGGAAGGAAGAGAGTTTTAGAGATAGGGAGAAATCTTGGAAGCAGGGAGTTGGGGTAATGGTGCGATTTTTTGAACGATTTGTTGTTAACGATGTCGTTATCGTTCAAAAAATCGTTCAGTTTCTGAGTTATAACGATGAACGATAATTGTTCAAGCGCGCTCCCATTTGTAGTTTGTAGCTATCGTTCACCGTCCATTTCAGATTGTCCAACATAACTATTTTCATTAAGGGAAGGAACATTTTTCATTCATCGTTAATTGCACTTCAAAAATCGTTCACTTTTTCAATGGAAAATCTGATAGAAAAACTGACAGAAAATCGTTTGTTACAAAATCGTTACGTGTGTATGCACCTTGAGTAGTCAGTTGGCAGGAGACATCATTCATTTGTGGAATAAAGTGGGCAAGCGGGAGTGTAAAGGGAGATGAGGTCAGAGATGTAAGTAGGAGGGGATTAGGCTTTGTAAGTGAGAGTAAAAAGTCTGAATTTCATTCTAAAGATGAAGAGAAGCCAGTTTAGGGTTTGTAGGAGAGAGGAGGGAGATGTAGTACGTTTGGAGAGGAAGATGAGCTGGGCAGCAGCATTGAGGACAGATTGGAGTGGAGAGATGTGGGAGTCAGGGAGCTCAGAGAGGAGGAGGTTACAGTAGTCCAATCCGGAGATGACCAGTGAGTGGGTGAGGGTCTTAGTTGCCTCCATGGTGAGAGAGGGTCTGATCCTGGTGACATTTCTGATATGAAAACAGCAGGACTGCGAGAGGTACTGAATGTGTGTCTTGAAGGATAGGGAGGAGTCAACGATAACTCCAAGACAGCGCACTTCTCCATTTGTATGATTGAAAGGTATTTTGATATTTAAATAAAAGTGAGAATAATACAAAACAATGCACTAAAAATTACCTTCTGGCATTGTTCAATGGTTCAGGATCAATGCTTCTTCGCCCACTTCAGTTCTCCAGTTGGCGCCTCCTTCAAAACTTTGTCATCAGCAGCTTGCTCCTCGCCGTTCAATTTTGCTTTTGCCTCCCAAGTGATGATTGTTTAGGCTAATACACAACAACGCATGATCTTGAAGTGACAAAGACTTCCTCGGCCTCCCAGATCTTGGCAGATCATAGGTAGATCCGGTCTCCTTGAATTTGGCAAGTATTCTAGCAACAGACTGGTTACAGCTGTTTCTTTCTACAATCTGTCTTTTAGAATACTTCTCATCACTAAGCACAATTGCCCTAACATGTTTTTCTTTTGCTTGCAACACATGGAGAGACTTTACTTCAAAAATTTCAAAAAGAGTGCACATGACATAATATATGCCTGCTGAAACACTCTGATTTGTCAACTGACAACAGCACCTGATTGGTTGATGAAGTCACAGCCCAGCATAAAAAATGAGCACAACTGTATTTCTTTTAACACCCTTTTCTTCATGTAGCTTTTCAACAGACCCAGGTATTAATAACTGCCAAAATTTCCTACACAACGTTATGGTAACTGTTTACTGCAGCTCAAAGCTCAATGTCACAAAAGATACTGAAACCACTAGTGATGCAAGACTTTTAGCCACCACTGTATATGTGTGGAAACGGACAATGTTTGTTCTAGAACCATAAGGAGGCAACCACCCAGTAGACATCTTTTGTGGGATTAATCATTATTCATGAGAATGAATAATAAACAGCAAAACCTATATTAGGTGCTTCAATATACTGTATATAAATTATCCAAATTAGAAAACAATTTCAATATGTATGTAATCCATAAGAAAACAGAACATTAAGAAATATTGGCAAAAATCTCCAAAAGAATAGATGTATCTAAGGAAAAAAAGCAAAAAAAAGTACAAAAATATTTTCTCAATATCATTGTATAGCAGAATTAATCGCTCTCAAATGAATAAAGATGGGCCTGTTTCTGGGTACATGCACACATCATACTATATGTGTAGCTGTTTAAGTGTAATTAGTAAGTTGCCAGCTTTATGTGTCCAGCACTGAATCATTACATAGAGGTTGCAAACACAAAGACGTCTCATACCACAGTAAAGATTTAAAAAAACACAAACACATACAGTATGTGTCTATTATGTACAGTAGACTCTAATTTTGCAAGTTTTAATTGCAATGGTAGCGGCCATGATGTGCCATTCTGAATTGGCTTATCACAGCCATTGCATACAATACCTCCCAACCATCCTAATTTTGTACGGTCAGTCTCTCTTTGAGGGCTCTACCATTAATGCTGCCTGTGGTGCTAGCAACGTTCAAAAGTTAAGGGATAATCTAGTGGTATTCAGAGCACGCACACCCCCTTGACATCGTGGAGCTTTTTCTAGTGCTATGCACACCCCCTTGACATCATTGAGCTTTTTCTAGTGCTATGCACACCCCCTTGACATCGTGGAGCCTTTTCTAGTGCTATGCACACCCCCTTGATGTCATCGCTCCCCTATGTAATCTCAACCTGCCAAATGTTCTGAAGTATCTCATCGCATTGAATTGTCCCCAATGAGTGAAAATTATTTTTCAATCTCCTCACCAGCTGACGTGTTTTGTAATGAAAGAATACTGTAGCTTTCTCATATGTATTGCATATGTACGTATGCATATGAGTACAGTTGGTGTAATGGGTAGCACTACTGCCTCAAAGCACTGAGGTTTTGGGTTAGATACACACCATGGCCCTAAGTGTGTGGAGTTTGCATATTCTCCCCTTGCTTGTGTGGGTTTCCTCAGGATACTCTGGTTTCATCCCATAATCCAAAACTATACTCGTAGGTTAATTACCTACCGAAAAAATTTACCCTAGTGTGTATGTGTGTGCATATGGTAGGGGCAGGGACTGGTGGGAATGGCAAAATATTCCCTGTAAGGTTCTTCAGAATATCTGTGCACTATATAAATAACTGTTAATAAATAAAATAATCAATAATTTGAGAGAAGGCATGGATGTGCTTTTATTTCAGTGGATCCTTTGCGTCCATAAGGCTTGTGCTTGCCACATTTGTAGCAGGAGGGCAGAGAGACAGGATCAGCACTTACACTGGGGGGGATCCAATTAGGTGCGAGTTTGGTCCCACAAGGCAAATTCACAGCAAATTCGCATTGTGAATTCCATTTGCAATTTAATTCCGACCTTGCATTTCTTTTTCAGAGTAAATTCGGCTGTTTTTGTTCGCACCCCGCTGAGCAGGTGAAAAGGTTGAGAAAATCTTTATTTTAAGGTAAAAATGTCAGGACTTGCTTCAGAACCCACCCCTTGGATATCCCCTTAATGACCAATTAGGCATTTTTAATTTTTCAATTAGCTTAATTGAGCCAGTAATAATTACATGTCATTTTTGGGGTAAAACAATGGCCTCAAATGACCCCAATATAAGCTTTTTTTAACTAAATAATGCACCCCAAATTTAATGAAAGTATTTATTTCAACAAAAATTATTGCTATTCTCATTTTTTATATATTTTTAAATGTCGCCTCAAATTACCCCAATAGCATCCTTTTTTCTACATTTCTTTTGTATTTTCCATTTAATTACAGGTTGAGACTCCCATATCCAAATATTCCGAAATACGGAATCAGTTTGGCATGACTGAGATAATGAAACCTTTGATTTTTGAAGGTTCAATGTACACAAACTTTGTCTAAGGCACAAATTATTAAAAATATTGTATAAAATTACCTTCAGGCTGTGTGTATAAGGTGTATATGAAACGTAACTGAATTTCATTTCTGTACACAAATTTTGCTTGAGCCATAAAATTATTGAAAATATTGTATATAATTACCTGCAGGCTGTGTGTATAAGTTGTATATAAGGAATCGATATGATTTACCACTGGACCCATGCCTGGTGGTTGGAATCCCAACACCAGGAGGCCGGCAGAGGAGGAAATCCCGATCGTCGAAGGTAAGTATTCACTAACTTATTTCTAACCCCCTAACCCTCCTTTAGGGTGCCTAACCCTAACCTTCCCCCCCAGTGCCTACCCTAATCCACCTAAACCTAAGTCCCCCGGGGGGGTGCCTAACCCTAAGTTCCCCCCGGGGGTGCCTAACCCTAACCTTCCCTCCCCCTAGCCTAACCGTAACCTCCCGGGGGGGGTGCTTAACCCTAATTCCCCCCCGGGAGCCCTAAACCTAACCCTCTCCCCCCCGTTCCCCCTGTGGCTGTCCGCAGCGGCGCCCGGCATAACTTGATTGGGATGCTGGGCGCCAGTCTCCCGGCGTCGGTAAAATGGCAGGCGTCTAGATTTAGACGCTTGTCATTTAACCCTCGCCGGGATAAAGCATTCGGGAAGCCGGCTGTCGGGATTACGTCCACCGGCTTCCCGACTGCATACCGTATATTACACATAGAATGCATTCTATGTGTATATTGTGGTCCCAAGATATTTCATTCTGAAAATATTCCAAAATACAGAATATTCCGTTATCCAAAATACCCCTGGTCCCAAGCATCTTGGATATGGGAGACTCAACCCTGTACTCTGTAATTAAACAAAATTCTACAGTTTTTTTATATTATTTCACTATTTTTTAAAAATCAGCCATTTGACACCTTTTAAACGCATACAGTACTTTCCTTATGGCCACTAACAGTCTTCTGTATGATTCTGATAATGAAGTTGTCACTTTTTGGGGGTCCAGGAAGATCCCCCTACTCTTTCATGCTATTCTGCCTGTTCGCTTTTTGGACAAAATTCGCACACTCTCACCGCGAGTAGTGTGAATTGGAATTTCTATTTGAATTGTGCGTTTCTCTGGTGCATGCATTAAGGCGAAGTGTGCGAATTTAAGGCGAAATGTGCAAATGTAACACCATTTGCAAACTCGCACCTGGGTCTGGTAGTATTTACATATCTACCTATCTATTTACTGTGAGAGAGAGAGTGGGGCTAGATTAACAATTGAGTGGGACTACAGCTCCAGGCCTCCACATAAAAATAAACCCATAAACATGACAGCATTATGATGAGTAGTCGCCCAGCTGGCTACACGGTTGACCATAAAGTATTAATTGTAATTGATGTTGCATAGTTTAGGTTTTTGCCACAAGTGTCCTGCAAATTGTTTCTTTCTTACATTCAGCATACTGTATTCTGCTTGTTTCTTTCTTACATTCAGCATACTGTATTCTGCTTGTTTCTTTCTTACATTCAGCATACTGTATTCTGCTTGTTTGTTTCATACATTCAGCATACTGTATTGTGCTTGTTTCTTTCTTACATTCAGCATACTGTATTCTGCTTGTTTTTTCTTACATTCAGCATACTGTATTCTGCTTGTTTGTTTCATACATTCAGTATACTGTATTCTGCTTGTTTGTTTCATACATTCAGCATACTGTATTCTGCTTGTTTCTTTCTTACATTCAGCATACTGTATTCTGCTTGTTTGTTTCATACATTCAGCATACTGTATTCTGCTTGTTTGTTTCATACATTCAGCATACTGTATTCTGCTTGTTTGTTTCATACATTCAGCATACTGTATTCTGCTTGTTTGTTTCATACATTCAGCATACTGTATTCTGCTTGTTTGTTTCATACATTCAGCATACTGTATTCTGCTTGTTTGTTTCATACATTCAGTATACTGTATTCTGCTTGTTTTTTCATACATTCAGTATACTGTATTCTGCTTGTTTGTTTCATACATTCAGTATACTGTATTCTGCTTGTTTGTTTCATACATTCAGCATATTGTATTCTGCTTGTTTCTTTCTTACATTCAGCATACTGTATTCTGCTTGTTTGTTTCATACATTCAGCATACTGTATTCTGCTTGTTTGTTTCATACATTCAGTATACTGTATTCTGCTTGTTTTTTCATACATTCAGTATACTGTATTCTGCTTGTTTCATACATTCAGTATACTGTATTCTGCTTGTTTGTTTCATACATTCAGTATACTGTATTCTGCTTGTTTGTTTCATACATTCAGCATACTGTATTCTGCTTGTTTGTTTCATACATTCAGCATACTGTATTCTGCTTGTTTGTTTCATACATTCAGCATACTGTATTCTGCTTGTTTGTTTCATACATTCAGCATACTGTATTCTGCTTGTTTGTTTCATACATTCAGTATACTGTATTCTGCTTGTTTGTTTCATACATTCAGCATACTGTATTCTGCTTATTTGTTTCATACATTCAGTATACTGTATTCTGCTTGTTTGTTTCATACATTCAGTATACTGTATTCTGCTTATTTGTTTCATACATTCAGTATACTGTATTCTGCTTGTTTGTTTCATACATTCAGTATACTGTATTCTGCTTGTTTGTTTCATACATTCAGTATACTGTATTCTGCTTGTTTGTTTCATACATTCAGCATACTGTATTCTGCTTGTTTGTTTCATGCATTCAGTATACTGTATTCTGCTTGTTTTTTCATACATTCAGTATACTGTATTCTGCTTGTTTGTTTCATACATTCAGCATACTGTATTCTGCTTGTTTGTTTCATACATTCAGTATACTGTATTCTGCTTGGTTGTTTCATACATTCAGCATACTGTATTCTGCTTGTTTGTTTCATACATTCAGCATACTGTATTCTGCTTGTTTTTTCATACATTCAGTATACTGTATTCTGCTTGTTTGTTTCATACATTCAGCATACTGTATTCTGCTTGTTTGTTTCATACATTCAGTATACTGTATTCTGCTTGTTTGTTTCATACATTCAGCATACTGTATTCTGCTTGTTTGTTTCATACATTCAGTATACTGTATTCTGCTTGTTTGTTTCATACATTCAGCATACTGTATTCTGCTTGTTTGTTTCATACATTCAGCATACTGTATTCTGCTTGTTTGTTTCATACATTCAGCATACTGTATTCTGCTTGTTTGTTTCATACATTCAGCATACTGTATTCTGCTTATTTGTTTCATACATTCAGCATACTGTATTCTGCTTATTTGTTTCTTACATTCAGCATACTGTATTCTGCTTGTTTGTTTCATACATACAGCATACTGTATTCTGCTTGTTTGTTTCATACATTCAGCATACTGTATTCTGCTTGTTTTTTCATACATTCAGCATACTGTATTCTGCTTGTTTTTTCATACATTCAGCATACTGTATTCTGCTTGTTTGTTTCATACATTCAGCATACTGTATTCTGCTTGTTTGTTTCATACATTCAGCATACTGTATTCTGCTTGTTTGTTTCATACATTCAGCATACTGTATTCTGCTTGTTTGTTTCATACATTCAGTATACTGTATTCTGCTTGTTTGTTTCATACATTCAGCATACTGTATTCTGCTTGTTTGTTTCATACATTCAGCATACTGTATTCTGCTTGTTTGTTTCATACATTCAGCATACTGTATTCTGCTTATTTGTTTCATACATTCAGCATACTGTATTCTGCTTGTTTGTTTCATACATTCAGCATACTGTATTCTGCTTGGTTGTTTCATACATTCAGCATACTGTATTCTGCTTGTTTGTTTCATACATTCAGCATACTGTATTCTGCTTGTTTGTTTCATACATTCAGCATACTGTATTCTGCTTGTTTGTTTCATACATTCAGTATACTGTATTCTGCTTGTTTGTTTCATACATTCAGCATACTGTATTCTGCTTGTTTGTTTCATACATTCAGCATACTGTATTCTGCTTGTTTGTTTCATACATTCAGCATACTGTATTCTGCTTATTTGTTTCATACATTCAGCATACTGTATTCTGCTTGTTTGTTTCATACATTCAGCATACTGTATTCTGCTTGTTTTTTTATACATTCAGTATTCTGCTTATTTTTTCATACATTTTGTATCTTGATAGTTGCGAGCATTAAAACTCAGCAGCCAGCTTTGTTCTTCCTTTCACGAAGTCTTGCATTAACATGGTGTGTCTGTCTTCTAACAATAGCAGTGGCAAGCTGTCTTTCAGCTCTTCGTGCCTCTCAGTGTGTGCACATTAATAGACTCCTTGTTAGAGCGGTCAGCAAACAGGGCATGCAGCCCATCCAGCACCAGTTTGCCTGTACTTACTTGGCTGTATGAGCTTGGCACTCAGCAGTGTGTTGTATGCCAGGCATGCATCCTTCAATCTCAGCTCCTCTACCCCTGCTCTTTCATCAGTATCTGGGAGGTTATTGTTGCTTTTATTCATTTACCACCTGAACAACACACAAAGTGATTACCATATAGATTACACTGACTAGCTGAAAACAGTATTACCCATGCAAAAAGGGTTTTGCTCTTAGCTTTCATTTGACTTGTGAACCAAGTTATTTTTATTATATCCAAATTTCATGAATGAGTTTTTTCAGTGCACTAGAACAGTAGGGATGAATTGATGTCTACTAGTGACTGTATTACCTGCACAAGAAATTATACAGCTTTATTCACAGCATTCATACTGCCTAGCTGCTATAGTATTGTATGTACATTCAGTTGTATGTATCATTATACTAGTATTTTGACGGATGATTCGCTGGGTTGCAGGCGCAGCATAGTCTGGCTACCGCTGCAGGGTTCCACTTTCCCCTGCTCGTGATCATGTCCCGACTACCGCAGCTGTAGGAGCCTTTGGAGTTACAGCGCCCACCCCTATTCCACTGTACATCAAGAAGACCGGACTGACCATCCACGATTATTACGTTGATAATATTTTTCCTACAGAAAGATGTTAGATTTCAGTTTAACGTAAAGCTTATTCTCAGCAAAGCATTTTTTGCCTTGTTTTTTTTTTCTTTTTTAACACAGATGCAAGTCTGTTATTAAGCGGTGATAATGAATAAAGATTTTCTATTACTGTTTATCACAGCGATAGAAAATCAGTTAATATGGCAGTTTGCAAAGAAAATGTTCCTATGACTGCCAAGTACTAATCAGCTTTCACTGGAGAGATTTGGCAAATAGTTTCTCCAGCGGGATGTATTGCTGGCTTTCCATTAGTAGATACAGGTGTTTTTACTGGAGTATCGCTCTTTCTACATCAGGGTCCATAGGGTATCCACAGGATACCTTGGGGTATAGGTGATGACGTCAGGCATCGGGCACCATAGAGTTAAGTTTTCAGCCTCCCAGGGTGCACTAGGGTCCCCCTCCTATACCCCGCCCCCGAGCCAAGGCATCCCAGTATCGTTGGTGCCCGGCACACGTTTAGAGGGGGGCTAAGAATAGCCCCTGAAGTTTTCTTCAAGGCAGCTGTGGCTGCACATCTGGGAGTACAGCATGGACAGTCACTGCTGACGTCCATGCCGTCTCCCCTACACCCTGCCGGTACCAGAACGCCGGTACTGATCCGGGGATGCTGGTAAGTATCTGGGGTCACGGCTAGCGGTGACTCCAGATGCTTCGGACCATGACCGGATTCAAGGGGAGCAGGTAAGCAACGGGGGGCCAGCGGTGGGTCCCTGCTGAGCACATGGTCCACAGTCCCCAGGCAGGGGGCTCCCTGGGGACTGGCTGCAGCGTGGAGCCAGGTATTAACCTGGGCTTCCACTATCCCCCTGGGACAGCGGGCCGCAGCTGAGTGGCAAGCGCTGCAGCGTCCCAAGGGTTAATTGCATGCCAGGGGAGTGCGCCTTCCCTGTATACAGCCGGCGCCTCCCCCGCTGCACAAAGCCCTCTCTGCGCTGCCGAGTGGCCCTGTGGCAGCGCTCCTCCCCCTGGCCGGCCTCCTCTCTGCTCCTCGGTGGCCATCTTTGTATGGTGAACGCTGCTGGAGCTGCTGATCGATGGCATCGCGGTCCGGGTCCCCCAGCATACCTCTCCTCCGTTGACTGCAGGTCTGTGTATGCAGCGCTGTGTCCTACCAGACTCTGTGTAGTTGAGAAACAGCGCTGATAGTGCAGGGATTGATTTCTTCTGCATTGTATGTGACTTCTGCTAGCGTCTGCTACCTGTACTTTCACTTTCTACTGTCAGCCATTTTACTGTCCCTGCTCTTACTCTGCTAAAGCCCTTGCGGTGCGGTGATTGCAGTGCGGTTCTCCCACTATACTAACGAGTATCAGTGTGAGGGGTCACATACTTACCATCATGTCTGAGAGTGAATTTCCTCTCCAGCTTATGTGTACTAAGTGCAATGTACCAACAGCGGAGGGGAGGGTAACGCGGAGAGGCTATGTCTGCAGTGTTATTTATTGGCGCGGCCAATTACTGTCACGGCTCCGGTACAGGAACCTCCCTGGGCTTGTTTCGCTAAGGCGCTTACAACCCTAGTGGGCCAGTTAGCTCCGCCACCTGCGTTTTCCCAGATGGGATTGTCCCAGCAGTGAGTGGTGTCATCACCCATGCAGGGGTTCCAGAGACAACTGATGGTACCCCACAGTCTCCCTATTTCCCCTCCCCAGGTATCCCAGGAGCCTGCGTGGGTTCATTCACTGACAAATTCAGTACAGCATTTTTCGGAAGTGTTACAAGGGGAGTCTGTGTTGCGGCCGCATAAGCGGCCAGTGGCGTCTCTGTCTGCTCCTTATGAGGATGACGACGTGACGTCCGATGATGGGGAGATTCTGGATCTATCTGACCAAGAACCTCTCCGTACTAAAGAGTCGGACGCTAAGTCAAAAGTTTATATTCCTGGCCTTATTCGGGCAGTCCGCACGGCTTTAGTCATTGAGGATGATGATCCTCCGGTGTCCAAGTCCAAATATGCCTTTTTCAAGGATATTAAGGGTGACGCCACAGTGATTCCTCTTTCGGATCAGTTTGTAGACCATTTAGACGACGCATGGAAACATCCCGGAAAACGGTATCAGCCTCAGAGGCGTTTAGCCGTGGCTTATCCGTTTGCTGACAATTATTTTTCTAAGTGGGAATCCCCTCCACAGGTGGATTCTCACGTGACACGCCTAGTCCAAAGTGCCACTTTGCCCATGCCTTCCATGTCCTCCTTGAAGGATGCTACGGACCGCAAGGTGGAAATCTGCCTAAAGTCCATTTATTCTAGGGGTGAGCGGATTCGGTTCTACTCTGTTCCATTCGGTTTTAAAAACCGAATCTTATTGGCTATCAGCTGTCACGAGTTTTGGATAGCCAATAAGATTCGGTTTTTAAAACCGAACGGGACCGAGTAGAACCAAATCCGTCACCCCTAATTTATTCCCTTGCGGGGGGGGGGGGCGTCCAGACCGGCTATGGCCGTGTGTTGGGTAGCCAGAGCTATGGAGCGCTGGGCTGATAGTTTGGAGGCGTCTTTGGAGTCTGACTGTTCGGCTGAACAGGCCGAGTTGGTGGGCAATCTACGGGATTCGGCCACTTACATCAATGAAGCGGCCTTGGATAGCAGTATCCTCACCTCTAGGATTTCTTCTGCAGCTGTTGCTGCTCGTCGCACCTTATGGTTGCGATCTTGGAAAGCCCACGCTGATTCCAAAAAGGGCTTAGAAGCTTTGCCTTTTAATGGAGAAGTCATATTTGGTCTGGATCTGGACAAAATTGTAGCTATGCTGGCAGCAGCCAAATCTGCATGTCTCCCCTCTGCTGCGGTCCCTTCAAGTTCGGGTACGTCGTCCTTTCGGCCTTACAGGGCCCAGGGTAGGCCTAAAGCACAGTCTTTTCCCCGACAAGCTGGGCCCAAGAAATCGGCCAACCCTAGGAAACGGGCCTGGAGTACCAGATGTCAGGCCCCTAAGTCAGAGGACAAACCTGCGGCCTGACGGTCCGGGCCTCCCTTTGGGGGATACCAAAGTGGGAGGCCGCCTGCTGCAGTTCGCCCAATGTTGGTCGATAACCACGACAGACAATTGGGTTCACGAGGTGGTTTCTCACGGGTATGCCCTCTCCTTTCGGCACAGGCCCCCATCCCAGTTCTTCACCACAGGCCTTCGATTAGACCGGAACAAAGCCTTGGAACTGCGGAAGGTTTTGCACACTATGCTCCAGGCTGGAGTTATAGTGCCTGTTCCATTCCACCCAGAGGGGCCAGGGTTTCTATTCCAATCTATTTTTGGTGCAGAAACCCAATGGGTCGTACCGTCCTATACTCAAACTCAAGGCCCTCAACAAGTCCTTGAGGGTGCCGCGGTTTCAGATGGACACCCTACGGTCCATCATTCTGGCGCTGGGACCTGGGGATTACATGGTGTCATTGGACATACAGGACGCTTACCTGCATGTCCCTATTCTTTTGCACCATCAGCAGTTCCTCAGGTTTGCAATCCGCAACAATCACTTCCAGTTCCGGACATTACCTTTTGGCCTGGCGACAGCGTCACGAGTGTTCACCAAGGTCATGGCGGCTTACCTGCGGATGCAGGGAGTCCGCATGTTGCCGTATCTGGACGACCTTCTGTTGGTGGCAGGATCTCCAGAGCTCCTTCTGCGCCATTTGGACCTGATGATTGCAGTACTGCAACGTCATGGCTGGTTGATAAACTGGCAAAAGTCCACCCTGATCCCGTCTCAGAGGATTCTGCACCTCGGAGCCTTGTTGGACTCCAGACAACAGCGGATCTTTGTGATGGGGCAAACGATATCTGCCTTGCGCAGGGTGCGCAGTTGTCTACAGTGTCGCCAAGTGTCTCTGCATTCGGCGATGAGGTTGCTGGGCTCCATGGTGTCAGTATTCGACATGGTGGAATATGCCCAGTTTCACTCCAGACCTCTGCAGCAATTGATCCTGTCCAAATGGAATGGACTGCCTCAGAGTCTAAAGTCCCAGACGATGGTGCTCACTCCGAAGGTTCGCCTGTCTCTAGCCTGGTGGTTGCAGATGACCCACCTCAACCAGGGTCGTCCATTTTGGGTGGCGAACTGGGTCCTGTTAACAATGGACGCCAGTCTTCGGGGCTGGGGAGCTGTCACGGGTCCACACTTGTTCCAGGGCAGGTGGACTCAGGCAGAAAAGGAGCTTCCAATAAACATCTTGGAACTCCGCGCAGTTTTCAATGCACTCCAGCAGGCACATCGGGTTCACCACGTGCAGGTCCAGTCGGACAACGCCACCACCGTGACCTACATACATCGACAAGGAGGAACCCGAAGTCGGGCGGCACTCGTAGAGGTGTCCCGCATCCTGGTCTTGGCAGAGCGCAATCTCCCAGCTATATCAGCAGTATTCATCCCGGGAGTCCTCAACTGGGAAGCGGATTTTCTCAGTCGCCAGGACGTCCATCCAGGAGAATGGTCTCTGCACCAGGACGTCTTTCAACTTCTGGTGGACAGGTGAGCTCTTCCAGAGATAGACCTCATGGCGTCACGGCACAACAACAAGTTGCCGGTGTACGGGTCTCGAACATGAGACGAAAAGGCCACTCTGGTGGATGCTCTGTCCGTCCAGTGGACGTTCCGGTTTGCTTATCTCTTTCCTCCGTTTTCCCTTCTTCTGAGGGTAATCCGGAAATTCAAACAGGAAGGAGGCACACTCCTGTTGATAGCTCCCGAGTGGCCCAGGCGGCACTGGTTCTCAGACCTTCAGAGTCTGTCCGTGGACATTCCTCTGCGGTTGCCGCTACGACCGGACCTGCTATCACAGGGACCTTGTCTTCACCCGGACCTGGCTCGGCTGTCTTTTGACGGCGTGGCTGTTGAGACGGCCATGTTAAGGTCCAGGGGGTTTTCCAGCTCTGTGGTGCAAACCATGCAAAGAGCTCGGAAACCATCCTCTGCAAGGATATACCATCGTGTGTGGCATACGTTCTTCCAGTGGTGTTGACCAAGAGGTTATGCCCCTGTCAGTCTGGTTCCATCGAAGGATTGCTGCGCTCCCTGATGTGCGCACCTTTATGCAAGGTGTTCTTCGCATTCAGCCACCTTTTGTTCCACCGGTGGCGCCTTGGGATTTAGCTGTGGTCCTGAGGGCTCTCCAGGGACCGCCGTTTGAACCACTGGGCTCAGTGGACCTTAAATGTCTGACAGCTAAAACAATATTTCTTCTGGCCATTTCTTCGGCCAGACATGTTTCTGGCTTAGGGGCTCTCTCCTGTAGACCCCCTTTTCTGATTTTTCATAGGAACAGGGCGGTGCTGCGCACTCGTCCTGGATTCCTTCCCAAAGTTGTTTCAAGTTTCCACATCAACGAGGAAATCGTTGTCTGCTTTTAACTCACCTGATCTTTCAGTGGGTGAGGCCACTTTGGACGTTGTGCGGGCCTTAAGGATTTATGTTGACCACACTTCTTCTTTTAGGAAGTCGGACACCTTGTTTGTCCTCTATGGTTTCCATAAAAAGGGTTGGCCTGCTTCAAAGCAAACTTTGGCAGGTTGGATTCGTATGGCTATTTCAGAAGTTTATCTTCATGAAGGCCTTCCGGTTCCTTCTTCTGTGAGGGCACATTCCACTAGGTCTGTGGGTCCTTCGTGGGCATCTGCCGTCCAGATCTGCAAGGCTGCCACGTGGTCCTCTGTCCTTACCTTTGTGAGGTATTACGCGTTTGACACCTTTGCCTCTCAGGATGCTTCCTTCGGGCGACGGATTCTCCTTTCAGCACAGGAGCGTCCCCACCTTTAAAGGATACTGCTTTGGGACATCCCCAAGGTATCCTGTGGATACCCTTTGGACCCTGATGTAGAAAATATGAGATATGGTAAGAACATATCTCTATTTCTACGAAGTCCATAGGGTTCCACAGGACTCCCGCCCTGTCGCACCTGTGCTGTAGATGGGCTTTACTCTGGTCAGCGTTTTTTTCCGTCTCCCTCTGGTGAGAATGTGATTCTTGTGTGTGTCCAGATCTTTCTTCTCTCTCTTCCTTCTCCTCCTCCAGCCTATGGCTTGGTACGTAACTGAGATGCCTTGGCTCGGGGGCGGGGTATAGGAGGGGGAACCTAGTGCATCCTGGAAGGCTGAAAACTTAACTCTATGGCGCCCGATGCCTGACGTCATCACCTATACCCCAAGGTATCCTGTGGAAGTCTATGGACTTCGTAGAAATAGAGATAACAAAGGTAACTTCTTACCATATCTCATATTATACCCCGAGTCACCACACAATATATGTAAATTACTGAATTCTGAGCTGCTGCGTCCAGCTGGTAAATAGAGGAGAGGGCCAGTGATAGAGGAGACAGTGCACTACCAAACAACTCAACTCTGACAACAAGAGTCCGTCATTTATATATTCGATAATTCAGAGGTAATCCTGTTAAAAATGAGCATGCTAATGTTTAGTACAGGGGCATAACAATACCCATAGCAGCCCATTATTGTCTGAGGAAACACCAGCTGCGACCATGAACCTGGGTTAAGGTTAGCCACTTGCACCCACGGTTAGGGTTAGGCACCAAAGGGAGGGTTAGGGTGAAGATTAGGACAAAAAATAAATTGTTGACCTTTTTCATGTTGAACTTTTGACCCTGTCGACCTTTTGTACCTAACTATTGACTGTCTAACTGGTGTCTATTTCTAGACATGGTCTATCTTATTACTGTCTATCTCTTATACAACCCCCCCCACACACACACACTGTTACAGTAAAGCTTGGCATTGGTTGAATAAAAACAGCATGAGTGTGGCTGTTATGCTTGCTGTGTTTTGCGGTACATATTTGTCTGATGTTGGTTATGCGGAGAGTAGAGCACAAAGTCCAGCCATCACTAACAGCCGTCCATGTAAATTTCAATAGTATTCTAAAAAGTGCAGCACAAGACATGAGGAAACAAATAAATGGACACATACAGTATGAGCCTCCCTCAGTTGTTGATACGGAGGAAATTCCCATCTAATCCCAACCTCTCCCTTGATTTGATTGTCACCTGTTATTTGTTTTTCTAAACACAGATTCATGTTACTAGACATTTCTGTGCCACCAATTGATTTTATTAATTGACACCCTTGGAGGAAATCTACAACTACTCTTTGTGTTGTGCTGCCTAATAGAGAAAGCAGGGATACTCCTCTATGGCTGCTAGTGGAAAATGTAACATGTCCATGATACCCATTTCAGGTCTCCCGTGCCAGCATCCAGAGCTGTAAGTGTGCAGCAGATGATAATCCAGTCACATTAGTTACACTTCATTGTGCCTGCACCTCATTTCCATGCATCTCATTCCTCTGCAATTCTTGCACTTGGAATACTATAAAATAAATTGAAACTTTAATTCAAAATGTATCAAAATATGCATGTTATTACAGAATTAGCATATCATTTGCAACAATTAATCTGCAATGATGACTTTGTAATTACTGTCTGATCAGAGTTTAGTGTAGTGTATCTATGATTGTTCATACAATATCCTATAAATCCTACTTATCCTGTCAGCATGGAAAAGTATGTATCCTACACCTTCATCCAGGTATAGTGACAGCTGTGTGTATAATGCTCTTAGGCAGTCTCTTGTAGCATGCCACAGGCCCAGTCATACTATACATGGTCTTCACACAACAAGGGCAACCCCAACCCATTGTGTCAGTCTAATAGATGGAGTTTAGATGCTACAGATACATAACTAACATTTCTTATACTAACTGTTAGTCACCTAGTAGTGCAACAGTGTCCCCTAATCCTTTCATGTAGCTGCTGAGCTCCATTAGGCCTAGAGGCAGCCTAATCATTGTATGCTGTGGTGGTTGACAGACAGGCCCCCTGCTGGTCTCTGGCTCCCTGTCTATGTCTTACAGTCACTGCCAGGCGGGTACAGGGCCTTAGGTGTCCACCTATACTGCCTTGTTGGTAATCCGACTCTGTGTCACAGCACCGAGAAGTGCCATCCATACAAATAGGACTAACGTTCTTTTTCACTGCTCATACAACAGTCAAACACTCTTTCTCAGTTGCAGCATTCCCACCTCCAAGTTCAACAGTTTCCTCCTCAAATTAGCCACAGGGAACTCCTGCCTATCATGACCTTCCTGGCTCAGTATTGCTCCAAGTCAAAATTGGGAGACACGAGTCTCTATGTAAATACACCTTTTTAGTGACTGGAATGCCTACTACTTTGGGGAATTGATTCTGGAGTAAGGGCTGTAAGGGTCCTATCTACAGTGCTAAACTCAGATACACACCCTGCGGCCCCTCAAAAAGCCAGTCCCTGTCTCTTGGTCATGGGCCGGGACCAGTTTCAAAATGCCTTTGCATTCAGTGGTTCTGGCCTAACCAGTCTGTACCAGACACATGCCCTAAGTACTTTATATTTACATCTCTGCTCAGATTGTCTGACCTTTCCCTATTTTCCTATAAAATCTACCGTACATGATCAAGTTCAGGTGTTGGCAACCCCTGGCACGCTTACAACAGGTGGCATACAAGACTATTGTCGGTGGCACCCAGGACCATGCTGAGGGTATGCACCACTATGCAAAACTGGGTAGTTTTAATTGGGATTCAGAGATGGACGCAGAACATATTGCTGCTGTGTCTTTGGACACAGCAGCGCTGTGTAGATATGCTAATGCTACAGGAGGTGTCTGAAGCAAAAAGACGCCTCCTGTCAGCATCTGCGATCAGAGTGCTGCATATTAAGACGCAGCATCTGATCAACATTGTGACCATTGGTCCCAATAATTCCAGCACCAGCCATCAAAGTAAGCTGTCTGCTTGCCAGGCCGGGAGATCTGCATTCTCCGATGCAGACCCTGGCCTAAGCAATTCCATTAAACTGTGCTGACACCCCCGTTTCCGGGAACGCAGGTCAGCGCCACCTCCTACCCGCTCCTAAACTACTGCAGCATGTCAATCATGCTGGTGCCTGGGGGCACTGCGTGTGATTACACAGGACTCGATGTGCACATGCACGGACCCTGCACAGGTGCTCCACCATCCGAAATGTACGTAAACCATCAGGTTTATATACATTTCTGAATCAGGCCCCAACATTGCTTCTGTTTCCGGGAACACAGGTCAGTGACACCCCTTCCCTGCCCCCAAACCGCTGCAGCATGCGTGCTAACATGCAGGACCCGTTCTGTGCATACGCAGACCCACAAAAATCAGATATGTACGTAAACCATCGGATTTACGTACATATCTGAATCAGGCCCTAATTCCCAAAAATTTTTCCAGTATAATGGCAGCCACATAATATTTTATATTGTCTGGAGAATCAATGTGGCTTATACCTTTTTTTTTTTGCTTTGTTTATTTCACTCACTATCCAAATAATTCAGAGCTAGAGCTATTGTGGGGGTGTATGCTTTGCCTCCTCCCAATCCCCACTCTCACACATGGAAAAGGCTGTCTTACACTGCCAGGACCCACTAGCTCTCCATTGGACCACTAGGAAAAAGATCATTATTTTTAGTTTGAACAAAAACTAAATATTTCACTAAATCATTTATGTTTTCATTGTATACGTACTTCATCAGCAATATAATGTAAAGCATATCCCACTACACCTCTGGGTAGGGAATAAGGGGGACCATCCACAAGCGCTTTTATAATTTAGTTAGTGATTATGCATCAACTCTTACTCTGGGGCTTGTGTATATTTGGCAGTACACCTGTTTCATTTCGGCAAAAAAAAATGCATACAGTATGTCTGTATGCAGGTTTTGTTGTATCTTTCATTTATGACTGAATGCATGGAACTGGCTATGGAAGGGGCAAGTGAGCGTAAGTGGTGAGTACAGTAAAAGCATTTTCAGGATAGACTTGGACGTGTACACCTGCCAGGAGACACATCTCTTGCTGGTGTTGGAGAGCTGGTGCAAAAAGAGGCAGTGATGATCAGCGTCATTAACCATCCGCTTCTGATGGACAGTTGTAGCGTGACCTAATCCTGGATCTGGACCTTGCATCCCCGGGGAGCCTCACCGATGCTGAGCCCATGCAGCCTCTGCTGTCCGGGATGAGACTGTAAAGGTGCCTACACACTAGACGACTCGCAAACGATGCAATGTCGTGAACGATTTTACTTGAACTCCCCGGCACTACAGGACATACGATATGGTGCATACAACTGTACAATCTGACCAACGATATATCGGGCATTGTTAACGATTTAAAAATTGCGCTGCTTTGCGTCCGGGTCTAAATTGCCCCGTGTCTCTACTTACCAAACTTGCCTCGGACATCTCACCGACATCTTCAGCCGCCTCATCCTCTCCCTCTCGCTTGGCCATAAGGATGACAGATCCTCACTGTGGCTTTTGCTCCAGAGTGAAGGAAATGAAGGACTGTGGTACACATCCTTGGACCCTGCTCCAGACCTCTTGGAGTCTTTGTATGCTCTTTCACACAGACTGTGCAAAGGTTTTGGATCTTCTTCCTCACCCAATTAACAGAAGCCGCACTATGGTATTGGATGCTGAATTGGGCCAAGTCCTCCAGCGCCAGCAGCTTCTTGATCTTATTGCAGTAGTCCCGACTACGAACTCTACTGAGACATTCTTTAGAGCGATAGAGCTCCAGGAACCCTACTCTAAAGTCGCGCTCCTTATCCAAAGACATTTCTACGAGAAAACAAATTAAAAAAAGCATTAATTAAAAGGAAATTTTTTTAAAATATTGTTTTTAATGAAGTGTTAATAAATATATATATATATATATATATATATATATATATAATATATTGTAGAATTATGGGAGAGCACTCACCAGACTTCACAAAATTCCATCTGAGTTGTATCAACAAAAATCAATTCAATCCATAAACATAGTCGACGTTTCGGCTCCCACAGAGCCTTTGTCAAGACTGAACAGACAAAGAATCTCCCTTCATACAAGCAGTATGAAGGGAGATTCTTTGTCTGTTCAGTCTTGACAAAGGCTCTGTTGTATTGATACAACTCTGATGGAATTTTGTGAAGTCTGGTGAGTGCTCTCCCATAATTCTACAATATATGTGGGGGTCCTAATGGATGGACTTCCTGAGATCTGGCACCCCAGCAGTTGCTGAAGATTGAGGCCCGGGAGTGCGGTTTTCTCCGGTGGACTATATATATATATATATATATATATATATATATATATATATATATATATATATACACATATATATATATATATATAGTGTTTAATGTTGAGTTAAATTATGTTGCCTTTAATGTTGACTTTATGTTATAGCGTTTTTAATGTTGGGTTGAGGGTCTAATTTTTTTTTTGTTTATAACAGTTTACATTTATTAATATATATATAATTGGATTGTAATGTTTAGTTAATATAAAATATTAAAATACACATTTGGGGGTCAGTAGTCAACAATACGCATTTGGTGGTATATACATATGGGTGGGCAGACAGTGGTGGTGATGGCTATATAGATATGGGTGGACACACAGTGGTGGTGACAGGTATATACATATGGATGGGCACACATTGGTGGCCAGGGGAATATACACATGGGTGGGCACACATTGGTGGTGACGGGTATATAGATATGGATGGGCACACATTGGTGGTGATGGGTATATAGATGTGGGTGGGCACACAGTGGTGGTCAGGGGTTTATACATATGTGTGGGCACAGAGTGCTGGTCAGGGGTTTATACATGTTGGGGGGCACACATTGGTGAGCAGTGGATCATTACATGTTTTGGTAGACCGTGATGATCAGGGGTATATATAATAGGGGTGGGCACTAGGGTTATCCACTTTAACATTGTCAAAAACAAAGATGCTTGAATCATGCCTCCACATAGACTATTTTTGTCCATTATAATGTAGTAACTTGGGTACCAAATTTTAGCTTTGTACGTTGTAGTTTAGTGATCGTCCAGAAGTTTACTTTCTGGAAGCTGACACAAATGGAGATTATGCTATCAAATATTTTCTCATGTATATTCAGCTGTACTGGAGGCCCAGAAGTTGGAATTTTCAACCACTTTCAGAAAGAATGGAGAAGTATTGATAGAAACGTTTATAGTGCAGTGGATATTGCCCTCTTCCAAGATCCTGTATTAAACAGATTACAACTGGAAATGTTAGAATATTTACCAAATGCACTGGAAAAACAGCAACCAAGACATGATTATCGAGAGCTTTTGCATTTATCTCTTTTGTTTCTTTGTGGTGGAAATAGCAGGGAAACATTTCAAGCTCATGGTCCTACTCACAACACCCAATGGATGGTTATTACGCTCTGAAAGTATGTCTCTTTCTAAATCAGTTCTAGTTAACACCTAGGGAGGCAAACAACATGGTGAATTTGGTTTTGTTTGTAAGTCTAGTTTATGTAAAGTATTGGAATGAAAATCCATTGGGAATTAGAGCACCATATAATGACATCAAGTTCTTAAGTCTCCTAAAAATCTACCCTGATATAACAATTGGTAAGAAAGCTTACATTGGCCCTGATTCAGAGCCGGACGCTCTGACCAGAGCGCTCGCTCTGAATCAGGGCCCACCTCCATTAAAATGGAGCTTCCTCCTGGACGCTCGTATAGCTGTGGGTCACCACCCACAGCATATACGAGCGTCCAACAAGATGGTCGCGATGGTCTTGACCATCGCGACCATCGGACTTGCGAGTGAAACCCTGTGGTCGGGTTTCTCAACCGCAAGGCCAGGAGTGATTTTGGCTCTATCAGAGCCAAAATCACTCCCACTGACATCACTAGTGATGTCAGTGGGGCCGGCTTCAGACGGTAGGCGTTCCCATAGGAACGCCTCCGTCTGGCAGGCACGCCCCCGGAACGCCCACCATTGGGGCGTGCTGTCAATCAACATCGACAGCACGCCCCCTTTGGTGCGAGACCCGGAGTGATGGAAAGTCCTTTGCTCGCCGGGTCTCGCGCATGCGCACGACGGAGCTCCGTCCGGTCAGCGCTACACAGGCGGTGCAGTCTGTGTCACAGTGACACAGACTGCCCGCAGCCCGCGACCCGCATGACGCTGCGGCCCAGGGGGCACATGGCACCCTGCCCCCGGCCCAGGCCGCCACTGCCCATATACAGACTCGGGAACACACAGATATACAGGTGTCACATATCACATTACTCAGCACAGTCTCCCATATACAGACTCATTTGCACACAGATATACACGTGTCACACAACATTACTCAGCACAGTCTCCCATATACAGACTCAGGAGCACACAGATATACAAGTGTCACATATCACATTACTCAGCACAGTCTCCTATATACAGACTCAGGTGCACATAGATATACACGTGTCACATATCACATTACTCAGCACAGTCTCCTCTATACAGACTCAGAAGCACACAGATATACACGTGTCACATATCACATTACTCAGCACAGTCTCCTCTATACAGACTCAGAAGCACACATATATACAAGTGTCACATATCACATTACTCAGCACACTCTCCTATATACAGACTCAGGAGCACACAGATATGCACGTGTCACATATCACATTACTCAGCACAGTCTCCCATATACAGACTCAGGAGCACACAGATATACACGTATCACATTACTCAGCACAGTCTCCTATATACAGACTCAGGAGCACACAGATATACACGTGTCACATATCACATTACTCAGCACAGTCTCCCATATACAGACTCAGGAGCACACAGATATACACGTGTCACGTATCACATTACTCAGCACAGTCTCCTATATACAGACTCAGGAGCACACAGATATACAAGTGTCACACATAACCTTACTCAGCACAGTCTCCCATATATAGACTCAGGAGCACACAGATCATACTTGCCTACTTTTGAAAAAGCATTTCAGGGAGATAGTGAAAGCAGTACCTATAAGCGCGGTGGTAAAGTGGGCGTGTCCTGCTACATCTGAGAGGCGTGTCATAAAATTGACTTACATACAAATGTAAATGATCCCCAAGCAGTCAGTAAGATCTATTTGTTGATGAAAACACACTGATACTGCTCAGAAAATGCATGCAACCATAGGGATCATTGTGCCTTATAACCAATGCGGGGAAATTATACTAATGAACCCATTTGAATGTATATATCTCTGTTTTTTCTTTTATATAAGAGTATCATAATGGGGGTAAGGTGAAATGAGGGAGATTGGTAGACTCTTCAGGGAGACAGGGAGATTGCTGCTATTTCAGGGAGTCTCCCTGACAATGAGGGAGAGTTGGCAAGTATAACACAGATATACAAGTGTCATACATAACATTATTCAGCACAGTCTCCCATATACAGACTCAGGAGCACACAGATATACACGTGTCACACATAACCTTACTCCAGGCTTGCCTACCCTCCCGATTTGGCCGGGAGCCTCCCGATTTTCGGGTGCCTCTCCCGGCCCCCCGGAAAGGCAGGCAAGCCTCCCGGCAGCCGGCAACCCTCCCGACCACCCCCAAGAATAAACAAAAAAAACCCGCAGCGGGGGGGGGGGCGGTGACGCGATTCGCGTTGAATCGCGTCATCGTGGCCCCGCCCCCTGGTTCACAATGCCAAAAATAATGGCATTGTGAAGAGGGGGCAGGGCTACGATGACGCGATCACGCAGCTCCATCCCCAAAAGTGACATCATGGCCGGGCACGCCCCCCGCTGTTAGCTGACAATCAACTCCCTCCCAGAAGGAGGGAACTGATTGTGGGCAAGTATGCCTTACTCAGCACAGTCTCCCATATACAGACTCAGGAGCACACAGATATACAAGTGTCACATATCACATTACTCAGCACAGTCTCCCATGTACAGACTCAGGAGCACACAGATATATACGTGTCACGTATCACATTACTCAGCACAGTCTCCCATATACAGACTCAGGAGCACACAGATATACAGGAGTCACATATCACATTACTCAGCAAAGTCTCCCATGTACAGACTCAGGAGCACACAGATATATACGTGTCACGTATCACATTACTCAGCACAGTCTCCCATATACAGACTCAGGAGCACACAGATATACAGGAGTCACATATCACATTACTCAGCACAGTCTTCCATGTACAGACTCAGGAGCACACAGATATATACGTGTCACATATAACATTACTCAGCACAGTCTTCCATGTACAGACTCAGGAGCACACAGATATATACGTGTCATGTATCAAATTAATCAGTGCAGTCTTGTGAAGCGGTATTGTTGCATCACTTTGAGACTACTGTGATGCACATTTGAGTAAAAAAGACGATGCACTGCTTGGCGCAGATCACTCGCACCAGGGGTCTCGCACAGCATGGCGTATCGAGACTAGGTGTATGAGGACACATCTGTAGCCCCTCTCGGTGTGCCATGTTACGTGCAACTTTGCAGCGCCAGATCTGTCTTGCTATGAAATGTGTGCCTTATTTGTATAAATAAAACTGGGAGCAACAAAACTAAATTGCTAGATTACAATATGCGATCTGAAGCTGTGTAAAAAGGGCACTTATGAGAGAGACTGCGGGTTTTTCTTATGCCAAGTTCCGTTCTGCTTACTCTGCGACTTTAAATGTGTGTCCTACTTGCTCACTATTGCAGTCTCTTTTCCAGAAGAAGCCCAGAGGAGAGATGCAGCCGACTGGAGGTGGGGTTGGGGCCTGTCAGTAGGCCCCGTCCACTCACAGGGAATGCTGCAAATCACAGGTCAATTGAGAGGGGGCTGTTTCAATATGACGTGATTTTTATAGAAACATATCATATTGTGGCCCCACCACCTGCCCATTTACCTGCTATTTGCTGCACTATCCTCCCCATAGAGCCCACTTTGTTAGGTAGTGGGTGGGAGTGTGGGAGGGCCACTTACCTATCGGGAGTCTGCCGCATCTTCTGGGAGAGTAGGCAGGTATGATAATTGTAAAACCAATTCATGCATGGTTAATGTTGCAGCCTAGCTTTGTATACTGTGAGTGGCTTCTCGCTGCTTCTGCGATGCATATAAAGATACAAGATGTGAAGTAAAGTATGGTGCACTACACCCAGGGCTGGCCCGCCCGCTACGCTGACTATGCAGGTGCGTAGAGCGCCAGCCAGCAGTCCTTCCCGCACACCCCACCCCCCGGCCGCTGCAGGGAGGCTTCATTTGCCGAGCGCCCGCTAAGATTTAATTACCAGCAGGCGCCCGACTCTTTCACCACGGCGACAGCCGGAGCTCACTCCTGAGCTTTGGATTCCGGCTCTCCCCCACGGGCACTATGGGAGAGATGTTATAAAGTCTCTCCCATAGCTACGAGGAGAGGCGGACGGCAGCGGATGCAAGATCGGGGCTAAAGGTAAGTATTGTGGTATTTTTTTTTCTTACAGGGGACATTACTACTGGGGGCACATTTTACAGGGGGCATTACTACTGGGGGCATTTACAGGGGCATTACTACTGGGGGCACTTTTACAGGGATATTACTACTGGGGGCACTTTTACAGCATTGCTACTGGGGGCACTTTTACAGGGGGCACTTTTACAGGGGGCATAACTAATGGGGGTATTACTACTGGGGGCACTTTTACAAGAGGCATAACTACTGGGGGCACTCTTAAAGCGGGCATTACTACTGGGGGCACTTTTAAAGGGGGCATTTTTACAGGGGGCATTGCTACTGGGAGCATTTTTACAGGGGGCATTGCTACTGGGGGCATTTTTACAGGGGACATTGCTACTGGGGCACTCTTAAAGGGGGCATTACTACTGGGGGCACTTTTACAGGGGGCATTACTACTGGGGGCACTCTTAAAAGGGGCATTACTACTGGGGGCACTTTTACAGGGGGCATTACTACTGGGGGCACTTTTACAAGATGCATAACTACTGGGGGCACTCTTAAAGAGGGTATTACTACTGGGAGCACTTTTACAGGGGGACATTACTTCTGGGGGCACTTTTACAGGGGGCATTACTACTGGGGGCACTCTTACAGGGGGCATTACTACTGGGGGCACTTTTACAGGGGGCATTGCTACTGGAGGCACTTTTACAGGGAGCATTGCTACTGGGGGCACTCTTAATGGGGCATTACTACTGGGGGCACTTTTACAGGGGGCATTACTACTGGGGGCACTTTTACAGGGGGCATTACTACTGGGGGCATTACTACTGGGGGCACTTTTACAGGGGGCATTACTACTGGGGGCACTCTTACAGGGGCATTACTACTGGGGGCACTTTTACAGGGGGCATTACTACTGGGGGCACTCTTACAGGGGCATTACTACTGGGGGCACTCTTACAGGGGCATTACTACTGGGGGCATTTTTACAGGGATATTACTACTGGGGGCACTTTTACAGGGGGAATTACTACTGGGGGCATTTTTACAGGGGGCATTGCTACTGGGGGCATTTTTACAGGGGGCATTGCTA
Source organism: Taudactylus pleione (assembly GCA_031769625.1). Taxonomy (NCBI): domain Eukaryota; kingdom Metazoa; phylum Chordata; class Amphibia; order Anura; family Myobatrachidae; genus Taudactylus; species Taudactylus pleione. The sequence goes on along the minus strand of JAUIMM010000015.1, from coordinate 9,042,704 downwards.
CTGGGGGCACTCTTAATGGGGACATTGCTACTGGGGCACTCTTAAAGGGGGCATTACTACTGGGGGCACTTTTACAGGGGACATAACTACTGGGGGCACTCTTAAAGGGGGCATTACTACTTGGGGCATTACTACTGGGGGCACTCTTTAAAGGGGCATTACTACTGGGGGCACTTTTACAGGGGGCATTACTACTGGGGGCACTTTTACAAGAGGCATAACTACTGGGGGCACTCTTAAAGGGGGCATTACTACTGGGGGCACTCTTAAAGGAGGCATTACTAGTGGGGGCACTTTTACAGGGGGCATTGCTACTGGGGGCACTCTTAATGGGGGCATTACTACTGGGGGCACTTTTAAAGGGGGCATTACTACTGGGGGCATTACTACTGGGGGCACTTTTACAGGGATATTACTACTGGGGGCACTCTTACAGGGGCATTACTACTGGGGGCACTCTTACAGGGGCATTACTACTGGAGGCACTCTTACAGGGGGCATTACTACTGGGGGTACTTTTACAGGGATATTACTACTGGGGGCACTTTTACAGGGATATTACTGGGGGCACTTTTACAGGGGGCATTACTACTGGGGGCACTTTTACAGGGGGCATTACTACTGGGTGCACTTTTAAAGGGGGCATTACTACTGGGGGCACTTTTAAAGGGGGCATTACTACTGGGGGCACTTTTACAGGGGGCATTACTACTGGGGGCACTTTTACAGGGGGCATTGCTACTGGGGGCATTACTACTGGGGGCACTTTTACTGGGGGCATTACTACTGGGGGCCCTTTTACAGGGATATTACTACTGGGGGAACTCTTACAGGGGCATTACTACTGGGGGCACTCTTACAGGGGCATTACTACTGGGGGCACTCTTACAGGGGGCATTACTACTGGGGGTACTTTTTACAGGGATATTACTACTGGGGGCACTTTTACAGGGATATTACTACTGGGGGCAGTTTTACAGGGGGCATTACTACTGGGGGCACTCTTACAGGGGCATTACTACTGGGGGCACTCTTACTGGGGGCACTTTTACAGGGATATTACTAATGGGGGCACTTTTACAGGGGGCATTACTACTGGGGCACTTTTACAGGGGGCATTGCTACTGGGGGCACTTTTACAGGGGGCATTACTACTGGGGGCACTTTTACAGGGGGCAAAACTAATGGGGGTATTACTACTGGGGGCACTTTTACAAGAGGCATAACTACTGGGGGCACTCTTAAAGCGGGCATTACTACTGGGGGCACTTTTAAAGGGGGCATTTTTACAGGGGGCATTGCTACTGGGAGCATTTTTACAGGGGGCATTGCTACTGGGGGCATTTTTACAGGGGACATTGCTACTGGGGCACTCTTAAAGGGGGCATTACTACTGGGGGCACTTTTACAGGGGGCATTACTACTGGGGGCACTCTTAAAAGGGGCATTACTACTGGGGGCACTTTTACAGGGGGCATTGCTACTGGGGGCACTCTTAATGGGGGCATTACTACTGGGGGCACTTTTAAAGGGGGCATTACTACTGGGGCACTTCTACAGGGGGCATTGCTACTGGGGGCACTTTTACAGGGGGCAAAACTAATGGGGGTATTACTACTGGGGGCACTTTTACAAGAGGCATAACTACTGGGGGCACTCTTAAAGCGGGCATTACTACTGGGGGCACTTTTAAAGGAGGCATTTTTACAGGGGGCATTACTACTGGGGGCACTCTTACAGGGGGCATTACTACTGGGGGTACTTTTTACAGGGATATTACTACTGGGGGCACTTTTACAGGGGGCATTGCTACTGGGGGCATTACTACTGGGGGCACTTTTACTGGGGGCATTACTACTGGGGGCACTTTTACTGGGGGCATTACTATTGGGGGCCCTTTTACAGGGATATTACTACTGGGGGAACTCTTACAGGGGCATTACTACTGGGGGCACTCTTACAGGGGCATTACTACTGGGGGCACTCTTACAGGGGGCATTACTACTGGGGGTACTTTTTACAGGGATATTACTACTGGGGGCACTTTTACAGGGATATTACTACTGGGGGCAGTTTTACAGGGGGCATTACTACTGGGGGCACTCTTACAGGGGCATTACTACTGGGGGCACTCTTACTGGGGGCACTTTTACAGGGATATTACTAATGGGGGCACTTTTACAGGGGGCATTACTACTGGGGCACTTTTACAGGGGGCATTGCTACTGGGGGCACTTTTACAGGGGGCATTACTACTGGGGGCACTTTTACAGGGGGCAAAACTAATGGGGGTATTACTACTGGGGGCACTTTTACAAGAGGCATAACTACTGGGGGCACTCTTAAAGCGGGCATTACTACTGGGGGCACTTTTAAAGGAGGCATTTTTACAGGGGGCATTACTACTGGGGGCACTCTTACAGGGGGCATTACTACTGGGGGTACTTTTTACAGGGATATTACTACTGGGGGCACTTTTACAGGGATATTACTACTGGGGGCAGTTTTACAGGGGGCATTACTACTGGGGGCACTCTTAAAGGGGACATTACTACTGGGGGCACTTTTACAGGGGGCATTGCTACTGGGGGCACTCTTAATGGGGGCATTACTACTGGGGGCACTTTTAAAGGGGGCATTACTACTGGGGGCACTTTTACTGGGGGCATTACTACTGGGGGCACTTTTACAGGGATATTACTACTGGGGGCACTCTTACAGGGGCATTACTACTGGGGGCACTCTTACAGGGGGCATTACTACTGGGGGCACTCTTACAGGGGGCATTACTACTGGGGGTACTTTTACAGGGATATTACTACTGGGGGTACTTTTACAGGGATATTACTACTGGGGGCACTTTTACAGGGATATTACTACTGGGGGCACTTTTACAGGGGGTATTACTACTGGGGGCACTTTTACAGGGGGCATTACTACTGGGGGCATTTTTACAGGGGGCATTACTACTGGGGGCACTTTTACAGGGGGCATTACTACTGGGGGCACTTTTACAGGGGGCATTACTACTGGGGGCACTTTTACAGGGGGCATTACTACTGGGGGCACTCATACAGGGGGCATTACTACTGGGGCACTTTTACAGGGAGCATTACTACTGGGAGCACTTTTACAGGGGGCATTACTACTGGGGGCACTTTTACAAGAGGCATAACTACTGGGGGCATTTTTACAGGGGGCATTAACACTGGCAGCACTCTTAAAGAGGGCATTACTACTGGGGGCACTTTTACAGGGGGCATTGCTACTGGGGGCACTTTTACAGGGAGCATTGCTACTGGCGGCACTCTTAATGGGGGCATTACCACTGGGGCACTTTTACAGGGGGCACTACTACTGGTGGCACTTTTACAGGGGGCATTACTACTGGGGGCACTTTTACAAGAGGCATAACTACTGGGGGCACTCTTAAAGGGGGCATTAACACTGGCAGCACTCTTAAAGAGGGCATTACTACTGGGGGCACTTTTACTGGGGGCATTGCTACTGGGGGCACTTTTACAGGGAGCATTGCTACTGGCGGCACTCTTAATGGGGGCATTACCACTGGGGCACTTTTACAGGGGGCATTACTACTGGTGGCACTTTTACAGGGGGCATTACTACTGGGGGCACTTTTACAGGGGGCATAACTACTGGGGGCACTTTTACAGGGGGCATAACTACTGGGGGCACTCTTACAGGGGCTTTACTACTGGGGGCACTTTTACAGGGGGCATTACTACTGGGGGCACTTTTACAGGTGGACATTACTACTGGGGGCACTTTTACAAGAGGCATAACTACTGGAGGCACTCTTAAAGCGGGCATTACTACTGGGGGCACTCTTAAAGGGGGCATTTTTACAGGGTGCATTGCTACTGGGGGCACTCTTAAAGGGGGCATTACTACTGGGGGCACTTGTACAGGGGGCATTGCTACTGGGGGCATTTTTACAGGGGGCACTCTTAAAGGGGGCATTGCTACTGGGGCACTCTTAAAGGGGACATTACTACTGGGGGCACTTTTACAGGGGACATAACTACTGGGGGCACTCTTAAAGGGGGCATTACTACTTGGGGCACTTGTACAGGGGGCATTTTTACAGGGGGCACTCTTAAAGGGGGCATTGCTACTGGGGCATTTTTACAGGGGGCACTCTTAAAGGGGGCATTACTACTTGGGGCACTTTTAGAAGGTTGCATTACTACTGGGGGCACTCCAAGAGCACTGGGCATGTACCCAGCATGATTGGAATTACGGAGCGGCGCTCGTGATTATGGCTTTTCCAATGAGACCACACCCCTTTCCTTTGTTGGGTGCATGCGCCTTGGGTGGTGCAAAGTACGTCAGGGGGCGCCAAAATGTATCTTCGCTTACCAAAAATATTAGGCGCGGGCCGGCACTGACTACACCTCTCAGAGCATCGCAGTCACGCTGTGCATCTTGCTCCATATGGCTTATAGATGCTAGGTGTATGAGGACACAATTGTAGCTTTCGGAGCCGCTATCTGAGTTAACACATTAGCAATGTAAATACTAAAAAATGGTACTATCCTGGTGCGTAACTCTACCAGTTTATATACATCAATAGAAAAAGGAACACACCCACAATTTCAGAGATCATCTATAATAACAAGCTCTATTGTAGTATAATGCCGCTTAGAGTATACATCAATGTTACTTCCCTTAGGATTTCTGAAGTAAATCTGTTCCCCCTCTTTTCCATCTCGGTATAGGGAGGTTCCAGTTCATGCAAAACAAAAAGATAGACACAAAATTCCTCCTTTATGTAAAGGAGGAGGAGGAGGAGAGAGAACTTCTCCGAGATAATAAAGACCCACCTGATGTGCCTATATGAACTACTGAGCTTGTGAGTGTTTTGCAGAGGGGGCATCCCCGTCAACATCTTTATATGGTCATGGTGAAGAGTTGAAATGGAAGCAAGATGATCTTGTGATGGGCCTTACTTATATTTGGAATCTGTGAGTGCATCCCCCCAAAAAAACACTTTTCTTTTTAGAGGTGTTTTAACCACTATATAACATTCTACACATTAAATATCACCCAAAACCCAATCTGTACTACACGAGGAATTTTGTGTGTTTGTCTTTTTGTTTTGCATACACTGGAACCTCCTTATACCGAGATGGATATGAGGGGGAACAGATTTTTTTCAGAAATCATAAAGAAAGTAACGTTGATGTATATTTTAAGCGCCATTATTCTAAAATAGGGTGTGTTGTTATACATTAGCAATGTAACCTGTTCAAACATAAAGTATCACAAACCACTGCCCAATTTTATGAGGAGAAAATTTTGCCTGTTTTCAAAATAACTGTCACATGGCTTCAGCATGTGATTATTGTATTTGTCACACTTTCTTTGTGCTAAACCATGAACAGTGAGCTTATTATGTAAATGATAAAATATAAAATGTCTTTATAGAGAACTCTCCCACCCCTCAAACTGTTTGTCTCTTTTGTGTCTGTTAGTAGCTTTATACTCTGCATCCCAGTGTCTCCTGCGTTTAGTATCAAGGTGACGCTCTTGTCTCTCTCCTTGCTCTCTGTTCCCCGACGGACGTTTGATCTTAAATCAGAAGTGACTGGATGACTGTGGAGAGCTGATCAGTTCCAGTTGGCTCCATTGTGTCTCCCTGTCTCTTTTCTTTCCCTCTTTTATAATGGGCAGCTTTTCTTTTCCTCATGCTCTCTTGACCTGACCATTTTATTTCACAAATTTCTTCTAAAACAAGCCTAAACGATTCATCACATCCATCACCATAACTCCCTATTACTCAGGCTTTTGCACATCATCCTGCTATTTTAGTGAGTCCTCCATCTAATCTTATTTCTGAACACCCTCCTCTCTCTTTCATTATTTTCCTGCCTTAAATTCTGCCTTTGCTTAATCTATTTGTTGTTTTATTTCTCTTTATGCTCTTCCCCAGTGTTTCGTTTACCCTCTCAAACTATTTGGTTTCTACCACAACAGATGCCTGCCAACCACCTACCTCATTCCCCTCCAATATGGAGATAGGTGATTTATCTTCATCATTGCAACTCCTGGTGTATGTCTTTATAGCTCTAGATACATACAGATAACTTATCTCCAATCATCGATTTCCTGCCATCTTCTCCAATTCTGTGTCTTTCTGCTTCCTTTCCATTACTGCTTGCTCTTTCTCTGGTGAGAAGGCATGCGGCAGCTTTTGTGCTCGGCACCTCAGGGAGCGGAGGGATTAAATATGTAATGCAGTCTCTTAATTATAAGATAAGAGGAAGCCCTGACATTGTAATTAATGCTGCTCCGCTGTGTTATGAGATGTTGCTTAATATATCATGCACTGTGTGCTCATTCCTCATTGAATCTATTTGCCCCATTAACTATTTGACTGCATCAGACATTTTTGACATCTGTGGCAAAGATCTGGATGACCCTGTCACAAGATCTTTGGCTCAGGATGTAAAATTGGCTCTGTAAAACTGATTCAGATAATGCTGTTGTTGCTTTAAATCTCTGGCATTGCTAGATATCCTCTACATCTCTTTTCATTACCTTCACGCTTGTTTTTATACTTACATGGGTTCTCTGCAGATCTGAAGATGCAGAATAATACCCCCAAAGCAAGATTCAAGGTTTTATTTTTGCATGGGAATTTTATCTTGATCTGGAAGACTGTCTTGATGCACTAGTTGGGGTTTTAGTGATGTGCAGAATTGGAGAGGCAGAATCTGTGAGTCAGACAGCGCAGAATATAAACAGCCACAATTTTTTTCATCAATATCTCCTAGAATTGCCTTAATTAGTGGTTCCTAAACTTTGATTGCAGCATCCTAGAGTCTCTGCAGTGTTATTTTTCATGGTACTCCTAGGTCAAATGCTTTCTCATGTGCCTTTTATATGTCCATCAGACCCCCAACATGCCCTCGGTCTTCCCCATATGCCATTTTATGCCCATCAGACTTCCAACACATGCCCTCAGTCTTTCCCCAATTATATTAATATACTCCTCAGACTCTCCCCCACATGCCCTGACTTTCCCAGGTGATCCTTATGATGCCCATCAGATCCTTTCACTTGCCCTAACTTTCTCATGTGTACCTTGTAATGCCCATCAGAGACTCTTACATGTTATTTATATGCCCATCAGACTTTTTCTATTAGCTATTATGGTTATTGCAGGAGCCTGAGTCTCCTTTTCCTTTGCCCACTTTTGATTGGCAGCTAGGGACAGCTCTGTTGATTGGCTGCTGAGAGTGTCCAGCTGTTTGTTGGACCCATGACCTTGTGTTTTTTTGTTTTGTGTTTAAATTACCATGGTCATCAGTGCAAGCGATCACGGCCACTGCACTAAGTAGTTTCAAACAACACATGTCGCCACACCCAGTTTCAGAAGCAATATTCTAAATACCAAAGCCTGTGTAAATAGCTGCTTTCAAAGATATCAGCCCATGTAGTTTGATATGGGACCAGACCACCCACACATGGCATCCATGGGAGTTCTTTGTGGCACCACATGTTGCAGTGCAAACAGGTTGGTAGTCATTGACCTAACTCATTCCTGAATCTAGTTGCAAGGCTATGCAGAGAATTATTTAGAATTGTGCACGATGAAGTTGGCACTTAATTTAATAATTTGGATGTGTCCTTTCCGTTTTATATAGTCGCATTTCACACATACTTGGATGAGATTTCAAATATTATATATGATAAGAACCTGTTGGATGAGAAAACAAATGTATAAATGCTTTACATTCGGGTTGGAGCTTATATACTTCTACTTACTGATCTTAGAAACGTATCTCAATTAGTAATTAACAGGTTTTGAATATTTGTATATTGGTAGTTGATTTGCCTACTTTAAACTGGCTAATATACCAACTACATGAGTAAGGAATGAAAACAATAGGTGCTCAAACCATTTATCATTAAATTTACTTACCTTGTGGTCAGCTATATATTTTAATGATGCTCATTTATTTTCCCAAGATGAATACATTAGCTGGTCTTCAGAGGAAGAAAATATGGTAAGGCTGGTAGACTGTTATAGTAAGTCTGTCTCCTAACATCCTCTCTCAGCCCCATCTAGAGCAGTTTCTCTGCCTTTAATCAAATCCAGTCACTGCAAATTAAAAGCGCTGATGAGTATTGATTCTGGTGGCAACATTAGCTGTAATGTTTGAGATTTTCTCGTCAAAGAATATTATAGGGGTACAGGGAAATTAAGCAGGCAGCCTAAGTAACTCAGATAGCAGGATGGTTTGGGGTTAGTGCATTAATTTTACATTGAACTTTGATTTAGTTTTGTGTAGTTGGAAAAGATTGATAACATTCTGGTCCATGGTTTACACACAACATGCTTTTTTTGTTGCACAATATGTACTACTCTAGACTATAAGCAACAACATAACATAATAAATATACATATAGGGTATGGTGTGAAGGATTACCTTACATTTATTAATACTACTGACACAAATATGCACAGATAAAACATAACCTCTGTTTGTTACCAAAGCAGCCAGCCATGATTTATGAATAATCTATCAGCCTGTTTTCTCACTTCTCCCGAATAGCTCCTTCATCCCTTCTTTTTTGCTTTTCTTCATTACACTCTTTTTTCCGTTTCACTCTTAGGGGCCTATGTACTAATAATCACGGGACTGCGGCAATTATTAAGGATCTGTTTTGCGGCAGATATTTTCATTTTCAATGAAAATGTCCCCGATGTGTACCAAGGGAAACTTGCAGGGACAGCTGTTGTGGTACCTGCTGTTCCTGCAAGTTATTTTCTGAGGGAAGCGGACACTGCGCATGCTCACAGCGTCGGAACACGTAGCCGGCCGGAGGCCCAATCTCTCTCCTGCTCATAAACCTCTGTAGGCTTAAAGCAGTTTGCATCATCTGAAATGGTGTAAACTACCGGGTCCAAACTCCGAAAAGCTTTGCTTTTTGGAGATTTGTACATAGGGCTGAGATCATAGTCCCCATTGATCTGCAGTGCCAATTAGCTTTCTGCAGCAGATTTCTTTGAAAACTCCTGCATTGTGCTATCAGTACATAGCAACAGCTCATAAAATTATGCAGTAACTGCAGTTTCTACATCATATTATGGGGAAAAAAGCTTGATAAATAGGCCCCTTAATCTTTTGTCTCTGCTTCTTTCTTCTTCTCCCATCTGTACCGCCTCGTTTAACATCTTTCTACTTTTTTCCACCCATCTTTGCCAAATTACCATTAATTCAGCCTCTTCTCATTGTTTGCTTGTCCCTATCCCCTTTGATCTCTTTTTTCCCCATCTTCCTGTTTTTTCTCTTCCTCATCTAACGCCTACTTACCTCTCTCCCTGATTTCTTCCCCACCTTCTTTCTCCCTGTTGCCCTTCGCCCATCTCTCCCCATAATTTGTCTTTCCTCATAGTTGCCTACCCTCCCGAATCCTGCAGGAGACTCCCACTTCACTGCAGAGTCTCCCGCTACCCCGGAAAGTTTAACAAAACCCCGGATTCCCCACTGACTCGTAAGGAATCAGGTTTGAATATTAGCTTCCCCACCTCCTGAGAGAAGTCCTCTTAGATCTGCCTCTGCTCCTGTCTCCGGACCTCCCACTGGCACCGAGGGGTATGCAGTGAAGGCTTATCCGCCCCCACACCCGCCTCCAGACTGCCTGCTTCCAGCTTGTGTTGAAGGAATGGGCGGCGCTGGTCTCCCCTGGTCCGTCCCGGCTCCTCCTATACGGGCGGCTGCCTGTCATTTAAACACCGGAGGACCCTCACATTGCAAAGCAGCAGCGTTGCTGCCTGAGCCTGCCTCCAAAAACACAGCGCTGATGGCAGCGCAGCTACGGTCAGTGTCTCTCAAACCAGAACTGGTCCACTGTCTGTGCCTCCGGCGCATGCTGGCTGTATTCCCACCAGACCCACATCCCACATACTACTGTCCCTCTCCTTTAATGGTCTGGCCACACTAACAGGCCGGCAGGGCTCCCCATCTTGAGTCTGGTGGGAGAGTTCCTGCCACAAGCCCCATTAACATTTAACAGTCTGGCTGGGGAGAATCATTAACCCCTTCCAGGGAGGGGTGAGGTGGAATGCACACAAGAAGGGGGCACAGCATGGGGGCAAAATGCACTAATATAAAGAATATGCAATAACAGCCACTATACTGTGTCTATTATAAGGCATAATGATCCCTATGGCTATACATGCATTTTCTGTAATATATCAATGTGTTTTCATAAAAAATTAGATCTTACTGACTCCTTTGGGGCTCGTTTACATTTCGATGCAAGTCAGTATTATGACACGCCTCTCAGATGTAGCAGTACACGCCCACTTTACCGCTGCGCTCATAGGTGCTGCTTTCACAATCTCCCTGAAATGCTTTTTCAAAAGTAGGCAAGTATGTTTTTAATGTACCTGTGGTTTTCAAATGTTTTTGAAAGATTTCAACAGAACTAAGTATACTGAGCATCTTGCTCATAGTAATAAAAGAAGTCCTGGATCTTGACAATACTATTTATTCCTAATCTGTCATAATGTTAGCCTGCTTCTTGCTATATATAAAGATCTAAGGTAAATCAGTCCTTTCCTGGGCATTTTCTGTTACTGGCGTCTATGAGATGAACCTAGACATAATTGTTTTAATGCAGGGATTAACAGTTTTGGAACACTAGACAATCTAACGCAAGTATGTGGTAATAATTGAAAATGGTTATGGCACATGAACAAGATAACGGGAACGTCTGCCATCCAGTATTCCATATTATTTGCACCAAATGCCATTGTGAAGGGGGGTGTTACTGCATATCTACCAATTATGATCCTGCTATTTACCAGATGTAAACATCTACATAGCTATAACAATGTGCAGAACATTCCTAGTTACTGTGGAACATTCCTAGAATTCAAAGTGAGAAGCTGGAACCAATCCTCTGACTGACTGTAGCGGGTTCTGGGTGTACGTTCACATACTGTATGTTAGGGGTGAGAGGGTTCGGATTTCTGAAATCCGAGCCCCCCCGATCCGAGTCCGATCCGAATCAGGCTCGACTTTTCCCGCCTGACTCGGATCTGAAATCGAGGCAAAACGTCATCATCCCGCCTTCCGAGTCTCGCGGGTTTTGGATCCTATATAAGGTACCCGCGTCGGCGCCATTTTCTCACTCGGCTGTGGACAGTGAAGAGGGAGGGTGGGAGTTAGGGCTGTGTAGTGTAGTGCTGCTGTTGTCCACTACTTCAAAGTCCATAGGGGCTGGCTGTGTTGTGCTGTGCTGCTGTTGTTAATAGGGGCTGTGTCCACTACTTCAAAGTCCATAGGGGCTGGCTGGACTGTGTTGTGCAGTCAGTTCTCCATAGGGGCTGTGTCCACTCCAAAGTCCTGTGCAGTGTCCCAGTCCTAAAGGGGTGCTGTAGTGTTGTCCAGGGGGTGCTCTGTCCATCAGGGGTGCTCCCCCCAAGTGCTAAAAAAATAATATATATCTTCTGTGTTTGTGAATTGTGTGCGCATTAGCCGCACGTGCATCAACAAAGTAGTGCCAAGCGTGCGCCTGTGTCATAAGTAAAGGGCCGGCTGGCTTGACCGTTAAAGGGTGCTGTAACCCCCGAAAGTACACTCCAGTCCAAACCCAAAAAAAAATATTTTCTGTGTTTGTGAATTGTGTGCGCAGTAGCCGCACGTGCATCAACAAAGTAGTGCCAAGCGTGCGCCTGTGTCATAAGTAAAGGGCCGGCTGGCTTGACCGTTAAAGGGTGCTGTAACCCCCAAAGTACACTCCAGTCCAAACCAAAAAAAAAATTATTTTCTGTGTTTGTGAATTGTGTGCGCAGTAGCCGCACGTGCATCAACAAAGTAGTGCCAAGCGTGCGCCTGTGTCATAAGTAAAGGGCCGGCTGGCTTGACCGTTAAAGGGTGCTGTAACCCCCGAAAGTACACTCCAGTCCAAACCAAAAAAAAAATTATTTTCTGTGTTTGTGAATTGTGTGCGCAGTAGCCGCACGTGCATCAACAAAGTAGTGCCAAGCGTGCGCCTGTGTCATAAGTAAAGGGCCGGCTGGCTTGACCGTTAAGGGTGCTGTAACCCCCGAAAGTACACTCCAGTCCAAACCAAAAAAAAAAATATTTTCTGTGTTTGTGAATTGTGTGCGCAGTAGCCGCACGTGCATCAACAAAGTAGTGCCAAGCGTGCGCCTGTGTCATAAGTAAAGGGCCGGCTGGCTTGACCGTTAAGGGTGCTGTAACCCCCGAAAGTACACTCCAGTCCAAACCAAAAAAAAATTATTTTCTGTGTTTGTGAATTGTGTGCGCAGTAGCCGCACGTGCATCAACAAAGTAGTGCCAAGCTGCGCCTGTGTCATAAGTAAAGGGCCGGCTGGCTTGACCGTTAAGGGTGCTGTAACCCCCGAAAAGTACACTCCAGTCCAAACCCCCAAAAAAATTATTTTCTGTGTTTGTGAATTGTGTGCGCAGTAGCCGCACGTGCATCAACAAAGTAGTGCCAAGCGTGCGCCTGTGTCATAAGTAAAGGGCCGGCTGGCTTGACCGTTAAAGGGTGCTGTAACCCCCGAAAGTACACTCCAGTCCAAACCAAAAAAAAAATTATTTTCTGTGTTTGTGAATTGTGTGCGCAGTAGCCGCACGTGCATCAACAAAGTAGTGCCAAGCGTGCGCCTGTGTCATAAGTAAAGGGCCAGCTGGCTTGACCATTAAAGGGTGCTGTAACCCCCAAAGTACACTCCAGTCCAAACCAAAAAAAAAATTATTTTCTGTGTTTAGCCGCACGTATATATCAAATCGATATAACATAAATGGAGGACCAAACTTTCTCCGATAAAAATAAAATAGAGAAAGATCAAGAACCACTTCCTCCTAGTGCTGAAGCTGCTGCCACTAGTCATGACATAGACGATAACATGCCATCAACGTCGTCTGCCAAGGCCGATGCCCAATGTCATAGTAGAGGGCACATACAATCCCAAATCCCAAGTTCAGGAAAATGACCTTGAAAAAGACATTTAAATCAGCTGAAGAGAAACGTAAATTTGCCAATATGCCATTTACGACACGGAGTGGCAAGGAACGGCTAAGGTCGATCCCTAGTATGTTCATGACTAGTGGTTCAGCTTCACATGACGATGGAAGCCCTCCTCCCACTAAAAAAATCAAAAGAGTTAAGCTGGCAAAAGCACAGCGAAGAACTGTGCTTTCTAAGAAGATATCACAAATCCCCAAGGAGAGTCCAAGTGTGGTGGTGGTTGCGATGCCTGACCTTCCCAGCACTGGACGGGAAGAGGTGGCTCTTTCCACCATTTGCACGCCCCCTGCAAGTGCTGAAAGGAGCACCCACAGTCCACTTGCTGATATGCAAATTGAAGATGTCACTGTTGAAGTACAACAGGATGAGGATACTGGTGTAGCTGGCGCTGAGGAGGAAGTTGGCGAGGAGGATTCTGATGGTGATGTGGTTTGTTTAAATCAGGCTCCGGGGGAGACAGTTGTTGTCCGTGGGATGAAAAAGCCCATCACGGTCATGCCTGGGCAGAAGACCAAACATTCCACCTCTTTGGTCTGGCAATATTTCTATCCAAATCCGGACAACAACTGTCTTGCCATATGTACCATATGTAAAGGTGAAATAAGTAGGGGTAGGGACGTCAACCACCTAGGAACATCCTCCCTTATACGGCACCTGCAGCGCGTTCATAAAAAGTTACTGTCAAGTTCAGAAACTTTGGCTAAGACCGTAAGCAGTCCAGGGACACCTAAATCCCGTTGTCCTGTTGTATCCAAGCGCCTGCAAACCACACCGTCAACTCCCTCCTCGTCAATTTCCTCCTTAGTCAGGATCGGAAGTAGTCCTGCAGGCCATGTCACTGGCATGACTGACTCTCCTATCCGGGATTCTTCTGGAGGATCCTGCATTGCTACGCCTACTGCTGCCGCTGCTGCTGTTGCTGCTGCTGGGAGTCGTTCATCATCCCAGAGAGGAAGTAGGAACACCACTACTTTTACTAAACAATTGACCCTCCAACAGTCCCTAGCGAGGAGGATGAAGTACGACAGCAGTCATCCTGAAGCAAAACGTATAACTGAGGCCTTGACTGCTATGTTGGTGTTAGACGTGCGTCCGGTATCCGCCATTAGTGCAGTGGGATTTAGACAATTGATGGAGGTAGTGTGTCCCCGGTTCCAAATCCCGTCTAGATTCCACTTCACTAGGCAGGCGATACCGAGACTGTACAGAAACGTCAGAAAAAGTGTCCTCAGTGTCCTGAAAAATGCCGTTGTACACAATGTCCACTTAACCACGGACATGTGGACAAGTGGAACAGGGCAGACTAAGGACTATATGACTGTGACAGCCCACTGGGTAGATGTATCACCTTATGCAGCAACAGCAGCAGCGTCACCAGTAGCAGCATCTCAGAAACGCCAGCTCGTTACAAGGCAGGCTACGCTGTGTATCACCGATTTCAGTAAGAGGCACACCGCCGACAACCTCTTAGAGAAACTGAGGGAAATCATCGCCCAGTGGCTTACCCCACTTAGACTCTCCTGGGGATTTGTGATATCTGACAACGCCACCAATATTGTGCGGGCATTACATCTGGGCAAATTCCAGCACGTCCCATGTTTTGCTCACACAATAAACTTGGTGGTGCAGAATTTTCTGAAAAGCAACAGGGGCGTGCAGGAGACGCTTTGGGTGGCCCGAAAAATTTCTGGCCACTTTCGCCATTCAGCGACTGCGTGCCGAAGACTGGAACGCCAGCAAACACTCTTGAACCTGCCCCGCCATCACCTGAAGCAAGAGGTTGTGACGCGGTGGAACTCAACCCTCTATATGCTTCAGAGGATGGAGGAGCAGCAAAAGGCCATACAAGCCTATACATCCACCTATGACATAGGCAAAGGAGGGGGTATGCACCTGACTCAAGCGCAGTGGAGAATGATTTCCGTGTTGTGCAAGGTTCTCCAGCCCTTCGAACTTGCCACACGTGAAGTCAGTTCAGACACAGCCAGCTTGAGTCAGGTCATTCCCCTCATCAGGCTTTTGCAGAAGCAGCTGGAGAAAGTGAAGGAGGAGCTAAGACGGAGCGATTCCGCTCGGCATGTGGGACTTGTGGATGAAGCCCTTCATTCGCTTTGCCAGGATTCCAGGGTGGTCAATCTGTTGAAATCAGACCACTACATTTTGGCCACCGTGCTTGATCCTAGGTTTAAAGCCTATGTGGTGTCTCTCTTTCCGGCCGACACAAGCCTGCAGAGGTGCAAAGACCTGCTGGTGAACACACTGTCAGCTGAAGCGGAACGTGACACGTCAACGGCTCCTTCTTCATTTTCTCCCGCAACTGGGGCTGCCAGGAAAAAACTTAGGTATCCTAAGCAACCCGCTGGCGGTGATGCAGGGCAGGCAGGACCAAGTTTGGACATCTGGTCCGGACTGAAGGACCTGGCAACAATTTCTGACATGTCTACTGTCACTGCATATGATACTGTCACCATTGACAGAATGGTGGAGGATTACATCGGTGACAGCATCCAAGTAGGCATGTCAGACAGTCCATACCTGTACTGGCAGGAAAAAGAGGCAATTTGGAGGCCCCTGTACAAGCTGGCTCTAATTTACCTGAGTTGCCCCCCCTCCAGTGTGTACTCCGAAAGAGTGTTTAGTGCAGCCGGGAACCTTGTCAGCGAAAGGCGTAGGAGGTTGCTTCCACAGAATGTGGAGAAGATGATGTTCATCAAAATGAATTATCAGCTCTTCCAGGGAGACCAGCCTCCAGAAGGTACAGAGGGACCTGTGGTGGTGGATTCAAGTGGGGACGAGTTAATACTTTGTGAGGATGAGGATGTACACACTGAAGAGGGTGAGGAATCGGTGGATGAGGAGGATGAGGATGACATCTTGCCTCCGTAGAGCCAGTTTGTGCAGGGACACATTAATTGCCAGCTTGTTTTGTGGGGGCCCAAACGAACCAATCATTTCAGCCACAGTTGTGTGGCAGACCCTGGCGCTGAAATGATTGATTTGTTAAAGTGTGCATGTCCTGTTTATACAACATAAGGGTGGGTGGGAGGGCCCAAGGACAATTCCATCTTGCACTTCTTTTTTTTCTTTGCATTATGTACAGTTTGGGGCCTAGTTTTTCTAACTGCCATCCTGTCTGCCACTGCAGTGTCACTCCTAGATGGGTCACGTGTTTGTGCCGCCCACTCGTGTCGCTTAGCATAGTCATCCAGCTACCTCGGTGCAACCTTTTGGACATAAAAACACTATTGTGAGGTGTGAGGTGTTCAGAATAGACTGGAAATGAGTGGAAATTAAGGTTATTGAGGTTAATAATAGCATAGGAGCAGAGAAACCAACAAATTCTGTGATTTTAGCTGTTTTTATGCTTTTTTTCAAAAAAATACAGATCCAAAACACAAAACCCAGAACCCAAAACACGGAAGGGTGGTTTTGGCAAAACCAATCCAGATCCAAAACACGAAGAAAGATCCAGATCCAAAACCAAAACACAAAACACGAAAAGTGGCCGGTGCACACCTCTACTGTATGTAGAAGTGTGTGTTGTGACCTGGGAAATTCTATTTCACAGACCTTGTCCCTCCTACCCTCTACTAGACATAAAAGCTCAGATTTACGTTGTTTCATTTAATCTTCCTGCCTCAACTGTCAATCATTATCCATCTTCATCACTCATATCTTTTTATGGTCTAAATCCTGTTTTGTTGCATTGTTTCTGTTTATATTATTCCTGTCCCCTTGTCTTGTCTGTTTTTAATGTCTTTAGTTTATCTCCCTTACTCTCCTCTTGTCAGCTCTCTGCCTGACTGTCATCTTCTCCTCTAGCCATTACCATACGCTGATGGGATTCAGCCCTGAATAAAGGGCTCTCTCACTGCCAGCGGCCTCTTGAGATGGACTTCAGATTGCAGTGTATGAAATCCTCTCTTACACAGAAAAGTGATTACTGTATGAATGTGCCTGTAGACTCTATTAAAGCTCTGGAGAGCCAGTATAGGTTTATTGCTGTAAAGCAGCAGGACGAGTGACTGATCCTGGGTCACTGATAAGTAGTAGCACCTTCTGACATGAAGCGTAGTATTAACTTTGACTGCGATGAAGCTTCCATTTCATTCCTATCTTGTTTATCTACAGTATGTAGTCTACCAAGTGTAGCTTTGAGGCAAATATCCTAGTCTGTTTAATTTAGAAGTTATTTGTAGGCTTATAAAACATAACTTTTGTGCAGTTTTGAAAAATCTAGCATTAATAGTACAGCTTGTGCAACTCGCATAGAGTACCATTATTTGGAATAATTAGCAGTAAAATTGTGCCCCTCTCTGTGTCATCCATGCCTTAGGCATTGTTTTACATTTTTCTCTGTGAGCAGTAGCTGATACCATGTGATCATTAGAACCTATTTACTGAACTTCATGTCAAAGAATGTTTCATAGGATCACAGTGATCATGCTCCGGCCAGTACATGGGCTGTTTAGTATCTCATTAATACTCATGAATAGTCACAGTTGCCCAGTAGATGGCTAATTTTAGCCTGACATTAGCTAGTTGTCTGTTGTCTTTTCAAATATACTGTACATTTAATATAAAGTGTAGTACACTTCAACACTTTCTAGAATAATGGAATAATTGCTTATTCTACTGATAATGTTCAGGAGACATCTAAACTAGGTGAGACTTCCTGGAGTGCAGGCTAATATTCTGGGTGTGCTTATCTGATGTAAGGTGTGCAGGTCCATATCATAAACTGAATTATCAAGTTCTCATTCCCCAGTAAACCTTTAGTGGTACAGGATTTATGATCTGATCACATCAATATTTTCTTGACATTTGGTGTGTACATTGGTGGATGGCGCTTGATAAAATTATTGTCTCACCATTATTTTCACTACAAACCACATCAATTCCTGCCAATCTTGTCTTTTCTTACCTTGCCTCCAAATCTACCAGAAGCTGGGTCAGAAAAGACTAAAGGAAATAAGTGAGTTTTGTAGCAATCGAGACTGAGTAGGAGTCTGATAGAGAGTGAACATTCTGCAGTTTAGTAGCAGTGTGGGCAGGGGCTGGCTGGCAACTTTTAGTCTGGGGTCAGACACAAGTAAGTGGCCCAACTTTTCTACCAGCGCATTGCAATAAGCACAGACACGTGATAATAACCTCTGTAGGTATGGTATGTATAAGGTGGGAGTGCTTCAAATAGTCCATTAAATGTTGAAAATTGTTATGTCAAAGAGCTATAAACAAATTCAAGTACCAGCCCAATCTGATAAAGCAGAGACCATTCTAGTGACCCCTACAAAATGCACGCAGCACTCTAGTGATGGATATACAACGCAGGAACCATTCTAGTGACCAATATACAATACAGAAACGATTCTCGTAAACCGATCTACAATACAGCGACCATTCTCGTGACCAATATACAATACAGAAACGATTCTCGTAAACTGATCTACAATACAGGGACCATTCTCGTGACCAATATACAATACAGACACGATTCTCGTAAGCCGATCTACAATACAGGGACCATTCTCGTGACCAATGTACAATACAGAAACAATTCTCGTAAACCGATCTACAATACAGGGACCATTCTTGTGACTGATCTACATTGCAGGGACCATTCTAGTTACAGATATGCAATATAGGAGACATTCTAGTGACCAGTATAGAATATAGGGACCATTTTCGTAACAGGTATATAATACTGGGACTATTCTAGTGACTGGTATAAAATGCAGGGACCATTCTGGTAATCAGTATACAAGGAGTTTGCGAAAGTCACAAAACTCCGACAGCCAGCAAAAATTTTTATTAATTTCCAATCAATGGCAGGATCCCTCTCACCTTAGCAGATAGTGTGGGGAGTAGATTGGATACAGAGGTTCAGGCAGGGGTGGAGCTAGATATGCAGATGGTCTAATGCGCTACTCAGAAGTGGTGGTAAAGTAGGGGGTGTGTTTCTTTTTAGGTTTGTAACATAGTTACATACATACATATAGTCACACATACATACAGTCATCACAGTCTCACACATACATTCTGTACATACAGTCACATACATGCATATAGTCACACATACATATTGTACATACATATGCATACAGTCATCACATAGTCACACATACATACAGTCATCATAGTCATACATACAGTCATCACATAGTCACACATACATACACAGTCACATACATGCATGCAGTCATCACATAGTCATACATACATACAGTCATCAGTCACACATACATACAGTCATCTGTCTCACACATACATACTGTACATACATACAGTCACATGCATACAGTCATCACATAGTCACACATACATACAGTCATCACAGTCTCACACATACATACTGTACATACATACACATACACAGTCACATGCATGCATACAGTCATCACATAGTCACACATACATACAGTCATCACATAGTCACACATACATACAGTCATCACATAGTCACACATACATACAGTCACACACTTGTCACATACAGTATACACATTGAGACATTAGTGTCCTCCCTCCCACTTACATTAAACTCTACCACTGTGACTTGACTGGCTGCAGCTACAGCTCCTCTATGCTCTCTCCCATCTATGCTGCTCCTCCTGGCCCCGACTTAAGACCGTGCTGTGTAGCCCCGCCCCCTACCAGGACTCCACCAAAATTCCTCTTTTTGCTCAGATCATGATAGAAGGTTTGAGGGGGAGGGATGGGTGTGCTTCTGAGAAAGGGAGGGTACCGGGGAACTTACCACCTACCCACTATGTCCCCTTCCATAATCCGGCTATGGCTCCATATGTGTACACAAATGGAGTGGCCCAGCAGCATCCCCTGCCTGTCTCCAGTCACCAGGCGTTCATGCAGCGTTCGGCTGCAGACAGATGCCGGCCTCCAGCACTGAAATAGTACCGGCCCGGGGGGCAGATGGCATCCTGCCCCCCCAGCCCAGCCCGCGACTGAGTGTGGGCAAAGTTTTGGAGGCAGAGTGAGAGGTGGTTATAAACGGGGAAGGAGGGGCGGAGGTCACTCGAAGAACAGAAAGGGGAAGGGAGGGGCATCTATATCTGATTTAGTTTTTAAAACTGTTTTCATGCCTGAAACATTATGATATATGGATCCGATTCTTAAGATATTTTGTTTTGCTGGAATTGATCCAAAACAAACCCTGAAGCTGTAGCAGTAGTGTCATGTTTGGTGTCTGAGAGTTACCTGACTCTGGTGATGAACTGGATTCTGCGGAAAGCGGCATGACAGGAATCACAGATGAGGTAGATAGCTCTATTGCAAGACTTATGTGGCAGTGAGAACTGCCTTTGATGATAAATGACAGGAACTTGGAACCAGTAGAAAACTTGGAGGAACCGGACTGGGACCGGCAGGAAGACTTGCTGAGTTGAACTAGTGAACTGAAGAACTTGGGCTTTGACTCCGGACTGGAGTGACGTGGATTGAACTGAAGAACTTGGGCTTTGACTCCGGACTGGAGTGACGTGGATTGAATTGAAGATCTTGGGCTTTGACTCCGGACTGGAGTGACATGGATTGAATTGAAGAACTTGGGCTTTGACTCCGGACTGGAGTGACGTGGATTGAACAGAATCCGGATTGGGACCGGAACGGGCTTGGAACTTGACTCTGGACTGGAATAATGTGACAATGGCTGAAGGGAAATCAGGTAATGCTGAGACGAGGGCTAAACGGGGTAATCTGGAAATGCTGAGACGAAGGCTGGAAGTCAGGAGCAGGCTGGATTGGATAATTGGGAAACAGGTTCAGGAAGGAATAGGTAGGTTTGGGAATTTAAGGTTCAGGTAGGAGTGGGTAGGTAGAAGGAGCAGGAGTTGATCCACAGCAGGAAGCAAGGCAGGGTAACACGGTGCAGGTTTGCAGGGAGTAGGGCAGGCAGTGGAGCACAAGCCTAAGGTCAGTGGTGCAGGAACTCACTTATAGCTGATGCTGAAGCACACGAGTTGCCCTGGCCTGGGAACTAGCAGAGTTTCTGGATGCTCCAGGTATTGCTGTAAGCAGGACTTCTGGATTTGCCAGGTATTGCTGTAGCAGGATTTCTGGATGCTCCAGGTATTGCTGTAAGCAGGACTTCTGGATTTGCCAGGTATTGCTGTAGCAGGATTTCTGGATTGCCAGGTATTGCTGTAATCAGGATTTCCAGATGAACTAGTCTAGGAACCAGCAGGATTGTGGGGTGTGCCAGGTATAGCTGTTAGCAGGATACTGGATGAACTGGTCTAGGAACCAGCAGGATTTCAGGATGCACTTGCAGACAGATACAGCACGAACTATACACCACAGGAAGTAACGAGATGTTCAGGCCCAGAATGCTATCAGAGGAGGGTGTTTATACCCTGGGTCTCGCAGGAATTGGTGGATACGGATAGGTGGTCTGGTAGCACTCTGAGTGGTGGAGGCACAACATGCAGAGGGAGCAATCATCTCTGCAGTACTGAGAGTCAGAACTACACCTGCAATTCCAATCAAGGCTAGCAGTGTTCACAGACAGAGGAGGAGGGTCCAGGTGAATAATCACTGTGGAAAGGAATGCACACAGAGATGTGCTGCAGCCAGCATGATCGGAGCAGATCTCCCAGGCAGATCACACACACAGATCCATGAGATAGTTGGCAGGGGTAAGTCTACAGACAAAAAGGTGAAAACTAGACAGGGTCATGACAAGTAGTATACTTACCTGGTCCCCAGTGTCTACGCAATCTTTATCTAACCCCTAAGTGTGTATGTGGCAGAATAGTATCGATCTTAGGGCCCGATTCAGAGCCGCTCGTAAGCGGCCGCTCGTTCGCTCCGAGTGATGTTTGCCCAACTGCGCATGCGTACAGATCGTAATACGCATGCGCGAACCAGTCAGTGCGGCCGAAAATGTTTGTTCGCTAAATAGCGAATGCCTGCTATTTTGAGTGACAGAATGAGGCGTATGTGGGTGGTAACAGGGGAAGGTGCTTGAAAACGGGGAGTGGAGATCCGAACGCAGGCGTGCTTAAAGGACAAAACGGGCGTTTTAAGGGTGTGCATAATTAATACAGCGTCATTGACCACGTCACTTGGTTATTTTATAGCCAGAACTCCTCGCAAGATTGTGGTAGCAAAAACCAACCACAAGAATAGCGAGCAGTTCATACGCTGGTCGATGTACTCGATTAATCTAATAAATAGCGGACATGACGTAGGATGCGAGCGGCCAGGGGGCGTATTTTTTCAAAAAACGACTGCAAGTTTTGTTCGCTCGTTCAGACATAGAGGCGTGAACAGACCGCAAAGAGTGAACGGTTCATTTGAATAGCCACCCCTATTTTCTGGACGAACGACCGCAAATAGCGTCCGGCTCTGAATCAGGCCCTTAGAGAAGATCAATATTATTTAACCGATTATCTCCTGCATGAAATACAGACATGGTGATCCTGCATTGATCCAAAAGATTGGTGCAGGGATGCTGATTGGTCATCCCTACTGAGAAGGCGGGAGGTAGTTTGGAGGTAGATGAAGTTAATATAGACTAGCAGCTCCTCAGGGTATGAAGATGTCCCCAATAATGGCCATCTCAGCCTCCTCTGGGGCTGTATTCATGTGCTGCTTCTCTCTCAGCTGTGGTGCCAAGTTGTCCACGTCTGGCAAGTTCTGATGCCATTTTCTCTGTCATGTGGGCATTGTTGGGAGGTGTAGTTTCTAGTACCTGTGGCACTCAACTCCTGGGACCCAGCCATTCTAGGCAGGTGACCGCTGAGTCTGGATGTTACACTAAATAAGTTTTACATTCATAGGAGAAACCCATTAGAATGTCATGGTTCAAGCGTTTTCACCTATAATCAAAGGAAGTCAAGAAATTTTTTTTTAATTAACTATGCAAAATGGTTTGACAATGCCATGGTACATGATCATAAAAAGGTAGCATTTTTCAAAACTTCATCTTGGTTAAGTTGTCTACATTAAAATTTTGTCATGAAGTGTTTTTACAGTGATTCTAGTGAGTTACCTTATGAATGTAATACGTACCTCAGAAAGATTTCAAAGTGAAGGACATGCTGACATCCCTGAATGAACAGTGCTGACATCTTTCAGTGAGACCATTACTAGCACTGATAAAGATAAGTCCATTGTGGTCATACTCTAGTTAAATGACCAGGAATAATGAATGAAATATACGAAGTGTCATCCTGGTTTCTGTATTCTCTATTATGTATTGCATAAAAGTTTGTTTTATAGGAAACTGAAGTATTTTTCTCATCTGAAATCATTTTAATCTGAAGAAACATTGAAAAGCAAGTTCCTGGGGCAGTTTAGATGAGACAACTTTTACATAAAACCAACTTTCTACTGATTTTCCAAAGACATTTCACATTTTAACCTGACAACGCTGATGAAGTCCTAACACTGTGCGAAACGTGTTGGGTCTGCACATTTGGCCTACCTCCTAAATGGTACTTACCACTATTTGAATTGCAAATATTTACAACATACCTTTTATGGCGGAAATATCGATATTCACCACAGTACAGGACAGTACTTGACAGATGACCAAAGATATTGTTTGTTTATTGAGGTGTATGGAATAAATTTGTATTTTAATCTTAAAAACACTATGAGGTTGTATATTTTTTATTGCAAGTATAATACTTATTACTGAAAAAGTTCCATCTAACCATTATCAGCAGTGAAGGACACAGCTATATCAAACATCAAAAAAACACATCAGTTTTAAGTTTTTTTCTTCTGTCCGTGGTCCAACAAAGAGAGGACCATAAGGCAGCCCGGCGTCTCTGGTAAAGATTGAGTGTTGTTTTTCTTTGTCTGCGGTTCGAATAATACACATTTGAAGAAAAGGTTGCTACGCTACCCCGCTCGCTGTGGCTCACTCGTGCCAGACATCTTGCGCCACATGGCGTCTTGAGGATATATATATATACATTGTGTATACATATATATCCTGACAAAAGAACACTATTAAAGGTTCTGAAACGTTGATCTAAAACACAGGGGTCCTGTACCTACTTAAGCGTCAGTCACCACGAGTGCCACCTACCCGACTGCGTATATGTATATATATATATACAGTATATATAATTTGTAACACATACACTTATGTAATATATAACACACATACATACTCTATATTATATACAACACATACACATACTTTTAATGCATCAGCTATAAGTTACTGTTGGGGGTAAGACACCTAACATAATTTATCCCCGTCCCCAATGCGGCATAATTCTGCGATTCTCTGGGATATGAGGAGGGATGGGCTAGTCAAATTGGCCTCACCCCCTCCATGGAGCAAGTGGTGGTGGTGAATTGGTACGTCAGTGGGGTTTCTCGGTATTCAGAAACTCCCCTGCATGCCCCAGTGTAGCCTATAGGCTACAGTCTGCAGAGTTTATCGGGTGAGCGATCACTTCACTGTCCCTAGGTGTGATGATTAATGCATTCAGATGATCTTTATTGCCGCTAGAATTGCATAAAACGTGCATTGAATGTGTATTTAAGAACTGGCCTATATGTCTGAATTAGGAGTTTTAGATTATTTATCTCCGCATCATCTGCTCTCAGCACTGAACCTTTAATGACTCAGAGAATAACTTTTGTTTGGGGTTATGTTATCAGGACTTAACTGTAATTGGCTGTAACACTTTGTCCACTTCCTACAGTCTTATCTGTGCATACAAGGCTGCTATTTCCTTGGGCCCCTGGGGTCAGTTTGCACAGCAGATTCACAGCCGAATATTAATTAGAAATCTGTGAATGCCCCAGGTGTGCAAACAGACAGTGGGCATCGTGAACCTTTGTACCTTCATCTTTATTTAATAGGTATGAGTGTTCAACCAGTGTTTCCAGTGGTTTCTGGGCTTAATGAGCTACAAGAATACTTAGGGCCCTTATTTAAAAAGAGGTTATTCCCTTTTGGCAAAAGTGCAATTGTAACCATCCCAGTTAAATATTGAAATGGGAACAAGACAGCTCAGTGTGGTGGCAGCATGTGAACGCCAATCAGATAGGTAGCTACCATCACACTGACAGCCCTTATTCCAGGTTTCTCCTATGTCATTTATAAAAAAAGGCAGAGATATGCTCAAAGCGGAGGCAGACCTCTTATGTGCTGAAATCAGTTTTCATGCAAATGCAGTCTATGAATATGAGCTGTTGTCTAGTTGTACTTTATGTTGATTTAGGTCAGGGGCAGCCAGGGGTGGAGTTGGATGGAAAACCAGCCCGGGAAATTTCGAAAGGCAGCCCCAATGGAGCTGGGGTCTGTTGAGGGTTGCGGGGTAAAAAGAAACACATTGGCCCCAACACTAAAATAGAAAATACATCAGTCCTTGGCTGGAAAAAATAACACACATTGGATCATGACAGGAAAAAAAACCACAATGCTCCCCAGTTCATAATATGCCACTCAGTGCCCAGTACAAAATATGCCACTCTGGTCCCCCAGTACACAATATGCGACTCAGTGTTTCCCAAGCTACACAATATGGCACCCCCCCAGTACACAATATACTACATAATGACCCCCAATACATAATATGCCACTCAGTGCCCTCCCAGTATATAATATACTGTATCACACAATGTCCCCAGTACATAATATGCCACTCAGTGCCCTTCTAGTACACAGTATACTACATAATGACCCCCAATACATAATATGCCACTCAGTGCCCTCCCAGTAGATAATATACTGTATCACACAATGCCCCCTTAGTTCATAATATGCCACTCAGTGCCCAGTACAAAATATGCCACTCTGGTCCCCCAGTACATAATATGCGACTCAGTGTTCCCCAAGCTACACAATATGGCACACACCCCCCCCAGTACACAATATACTACATAATGTCCCCCAATACATAATATGCCACTCAGTGCCCTCCCAGTATATAATATACTGTATCACACAATGTCCCCAGTACATAATATGCCACTCAGTGCCCTCTCAGTACACAATGCCCCTTAAATACATAGTAATCCACTCGTTGCCCCTGTACACAATGACACAATATGCCACAGTGTTCCCACAGTACACAATATGACACACATTGCCCCCCCAGTACACAATCTACCACACAATGCCCTGCCCATACATAATATGACACCCATTGCCCTAGTAGATAATATGCCACTCAGTGCTCCCAAGTGTACGTATTATAACATGCAATATTTCCTTTTCTTATTTACGGCCTTATCCTTTTCTAGCTCCTTTTGTTTTATTTCTTCACTTACCCAGCTGTTCATCTTCCTGCAGGCTTCTTGCGATCCTCTTTACAGGCTCCATCCTCTCCTTACATGCAGCACACAAGCAGGGCCGGCTCGAGCCTAATTTTTTAGTAAGCTATATGAATTTTATCTCCCCTTAGTGGACCTCTATTTTAGCTTACTCACCACCCCGCCCAGCACAAGAAGCCCCTCACAGCACACACACTGACCCAGTTACTGCCCACCTCACAGCACTCACTGACCCTCCTCACAGCACCACTTACTCCCCCCTCACAGCACCACATACTGCCTCCTTCACTGCTCAACTCATAGTACCCAATACTAACCCCTTTATTGCCTGCCACACAGCACCCCTCTCAGTACAGCACCTCACACTCATCACAGTGCTGCACCCTTTACCCATCACAGTACAGAACCTCTCACAGCCCCTCTCAGTACTGCATCCATCTCCCCACACAGCATAGCACCCATCACTGTACAGCACTCCTCTCCCGTCACCGCACAACTCTCAGCACAGCACCCCTCTCCACATAGCACGCTTCTACCCTCACAGTACAGCGCCACTCTCCACATAGCACCCCTCTCCTCTCACAGCACCCCTCTCCCATCACAGCACCCATCTTAGCATAGCACTCTCCACCCATCAGAGCAGAGCACCCTTCTCCCCTCACAGCATCCCTCTCCCCTCACAGTACAGCACTCCTCCCCTCACAGAACAGCACCCCTCTCCCACACAGTACAGCACCCCCTCCCTTCACAGCATAGCACCCCTCTCCACATAGTACTGCCTGCCAGTACATCAACCCTCTCCCCTAACATCATCTCTCTCCACATAGCACCCCTCTCCTCTCACATTACAGCACCAATTTCCCTTCACAGCATCCCTCTCAACATAGCACCCCTCATCTATAAACAGATCACTTGTTGTGACACCTTTAGTGCCAGCTGCGGCTGCCCCTGAACTTCTTGGCTCCTGCTCTGAACATGACACGTGGCTGCTGGTGGTGGAGCTGTGAGCTGCCACTCATAAGCTCTGCAAAGGCCCATGGGAGGAGCATGTGTGGCTGGGCATGCGCAGCAGCTCTCCTACGGACATTATACATTGTACTAACGAAGAAGCTTCTGCGCATGCGCATAAGCTTCTGACCGCTGCCTGTTCGGAGCTGAGCTTCGATCGTGGTAATGGCTGTCAGGGGGGCCGCCAGTCAGTGCACAATGGCCTGGCAGGGGGGATAGGGAACCGGCCCAGATGGAACTTTCCCGCTTTCCCAGTGGCCCAATCCGCTCCTGGGGGCAGGCAAACTATGGCCCGTGGGCTAACAGCAGCTCGCTCCCTGCTAAAGTCTGGCCCCCAGCCCGGTCTGGGATTCCTATGGGGGTCCAGACTTGATAGTTTGTACGTCAGCATGTGACAGAGTCAGTGCAGACTGCAGTGATGTGCACAGACTCGGTGGCTGTGGACTGACAGGCTCCAGTCACAGGACTCGGACACAGACCAGACACCATTCGGCAGGAGGATATTTTCGGAGAAATTTGTAAAATCAGGGGGACTCTGGCCTGGCACATAATTAAGTGGGGGCTCTGAGCTGTCACATAAAAACATCTCCATTGTTCTCTCTAATACAGCATCTCATCACAATGAGAAAAAATCATTAAATAAAACTTTTATTTCAAGATATTTGTATTAGTTTTAGTGTTTTTTATTATACTGTTTTTTTCAGCAAAGAACCCTTACCTAATTGCTGGGGGCAATCTGTGAGAAAAAAATGTGGCTCTCCATTCAAAGTCATTTTCTTAATATGGCACTCCAGGAAAAAAAATTGGACACCCCTGATTTAGGTAGAAGCTTTGAAGTTCAAATATGACAAAAAATACAAATAATTAACAGGGCGCTTGCGAATTACTATAGGAGGTACCAATATGTAGAAATAAATATAATAAAGAAAATTCCCATTCGCTGCAGGTCCAAAAGAACCAGCTGTGAGGTTTCTAAGGCAATTGAAAACAACAGAAGGAAATTTAAGACCTGCGCATAGGATATTCACATAAACAGAAGTGTCTCATAAATATATTAATTTAATAAACAGAAAAAAGAAAAGTTATCAAATAAATAACATACAATCTAAAATAAAATTATATAGGCATCTCAAGAAGGTATGAAAAAATAAATAAATAAATTTACCAGCTGTCTGCTAAACCAGGGATATCCTGGAAAAAAAAAAAGTTCAAGTGCTCATGAGTCAAAAAATAAGCAGGGTGTCATGGCCCCATTAGCGGCATTGATATAAATATATTCCAATGTATCTGGACTGAAGTATAAATGGAATGAAACTGTGGGTATGAGTAAGAAAGTCTCTCTATTAACAGCAAATGGCAATAGGTGTATGGTTCCTCTGTAAAGATCTACGGTTCCAATGTTAATAGGCAGATTTGTTGAACCAAGTAATTAGAGACTCACAGTTTTTATCCCCTCCATCTGTCTCCGGAGTCCCACTCACGGAATTGAGCAATCCAGTGCTTGTGGTAGCGGGGAGGGAGAACCTGTTAATGTGAGCACAGATGTGTAGCAAGTCTGTCCGAGCATCCTCGGAGACTGTGCTGGGCAATACCTCCACTGGCAGCTGTAGTGCAGTTAGCGGGATCGGGCAAGAGATGAAAGGATAGTTCCGTCCTCCAGTATGTGTAGTAATCAGGTGGTGGAGCCCTTAACTTGTTTCGTCACGTTCACGTGGGGCAAGTGTTTAAAAAAAATACCATGTATTCAGTTGCAAATTACTTTATATGGTTTACCCTAACTTTACTTAAACTTTGCAATTTTTAAACGTTTCACTCAAATTAGATCATATTTATTGGTCACTTCAAAAGGTTAAAATAGGGGTTTGCCTGTAGGTAGAACAAATAAATAGGGCTCCCACCTGTCTGGGAATGCTCCGGACAGTCCGGTAATCGTAAAGACTGTCCAGATCTCTTCTGTTCCTGGGAAGTCTCTGGCCACCTTCGCCCAGCCCCCACCACGCCTCCTGGTGGTCTTGGTCTGCAGAGTACTGGCATCTACAGTAAGCCTCCCTGCAGTCTGCCCAACGACCAACCTCTCCTTGGCTTTGAGATGGAGAGACCAGGGCCTGTCCCTCTGAAAAACTCGGCATCAGCTCAGGAAACTGGAGAGGGAGTCAGACAGTAGTACATGCCTAATGGGAATCGGTATGTTATCCCACCGGACGTCAGCCCGGCGGATGAAATACCGACGCCGGAAGGCTTGCTTATGGAGATCCCGACAGGGTAAGTATAAAGGCTATCCATAACCCTCTCCCCCACCTAACCCTCCCCTAGGGGTGCCTAATCCTAACCTCCTCCCCCTAGTGCCTAACCCCAACCTCGCCCCAGGGGTGCCTAAACCCAACCCCCCCCCCTCCCCGCACCCTAAACCTAACCCTCCCAGGGGTGCCTAACCCAAACCTTCCCATGGGGCTGCCTGACCCTAACCCCCCTTTCCCTAGCCTAACCCTAAGTCCCCCCGGGAGATCCTAAACCTAACCTCCCCCCCCCCCCCCGCGCGGCTATTCTCTCCCGACTCCCGGTTTACCTATGATCGGTATGCCGGGCGTCGGGATTATGTTGTGAGGCTAATGATAGACATCGGCATTTAGACGCCTATCATTGGTCCCATGTCAGAATTTCACTGTCGGGAAGCCGGCGGTCGGCATTTCGACCGCCGGCTTCCTGACTACATACCGCCCAATGTACCTATGCTGTTGTGTCTGAGTGATTTGGTGCTGTGCTACAACACAAGTGCTGTAAATTCATTTATATAGAAAGCTTGCCTGCTTCTGTATACTGCCTATGAGTGATGAGGGTAGGGGGGCTGCTTGTGATATATAAGCAGCAGGGCACAGAAAAGTAAATATCCTTTACCCTATGTCTTCTCCAGTTAAATTCATTTTGCCCCATTGCCCAGTACTTCTATAGTAATTTTCTTGGATACCAATACAACACAATCCAAAAACCTATATCCCAACATCACAAAAGGTGACACTTGTCATGACCACCTCACTCGCACATGCTTTCTATCCACGTGTGACCGTTTCCCCCACTGATCAGCAGGCATACTGAATATATTATGAGTTGCCAAATGTCGTTGGCCTAATGAGGGTTACGTGACAACATGATTGTGATGCAATTGCTTCAGCTGAAGGTTTCTCAGAGGTTAAGAGGCTATAAAGATGGCCATTACATTAATGAATCGCAGCACACAGTTGGAATGTTGCTGATGTTATTTATTTTTGCCATATTTTGTTTGCTATAAATACTATATGCTCTGTTTTTCGCCAATATCATTATTTTATAGAAAAAGGTCCAGTATTGGCTGCTTTGTGAGCGTGTTAGATATATAGATAAAATGGGAAGAGGGTAAAAGCCGGAAACATAGAAAATGCATTGAAAAAGCCGGAACTCCATAGTAAATATATTAGAAAAGCTGGAAATCCTATTACATGTATTAGAAAAGCCGGAAATACCTAGTAAATGTATTAGAAAAGCCGGACATCATAGTAAATGTATTGAAAAAGCCGGAAATACCTAGTAAATGTATTAGAAAAGCCGGAAATACCTAGTAAATGTATTAGAAAAGCCGGAAATCATAGTAAATGTATTGAAAAAGCCGGAAATACCTAGTAAATGTATTAGAAAAGACGGAAATCATAGTAAATGTATTAGAAAAGACGGAAATCTATAGTAAATGTATGAATGCCGGCTTTTTCAATGCATTTACTATAATTTACAGCTTTTTTAATGCACTTTACTATGATTTCCAGCTTTTTTAATACATGTAATATGATTTCTGGCTTTTCTAATACATTTGCTATGATTTCCAGCTTTTCTCATACATTTTCTATGATTTCCGGCTTTTCCAATACATGTAATATGATTTCCGGCTTTTCTCATACATTTTCTATGATTTCCGGCTTTTTCAATACATGTAATATGATTTCCGGCTTTTTCAATACATGTAATATGATTTCAATACACTTACTATGATTTCCGGCTTTTCGAATACACTTACTCTGATTTCCGGCTTTTCGAATACACTTACTCTGATTTCCGGCTTTTTCAATACACTTTACATTGTTTCCGGCTTTTTCGATGCAGTTACTATGTTTCCGTCTTTTACCCACACCCGATAAAATGCATGCAGTATGGTAAGAAGATTACCAGTGAGTGCATTATGCTATATAAAGGGGCATGAGAGGGTCTCATGCCATATGAGAGGGTTCCGGCTGGTATATAAAGGAACATTAGGGGGCTCTGTCATATGTAGGGGCATGAGGTGTCTGTCGCTACGTAAAGGGTAAAGAGGTGGCTCTGGCTGGTATATACAGAAACATTAGGGGGCTCTGATGCCATATTAAGTGGTAAACAAAATGACCTGAAATCTGGCAACACAATGGTTGCAACCCTACTGTGCCTTTGGCCATGCCTCCTAACCGGGAATCTAAAAATAAAAAGGTGGTAACCCTGTAAATGAATAATATGATTTGGGTCTATATAACAGATGTCAGGGATTGACATAAAATGTTTCCAGGTCTTTAAATCAATGATATCTGTACATAAGCTGGAGCTAACACCATCTTCAATAATTCCATGTCATTACTGTCACTGCGCACAGCACAAAGGTTATTTCTGTACAGAAGATGACTGATCAAACCACTCTGCTGCCTCATTATGATGATATGTCTCTGCAGAGGAAAATCTTGTTTCAATTGATCAGACATTTTCTCCAAAAGCTCTAAATTATATAGTTTATTTTCAAGTAGTGACTACAAACACCAACATAAAGAAATGGAGCCAATCCATCCACCCCCCTTAAATAACTAACACAAAATTATACAAATATCTCAAATATTGCAATAAATAAAATCTAGCAGTAGCATAATATATCAGATGTAGCCAATAGTAAAGGTAGGACAGACCTTATACAAAGTCTTCTCAATTTGGAGAGAGTGTATACTGCACAGTCTGACCAATTGTTAAGATATTTGGTAAGATCACAAACTCTTTACTTAATACTGTAGTTTAAAAGTTCTATCACTAGTTATGAATGGGCAAGTAGATCAATGGTGGTATAGATGACCACCCCTAAATTAGTATGTGATACAAATTATGTGATGCTAGTATAGACATAATTTCCAAACAATTGGCCTACAGTATATGTTAAGGATGGGTTGGGTACAGGATGCCCGGCGGTCGGAATCCCGACAGGGTTAGGATACCAACACCTGTTTGTAGGTATCTTAACCCTCTCCCTACCCCTAACCCTCCCTTCCTGGTGCCTAAACCTAACCTCCCCTAAACCTAAAACTCCCCCCTTAGTGCCTAACCCTCCCCCTAGTGCCTGACCCAAATGCTAACACTCCCTTCTAACCCCGCTACCTATTTTCAGGATGCTGGCGACAGGATTCTGACAGAGGTCTGTATTCCGGCGACTGCATTCTGAGAGCCAGAATCCCCGCGGCCGGTATTATGACCACATCCCTTAAGGATAATATGGAGGAAATATGCATCAGATTTTCACACACTTCCATAATGGGCCAGTTAAGATTCTTAACGTAGGCATTCATTTGGGAGGAAGGGGATGTTCCCAGAGTTGATGTCTGAGTAGATTAAGTATAACCATGCTAATGAGACTAATCAATAACATGGGGTGTGTTATCTTTGTGAAACATACCTGGTAATAGTCTAGAAAAGTGGAGAAATTAAACTACACATTTTTTTCTTTAATAAACAAAGTGTTTATTTCATACTTGCCTACTCTCCAGGAACTGCTGGGAGGCTCACGAATTCTCAGCCGCCTGAAAGAGTATTCAAGTCTCCCAATCCGAAGCTGCTGTGCTCAGGTACGCCCGGTGCTGCCCAGTTCCAAGTGAAGTGGACGGTGGGGGCAGCCGATGACGTGATTCGCGGTTATATTGACATTCCATAGCAATTGTGCTGCAACACCTCCTCCCGCACCATTCGCCTATGCCGTGCCACGCCCCCTGCTGTGCTGACCTGGCGGTCCTCTCCCAGAGCCAGAAAGTCAGCAATTATGATTTATTTCAGCTATTGACCAGTTGTTATTTTGGTGCATACATTTATGATGGATTTGCTGGGAAGAGACAGACAGGACAGCGGACTCAGATGTTTAATTGTTGCTTCTTGATGGGTTTAGGTTGGAAACTATGTAAAAAGGGGTTATAGCAGTTATGCCGCGCAAGATGAGTATTTCATTCAAGTTCAGATAACTGTCTGTACTCCAGTATGAGACTAAGCTGCGATTTCTGTGGCCCAACAATTTTAAAAGGTATCTTCAGGCAATTTCTAGAGGATATAATTATAATTTTAGTACCATTATGAAATAATGTAGACGTATTAACTTTGCATACGTAGGACGTGATTCAGAGGTGAACGCTGATACCATTGCATCAGCATCTTTCTACGCAGTGGTAGTGAGAATTCATGCAATTGCTGTAGCCGCTGTAATCTGGTCAGAGACACCCATGTGCTGTTTCCCTAGTCTGTCGCATGTGTACAAAGATGCACCATCGGTCGCATCATAACTCTTCTGAGCCAACCCTATGGTTGCTCCGAATGTCTGTCGGAAGTAAGCCGCCAGGACCTGTGAAACTGTACAAAAACTTTATCTGGCTACAACGCCCACAAATGTTTGCAACACACCCGCGTTTAACTAGCCCTCTCCCCCCTGTTAGCTCTCATAAATGCACACTGAGGGGTAAATGTAATAGGCTGTGGCTTTGAGACATCATCGAGTCCCATGCGAGACTGCACAATGTTTTAAAGTAGTCTTTTAATATGCAAAATCAACCTAGTTTTGCCTACTAAAAGACTGCTACTCTAAAACATCAGGCAGTCTTGTATGGAACAGCGGTCCGTAAACCATTGCGCAGGCTTGCCAACTTTCTGGCTGCCCCTTCCGGGAAGGAGAAGCCAGATCGACATGACAGGGGGCGTGGCCAGCACAAGGAGGCAGGGCCGGTCAACCTCTGAGCATTTGGGGGCGGGGCCACGGGATTGTGTCATTTTGGCCCCGCCCCCGCTACACAATGCCAATATTATAGGCATTGTAAAGCAGGAGTCGGGGCCAAAATGACGCGATTCAGCGTGAATCGTGTCATCGCCCCTCTGCTGCGGGAGTTTCAAAGGTAATTGCGGGGGTGATAGGAGGGATGGGCAGCCGGGAGGATTGCTTGCTTTCCTGGGAGGTCAGAAGCGCACTCGATTTTCGGGAGGCTCCCGACCAAATCAGCAGAGTAGGCAAGTATGCCATTGCGACACATTCGCAGTACAAGTCAGATGCATGCGCGGTACTAAAAACATCGTCCAAAAAGATAATTCCTGTCTAATGAAAAATGAGGTTACTGAATATAATTTCCATTCACAATAAATCACAGCAGATGTAATACTATAAAATAAACTAATTAATACAAGGGTGCATCTTACAATCTACCTTAGCCATAGCAGTTGATGTATGTGTGATTCTTATATAATTATAGGTGTATGTACATAGCTGGGCGTTTATTATTATACAGTATATGCTACAAGTAATAAATTCAGTATGACGAAAGCTTTGCCCTGACAGCCTAACATCCTGCACCTTACAATACAATAAACCTGTATGCTTCATAACTGCACTAAACCAACCTCTAAGTACAGTGCATATTTATTAATACATCTCCAGAAGATAAAGTACAGACTGATATTGTGGAAATAATACAAGCAATTGTTTTGTATTATATGTGGTATTTTTATTTAGTAATTTGCTTGTCTTGATTACAATATTCTGCCATACCAATACCTCTGTTTTTACATTATAAGCTTGTATGTATTCTGTCCACTATTCTTGTTAGAAAGGTAATTTTCCCTAAACTGGCCTACCCAATTCAAATGTTGCCAATACAATTAACCCGTTTTGATATTACTCAAATTACTCGCCTATTTTTTACGTTTTTATGGAGGAGTGGGAAACCACGTATATATCTAGAGCTAAGATGTATTTGGGGAAATCTGATGGCTTATTAGCTGTTCCACATGTCTCTGCATTCACCAATGCAGTATTTTTTCGATATATACGCGATTGGTTGACGGGTTGTGAGACGTATACCCATAAATCCCTGGAGAAAGAAATAGCTTCTCCCTATTCTCTATCTGCTCTACTTCATACTCACAGATCACATCTCCCACCACTAGTGCAAAATAATATTCTATTTTTTGACACTTACCTAGTTTGGTTACAAATAAACCGGAAACTTCACAGTCGCCACACTGTATCTCAGTATAATACGTTCTGGGGTAATCCTATGTTTATTCCTGGCCTAGAATACGCTGAATACCTTGTCTGGAGGGGGAGGGGTATCGCTGCCATTCGTGATGTGTTTGATCCAGGGGGCCAAATGTATTCTTTTCAGGATTTGAAGTCTAATTTTTTTCTTACTAATAAAGATTTTTTTATGTTTTTACAACTTCGTCACTTTATACAATCTTTACCCTCTCCTATGTTGAGGGAGGAAGATGATGATATTTTACGGCCCTTATTTAATTTATCCAATACTGGGTATTACAAGACACGATTGTTATACCCCTACTTGCTTCCTGTGACAGCTGAGGTTTTCTGGGAGAGTTGCATCCAAAATTGGTCCTCAGATATACCACAGGTAGACTCCCCTACTGTTCTATTAAAACATACAGAGAAGACTTTAAGAATTCTCCATTCAGCTATTTGGCAGGAAATGCATATTAGGACCATTCATAGGGCACATATATCTCAGAGTCAGAGGCAACATGTTGTTGGGGAGGAGTCAGGCTGCTGCCCGAAATGTAAATTTTCATGAGCTACTTTCTTCCATAATATGTGGGAATGTGGGAAAATTAGAACATTTTGGGATAAGATTATGGTATTTCTAAATAAGATATGCACCTTATATCTTATGCAGGACCCATTGGCTATGTTATAAATTGAGACGTGCAAGGTCGTAACATGGAATTATTGCCCTTTCTTACGGTGGTGGTAACTGTGGCGAAGAAAGCTATCCTCCGTAACTGGACAGTTTCCACAGCACCATCTCTTCAAGCAGTTAAAACCATATTACTACAAATACTTTATTTTGATAGACGGGCAACTATACCTGATGTTGAGAAAGGGGTGGTTCGCTTTTACGCTAAATGGGGTATATATATCAACTCCCTGGATTCTGACGCTAGAACACATATAATGAGATTATTTGAGACTACAAATTGGTCTCTACTTCGAAATTTGGAGTGATGTTATATATTTAGGTCTTTAAATGCAATATTTACGGGTTAGGGGATAAGCTTCCTTGTCTCTTGAAGAGAAACAATACTATTTCCTCCAGTGTAGGAGTATCCAATCAATGGAAGGGGGTCAAGCTGCACCAGGGTTCGGGGGGGTGTATGTGTGTATTAATTTTATTTTACTTTATACATATATAATTTGTTTTTGTCCTCTGTTATTATGGTTCTGTTTGAATTATATATTTTATCTCTGTGCTTATATTTAACAGTAATTTTTGACTAGCTATATCTTACAAAAAAAAATTATTTGTTCAATGTTGCTTTTGAACTGTATTTGTTTGTACAGTTTGCAGTTCTGTATATATGTGTATATGGATTTATGCAATATATCTATATGTTTGTATAGATGTACATGTATGTTTGCACTTGTGAGTATATAAAATAAAAGTAAAAATAGTTTTTGAAAAAAAAAAAAAAGAAAGGTAATTTAGTTAGTATCCACAAACTCACCATCAGGGTGTTGCAGCTGGTTTTGTTAAATGTTAACATATTAAATTTTTATTATTCATGACCTTATATGTTCACTCATTAACTGGACTTATAGGTTTTTGATATCGTGGAAAAACCTGTACACACAGGCACCAGTAAATCATCCTGAGACCATTCATGTGTGGGGTTGCTTCTCAGCCACTCACAATTTTGCCTAAGAACACAGCCATGAATAAAGAGTGGTACCAAAACATCCTCCAAGAGCAACTTCTCCCAACCATCCAAGAACAGTTTGGTGATGAACAATGCCTTTTCCAGCATGATGGAGCACCTTGCCATAAGGCAAAAGTGATAACTAAGTGGCTCGGGGAACAAAACATCGACATTTGGAGTTAATGGCCAGGAAACTCCCCAGATCTTAATCCCATTGAGAACTTGTGGCCAATCCCCAAGAGGCGGGTGGACAAGCAAAAACCCACAAATTCTGACAAACTCCAAGGATTGATTAGGTAACAAAGGGCGGCCATCAGTCAGTATGTGGCCCAGAAGTTGATTGACAGCATGCCAGGGTGAATTGCAGAGGTCTTCAAAAAGAAGGGTCAACGCTGCAAATATTGACTCTTTGCATAAAGTTAATGCAATTGTCAATAAAAGCCTTTGACACTTATGAAATGCTTGTAATTTCACTTCAGTATACCATAGTAACATCCGAACTAAAAGGTCTAAAAACACTAAAGCAGCAAACTTTGTGAAAACCAATACTTGTGTCATTCTCAAAACTTTTGGCCATGGCTGTACTGCATATTCAAGGTGGGGCCTCACCAGTGCTTAATTAATCAATTAATTATTTTAGATGCAAATGAGCTCTGTATCTATAATAAAATTATTTCATTTAGTACAAAAATCTTGTGGCCCTTTTGGACTTAGTACTGTACCTATTAAGTGGTTCTAATTGCTGCTCTAGTAACTTAACCACTTAACTGACGAATTCTTTTTCCAAAAAACGCTCCAAAATTGTCGGTTTCTTTTATGATTGAATTAGGTCAAGAACATAATTTTAAACTTATCCATCACTATTTTATTTTAAAAATAATTTTTTTTTAAGACCCAGTATACCATAAAAATAGCAATTTTTATGTTATACTGTAGTGATGGCCATTGACAGCTGTACCATTGATGGTTCAACCATCGTTAGAAGCCATCAGTTGTTTAGCGATTGGGCAAGATCTGTGTAGACCACAACTGTCGATGTTTCCTAAACATCGATTGATGGCTACCATCGATGGTGCAACATTGATGGCCACCAGCAATGGCAAACCACTTGTTTTCAGTCAGACCATCGATGTTTGCAAACCATCGATGGTTGTTGCCATCCCTAAACAGAGGCTCTGCGATATATATCGAACATATATATATATATATATATATATATATATATATATGCATATATATATATATATATATACACATATTTTATTATTATTTTTATATTTTGACACATGGGGACTTGGGGAGGTGGAGCTGAGGCCGGACAGGAGTGGGAGGGGCTGCCATGGTACATAGCACAGTGATCACACTGATCACTGTGATCCGGAGCCGCATCGGGAGGGTGTCCCGCTAGCGGCCCGGCTACATAGCAGCGGCGGCGGCTACCAGAGCCACCGCTACTGCCTATTACTGAAATGGCTGCCCGATCACTGCTGGCCACAGTGATCAGGTCACAGCAGCAGTGGCTACATGAGCCGTGGCTGCTGCTTCTAGGGGGGTACCGCCGGGGCCCAATCACTGTGGCCAGCAGTGATTGGGACACAAAGGAGGAGGAGGCGCAGGTATAGAGGGACCGGCAGGTCCCTCTGAGATGGGCGGCTGCTGGAAGTTAACTTCCAGCAAGCCGCCCACTGTGTGTTTCTGACTGGTCGTATCGTATCAGATACGACCATGTCAGGGAAAGCCCAGTCTGGTATGGTCGTATCTGATACGATTGTGCCAGGCAAGTGGTTAATGTCAGCCCGACCCTGCGTCGTTTACACTGCTTGACAATCAATGGATCCATAATTCATCCCAGAAAGAGGTTTCATTTAGAAATGTAAAGTATAATTGCCAAATCTCCTGGAATGTCCAGGAGACTCCTGAAACAGTGCACACTTATCTCTATGCCAACCAGTCTTGGGGTCCTTTGTGCATGTAAGCTTATTCAGCTGCAGTGGAAATGGAGTTTTAGATTTCAGATTTGGGCTTCCCTTGAAAAAAAAAAAAAAAAGTAGATTATTATTTAACCCCTTCACTACTTCAGATTCTAGCTATTATATTCTAGAAGGTGCTAGATACTGTAAATGATTAGTAGAATCTGATTGGTTGCTATGGGCAACAACTCCACTTGTGTAGGATTTAAAAAAAATCTGCATTAGAAATAAAAATGCATTGTTTTAAAAAATATATTGCTGTCTCAATGCAAATGGCCCTCCCCCATCTATGTAAAACTTTAGAGCTGTCCAACATTGTCTGGTGATCACAAGAAATATTGGGGAAGATGTATGAAGCCCAGAAACAGTATCAGCGCATGTTATGTGCGCTGATACCGCTTCTCCCCGATGTATGATCGGGGATCTGGGCGGTAAATGACAGGGGCGCTGTGCGCCCCTGTCATTATCGGCGCTGCTATCTATAAGATAGCAGCGCCGACAGCAGGGCCATGTTCGAACGGTCATAACGCATGACCGTTCGGCCGGCTGTAGCTGTCGTTATCGACTGCTACAGCCTGGCGTTAGCCTATCCCCACAGCAGGGACAGCGCTGTCCCTGCTGCGGCGGCTGCTGGCTCCACGCAGGGATCTCGCGATACTTGCGAGATCCCGCGCATGCTCAGTGGAGCCGGCCGGGAGAGAGAGACAGCGCATCAGCACTAGGCTGATGTGCTGCTGTCTCTAGCGGGTAGCGCCGGAGGGGGGAGTTAACGCTCCCCCTCTCCGGGCGATGAGATGTTTGCTTGAGATGAGATGTGGGTAGTGCTTCCTGCTTCGCCTCGGTAAAGAGACGAAGCGGGAAGCGTTATAGCGGCACTTAATGTGCCGCTATAATACATCTACCCCAATAGCTGCTAAGGGGGGCACATCATTTGAAAGAGGGGACTCCCCTTTTTTATATGTGAGTGACCCCACATTTATAGGTGTAATTATGGGCGTGATAGGGCACATAGTGCCCTCCCACCCATATATACGGAAAACATCTCTTTTCTGTAGCACATAGTAATATTGTCTGGTGTTCACAAGGCAATATTTCCAGATAATAGCTACTGGTGTATCACATAATTAAAAAGAGTGTACACTCCTCGTTGAAATATGGGTGCCACAAAGTTGCTATTGTCATTCTGGTAGTAAGAGAGCACATTCTTGTGTATACGGAAAACTTACGTTTTCGGTAAAGCAGTCTAACATTGTCCGGTTATCACCAGACAATAAGTACTAAGGCGACTGATCATTGAAAGAGGGGACTGCCCTCTGTCTAAAGTGCCCCTAACTATATGGATGCCAGGTTGGGGGGGGCTCACACTCTTTACCAGGCAATTAAATTATCTCTCCGGGGCATATAGTTTGAAAGAGGGGACTCCCCTCTTTCAATGAGGGTGCCCCCATCTTTCTAGGTAGTGAGGTTTTTTTTACCAGACAAGAGTCCCCACCAGTCGTTAGGACCAGCGGGGGAAAGGTATAAACTTTTTAATTCAGCCCCTCGATGTGGACTATGGGACCTATGTATCAATGCTTGATGAGAGAGAAAATTGAGAGAGAAAAAGTATTAACCAATCAGCTCCTGTCATTTTTCAAACACAGCCTATAAAATGTAAGTTAGAAGCTGATTGGTTGGTGATATATATCTCACATCAAGCTTTGATACATATGTCCCTATGAGCGGGGCTCGTCTTCCGCAGTCTAGCTGTATAGCCAGTGGACAAGTTCCATTCGTCCTCTGCAATAAAGAGGTTAAATAATGAGGCATTTTTTTTCTCATGTAAGGGGCCTCTGTTATCCCACCCTCAGATGGCGATAGCGACAAAAGGAGGATAGTGGAGGTATATGTACCATTGTGATCGTTACTACAGAGTCTTCACAATGCGGTGAAATGGATAGCCAAGGTCAAAAACAAGTAATCAATATATGAGACCTGTACCAGCAACAACGCTGTAGGTCTCAAGAGCACAGGCAGGGCTGTGACAATTTTATTTTTCTTTTATGCTTTAATTTTAAACCTGACTTGTGATACTGTGGTTTTTTTTTTATTAATTATTTGTATTTGTAATTATTCCTCTAACCATTGTTGTTTACAATAGTGACAACTTTTTTTGTTATTTTTAAATTTCATCCATGAGAATAGTGAATTGTTTTATTATGCCATTAATGTAATCTAAAGCTGCATACACACACTATTTTGTTACCAACGATTTTCTGTCAGATTATCTGTCAGATTTTTTTAAAGTGTAATGAACGATTTTTTTTAACTACAAACGATTTTTGCATATTCCTTTAATGAAAATTGTTCAGTTGACAAGTCTGACTGAAGTACAAACGTGAACGTACATGAACGATAATCGTTCATTGTTTGACTCAGAGGGTGAACGATTTTTTCAAACGATTATCGTTCATAAAATTGTTGCGTGTGTGTGTATGCAGCTTAACTAATAAGTAATTTGATTATTGTTTATCTATTTTTTGTTCCCTTATTTGATAATTGCAGCCCATATTTCATGTTTGGGTAAGAGGGTGTTTGACCACCTATATCTTAAATGCTGACACTACCTTTAACACTTCTATATCGCTCAACTCCCATTTATGGAGAGTAAGGGACTAATTTTGCATAGCAGAAGTGTCACAATGAAGTTTTGATCTATAAAGTACCCTTCTCACTGCCGGAGATACAGTACCCTCCTGGTTTCAGTACATCATACATATAGCATGTCATAGTAAAGAGATAACCATTCATAGGAGACCCACAGAGAATAAAGCAATGGGCACAAAGGTAAAGAGACTTTTTTTTTTATCAAGGACGTCTGTGACATATTCATACCAGCAGAACCATTTAATTATGTATTAGAGACTGAAGATGAGCTGGGACAAATATTCATCTCCATCTGAAAACTTGTGTACTTTGTAATGGTCAGAGTATTAGTGGGAAGCAATGATTGTTTCTACAGTCGAGCTATGGTAGCTCGTCCAGCAATAAGAATGTGAGAGTATGTACCTATCGTGTAGAGAGACTGTTGGTGGATATAGGTGCAGTAAGGCCACTACTGCGGTCACAGTAAGTTTAAGACCTAATGCTTTAGCAACAAGAGACTATGGGCCTGATTCTGAGCCGCTCGTTCGCTCCGAGCGATGTTTGCACATCTGCGCATGGGTCGTAATGCGCATGCGCCAACCAGTCAGTGCGGTCGGAAATCGTGTGTTCGCAACATTGCGAGTGCCTGCTAATTTCAGTGACAGGATGAGGCGTTTGTGGGTGGTAACAGGGGAAGGTGCTTGAAAACGTGGAGTGGTGATCCGAACGCAGGCGTGCCAAACGGTCAAAACGGGCGTTTTAAGGGTGTGCATAATTAACAAAGCAGCGTCATCGACCACGTCACTTGGTTGTTTCTTAGCCTGAACTGTTCGCATGATTGCGGTAGGATAAACCTACCACAAGCACTGCGAGCAGTTCAGACGCCTTTCGATGTTCTCGATTAATCTAATAAATAGCGGAGATGACGTAGGATGCGAGCGGCCAGGGGGCGTCTTTACAAAATAGTGAGCGCATGTTTCATTCGCTCGCTCAGACATAGAGACCGCAAAGAGCGAGCGCTCAATTTAAATAGCCGGCCACTTTTTCTGAACGAGCGAGCGCAAATAGCGTCCGGCTCTGAATCAGGCCCTCTATTTCCTTACAAAACTGCTGAACCACAGAGCAAGTGAAAAAAGCATTTCAAGGTTAGGGAAAGCAAGGCCTCCAAGGGATTTAGGCATTATAGGATACTTCCTTACAAAGTGGGGTTCCTTATGTTTAAAAAAATAAAGCTTTATTAAACCATTTAGCCGGAAGAATTCTAAGAATGGATCTAAAAAGATATAGGGCTCTGTTTAAAAAAAAAAAAAAAAAAAAGAGGTGAAATTGTTTGAAGTCCATATTGGAAAAGCAATTTGCCATATATAATTAGATATTAGTGCCAGGGCAGACCAAACAGTAATGGCAGATTTTACCAGTAGAGCCTTGAATTATGGGTCCTGCTATGTTTTGGGACAAAATAAGTTTCTTAGATAATGGCTAGTACAGAGATTAAGGTGGATAATGGAAATTCTTGTCAGATTCCATTGCTTATAGAGAATCTGGTGGAATGGTAGATTTGAATCTTAGATACCAGAGGTTCAGAATATTTTGCTAACATTCATAATGTTTACATGGGCCCGTATTCAATTTGAGGCGAAAAGCCATTTTTGCGTGTTTTTGGCGGAAACTTTTCGCCAATGACGTCATTACCGCCTGTTTTGACTTTCCTTCGTATTTAGTTTGAAAGATTTTCCGCAATGTAATAGGCGGAAAAGTTTCGCCGATGAATAGGAGGTGGAAAAAAGTGCAGAATTGGAGTTTTGGGGTGCAACGTTGCGGGAACCCCCGTGCAGCCTTCAGATAGTCCCCCAATGGTAAACTGCGTCCAAAATTTTTAAAAAAACACTTAAGCACACCCAAAAAAAATCACTTTGAATTTGGGGGCGAAAGAAAAAAATTTGGGGGGACAAAGAGAAAAACTAGCGAACTTGACTCTGGGAGGTCCCCAAGTATGCCCCATGTGTTTTTTTACATTGCAGGGGCTTGCGGCAGGTGGATTTTTCACTTTTTTTTAACTTAACTTTAGCAACTTTAAAAATATGCTGACCCCCATTTTCAAGTACCCCAAATTTGCTGGGATAAGTTATTTTCTGCAAAAAATACTCCTGAATACTATTCTGCACCACTTATACAAAAATGCTATTTAGCAGCTATTGAGCCCGCTTAAAAACACCAAATACCTTCAGCAAGCCAAATAGGGGGTAACCATAACTAACCCCCATGTCAGAGCATCTTTTGGGGGTGTCA
Organism: Taudactylus pleione; assembly: GCA_031769625.1. Taxonomy (NCBI): domain Eukaryota; kingdom Metazoa; phylum Chordata; class Amphibia; order Anura; family Myobatrachidae; genus Taudactylus; species Taudactylus pleione. The sequence goes on along the minus strand of JAUIMM010000015.1, from coordinate 8,998,527 downwards.
GGCTGATTTCCCGAAATCTGACAGTATTTTCCGTCTGTTCAAGTTTCGCCGGTTCCCGTTTTCGCCTACTCTCAAATTGAATACAGGGATACGCGGGCACGCACGCGATACTTTTCCACCTGTAAAACAGGCACAGTAGGCGAAAAGTCCAGGAGGCGGAAAAGTATCGCGGGTCCGCTCAAATTGAATATGGCTTATGGTCGTAATGTCGATATACAGCATGTCTACATTGACCACGTCAACACTGATAAATGTTGACATAATTAGAATGTTGATTAAACGTTCCTGGTGATCTAGTGATGACTTACCAGGTATGGCGGCTCCATCGGTGTCTACCGGGTCCTGCGGGCAGCTGATGAGGACTTCCGGCTGATCATGCGGCGGTGAGTATCCCTAACCCCTAACTCTCCCCTAGTGCCTAACCTTAACATTCCTACCCACAGCCTAACACTAACCCTCCCCCTAGTGCCTAACCCTCCTCTCGTGTAGCCTGAGCCTAACTCTCTGCTGTCGCAAACCTATCTTTCCCAGCCATACAGAATGTCGACATTCTGCTGACGTGGACACGTTGCCCATTCAACAATGTCAACATAACTGTCAACATTATTGACAATAAATGTTGATATTATGGCTGCATCCCCTTATAACGTGTTGGGATGCGCTATGTTTGCGTGGGTCTCTGGGTAGAGAGTGGTTAGCAGGGGCATATTTACCCCTTGGCCAGGATCGCACTCGCTAGGTGCGCCAGCCAGGGAGGGGGCGCTGCCTGGCGGTGCCTCCTGTAGCCAGGGGGTAGGAGAGCGACGGCAAGCTACTGCTGCGAGTGCAGGGACATAGGTGCTCCCTGCCTTTGTCAGCCCCCAGAGCTCGTGCTCAAGGTCACTTGGAGCACAAGCTTTGGGGGCTGACAAAGGCAGGTGACCTCTTTATTCCAGCAATGAAAACAAAGATTTGCGGACCTTGGAGGGCCTGAGCTCATGTAAAAGGGGCGGCGTTTCAGGTGGATCTTTGCTGGGCTGTTAGGCATTCAGCAGAACTCCCCAGAGGATGAATGTGCAGTGCCAGTATCATATAGCACATAGCAGCACAGCCTGACTAGGGCAGCCAAGAAACAAAGGGTAAGAAAATAAAACCACTTATTCCAAAATCCATATTAGAGTTGTTTAGTCGCAGATGTTAATTGTATAGTGACAGTTCTGCCATTTTTGCTTCATACTTTGGAGAGCTACCTGAGGAGTTGGCAGTGTGTGTGGTGCAATGCTGTGTGTAATGATGACAGGTGGCTCATGTTCCTTTGCCATGTGCTGGTTCCAGCAGCGGCTCCTACCCTCTTGATGAGGGGGGCTGCTGCCGCTGAAAATTAAAGGCTCACTCACCGGCTCCTGCCTTCCCCTGGCTGGGTCCCGGCGCCTGTGCAATCGATCTGTCAGGTGCCAGGACCGGCACATGCGCACTAGTGGCGGGGAGCCGTGCATGTCACCGGCTTCCAAAGGGCTGCATTGTCTGTAGCCCTAAGGAACTGGTTAGGTCTGGCGGAATGGCAGAGCAGCGGCTTCCTCCTGGAAGCCGCTCTCAGCTAATAGCAGCCTGGACTGGCAGTCCTAGGGGGAAGAGACACTTCCCTCTGGGTCTGCCTGTTGTATATGTGACTGGCAGGTGGCGCTTCCAATAGGAAGCCACTGCCAGTCACAATGTAGCCAGTGCAGTCACGGACTACACTGAGGTGGTGGAGTTTGCTGGGAGGGTGCAGCCCCTAGGCAAAATCCGCCACTGGCTGGTTCCCATTAATGGAAAAATGTCCCTTTTGAAAAAATATACCCATACACCTAATTTATATATTCAGGTCATAAATGTTCCTGTCACCACCAATTATACAATAAGAAGTACCCGCAGTTACCTGCTTCTTGCCCGCACCTACGCATACCCTGGCTTAGTGATCCCTCCTCACCGTTTCATGTGTCCCCGAGAGCTGGAACCCCAGAGACTATGGCCAATCTCCCCCGGTTAGGATGAATTCTCATCGTATGCTATAGCCCATAATGAATACGCATACCTACTTAGAGACACACATATGACTTTTGAATTATCCCTGTTTAGAATATGAAGGGGGGGGGGGCGCTAGTCTCTTATTTTGCCTGGGGCGCTCGGACCCCTAGATACACCCCTGGGAGTTAGCGACCTCTGTAAGGGTATTGATTTAAATAAAGGTGTTTATAGTGTATTGCTTGGTGGCTGCCACCAGTGCTTCTCCGGGCCTTGCTGCCCCCTGTCATCACACAGGCGAATAATGCTGTGTGCACATAATGAGCCCCTTTCAGTGCATTTTTAGAACATGTGTTAGTTTTCCTGTTTCAAACCCAGTCATCCACAGATTAAAATAAAATTACATCTATATAAATAAATATGGAACCACATATTTAATTTGCCCTTAAATAACATCATACAGTATCTCTCCCATTCTGTTCACTCTGGAGGACACAGTCTAATCTGTTTTAACTCTTGCCAGAGGCAGGTTCCTCTGGAGTAGGGCACAAAAGATATCAAGACCCTTAACTTCCTTTGATGAGTGTCTGGCTGCAGGAGCCTTGGAAGCTTCTCTGATAAATACAAGTAATGCAGGTCAGCAGATTTAAACCCAGACTACATACATTTGTAGATGTGACATTCACAAAACTCTGTCTGCCTGGAGAGAAACTGGTTGGGAAACCTGGCAACAAGCAGGAATCACAGCTGCAACCTCAGGAAGAGCTCATGGAAAGACCAGGTGATTATATAGTAGATTTTCTCTATGAATTAACAATAGTTTGAGCTCATACGCTGTCATTTAGCATTTTCCCAGTGTAGAACTAGAAAGTATGTGCCTTTTCTACATGCCAAACTCTGTCTCACATTTTATTATTACATTTTATCAGTATGATTCAGCTTGAGAGTACTTACCGTCTGCATCCTTCACAATAGACATGACACAGTAGTACGTTTCAGTGTTTTCTAGACCATTTGTATTGGAGGTGTTTGTAACCACAGTTTTACAGCTCTTTTAATTTCAACAATGTTTCTGGAATAAAGAGAAGAAAATGAAAAAAGTCAGGATGGATAAATGGAATAATGGTTGTTGTAATGAAAGCTTTAATGCCACTTACAGTTATGCCACTTATATGGTTAAATTAAATGTGTTCTAGTGTGACCTTAGCTAACTGCTTTCAGTATTATCGGTTCCGGTGCCTGCGCACCTTTGCTGTTAGGGACTCAGCCATGGACTCTGGCCCTGATTCAGAGCCGGACTCTCTGACAGAGCGCTCGCTCTGAATCAGGGCCGTCCCTCTGAATTTAAGAGCGGCCTCCTGGCCGCTTGCATCGCTATAGACCACCCACAGCTATAGCGAGCGGCCGAAATTATGGTTGCGATGGTCAAGACCATCGCGACCATCGGGCTTGCGACGAGACCCTAAGGTAGGGTCTTGTCTGCCGCAAGCCCTGGAGAGCCAAAAGCACTCCCACTGACATCACTAGTGATGTCAGTGGGGCCGGCCCCAGACGGTAGGCGTTCCAATGGGAACGCCTCCCTCTGGGCAGCCACGCCTCTGGCACGCCCACCAAAGGGGGCGTGCCGTCATTCACCATAGAAAGCACGCCCCCTTTGGTGCAAGACCCGGAGCGACAGTTTGTCCGTCGCTATCCGGGTCTCGCGCATGCTCACAACAGAGCCGGCTCCGTCGTGCACATGCGCACTGGGCCAACATCGACCCGCTTGTGAACGCTCAGCGCACGCGAGCGGGTCTGAATCAGGCCCTTGCGGTAGGGTCTCATTGCCGCAAGCCCTGGAGTGCTTTTGGCTCTATCAGAGCCAAAAGCACTCCCACTGACATCGACAGCACGCCCCCTTTGGTGCGAGACCCATAACGACGGCTTGGTCGTCGTTATTCGGGTCTCGTGCATGCGCACGACGGAGCCGCCTCAGTCGTGCGCATGCGCACTTGGCCAACATCGACCCGCTTGTGAGCACGCTCGCGAGCGGGTCTGAATTAGGCCCTCTGTGTGTTGGCCTAACCTTTGGAATATCTGTTTCCAGCATTTTGTGGGAGCAGGAATTTCTACCACTCCTTGTCAATGGTCCCAATGCCTAAAATATATTCAGAGCAGTTTGCTCTCATTGTAACTCCTCCGACACTAATTTAAAATGGGTCTGAATGTCAATATTCAGTATGTCGGCAACTTCGTTCATAATGTTAACAAGTTAATATTGACATTAACCAAATGCATTTCTACATTATCAGGCTGCAGTTAGGGTTAGGATAGTATTGTTGACATTCACACCGTCGATGTGCATACTGTCGATATGACACTGTTGTCATTTAGATAATATCGACATTATTTTGACAACATGGTGAATGTCGACATTATGAATATGAATCTCCTGTACCACACCGCTCGCCAGGAAGGCAAAATAATATGTACCAACATGATACTTGTAATTATTTAGTTTTTTTTTGTACTGTAACAAATTTTTTTGTAGCGTGACCCAAATAAGTCAGATCTGTTGAAGTTTCACAACTTGCTAGAAGATGGCTCTGGCCAAAGTGATTGTTCTAATTACAGATGTGTGCAGACCCCCGTGTTTGGTTCTAAATCATAATCATGTTTTGGTTTTGCAAACTAACCTCAATTGTGTTTGTTTTGTATTTCTATAAAAATAAATAAAAACCATCTAAAAATCATGTAATTTTGTTACATGAGTATTATTAAATCATGTAATTTTGTATTATTAACATCAATAACATTAATTTCCAGTCATTACCAGTCAATTTTGACCACCTCACAATATTGTTTTCACCAATATTGACCAAAGGCTGCAGTGAACTGGCTGGCTAAACTTTTGCTGGGTACACACTTAACGATGTGTACCCAGCACAATGCCAGCAGCGGCATGTCCCGGCTGGCATGCACGCATCAACAAGTAGATACGGCAGCATGGCTCCCACTGACTATATTGGGCGATGTCGCTGATGACGTGCGGGAGCGCGCATTGTCAGCAACATAGCGGGTACACTCTGGCCGATGTGTTATGATATGTCATCCCATATCGTCTAGTGCAGGGGTTCCCAACCACGGTCCTCAAGGCACACTAACAGTCCAGATTTTAGGGATAGCCATGCTTGAGCACAAGTGATTTAATAAGTACCTCAGTTATATTGATTTAACCATCTGTGCACAATCATGGATATCACTTAATCCAGGACTGTTAGGGTGCCTTGAAGACCGAGGTTGGGAATCACTGGTCTAGTGTGTACCCGGCTTAAGCGATAGAGCAGTGACACAAACACATGGCAGTTTAATAGAATATAGCACATCTATGGTACATTCTGTAGTGACAGGACGGCAGTTTAATAAACTATACGACCCTATATAATGTTTTCATTTGTCAAGAACTAATTACCTAAAAGTAAAAGCCTAGTAGAAAATATATTACTAACACACTACTCCAAACAACAAATCACAGGCCTCAGGCCAATACAGGCGATTCAAGCCAGAGTAACAGCCTAGTACAGTGGTGTCAAACTCTAGCCATCCAGCTGCAGTGGAACTACACAACCCAGCATGCCCTGCCACAGTTTTAGAATGCCCTAAGAGCAACACTGGCAGTGCATGGTGGAATGTGTATTACCACTGCAGCTGGATGGCCCAAGTTTGACACAACTGCCTAGTAGAAAAGATAATAAATTAATTAATAACAAACTTCTCCAACCAGCAAATCGCAGGTCTAGAGCCAATACAGGTGATTAGAGATGGTCAGAATGAATCAATTAGGGAGAATATAAATAAAACAAGTCTCATTACCAGAAGGCGTGTATTAGTATTTCCATTCGATTTGGCTGAGATAATCTGCTGAATTATCCATACTGTAGCCATCACTATTCACATTATTTGTATGGGAGCATAGTGGTGATAATCGCGTGGAGACTTTTATAACCTTGTCTTCAACTTATAATTTTGATTCGGGGCCAAAACTCCCAGTAAACTACAGTAATATATGCTGCCTGTCAACCACACGCAATCTTGGCACAGCCCATAATGAAAAGTATTGCACAATGGAATTGGTGGTTCTCCGCCATACATGATAGTCTAGGAACAATGTATTTTTTCTTTTTCTACCAGTGCCAGCAACGCAGAGCTTAGCCCTGCCTGCTAAGCCCCACCCCTGATGCTGATTGGTCCGCAGCCCGGTGGCCATTGAGAAGTGATCACCGAAGGCACCATCAATTGTTAACCCACCGATGGCCATCCCTTGCCTTCCCGGACATGCACATTTTAACAAACCAACCACTACAGCAACAGGGACTGCCACTTTTGTGACTGAAGTGCTTAGTTTATTTGGGCCCCCACAAAAGAAAACATCAAGCTATCAATGGGTTTAAGGCTAACAGTGGTGTTAATCATCATCACAGTTGAAAGATGTCATCATCCTCATCATCACCCTCAATACTGGTGTTAATATAATCATCACACAATATTAGCTCATCCCCACTAGAATCCACTGTTACAGAAGAAACAGTCCCTGTTTGTTGTAATTGGTGACAATAGTTCTCCTCATAGAATTTGTAGTTCATTTTGATGAACATCAGTTTTTCAAAAATATTTTGTAAGTAGCCTCCTATGCTGATTGCTCACAATTTTCCAGACTGTGCTAAACACTCTTTCCGAGTACACACTGGAGGGTGGGCAGCTTAATTAACCATAGCTAGTATGTACAAGGGGCCCCAAATTGCCTTTTATTCCTCACAGTAGTCAGTGGGACTGTGTGAGATGCTAATTTGTACATTATCATTAAAGTAATCCTCCACCATTCTATTGATGCTTACTGTATCAAATTGAGTCACGGTAAAGTTGTCAATACATGTGATTTCTTTTAAGCCTGACCAGATGTCATAATGTTTCACTCTGGTGCGTTGTGTTGACTCATCACCAGTGGGTCTCTTGGAAAAGGTCATTTTTTTTTTTTCCTGGAAACAGCATTTCAAGGAGAATCTGAAGCAGGTGTCATATGCCACTTGAGCTTACAATGAGCTCTTTGCATCTCCTAAGATCTGTGTCAGATAGCTTTTTGCTGTTCCTCTAGTCACTGAAGCAAATAAAGGGTGGAAATCTACCTGGTTATTGTTATTACCTCCTTGCTTCAGTTGGTGGCATGGCAAATTAAACTGTTCTTGCAGCTGCTGTAATCTTTTACATGCGGTTGCTGAATGTTGAAAATGCCCAGAACGTTTACAGGCCACAGCCAGCATCTCCTGCATGGATCTGTCGTCACTGAACATATACTGTATAGTGTACTACTGTGTCGGTCACTAATAATCAATTAAGGGCCATAAAAATATTGATGAGCCATATTTAAAGACTTTATTATTGTTTTAAAAATATTATGTAAGCAATGATATTTTGTTAATTGGGGCCATATTAAATAATGATAAAAGCAACAATTATATTGCAAACATGTGGCACTAAAAGTGCCAGCATGGATGAACTTCTATCATTACTTAATATGGCCTCAATTAATATAAAAAAAATATTTTCTTTATAATTTTAAATGTTCCTTTTTTTTTTTTTACATTATTGCCCCAATAATAAATTAATTAAATAATTAGGACTCATGCAGATATTATGGGTTGTTGTTTTTTTTGCAAAGTTGCAAAGTAACGCACTTGCTTAATGTGGCTCTTTGTTATGTACTGCCTGGCCAGATAGCATAAATGCATGCAATTTGAGCAGTCTCGCCGATTATAGGCCCCTCTATTATTCTCAAGTTTTCCTAGCAAATTTATGATGAGTTTACAACTTGCAGGCTGTAACATCTGACGATTTGTATATTTTGCATTACAAAAGTTGGAACAGCGACTTATATTTAGTGGAGAGTGACTCTTGCAGATATTTGGTGATTTTGCCTCTAGTCGCATTCTAATAATTTGAGATGAACAGTTTTTAAAAATCAGAGGCTATTAAATTCCTTCCAAGTGTTGATTATGAGTCTTTGACTTAGTATGCAACCTAAGTGAGGGGCATTTATGAATGTTTCTTAAGCACCAATAAGGAATGACTTATAACTAGGGGTGAGCGGGTTCGGATTTCTGAAATCCGAACCCCCCCCAGCCCCCCCGATCCGAGTCCGATCCGAGTCAGGCTCGACTTTTCCCGCCTGACTCGGATCTGAAATCGAGGCAAAACGTCATCATCCCGCCTTCCGAGTCTCGCGGGTTTTGGATCCTATATAAGGTACCCGCGTCGGCGCCATTTTCTCACTCGGCTGTGGACAGTGAAGAGGGAGGGTGGGAGTTAGGGCTGTGTAGTATAGTGTAGTGCTGCTGTTGTCCACTACTTCAAAGTCCATAGGGGCTGGCTGTGTTGTGCTGTGCTGCTGTTGTTAATAGGGGCTGTGTCCACTACTTCAAAGTCCATAGGGGCTGGCTGGACTGTGTTGTGCAGTCAGTTCTCCATAGGGGCTGTGTCCACTCCAAAGTCCTGTGCAGTGTCCCAGTCCTAAAGGGGTGCTGTAGTGTTGTCCAGGGGGTGCTCTGTCCATCAGGGGTGCTCCCCCCAAGTGCTAAAAAAATAATATATTTTCTGTGTTTGTGAATTGTGTGCGCAGTAGCCGCACGTGCATCAACAAAGTAGTGCCAAGCGTGCGCCTGTGTCATAAGTAAAGGGCCCGGCTGGCTTGACCGTTAAGGGTGCTGTAACCCCCGAAAGTACACTCCAGTCCAAACCAAAAAAAAAATTATTTTCTGTGTTTGTGAATTGTGTGCGCAGTAGCCGCACGTGCATCAACAAAGTAGTGCCAAGCGTGCGCCTGTGTCATAAGTAAAGGGCCGGCTGGCTTGACCGTTAAGGGTGCTGTAACCCCCGAAAGTACACTCCAGTCCAAACCAAAAAAAAAATTATTTTATGTGTTTAGCCGCACGCATATATCAAATCGATATAACATAAATGGAGGACCAAACTTTCTCCGATAAAAATAAAATAGAGAAAGATCAAGAACCACTTCCTCCTAGTGCTGAAGCTGCTGCCACTAGTCATGACATAGACGATAACATGCCATCAACGTCGTCTGCCAAGGCCGATGCCCAATGTCATAGTAGAGGGCACATACAATCCCAAATGGCAAAGTTCAGGAAAATGACCTTGAAAAAGACATTTAAATCAGCTGAAGAGAAACGTAAACTTGCCAATATGCCATTTACGACACGGAGTGGCAAGGAATGGCTAAGGTCGATCCCTAGTATGTTCATGACTAGTGGTTCAGCTTCACATGACGATGGAAGCCCTCCTCTCACTAAAAAAATCAAAAGAGTTAAGCTGGCAAACTATAACTAGGGTTGTGCACTGGCCACTTTTCGCGTTTTGGTTTTGGATCTGGATCTTTCTTTGTGTTTTGGATCTGGATTGGTTTTGCCAAAACCACCCTTCCGTGTTTTGGATCTGTATTTTTTTGAAAAAAAAAGCATAAAAACAGCTAAATTTCCAGTGTATTCTGAACACCTCACAATATTGTTTTTAGGAAATAAGGTTGCTAGACTATGCTAAGCGACACAAGTGGGCGGCACAAACACGTGGCAGATCTAGGAGAGGCACTGCAGTGGCAGACAGGATGGCAGTTTGAAAAACTAGGCCCCAAAGAGTATATACTGCTAAGAAAAAAGAGATGCAAGATGGAATTGTCCTTGGGCCCTCCCACCCACCCTTATGTTGAATAAACAGGGCATGCACACTTTAACAAACCAATCATTTCAGCGCCAGGGTCTGCCACACGGCTGTGACTGAAATGATTGGTTCGTTTGAGCCCCCACAAAACAAGCTGGCAATTAATCTGTCCCTGCACAAACTGGCTCTACAGAGGCAAGATGTTGTCCTCACCCTCCTCATCCACCGATTCCTCACCATCTCCAGTGTTGTCCTCATCCTCACAGAGTATGAATTTGTCCCCGCTGGAATTCACCACCACAGGTCCCTCTGTACTTTCTGGAGGCTGGTCTTCCTGGAAGAATTGATAATTAATTTTGATGAACATCTTATCCACATTTTGTGGAAGCAACCTCCTACGCCTTTCGCTGACAAGGTTCCCAGCTGCACTAAAAATTCTTTTGGAGTACACATTAGAGGGGGGGCAACTTAGGTAAAATAGAGCCAGTTTGTACAGGGCCCTCCAAATTGCCTCTTTTTTCCTGCCAGTACAGGTACGGGACTGTCTGACATGCCTACTTGGATGCTGTCACCGATGTAATCCTCCACCATTCTGTCAATGGTGACAGTATCATATGCAGTGACAGTAGACATGTCAGAAATTGTTGCCAGGTCCTTCAGTCCGGACCAGAAGTCCAAACTTGGTCCTGCCTGCCCTGCATCACCGCCAACGGGTTGCTTAGAATACCTAAGTTGTTTCCTGGCAGCCCCAGTTGCGGGAGAAATTGAAGAAGGAGCTGTTGACGTGTCACGTTCCGCTTCAGCTGACAGCGTTTTCACCAGCAGGTCTTTGCACCTCTGCAGGCTTGTGTCTGCCGGAAAGAGAGACACCACGTAGGCTTTAAACCAGTGTTGGCTAACCTTGACACTCCAGCTGTTATGGAACTACATAACCCAGCATGCACTGCTACAGTTTTGCTATTAGGGCATGCTAAAACTGTGGCAGGGCATGCTGGGATATATAGTTCCACAACAGCTGGAGTGTCAAGGTTAGCCAACACTGCTTTAAACCTAGGATCGAGCACGTTGGCCAAAATGTAGTGGTCTGATTTCAACACATTGACCACCTTCGAATCCTGGCAAATCGAATGAAGGGCTTCATCCACAAGTCTCACATGCCGAGCGGAATCACTCCGTCTTCTTTCTCCAGCTGCTTCTGCAAAAGCCTGATGAGGGGAATGCCCTGACTCAAGCTGGCAGTGTCTGAACTGACTTCACGTGTGGCAAGTTCGAAGGGCTGGAGAACATTGCACAACACGGAAATCATTCTCCACTGCGCTTGAGTCAGGTGCATACCCCTCCTTTGCCTATGTCATAGGTGGATGTATAGGCTTGAATGGCCTTTTGCTGCTCCTCCATCCTCTGAAGCATATAGAGGGTTGAGTTCCACTGCGTCACATCCTCTTGCTTCAGGTAATGGCAGGGCCGGTTCAAGAGTGTTTGCTGGTGCTGCAGTCTTCGGCACGCAGTCGCTGAATGGCGAAAGTGGCCAGAAATTTTTCGGGCCACCCAAAGAGTCTCCTGCACGCCCTTGTCATTTTTTTAAAAATTCTGCACCACCAAATTTATTGTGTGAGCAAAACATGGGACGTGCTGGAATTTGCCCAGATGTAATGCCAACACAATATTGGTGGCGTTGTCAGATATCACAAATCCCCAGGAGTGTCTAAGTGGGGTAAGCCATTTGGCGTTGATTTCCCACAGTTTCTCTAAGAGGTTGTCGGCAGTGTGCCTATTACTTAAAGCGGTGATACACAGCGTAGCCTGCCTTGGAACGAGCTGGCGTTTCTGAGATGCTGCTACTGGTGATGCTGCTGTTGTTGCTGCATAAGGCGATACATCTACCCAGTGGGCTGTCACAGTCATATAGTCCTTAGTCTGCCCTGTTCCACTTGTCCACATGTCCGTGGTTAAGTGGACATTGGGTACAACCGCATTTTTTAGGGCACTGAGGACACTTTTTCTAACGTCTCTGTACATTCTCGGTATCGCCTGCCTAGTGAAGTGGAATCTAGACGGGATTTGGTACCGGGGACACACTACCTCCATCAATTGTCTAAATCCCACTGCACTAATGGCGGATACCGGTCGCACGTCTAACACCAACATAGCTGTCAAGGCCTCAGTTATCCGCTTCACCCTACTCGCTAAGGACTGTTGGAGGATCAATTGCTTAGTAAAAGAAGTAGTGGTGTTCCTACTTCCTCTTTGGGATGATGAACGACTTGCGTTGCAATGCAGGATCCTCCGGAGGAATCCCAGATACGAGACTCAGTCATGCCAATGACATGGCCTGCAGGACTACTTCCGATCCTGACTGAGGAGGAAATTGACAAGGAGGGAGTTGACTGTGTGGTTTGCAAGCGCTTGGATACAACAGGACAAAGGGATTTAGGTGTCCCTGGACTACTCACGGTTTTAGCCACAGTTTCTGAACTTGACAGTAACTTATTATGAACGCGCTGCAGGTGCCGTATAAGGGAGGATGTTCCTAGGTGGTTAACGTCCCTACCCCTACTTATTACACCTTTACATACGGTACATATGGCAAGACAGTTGTTGTCCGGATATGGATAGAAATATTTCCAGACCAAAGAGGTGGAATGTTTGGTCTTCTGTCCAGGCATGACCGTGATGGGATTTTTCATCCCATGGACAACAACTGTCTCCCCCGGTGCCTGATTTAAACAAACCACCTCACCATCAGAATCCTCCTTGTTAACTTCCTCCTCAGCCAGTTACACCAATATCCTCATCCTGTTGTACTTCAACAGTGACATCTTCAATTTGAATTTCAGCAAGTGGACTGTGGGTGCGCCTTCCAGCACTTGCAGAGGGCGTGCAAATGGTGGAAGGAGCCACCTCTTCCCGTCCAGTGTTGGGAAGGTCAGGCATCGCAACCATCGCCACACTTGGACTCTCCATGGGGATTTGTGATATCTTCTTAGAATTAGAACGCACAGTTCTATGCAGTGCTTTTGCGAGCTTAACTCATTTCATTTAACTAGTGGGAGGAGGGCTTCCATCGTCATGTGAAGCTGAACCGCTAGTCATGAACATAGGGAAGGGTTCCTTGCCACTCCGTGTCGTAAATGGCATATTGGCACGTTTACGTTTCTCCTCAGACAATTCAAATTTATTTTTAAGGTAATTTTCCTGAACTTTGTCATTTGGGATTTTATATGCCCTCTACTATGACATTGGGCATCGGCCTTGGTAGACAACGTTGATAGGATTTTATCGTCTATGTCATGACTAGTGGCAGCAGCTTCAGCACTAGGAGTAAGTGGTTCTTGATTTTTCCCTATTTTATTTTTATCGGACAAATTTTTGTCCTCCATTTATGTGATATTGATATATTTTTTCCGGCACTTTGGGGGTTACACCACCCTTCAACAGACGAGCCAGCTGGCCCTTGACTTATGACACAGGCGCACGCTTAGCGCTGCTATATTGTTGCATGTGCAGCTACAGCGCACACAAACAGAAAAAAAATTGGGTTTTTTTGCACTTGGGGGGAGCACCCTTGATGGACAGAGCATCCCCTGGACAACACTACTGCACCCCTTTAGGACTACAGCCTTTATGGGACACTGCACACAAGTCACAAACACAGGAAAAAAAAATAACATTTTTATCCGCCACTTTGGGGGTTACACCATCCTTCAACAGACGAGCCAGCTGGCCTTTGACTTATGACACAGGCGCATGCTTGGCGCTGCTACTTTGTTGATGCACGTGCGGCTACAGCGCACACAAACAGAATTTTTTTTATTTTTTTTTGCATTTGCGCGGGGAGCACCCCTGATGGACAGAGCACCCCCTGGACAACACTACAGCACCCCTTTAGAACTACAGCCTTTATGGGGCACTGCACAACACAGCCCAGCCAGCCCCTATGGACTTTGGAGTTTGGACACAGCCCCTATGGACAACAGGAGCACCAGCACAGCCAACCCCCAGATCTGAGCCAGGCGGGAAAACTCGAACCTGACTCTGATCCGGCTCGGATCGGGGGGACTCGGATATCAGAAATCCAAACCCGCTCATCCCTACTTGTAACCAACTTGAAATCACAGTGGCTGCCAGATGCCAGGACCCATTTTTAAGTGGATGCAGACACGTGTCTAATACCTGCTACCTGTAATGCACCATTTATCTTTTGACCATAATCTCTTCCGTCCATCACCTGTAACGTGACAGTTTTAGAAAGCTGTGTTGCCTAGTTACTGTAAGTATAAAGATGCATTGAGAAGGTCAAACAATTATTTTTCTTCTAAAAATAGCAAAATGATCAACCTTGTTTCTCTTTATTAATGCCAGGAGTATCTAATGACCATTTCACCATCTTAGCCACTCTACTATTAATTTACAGGGTTAGTACGACAGGGAACCAAAATGTGTATGCACACACACAGTTAATAAATAAATAGAACAGGCTACATCTTTATTGAAATATTTCCTCGTCACTGATGATACGATCAGTTTTCAGAAATGAACAAGTATTAATAAAGAAAACTACATGCTTGACAGAACTACCTTCTTACCATATGCTAGTGGCGAGAGGCACCAATGTTTTCACAAAAACTTATAACTACAAAGGACCAAACAACCCTGCTAGCAGAGATGCCAAGCCATCTGCGAAGAACAGCAGGAGGTAAGTATGAGCTAAGGGGGAAGAGACTTGGGGGCTGCAGATGAAGTGACATGGGAGGATGGAGCTGAAGACACGGGTATGTGCTGGAGAGACACAGGGTTGTGGCTGAGAAACAAGAGGGAGGTTATGAGGCCGAGAGACACAGGGGAGATGAGGCGATGGCTGCAGATGGAGTGACACGGGGGTAAGGCTGGAGACACAGGAATGGTGCTGGAGCAGCACGAGCGAGGATGAAGCATGAACAGCACAGAAGGAGATGAGGTTGGAGAGATGGGGCAATGAGTGGAGCAACACAGGCAAGGACGAGGCTGGAGTGACAAGGGGTTGAGCCAATGGCAGACTGGCCTGTACCTATAGGGGAGGAATGAGGGACCCGAAAATGAGTGTGCTGGTCCATAAGATTTCTGTTGCCGGCCCTGCTGCCTCCCCCCAGAAACCACACAACATACTCTGCGCTCCTTCCCAGACCGTGGATGGTTTGTGGCCAAAAAAAGCAACACCTGGATAATTTAGATTTTCCAACTACACTGACAACAAGAGCTTTCACACATGAGGCTCATACTTAAATTAAACAAATTACATCCCAACATGATCATGTATACAAATCCTGGACTGCCCTGGTTCCTTTGTGACAAGAATTGTCACTCTCCACAAACTAGAGCAAACTGCAAAACAATTGTAATTCCATCACGACTAAAGGATTCCCATGGATCTCTACTCACATTTTTTTGGAGAAGAGATGGGGATTTTTTTTGGGGTAGTATACTGGAATATAATTCATACTTGCCGACTTAATACACCTTTGCGACATTAGGTCCCAGATGGAAGGTCTAAGTGGCAAGTGCGGGAACCTAGCGATGCAATTTGCATTATCGTTTTTTGCCCCCACCTCCACTGGCTAATGCCACAAATCGTGACATCACACAGCGGGTGCCCGATGATGGGATTCTGTATAAAAGAGTCATGAAGTCCCTGCCAATTTAATTAGGGATGAGAAGGATGTGGAAAATAAATTTGAGAGTCTCCTGGACTTTTCAGGAGACTAGGCAAGTATGCTGTAGATCAAGGTATTCTATATGTGGCCCTCCAGCTGCTGTGGAACTACGCATCCCAGCATGCCCTGTCAGTTTTAGCATGCACTGATATCAAACAATGGCAGGGCATGCTGGATGTGTAGTTCCTCGGCGAGCTGGAGGACTGCGTGTTGAATACCCCTGCTTATAGATATGTAATTTTTTTTGTTTTAAGTCTTTATATATAGCATATTTTATTCATTTGCAAAGTAATGATAGGGCTGTGTATACACACATTGTTATTTCAAATGTTCACAATTTTTCAATTTATGCACATTTTTAACATACAGTAGAGGGCAGTAAAGGTTTCCCCTTTGCCTTCACTAAGAGATTCATTGTAAACTGGATTTAATAGAGTTTTTAATAGATCTAGGATACACAAATTTACATGGGTTTAATACATACTTGCCTACTTTTGAAAAAGCACTTCAGGGAGATTGTGAAAGCAGCACCTATGAGCGCAGCGGTAAAATGGGCGTGTCATAAAATGTATTTACATTCAAATGTAAATGAGCCCATGATAACACACTAATACTTTTCAGAAAATGCATGTAGCCACAAGGATCATTGTGCATTATAAGCAATGTAGGGGTATGATACTAATAATCCCATTTGAATGTATATATCTTAGATTTTTTTAATGTAACAGCTTCATAATGGGGATAAGGTGCAATCCGGGAGAATGCTGGACTCTTCATGGAGTAAAGGTGGGTACACAACTGACAGATATATCTGCAGATGATGGTCGTTCATACACACTGAATGACCATCATCTGCATGCTGCAGCGGGTCGGGCCGGACTGGGGGCGTGGCCACGCCCCCTTCGGGGGGGGAAACAAAAACATTTGCAACGCGACGCTGGGGAGGGTCATAGCCAAAGGGGGCGCCATCAGCGTGATCGCTCCCCCCCCTTTGGCATAGGAGACTGCTTGGGCTGCCTCGGACAGTCTCTCAGTGCAGCACAGAGCAGCATGTGCTGGGCTGCTGTGGATGGGGAGCTGTGCCGGACCCGGGTAAGTAGTACCCGCTCGCGGATCCCCCCCCCCCCCTCTCGGCCCTCCCCTGTGTACGGGCGATCGGCTGCTCGCCCATACACACTTGCCTATGGACAGATATATCTGCAGACATATCTGTTCATTGGCTGTGCAGCACAGCAAATGCGATATGTCTGTGAACGACGTTGTTCACAGACATATTGTCTGTACACACTGGCCTACGGGGGCACGATACATTGGCCGATCAATTGATCGGCCAGTGTGTACCCAGCATTAGGGAAACTGACATTATTTCAGGGAGTCTCCTTGACAATCAGGGAGAGTTGACAAGTATGGTTTAATAGTGCTAGCAGGAGCACGATATTGCACTGATTGTGTAATCATAACATAGCATACACTTTGCTATTTTGCGATTGGGGTACTAAGTATGAAATAGTCTGGCTGTCATTTACAGCTTAGACTAAGCTAGGTCTGCATTCTCCAACAGATAAAAACCTGGCGCCAATGGGGGTATATAATAGATTAAATTATTGGGTCACAGGTGATTATAGCTGCACACCTACTGTATAGAGAGGTTTTGCCAATCCTCTCACAATACACAATACACACACAGAAAAAAGATATGAAAAATCCCTCATATATTCTCTGTGTGTTTGCCAGTGGTATCATTACAGCCATCATACTTATACTTGATGTTCTAATAAATGTGTATATTTATATTCATTGTTAAGTGAACTATTTTACTATTAAAATAGGAGATTGTTTATCCCTTATTTGAGTGTGGCAGTGTGTGATAAGCGCAACCTATTATCTTTTTTTCTACATCTGCATTCTCAACACTTAATGCCAGCCATTTACAAACTGTCATGACGGTTAGGAGACTGACATGTCAAATAGTTAAATATATTTGTAGTCACGTTTCAGTCTATACAGGCAAAATACAATATATGGGTTGCTACATGAGATTCTCTCATATTGTTAACTGGAAAGTTCAGCACTCAGTGCTGCTCATGAGTAGTGTTTTAACACCATATCTTAGGCTGGGTATATATTAGATGATGATCAAATGACACAATGATCGTCCCAATTTCCCTTCATCCCCAGAACAAACGATATAGGGCCTGATTCAGAGACAGACGGTAATGCATACGCAACTGCATACTCTCATCGATCGCAGTTGCTAAAATCTGCTAATATAGCTGCCCTCTAGCTAACTGGCTAGTACATGCCCAGGAAATGGCCCCGACACACCTGTGTTTTGTCTGGAACTCCCTGTAACCTCCCACAAAATGGTCTCTTCCTGTCAATCAATTGATAGTGAATCCTTGCAGCGACCGTGATCGCAATTCATTTACAGCACGTGCACAATGCGGCTGTGACTCATGCACAAACCCAATGATAATCGCTCAAATGCATAATCATCTGAATAGCATTCAACTCTGAATCAGGCCCATAGTACGTACACACTGTGCAGTCCTTCAAATGACTGTTTTGATATTAAGATGGGGTTCAGCTGGTTATGTTAAAAAGTGATTATCATAAAAACCGATAATCACCTACAGACCATACATGCCTACCTTCCCGGAATTCGCGGGAGGCTCACGATTTTCTGGGTATGCCCCCCCGCACCCCCGGAAGGGTAGGCACTTTTCCCGCATTCTGTGAAGTCTGCAGAATGGGGAGAATTTCCGCAGCGATCGCGGGTCCCTGTGTAGGTGGCGGGGCTTAATGACGTGACTCTCCATTAATCACGTCATTTAGCCACACCCCCTATTTAAATTAGCGGGGCTTAATGACGCGGCCCGTCAGGCCCTGCCCCCGTCACAACCCACCTGCCTCTCCTCCCTGGGCATCTCCCGGGGAAGAGACAACAAAGGTAGACAAAGTATGCTACAGATGTGTCCTCCCTAGTCTTTGCTGCAGTCGCACCAAACAGCCCCTCTCAGCGCATCTGGTCCCATAACATTCTGCTAGTGCCAGAGTCTTTTTGCGATGCATCTAGGATGCACCAGGAGAATGCTGATTAATTTGATATGCGACACTTGTATATCTTTGTGTGACTTAGTCAATCAGCATGCAAAGTGCCACAGCTTTTTTCCAAACCAAGTTCTGTTTACAGGCACAGTCGCACACATCAGAACTTAGGGGTTACGAGTCGAACTGAGCCGGGCTAGGGTCTTCCCGCCTTGTTCAGGTCTCAAAATATCATCTTCCCGTTGTCGGATCTTGCGTGTTTTGCATTGCATATTAAAAGAAAACCTCAAGCTACCAATGGGCTTAAGGCTAACAGTGGTGTTAATCATCATCACAGTTGGAAGATGCCATCATCACCCTCAATACTGGTGTTAATATAATCATCACACAATATTAGCTCATATATAGGCCCAGCATTGTAAGAGTCAGTATTTTATTCAGCTCTTGTATTGTCTTCACTATGATTAATTGAACAAATTAATTGATATAGGGGTCTATTTACTAAGCAGTGTTAGGCAGGGACGGACTGGGGCTGAAATATGGCAGTCCGCCCAGCATTCACGTGTAAAGGGTGTGTGGTTTAATCAAGGGGCGTGCCGCGAGTCACGCTCCCATCTCTACCCGCGGCCCAGCACAGCAGCCGCCGGTCCATCCATGCCTCCACCCCTTCCGTCTCCGTGAACTTATAGTCATTCCAGAGCCGTGGGGTGGAGGGTGGGGGGCTTTTCCTTTCCCCCTCCTCAAGCCGGTCCTTAGGCCATTGGCCCTTCTGGCTTATGCCAGAAGCGCCTGATGGCCAGTCCGGCCCTGGTGTTAGGAGACAGAGTGAAAAGTGATAAGGTGCCAGCCAATCAGCTCCTAACTGCCATCTCACAGGCTGTGTTTGAAAAATGACAGTTGGGAGCTGATTTCCTGGCACCTTATCTCCTTTCACTCTGTCTCCTAAAGGTGGCTACACACCTGACAGATATATATGCAGATGATGGCCGTTCATACACACTGAACGGCCATCATCTGCATGTGCCCACGGGTCCCAGCGGCCGGGGAGTGGGACCCTGAGGCCAGTGGGCGTGTCGGGGCTGCCGCTGTCTGTGTACGGGTGGTCTGCAGACCGCACGTACACACTTACCGATGGACAGATATGTCTACAGACATATCTGTCCATCGGCTGTGCAGCACAGCCACTGCGATATGTCGGTGAACGGCGACGTCACGGACATATTGCGGGTACACAATGGCCGACGGGCAGATTGGCCGATCTATTGATCGGTCAATGTATCTGTCAGTGTGGACCCAGCATTACACTGCTTAGTAAATAGACCCCTTAGGGTCCAATATATATATATATATATATATATATATATAATTGCATGAACTGGAAGGGTTCTCAAACGTTTGCATGCTACATAATGTTTACAAAAAAAAATATTGTGCAGAAAATATCTTACGTTTGTACCCTGCTGTGCTAATTTATTTTCATGCAGAGGTTCAGTGAAACATGCAATTTGACCAGGGGTAGGCAGACTTGTACATACTATACAACTGCATTTCCAGGATGCCCTTCCATTGAACGTATATGGTGCCCAGGGTTTCAGTGTTTGCTGCAGTAAATCTTTGCAGGCACCTCCCCCCCGCAGTGGAAACCAAGCTTTGCAATCAAGAACAGCTCATTCAAGCTGCAGCATCTGCAAAAATGATCTTAATTGAGTTTGATGGCTGTGCTAATTATATCATTCAAATACGAAAAATGCTTAGCCCTTCATAATCATAAATCGAGTATGTAATCTGCGTAAAGACCTCTTAATCTTATTGATACCCATTGCCATTTACATGAGCAGATATGAGAGAGGGGTTTGGACAATACTTATTATAAATACAGAACTTCAAGTTGTTTAACTACTGACAAGTCAGAATACTGGAATGTAATAGTCTGCTTTATGGGCAATAGAAAAGGTCTCTGTTTATGGATTATGATTATGTTGAGACACATTCATCTGAATTATTTGCTATCTTTTCCGGGACCTACAGATGACTCATAGCTATTCCATAGTACATAGTCAGAGGCTAGTTATATAAAGAAGGATCTCAGTCACCCCCCATATAACTGAATTTCAGGTTATACTTAATAAACCAACACTATATGTGGTGCAAAGTAGATTGCAATATACTTAAAGTAATCATTTTGTTTACTGAATTTCTCAAAAAAGGAACTTGTGACCTAGGAAAGCCATGGAAAAAATGCTAGTACTTTAGGGCGACGTGATTTAAGAAAGTTTGGGAACTACTGCTGTAGGTTCTTTTTATCTTATACCCCTTTTCCACCTAAATTCCGGGTCTGACCCAGAGTTGGAACAAAGGGCCTGATTCAGAGCCACTCGCATTTAGCGCTCGCTCGTTCAGAAAAAGGGGGTGGCTATTCAAATGAACCGTTCGCTCCTTGCGGTCTGTTGACGCCTCCATGTCTGAACGAGCGAACAAAACATGCACTCGTTTATTTGAAAAAAACGCCCCCTGGCCGCTCGCATCATACGTCATGTCCGCTATTTATTAGATTATTCGAGTACATCGAACAGCGTATGAACTGCTCGCTAGTCTTGTGGTTGGTTTTTCCTACCGCAATCTTGCGAGCAGTTTTGGCTAAAAGACACCCAACTGACGTGGTTGATGACGCTGCTGTATTAATTATGCACACCCATAAAACACCCGCTTTGACCTTTAAGCACGCCTGCGTTCTGATCTTCACTCCCTGTATTCAAGCACCTTCCCTTGTTACCACCCACATACACCTCATTCTGTCACTCAAAATAGCAAGCACTCGCTATCTAGCGAACAAACAATTTTCCGCCGCACAGACTGGTTCGCGCATGCGTATTAGAATCTGTACGCATGCGCAGTTGTGCAAACATCGCTCGGTGCGAACGAGCAGCCGCTAATGAGCGGCTCTGAATCAGGCCCTGAGTTCCTATCCGGATCAGACCCGGAATTTTGGCGGCGCCGACTCGGGATATTCCCGAGTCAGCGCCGCTCACACCGTAGTCGGGTCTGCATAGACCCAGCTTTTGCGGAGTGAAAGTGGTCGCTTGGAGATGACGTCATCTCCAAGTGCCACTGAAGCCGGACCAATCGGCCGGCTAGCAGCGCACTCCAGGTCATCGTGACCCAGAGTGCGCTGTTCTCACAGCAGGGTTTCACGGGCTACGCCCGTGTTAAACCCTGCTAGTTACCTGGGTTGGATTGCCGGGTCACTCGACCCGGCGATCCAACTCTCTGCCCTTTTACACCAGGGAGCTGCCTGGGTTAACCCTTCAAAAACCTGGGTTTTAGCTCCGGTGTAAAAGGGGTATAAGGGAGAAAATGCCTGTCCAAATGAGCATATTTTTTTTTGTTTCTCTCTATCCATCAGAGGGGTTAATACTAGCAATAGGTTTTCTATATAACAATGATTGCATTATTACATGTACCACCACAATTATTCTTCTACTTTTGTCACCTGAGAATTGCTTTTTTTTTTTTTTTTTTAATTCGAAATTCTTTTAAAATATTAATTTTAAAAACAACACACTACTCTTTCTCTACTTTCTTCAGTTATCCTATCTTCTTCGTCCCAGCCAGCAAAAGGCAGATCAACGCTATGGGTCTGAGTTGCACACAGAAGTGCACCAGCAGTGTCTATTGGTGGTTGCCCTTCTGTGATGTTATGCAAATGCCGCCACAAGCTTCTTCTCTTGTGCGGCCGAATGTGCAAGGTCTGAGATGTCCACTTGTAGCGTCCGTGCACACTGTAATATCGATTGGTGCGTCCTAATACTCCACCGTCGAAACTTGCACTAACCCTATGGCAGGTGCAGATTCGCCCTCTGACCATGGCTTCCGATGCCTGTGGCTGTGAACGCAGCTGCTTGCATTGACACGCCTGACACACTCCCATATCACGCCCAGGGACGGCAATCACTTATCCAAAACATTTCTGATACCGTCTTACCCGATCGCAACAGCATCTTTGTGCGTACTCTCTGTGTAACGCATGCGCTGTAGAACTTTTTAGAAATATTTGCACATGCAAAGTTGCAAAAATATGCTTAACTATGTGAACATTGGCATTGTGGGCGGCTATGATTCAGGCCCTACACAATGGTGTCATTTGTCACATAATAAATAAGCCTTTTAAATGTTCATATGCATTGCCAATAAACTCATTCATTGATATCTGGTACAAACCAACACAGCATCTGATGCTTGGGATGAGGCAAGTCACAGAAAAATCTGTTGAGGGCTGCACTCTGATTGGCTCTCTGAGACAGTGAGAGCCGATTAGAGATAGCAATGTGACCTGTTGCTTAGCAGCAGCCTAAATAGGGGAGGGAGTCGGGGACTGAGCAGGGTCATGTCTGAGTGAGAGACAGCCTCCAACGTACCCATGAAGATGCCATGATGCAGACACAGGAGTAAAGCTGGCCACACATCTAAAGATTATCTGACCAACCAGCCAACTAGTTGATTGGTTGGAATGAAAATCTGGTAAGGTATGAAAGCAAATGACAATCAGCAATTTGCTCCCAAACGCTGGAAAATGGACAAAAACTGTTGTTTGAACAAATAGTTTAGATCAAACATTTAACAAACTTGTCTGACGACCATTTTCATCTGTTTTCTGGCATTTAGGAGCAGATTGCTGATCATCATACTCCCATACATCCATACCTTACCAGATTTTCATTCCAACCAATCAACAAGTTGGCTGGTTGGATGTAAGTTGGTCTAGTGTGTGGCCAGCTTTAGGGTAGACATAGCTATCAGGAATTAAAAACAAACAACCATTGGAACACCATCAATGATTTCCATTCGATGGTGGCAAATATCGGACTACCCCCATCAAATTGTAAAACAACTATGTCGGAAAACAAAAACTGATGGTTCGTAACCATCGGATCCCGTATCCATCCCTACGCTGAATCTGCAGACAGACTCGGGTCACCACTTCTCCACTGTGCAGTGCTCCCTCTCTAGCGTGATGTTCTCGCTCAGCCACACGCCCTCAGTGAACAGGAGACACCTCCCATGATGGTCAGCGCTGTTCTTGGACAGTGGCACCGCGGCGAGGAAGCTCAACAGGAAACCCAGGAAATACAGGGTACATTGGGCAAAGAGGACATTGTTAATCGCCATGTTCAGCAGCTGGGGAGGGGGTGCGCATGGAGGCTGCAGAAATATGCACAGGTGCCCCAGCTGCTGATAATGCTTATGGTAGCTACAATACAAATCTCTCATTTATGATCCTCCTGCCCTTCCCAGTGGCCGGGCCCCAGCCAGCTGCAGGGCAGTAGCAGTGGGGGTTGTGGTGACACTGATGAGATGCAGAGGGTTGTGGTGAGATCCACAGGACTTCATGAAGATAATCTGTGATCAGCAAAATAATTATGCTTTTGCACGATTAGTGAAATTAATAGAATTGTATAAATTATATTTCAGACCATTAACCTTTGAAGGCGTTAATTTAATACTCAGTAAAATAAAAACAATGTGTTAAGAGCATTAGAACATTAGTGTTTTATGTACTTAGCATAGCCTTTTCCTGTAAGAATTTAAAGCTAGGAGGGGAGTTTGGTGTCTTTAATGTACGTATTATAGTCATATTACTGACTTCTATCTGTGTAAACCAATGAGCATTTGCCCTAAGCCTTGTCACAGTAAACGAAAGCTCTATAGGATCTTTGAGCTTTATGTCTCCATAGAGGTGAAAATCAGATAGAATGAGAAAGTCAATTAAATTTGTAAGAACTAAAACGGAGATGGAGACCGACAAGTCTGAATTGGGCATATTAGAAAGACGGAAATTCAATTTCCATCAACGGCAGCCCGTCTCGTACTCTTTGCCAGGCCGGCTGAATGTCCCATTCGCCCAAAAGTGCTCGCTACCCTATGGGGTAGGGAACCCTTGTGCAAGATGCCACTGCTGTAGAGCGTACGGCTGTTGTGCAGATTCAGCTGAGCGAACGGATTCACCCTTAATTACATTCCCCCTAAGTTCTGAAACATAAAGATTACTATATAAGGGAAATAGTTGCTACATAGGCTGTACATGTGTCCTTGCTCATCTAGCCTCAATATGCCATGGAGCTTGATATGCCTGGCGTGAGTGAGATGCCAGGTCCCATGCAACTCTGCTAGCGTAGGGCGTCTTTTTTTCACCGAAAATGTGTCTTAAGTTGCAGCTTACTAGGACCAGGAGTCCAGGACCAGTTGCGGTACAACTAGCACAAGGAGACTGTGCTGATTAAATTGATAATCGACACTTATCTGTGTGCAACTGAGCCTGTAAGCAGAACTGGAGTGGAAACAAGCTGCGGCTGCTGCATTGTAGCGCTTTGGATGCTAATTGAGACTCAGCCGCACACAGATATACAAGTGTTGTATATCAAATTGATCGGCACAGTCTTGTAGTGTGTTTTGTTGCATCGCAGTGTGACTTAGACGCATTTACAGGGAGGCTTTTTGGTGTAACTGCTGTAAAGACGAGTGAGGACACAACTGTATATTTAACTGCTGTTTCGCATCCATTATTATTGCCTACTGCGTTCTCTGATATCCGCTTCTTTACAGAATGGGTCCCCTATGCACTGGTAGAACCTATGTTGTACTGGTTAGAGGTTAAACATGGGATTGAACCATATTGGATATTTAAATGACTTGGGACATACAGTCAGGTGCATAAATATTGGGACATTGACGGCCTCTATTCACCACCACAATGGCTTTGAAATGAAACAAACAAGATGTGCTTTAATTGCAGACTTTCAGATTTAATTTGAGGGTAATTACATCCAAATCAGGTGAACGGTGTAGGAATTACAACTGTTTTTATAAGTGCCTCCCACTTTTTAAGGGGCCAAAAGTAATGGGACTATCAACTCAAAAGCTATTTCATGGACAGGTGTGGGCTATTCCCTCGTTATTTCATTATCAATTAAGCAGGTAAAAGGTCTGGAGTTGATTCTAGGTGTGACATTTGCATTTGGAATCAGTTGCTGTCGACTCTCAATATGAGATCCAAAAAGCTGTCACTATCAGTGAAGCAAGCCATCATTAGGCTGAAAAATCAAAACAAACCCATCAGAGAGATAGCAAAAACATTAGGTGTGGCCAAATCAACTGTTTGGAAGATTCTTAAAAAGAAAGAATGCATCGTAGAGCTCAGCAACACCAAAAGACCCGGAAGACCACGGAAAACAACTGTGGTGGAAGACAGAAGAATTATTTCCCTGGTGAAGAAAATCCCCTTCACAACAGTTGGCCAAATCAAGAACACTCTCCAGGAGGTAGGTGTATATGTGTCAAAGTCAACAATCAAGAGAAGACTTCACAAGAGTGAATATATAGGGTTCACCACAAGATGTAAACCATTGGTGAGCCTCAAAAACAGGAAGACCAGATTAGAGTTTACCAAACAACATCTAAAAAAGCCATTACAGTTCTGGAACAACATCCTATGGACAGATGAGACAAAGATCAACTTGTACCAGAGTGATGGAAGGAGAAGAGTATGGAGTAGGAAACTGCTCATGATCCAAAACATACCACCTCATCAGTGAAGCATGGTGGTGGTAGTGTCATGGCGTGGGCATGTATTGCTGCCAATGGAACTGGTTCCCTTGTATTTATTGATGATGTTACTGCTGACAAAAGCAGCAGAATGAATTCTGAAGTGTTTCCGGCAATTTTATATGCTCATATTCAGTCAAATGCTTCAGAACTCATTGGACGGCGCTTCACAGTGCATATGGACAATGACCCGAAGCATACTGCAAAAGCACCCAAAGAGTTTTTTAAGGCTAAAAAGTGGAATGTTATGCAATGGCCAAGTCAATCCCCTGACCTGAATCTGATTGAGCATGCATTTCACTTGATGAAGACAAAACTGAAGGGAAAATGCCCCAAGAGTCAAGCAGGAACTGAAGACAATTGCAGTAGGGGCATGGCAGAGCATCACCAGGGATGAAACCCAGCGTCTGGTGATGTCTATGCGTTCCAGACTTCAGGCTGTAATTGCCTGCAAAGGATTTGCAACAAAGTATTACAAAGTGAAAGGTATATTTAGAATTGTTTAGTTTGTCCCAGTACTTTTGTCCCCTTAAAAAGTGGGAGGCACATATAGAAACCGTTATAATTCCTACACCGTTCACCTGATTTGGATGTAATTACCCTCAAATTAAATCTGAAAGTCTGCAGTTAAATCACATCTTGTTTGTTTAATTTCAAAGCCATTGTGGTGCTGAATAGAGGCCAAAATATGAAAATTCTGTCAATGTCCCAATATTTATGCACCTGACTGTATCTATGGAATCGGTCTGATTTACCGGCAAACTAGAGACCTACAATTGTTGTACCGTCAGCATAATACCGATCTACTGAAAAAGCTGAAGCATGAAATCCTGAAGTGTTTGACATCCCTTCACACTGTATACAGACATTTAATTTACCGAACATATTTAAAACCCGATAATAGTTAAAATCCTAAATATATTATACCGACTCGTTAAATTCCCGAAATGGCTGTTATCCCTCCATATGATAGTACCTTAATCTTTAAAAAACCGAAAGTATAAAATACAGATTGTGGTTAAATACCTATGTTTGATATGCCAACAGTATACAATACCGACAAACTTATAATGCTGACTATGTAAAATACAGATAAAACAAATTCGTGATAAGAAACTATTTATTTATTATTCCGCTGCATGTAATACCGTTAAACTTATAATGCCGACAATTAAAAAGATCTGTTTAAAATAAAAATAAAAAATCAGGACACCCACAAAAATCATGTTTAATTTTGGGTTGTAAAAAAAAAAAAAAAAGGTAACAGTTCAAAAATAACAAAATAGATTCCCTTAAATGCGGCAGGTGTTTTCTTCATTGCAGGAGTAGCGGCAGGTGCATTTTAGCAGAATTTTAAAATATAATTTTAGGGACTTAAATATATGCTTACCCCCATTTTCATGTACCCCAAATTTGATAGGAATAGGTATTTTTACAAAAAAAAAATCGAAGTGCTATTCTTCATCACATCTTCATTGCCACAAATATGCACCTGTCGCAGCTACTAGAAACCCCGACTTTCCTCAGGAGGTAAAAGTGGGGGTACCCATAGTGATCCCCCATGTCTAGACATCTTTAGGGGGGGTTCCTGGAATATTTCCCAAAAATTCCCGTTTTTTGGCGATACTTACCTTTCTGCCGGCTCCCGTTTTCGTTGATTTCTAATTGAATACGGGGATAAAGCCCCCCTCCCCTAAAGCTTAACCAGCCCCGGACTTGCCAGCCTGCCCTGGTTTCTAAAATTATGGGGAACAAAATGTGTAGGGTTCCACCGTAATTTAGAAACCAACACCAGTCCTGGTTTTAAATATAGGGGGAAAAATTGCGTAGAGTCCCCCATATATTTAAAACCAGCACCAGACCCAACCGAATGGGGTGTAATGCCACAGCCCGGAGATCCAATCACCGGGGCTCCAGGTCCAAAGCATTAGCACCCCAAGTCGGTCAATGCAAGCCGGTGATGTCGGGGGAGTCGAGGACCCCCCAAAGAGGGGTCCCCTCCCTCCCGAGCACCCCATGCTTACGCTGAAACCCGGGGCTCTTCCCCATACCCCTGGAGCGATGGGTATGGGGGTAATGGGAGGGCCAAATAATGTAAAACTATTGTATTTTACAGTGGAACTACAAGTGCCAGCATGCTTGCCATTTTGCACTTGTGGAACTACAAGTGCCAGCAGATATGCGGCACCTGTAACTTCACTGTAAAATAAATAGTTAAATAAACACAGAACACACACACCGTGACAGTAAAGCTTTATTACATACATCACACATACATACTTACCTACTGCTGCCAGATGTTCACATCCACTTGTCACTGTAAAGTATCTATGGACAACCTGGAAAAGAGGTGCTGTACTCACCCTGACTTCTCTCGCCGGTCTCAGCAGCATCCCAGGGCCTCGGACAGTAATGAATGTACATGTTTATGCAAGTACATTCATTACGGCACTAACAACTGAGTCGGTACAGCTGTTTTTGCATTACAGGACGTCAGCCAATCAGAGGGCGCTTGAATTAGCGGACTCTGATTGGTTGAGAACCACGTGAGCAGACAGTGATTGTTTGAGACCCATGTGGTTCTCAACCAATCAGAGTCCGCTAATTCAAGCGCCCTCTGATTGGCTGTCGTCACGTAATGCAAAAACAGATGTACCGGCTCAGTTGTTAGTGCCGTAATGGTTGTCCATGGATACATTACGGTGACAAGGGGACGTGAACATCTGGCAGCAGCAGGTAAGTATGTATGTGTGATGTATGTAATAAAGCTTTACTGTCACGGTGTGTGTGTTCTGTGTTTCTTTAACTATTTATTTTACAGTGAAGTTACAGGTTATGTCTGCTGGCACTTGTAGTTCCACAAGTGCAAAATGGCAAGCATGCTGGCACTTGTAGTTCCACTGTAAAATACAATAGATTTACATTATTTGGTTCCCCCATTACCCACATACCCACCGCTCCAGGTGTATGGGGAAAAGCCCTGAGCTTCAGCGTAAGCCTGGGGTGCTCGGGAGGGGGGGGACCCTTCTTTGGGGGGTCCTCGACTCCCCCGACATCACCGGCTTGCGCTGACCGACTTTGGGTGCTTTGGACCTGGAGCCCCGGTGATTGGGTCTCCGGGCTGTGGCATTACACCCCGGTCGGTTTGGGTCCGGTGCTGGTCTTAAATATAGGGGGAACCCCACTTCTTTTTTTTCCCCCTATATTAAAACCAGGACTGGTCCCTTCAGCCAGGTGCTGGTTCCTGAATTACTGGGAGACCCTATGCATTTTTATCCCCGTTATTTTAGGAACCAGGATTGTCTGAGCAGCCCTGAGGTTGGTGAGGCTCGGGGGGGATGGGGGCCCCACGCATTTTTTTATTTTAAATACACCCTTTATACAACAAAAAAACGGAGCATGTGTATGTCACACTGACATCTTTAGGAATAAATGTTCGGAATTGTGGCTTGTCGGTTATTAGAATATCGGTATTTTCATTGTCGGGATTTAATTTTTCGGTGTATGGGAAACAGAGGTCGGGATTGTCATTTGTTGGTATTTTACAAATCGGTATTTTCATAATCGGTGTTTGGTAGATGTGTCAGTATACTGTCAGTTGGTAAATTGCATTAGTCGGTATTTCAGTGATCGGGAATTCTTTGCTGTCGGTATTGTCTGGCATCAGTGAAATGGTGTCGGTATTTGTGTAATCGGTATTTGTTAGGTTATCGTTTTTTTCTTTTGTCGGTGTGTGGTCTTTGTCTATATTGCTATGGTCGGGATACCACAACTTTCGTTTTTGCTGTTGTCTGTATTTCACTGTGATTGGGATATCATCTGTCCTCTTTACAATGTCGGTATTGTGTCCAGCGGTATTAAAACTAGCGGCATTCTAACCGTATACCATATCTATCTCTACTAGAATTGTACATGTGGTGGCAGTACAGTGTTTGTGTCGATTGTCCTTCCTTTATTGTTACTGTTCCTTAGAGTGATAATTGCATTCTTTTGTTTTAAAGGCTCCTAATTAGTAAGGGTGTTTCTTAAGTGTCTTATTTTGTCCTTTTTGTCATGAACGTCTGGACGATATATTCATCCGGTTCACTGTCGGCTTTATATGAACAGCCCTCGCAAACAGCTAGACTCATTTTTCCTGCCTGCAGGTTTCTCTCCCACGCAATCCCTCCTCTGACAGCATTGGATGTGTCAGAAGGGGGCTCGTACTGAGACAAGCAAAATAACTATCCCCTCAGGCAGATGACTTACACAACCTTTGAACTGTATGATAACACATAGTAAGAAGGAAAAACAAGCTGCCTATAATACCACAAAGCATTAAAAGATGGTTACATTAACATTTGTTATCAGCTGGTATCCATAGTATTCCAATGCTCAGTGGGCAGTAATTATTGGCTGCAGAGGATGAATGAAAAGGTGGCCAGGTGTTATACTGCTTTTTTTCCTGTGCCAGTGGAATTAGGCTGTGAGTAATATA
This sequence comes from Taudactylus pleione, assembly GCA_031769625.1. Classification (NCBI taxonomy): domain Eukaryota; kingdom Metazoa; phylum Chordata; class Amphibia; order Anura; family Myobatrachidae; genus Taudactylus; species Taudactylus pleione. The sequence continues at coordinate 8,968,026 of JAUIMM010000015.1, read as the reverse complement.
GCTGTACTGGCAGCTCCTATGATTTTGTCAGCCAATTTTCAGGTATTCTGGAGAGAATATTAGGCGGTCCAGGCTGACGGAGAGCAAAAACGTCTTTATTATCTTATCGTAGATTCATTGCCAAGTTCCTTCTGTGTCAGTACTGCACAAAGAGCTTAACCTTTCCAGCATGTATTGTATCACAGATTTTCAGAATATTATTGGACATAAAAATCTATTTGGTTCCAGAACTGTTGAAAGTACCACTTTCTACCACACACTACAGCATTCCAGTATTGTCATGGGTGTACCTACAATGCGTACATAGAGGAAAAGTTTCTAAACCACGTCCATTAATGGCAATAATACATCCAAGATTAAGTGATTTCCCCTATGACCTGCCAATTTGATGCATAAGCCTTTCTTCTCAGGTCAGTGAAGTAGAAATGAAAATTGAGAACAATCTATTAAAAAAAAAGAAAAAGTCTGTGGGTAGAAAATTCTCAGAGACCAGGGAAGATGCATTAGAACCATTTTGAAACAGCAATTTAAGAACAATGTAAAGGTGCCATACACGTTGCGATTTGTATACGATGCAATCTCGTATACGATTTCCCTTGAAAATTCTTTCCTTGAAATTCTTTACGATTTGTGCCATCAAATGGTACGATTGTACAAACGAGCATACGATTAGATGTGTCGTAAAGTGATTGCAAATCGTTTACGATATATCGTATGCAGCAAACAGCCTCACGATGCATCTGCTGGAATCTCAATAGGGGAGGGCTTATCTAGGGGGTATAAAAGGCAGCATCCATTTTAGATGTGGGCACACTCTGCTCTATGACTAGTTAGGCTTGGTTTTATACCCTGCTGAACGCTGTACATTGCTATTGTGCTTTGCTTTGTTTTGGGCTTGCCTTTAACAAAGTGTGTTCTATACTACATTCTGTAGTGATGGATTCCTATCGCTATAAGCTTCTGCTAGCCTATGGCTATTTGAAGCTCAAAGGTGATGGAGCTGAGGAGAGGAGGAGGATGAGGTCGAGCTGGACCAAGGAGTGGCTGATGAGGAGGGAGACCCGCTCCTATATGCCCCCGTTGATGGAGATTAAGGATAACAACCCGGACGATTACTGCAACTACCTGCGTATGGATGCTGCCATCTTCCAGGAGTTGCTGCGTCTGGTGATCCCCTATATCCAGAGGCAGGATACCAGCATGAGGAGGGCCATCCCGGCTGAGAAGAGGCTCATTGCTACCTTGAGGTACCTGGCTACAGGAAGGTCCTTTGAAGACCTGAAGTTTGGGACCCTCATTTCCCCCCAGGCTTTGGGGCGCATCATCCCGGACATCTGTGATGCCATTGTCAATGTCCTTAAGTTCCACTACTTTAAGGTGAGTAAAAACACTACACATTTCTTTTTCTGGTAAAAGAATGTTTTTTATTTTTTTTCACACTGAGGGAAAAAATCAACCAACATGGCTGTAAATATCAATAAACGTATTTTTACTTAAACATTAAAAAGCAGCCATGCTGGTTTTGCTTTTAACAAAACCAACATGGTTTTAAATGTATAAAAACTGCTAATATCAACAAGTTTTATCTCTCCCAATAACTAGGCAGCTGTATGGTATACGGTGTGTCAGATGACAGATTCAATAGGCCAAGAAGCACATGGTGCAAATCCAGACTGAGGCCCTGAAATTCCCCAATCTGTCCTTGCGCCATGCGTTTAGTGACCCTGTCCAATCCGCATCATCCGCACAATATACCATGCAGTAGCTATTGGGAGAGATAAAACTTGTCGATATTTTAAATTTAAAAATTGGGTTGGATCCTCATCCTCCGCCAACATGGCTCTGTAAAGAACCTCAGAGGATGTGGAGGGGTTGTTGGGTGGGTTCGGTAAGGTACGTGGGATGGGGCGTAGGTTGGGATGCGGTTGGCCCCAGTGGTGTGGCCTGGTAGCTTGGTGGCGGGTAGGAATGGGGGATGTGGATGACCCATAGTGTGGCTGCACCGTTGTCAGAGGCGTATGCTCATCGGTCAGCCTTGTTGTGGTGCCCAGATGCTTCAATCTCCCCCGGATCACTGTCTCAAAGATGAACATCTGGGCGTGGATTTGTTGGCCTTCATCCATTTCCCGGAGACTACTTGCTGTATAAGTGCCCAGGTGGTCAAACATGTCCGGGGGCTTTTGTAGGGCCTGCTCAACTTGTTTTAAGGAGCGGATCTGGCTGCACCTGGGTCTTGCCGTCTTGAAGCAGGCTGAGTAAATTCGGCCTCGCTCTCGCTTCTGGTGGACATTTGCGGGCTAGTGGGGAGGTTGAGGTCTGGTGTTGTAGACTGTTGGAAGAGAGAGAGAAAAGATTAATGTTAATGACATGTTTTGTAATATTTTCTTTCTTTCTTTCTCCAACAATGATGGAGGAGTGGCAGACCTTTGCTGAGGAATTTGACCGTAGGCGGAATTTCCCCAACTGCAGGGGAGCCATTGATGGCAAACATATCCGCATTAACCCACCTGTTCAGAGACGATCCTTTTATTATAATTGGGTTTTTTTTATATAGTGCTCATGGCGGTGGAGAATGCCAATTATGAGTTTATTTTTGTTGATGTGGGCAAAAATGGCCGTACTTCTGATGGAGGGTCATTTAAACAAACCCTCTTCTATGAGAGACTTAACACCAACCGTCTGAATTTGCCAACTACAGCGGAAACGAAGCACGGCCTAAACTACGTTTTTGTGGCTGATGAGGCGTTTGCTCTCCATGAACACTTGCTAAAGCCATATGTGCAAAGGGGTCTGACTAAAGAAAAGCGCATCTTCAACTACTGTCTATCCAGGGCCCAGAGGATAGTGGAAAACGACTTTGGCATTCTCTGCAACCAGTTCAGAATTTTCCATACGGCTATAAATCTTTGTGTGGACAAAATAGATTCAGTTGTCTTGGCCTGCTGTGTCCTCCACAATTTCCTCGGCAAAAATTTGTCTATACAACAGAGGACAGTAGACACAGCTATGGCAGACGACCCAGACCATCCACAGGAGACATTGCAAATGCCCTATGTGGCCCCATCTGCAGTTTTGGAGTCAACAGGGACTGCTCTGGTTAAACAGGTCAGGGAGCAATACCTGGCCTACTTTAATGGAGTGGAGGCAGTACCATGGCAGGAGGAAAGTATCTGCTTATGTTATATTGACAATTGTGGACTATTGAACTGTTAAAAAAACATTTGGCATGGTGCGTATGCACTATGTCTGTACTTACCACATCCAAAGAAGACTGTTGTTCTGTTTCTGCGGGATCCTCTTGCTGCTCCTCAGGGACCCTCTCCACCATGAGTACTTGTGAAGCTCTCTGCGGCTCCTGCACGTGCGGGAACTTGAGGAGGTCAAAGTACCACAAGGTACTGGTGTATACCTCATCTGCCCCTGCTCCAGATGCCCGCGTCTCCTGCTGTTTATTTTCTTTGACGTACATCGTACGTAAATTCTGAATTTTAGCTTTCACCCACTTCAGGGAAGCCTCGGCATGGTATGGCTTGCTGAAAGTTACCAGCTCTTCAATGGCAGCAGCTCTCTTGTATTTATTGCTGTAGTCGGTCCCCTTTATGTGCTTCGTGGGCCTGATAGTGCTCGAGAAAACTGGTGACAAATTGGCACTCTCTTGCACTGGTCATTTCTGTGGGAAAATGGAACAAAAAATTATTTAAAAATTTTAAAGTTTGAATGTTTTACCAGTTGAATTATTTTAATTAGTTTATATGTTTTGAATGTGTTCTAAATACATTTTTAAACCTGTGTCAGTTTATTTTCATAGTACAAATTTTTTGTTAAACAATTGGGGGACAACTTGCATTATGCTACACTGTCATAACATTGGCTGGGGCAGTGGGTACATTGCGGGTGCGGTGGATATTAACCATTGATGGACTAGTACGTTGGTGGCATAGGGTACATTGGTGGGGCAGGGGTTAATACACATTGGGGGTGCAGTGGTTAATACCCATTGGTGGGGCAGTGGTTAATACCCATTGGTGGGGCAGTGGTTAATACACATTGGTGGGGCAGTGGTTAATACACATTGGTGGGGCAGGGGTTTATATGCATTGATGTGCAGGGGTACATTGGTGGTTCAGGGTGTACATAGTAGAAAACAGGCGATTACTCACTTTTTTTACTGCAAAATCTGCAAGATACACGATGCAGCTGCTTCTCTTCACTTCTCCCGTTGTCTGTCACAAAATGGAGGAGGGGAGTGGCCAGGGACATTGTAAATCATACATCAAGCAAAACACCGTACGATGTGTGTCACATCCTACAAGATAGGTCGAAATCTTACTGCAGGTTCAGTTGATCTGCGATGCCAATACACAACGCCGGGGACACGCATCGCCATCGTACTGGAATACGTTACTTATTACACGATTGGTCGTTACGAATGATTGAAAACGGACAATTCGTGTAAAAAATCGCACCGTGTATGGGCACCTTAAGTGCAGCGTTTCTTCTTGAGAGAGATGACGACAATATAAGATATTAAACATAGTCTTTGCAAATACTGTAGATTAGACTTTTTGCTAAAAGTTGTACAAATACTGCAAATAGTAATATGCTTAGCCTTATGGGTTATCTATATCTAAGTTAAGGAAACCTCCTAATAAAATTAATAATAATACATCATTCAGGTTAAAGAAGCCGCTATTCACAAACTGGAGATGGGACGTATACAGCTCCTATACCTGTTGTGTCTGAATTGTGCCAGCATCTAGGAAAAATATGTTTACACTTCTCTTTCCCATCCTTTGCTGATTGTTCTGAAGAAGTAAAGTCAGATAGATGTCGATAATTGTAGGTAATGTAATCAAACGTTACATGGTCTGAAGTCATGCACAAGGCCTGTAAAGTGTTTCTACTTTTCTACTAACACCATGACGAACCCAAGGTTTGAAACAAGGAGACGGGCAAGTGCCAAGCTCTGAGCTAATTACTCCACTGGCCTACGTTTCTTGCTAATTCAATTTTTTAATGTGTGTATGATAATTGCATAGGAAAGGTCAGTGTAACCTTTGCTTTCGGGACGGTCTTGTGACTCATTCCTTTGCTTCTCCTGAGGGTTTCCTTCACATTACATAGATAAATCAAGTCAAACATAACGGCTTAGTTGAATGTGTTTATTATTGAAATCCTGATAGAAGTGATCTGTGATTGCCGTCACCTGGTTACCAAAATGTCACAGAGCCAATGAAACTATCTTGACACAAGAACATATTGTGCTTCTAGCAGCGCAGGTCTTTGTTGTACTGGTGAGCAGTAGGTCTTTCTTTGTAGCGTTCTTGGTTGATTGGGATCGTGCTTGTAGACCATGAGAGACATCTTGTATTTATACTTTACCATACCATCAATCCTTCTTTACTGGTATTAAATGTATTGTAAATTCTACTTTCCTTCACAGATGAGCGAGAACTGAACCAGAAATTAGGCGATACAATACATTACAGGCTGGATCAGTTCACCAGATCTCATGTATTTGATTACATAAAATAATATAGAAATGTCTGGAATATATCCAAACAAATAACTTATTATTATTATCATTACATTTAAGCACAATAGAAATATGATATTTACTCTACAATTCTATTATGTATATTTAAATCGAATGCAGTATAGGAAAATTTTAAATAAATGTTATATTTCAAAATTATATATACGGTAGTAAACGCCTTGATGAAATGATTTGTAATCTCCATTATACTGGCATTTGCTGTAATCACTTTCACCACTCAAAATAAGCATTTACTATAATGTTACAAAAAAGAAACGTCACAGCGCTGGTAGCAGTATTGAATGAATTGAAATGAAGCGATTGTGCAATAAAAAACTATTTATTAAAAGTAACAATTCATGTATTAAAAGTAACCACTAGACTATATTGGTATACACTTCTTTTAATAAACCATTTAGAATAATACTTAGAAATCTCTATAAGGAGGAAATCTGTTTTTGCATATGCAAGTAAAAGTTACACATATATAATAAAAACCTTTTCATACTTATTTCAATATATAATTGTCCATGTATAAAGAGATTATATACATCTTGTGACACAGTTGGGATAGAGGTCCCTCTCCTGGGGTAGATGGACTCCATCTTTACACACACAGCAGCCGTAGAAACAGGACACAAGTCTGGTGTTCTCGTACAAACTGGTCGGCGTCAGTCTTTATTGTGCCAAATGAATATAACAAATCATAAACCAAAATCCTAGCCCATCTGGGCAATAACTAAACAGTAGGTACCCTCACTACCAGGAAGATAGGGCCTACTGCCCACACCGTCAACAACAGCACGTGCACAGTACTTACAGGGTTGTCATAACAGAGTCTCTGGACATGCTAGCCTACATGCCTACTTCCCCAGGTGTGAGACGCTCAGCTACAACTGAACACAGCCTATATCAGTCAGTTCCAGCTGTAAGCCCTAATGAGCCTGCTACCAGGCTGAAAGGCCCAAAACCTGGAGTGGCCTGTGGATGGAGCCCTCCCTCTCCTCACATCCACACCCTCAGGACCCAAACCGGCTTTTCCAAAAGCCGATACTCTGGTCTGTGTACAAAACAGACTTCTCCTGGGGGTTTTTAGAACACATAGGCCAAAAACCTAGGACAAACGTACCTGCCATTGACCACTTTACCATTGCTTCTATCACAATATATATAGTGATAATTTAAGTTCTATAACTAAGAACCACATACATGGATAAGAACCATTGAAAATGTGAAAGCAATTCAGTATATAAATAAGAACATACTGGATAAAGATAGATGATACAAAAAAAAAATATATAGACACACACAGGGCAACCAATTCTAGAGAGATCCCAAAAAAGGGGGGATAGAACGTAAGTTGTATCTTAAATGATAGAATTGAGTTCCACAGTTTCGTTTAACCCCTCGGGGTGAAGGAAACCCATCCTAAATATCCACATCACTTTATACATGGACAATTATATATTGAAATAAGTATGAAAAGGTTTTTATTATATGTGTGTAAATGTTACTTGCATATGCAAAAATGGATTGCCTCCTTAGAGAGATTTCTAAGTATTATTCTAGATGCTATGTTAAGCTTATTTTACTTAAATGTAGGAAGCTTGTGCAATAAACAATTTCAGGTGGTCAATTAATTTAATTAAAGGCTTTACGATTTATACTGCCTCCTGGTTAATGCACATATACCTCTGACGAAGCCGTGGGTGTAGCCACGGGGAAACGCATCAGATGCATGCTGTTGCAGGTATACCGCTGACTGTGAGTCTCAATTTGGCACGGGATCCCCTACATGGTCTGTGGTCCGGCTACCAAGTGTATGTCTCCCGCCGGCAGTGACTGTTTTATTGCCATTCACAGTGTGTGTAAATCATAGTGCTCAAGGACCTTCACTTCCAACAGCCATGAGGCAGAGCTGTGTGTATCTGCCAATATACAGTCATCCATTGCAGCAAACAGCAGTGCACAGGACAAGGTTCAGCACACTGCAGCGCTCACTTCTTCCAGCCATGGGCCAGTGCTGTGAGCTTATGCAGGTACGCTCCCTGTTGCTCTAGACCAGGGATGGGGAACCTCAGGCCCGGGGGCCGTATAAGGCCCCCGGAATCATTTGGTCTGGCCCCCGGAGCTTTTTTCTGCAGGTCTCATCTGGCAAACAGTGTGCCTAGAGTGGCACCCTGCAGCCAGAATCTATGCAGCAGTGCCACATGGAGTGTCCTCAAGATGCTTCAGAAGGTCACACTGTTGCCCTTACAGCTCCCCGGAGCATCCTCAGGATGCTGTCGGCATTGCTGTAATCACCAGCGATTGTGGCCCCGCCCCCATGTGACAAATAATGTTATTTCTACTGCAGGTTCCATAGGGTATCCACAGGATACCTTGGGGTATAAGTGATGACGTCAGTGACAGGCACCACAGAGTTAACATTTTCCAGCCTCCCAGGATGCACTGGGGTCCCCCTCCTATGCCCCGCCCCCGAGCCAAGGCAAATCATTTTCGTTGGTTCCTGGCTCGGAGTCGGAGCACCTTCTACAGAAGGGGGGCTTTTATGGCCCCTGAAGTTTTCTAACTGCAGCTGTGGCTGCACATCTAAGTGTACAGCATGGACTGTCAGTACTGACATCCATGCTGTCTCTCCTACACCCCGCCAGTACCAGAACGCCGGTACCGATCCGGGGATGCTGGTAGGTATCTGGGGTCACAGCTAGCGGTGACCCCGGATACCTGGACTGTGGCCGGATCCAAGGGAGCAGGTAAGTGGCGGGGTCGCGCAGTGGGTCCCCGCCGGCAACACAGTCCGACGTCCCCAGGCAGGGGGCTCCCTGGGGACTGGGCTGCATCGTAGAGCCAGGTTGTACCTGCACTTCCACTATGCCCCTGGGACAGGGGGCCTCGGCTGTGCGGCAAAGTCGTCCTGCGTCCCAGGGGTTAATTGCAAGCCGGGGGAGCGTGCCTTCCCTGTTCACAGCCGGCGCCTCCCTCGCTGCACCCAGCCTCTCCACAGCGGTCTGTGCCTTTGTGTGTGCAGCGGTCCTCCCCCGGGCCCGACTCCTCTCTGCTCCTCGGCGGCCATCTTCAAAGAACTGGCAAGCACTGCTGGAAACCGATACCTGTGGCTTTGTGGTCCGGGTCCCCCTGCATACCTCTCCTCCGCAAAAAAGGTCAGTGTATGTAGCGCTGTTTTCCTACCAGACTTGTGTCTGTGTAGTTGAGCCAGCGCTGTTAGTGCAGGGATTCTTCTTCATTGTATGTGACTACTTGATAGCGCTGCTGTCTGTACTTTCACTTTCTCTGTCAGCCATTTTACTATCCTTGACTTCCTCTGCTAAAGCCCTTGCGGTACTGTGTTGCAGGGTGCTTATTGCCTCACTGTACAAGTATTTACCTGTGAGGTGTGTCACATACAGCTCCTTTACACTCATCGTGTCTGAGAGTGAACGTGACTTCCCTCTCCAGCTTAAGTGTACTACATGTAACGTACCATTAGCGGAGGGTGACGGTAACTCTGTTGGGTTATGCAGGGCGTGCTATTTACTTCACGCCCGATTTCGGTCACTGCGCCGTTGCAAGAGCCGCCCTGGGCTTGTTTTGCTAAGGCGCTTACAACTCTTGTGGGTCAGCTAGCGACGCCCCCTGCATTTCCCCAAATGGGGTTTTCACAGCGGTCTATGGTGTCGTCTCCTATGCAGGGGTTCCCCAGACAGTTACTGGTACCCCAGAGTCTCCCGCTGTCAACCCCCAGGTCTCACAAGAGCCTGCATGGGTTAATTCCTTGTCCACTGCGGTGCAACACCTATCGGACGTTTTACAGGGGGAGTCATCTTTGCGGCCGCATAAGCGTCCATTACCGTCTCAGCCTGCTCAATATGATGAGGATGATGTGTCGTTTGGCTTTTGCATACCCATTTGCGGATAATTATTTCTCTAAGTGGGAATCTCCTCCGCAGGTGGATTCTCATGTGACACGCCTAGTATGAAGTGCTACATTGCCCATGTCCTCCTTAAAGGATGCTATGGATCGCAAGGTCGAAATATGCCTCAAGTCCACTTATTCCCTTGCTGGAGGGGCGTCCAGACCGGCTATGGCTGTGTGTTGGGTGGCCAGAGCCATGGAGCGCTGGGCTGACAGTTTGGAGGCGTCTCTGGACTCTGACTCGTCTGCAGAGCAGGCAGAGTTAGTTGGTAATCTCAGCAATTCGGCTACTTACATTAATGAGGCAGCCTTGGATATCGGTCTCCTCACCTCCAGAATCTCATCTGCAGCTGTGGCGCTCGTCGCACCCTATGGTTGCGTTCTTGGAAGGCGGTTGCCGATTCCAAGAAGGGCTTGGAATGTTTGCCGTTTAATGGACAGGTCCTGTTTGGCCCTGATCTGGACAATATTGTGACTACTTTGGGCGCAGCCAAGTCTGCATGTCTCCCATCGGCTCCAGCCCAGTCAAGGTCGGGTACTTCGTCCTTTCGGCCCTACAGGCCCCAGAGTAGGTCCAAAGCACAGTCTTTTCCAAGACAGGCCGGGTCCAAAAAGTCTACCAAACCCAAGAAACAAGCTTGGAGTACATGGCGCCAGGCCACCAAGTCGGACGACAAGCCGTCGGCTTGACGGCCCGGGCCTCCCTTTGGGGGATTCCAAAGTGCGAGGCCGCCTGCTTCGGATCGTCCAGGGTTGGTACCTGACTACCAAGGACACTTGGGTACACGAGATGGTCTCTCGGGGCTATGCCCTATCCTTCCGGTGCAGACCCCCCAGCAGGTTTTTCACAACTGGCCTTCCATCAGATCAGAAGAAGACACTGGAATTGCAGAAAGTATTGCACTCTATGCTCCAGGCTGGAGTTATAGTGCCTGTTCCGTTATCCCAGAGGGGCATGGGTTTCTATACCAATCTCTTTCTGGTGCAGAAACCCAATGGGTCTTACCGTTCTATTTTCAACCTCAAATCCCTCAACAAGTCCTTGAGGGTGCCTCGGTTCAGGATGGAGACCCTGCGTTCCATCATATTGGCGATGGAGCCTGGGGATTTCATGGTGTCGTTGGACATCCAGGACTTACCTGCATGTCCTCATTGTCTTAACGCATCAACAATTCCTCCGGTTTGCAATACGCGACAAACATTATCAATTCCAGGCTCTGCCTTTTGGTCTAGCAACAGCGCCTCGGGTTTTCACCAAGGTCATGGCAGTCATGGCGGTTTCAGCGTAGAATTGTTACACATCCTGATGTCCGCACCTATATGCAGGGTGTTCTCCGTATACAGCCTCCCTTTGTTCCACCTGTGGCTCCTTGGGATCTGGCTGTTGTCCTGAGGGCTCTCCAAGGACCGCCTTTTGAACCACTGGGCTCAGTGGATTTGAAATGGCTTACGGCTAAGACTGTATTCCTTCTGGCCATTGCTTCAGCCAGAAGAGTCTCAGAATTAGGGGCTCTTTCATGTCGACCTCATTTTTCATAGGCACATAGCGGTGCTTCGTACTCGCCCTGGTTTCCTCCCAAAGGTGGTATCTAGTTTCCATATCAAAGAGGAAATTATTGTACCAGCCTTTAATTCACTGGACCTTTCGGTTGGTGAGGTCACCTTGGATGTGGTGCGGGCTGACCGAACCGCTTGTTTTCCGAACCGCTTCTTTTCGGAAATCGGACTCGTTGTTTGTCCTTTATGGCTTCCGAAAGAAGGGTTGGCCTGCCACTAAACAAACGTTTGCAGGATGGATTCGCCTGTCTATTTCTGAAGCTTATGCTCATGAAGGTCTTCCCGTTCCATCTTCGGTCAGGGCTCATTCCACTCAGTCTGTGGGTCCTTCGTGGGCAGCTCAACGTGGCGCCTCAGCGGTTCAGCTTTGCAAGGCAGCCACGTGGTCATTTGTCCATACGTTCATATGGTATTACTGTTGATACCTACGCCTCTCAGGATGCTTCCTTCGGGCGGTGGATTCTCCTTACAGCACAGGAGCGTCCCCACCCTTAAAGGATACTGCTTTGGGACATCCCCAAGGTATACTGTGGATACCCTATGGAACCTTCAGTAGAAAATAAGAGATATGGTAAGCACTTACCTTTGTTATCTCTATTTCTATGAGGTCCATAGGGTTCCACAGGACTTTCGCCCTGTCGCACCTGTACTGCAGATGGGCTTTTATCTGGTCACCGGTTTTTCCGTCTCCTTCTGGTGAGAATGTTTTTCTTGTGTGTTCCAGATCTTTCTTCTCTCTCTTTCCTCTCCTCCTCTGACCTGGGGCTTGTTACGTAACTGATTTGCCTTGGCTCAGGGGCGGGGTAAAGGAGGGGGACCCCAGTGCATCCTGGGAGGCTGGAAAACGTTAACTCTGTGGTGCCTGTGACTGATGTCATCACCTATACCCCAAGGTATCCTGTGGAACCCTATGGACCTCGTAGAAATAGAGATAACAAAGGTAAGTTCTTACCATATCTCTTATATATAAAAATGGCCCTCGGCAGAAAAAAGGTTCCCCACCCCTGCTCTAGACCCTCACACTCCCTGCTGCTTACTGCTGATCCGGGGGACACAGTAACTACAATCTTGCCACGGAACATCTTCGGTCCGGAGCCACAGCCTTGACAGTTGTTGCGCTATCGCTACCTGTGACTGGCCAGTTAATCAGGATTTCCTGCACTTTGCCAACCGAGTTTTGTTTTAACACACCGCTACACTGTGGATCCAATACTGTGTTGATACGGCGCACTATTGGACATTTACTAAAGGGATCCTGCCTCAATTGAGCTGCCGGTAAATATAATTGTGGTTCTTTTCAGCCACATCGAACTCACATGGTTTATTATAAGAATTGTATACCAATACAGTCTAGTGGTTACTTTTAATAACATTTTTTATTGCACAATCGCTTCAGATTATCATTTTAATTAATTCAATACTGTTACCAGCGCTGTGATGTTAATTTTTTGTATGATTACTGAATTTGTAAGACTCCTCGAATAGGGGGCTCACCTCCCCCTACACAGCTGCGGGGCATTGTTGATTAGTGCCTCAGGTTTATTTTTATTTTATATTATTTACTATAATGTACCCGATTGAAAGTGTCTTATGGCTGTTTTCTTGCAGTCTAAAGTAGTATTTATTTTACTGAAACTCAAAGTTCTACATTGTAAAACCCCCCAAACCCAGATCCCTCAGGTACCCTCTGCCAGTGGCAAGCACCTGGAAAGAGCGTATTGTCTATTAGGTGGCAATATGGAAGTGCAGACAGACAATAGTGCAGTCATTACTAAGGTTTTTATCTTGGTGAGTAAAAATCTCTGTATATAAGCTCTGGAAAGTAACATACACATCTGCATTGCTCTGTTTTTATATTAGACTTAATGAACATTATAGTTTCTATTTAATAAACATAAAGAAAGAGGTCTGGTAAAGCACAGCATAATGCGAGGTGTTCTTCTTTTTCAGAGGGGCTAGCAGTTGGCGTAGGATTTGGTGCTATTGGGAAAACTGCATCTGCGACATTCGACAGTGCCAGGTGAGGCTGGGTTTTGGATGGGGAAGGTCTCTCTGCATACATGTTGTTAACAAATGTCATTCACTCCGACACTGAAGCGGTTTTGGTAGTCATATAGGTAATTAACAATCAACTAAAAGGTGAGTTGCACAATTATTTAAATACCACAAACTTAGGTTACATAAAATAAAAAAATATTCATAAATAAACATTTAATAGATGAAGGTTATTTGAGAGAAGGTGGTGATTATGTGGTAGGATTTTCTCTGCACATCAGGATTTCTGAGTTTAAATTTGTTGACTTGAATTTAAAACAGCTGGCTCACGTTCTGCTTGCATTTCAGATGTAATACAATAGCAATCATCTAATGTTATGTCAATGTATGAAAATAATAACATATATAATTTATGGCTTTTAATATTTGGTTTTGCTATTGTTTTAATTGTATTAACTCAGAGCTGTAATATACTGTAGACTAAATTTTTATTTTAGTAAATGTTTGAATATACATGACTTTCAGAGACTGTGAAAAGAAAATACACTAAATACATAACAGTTGTCTAAAATAGGGGCCTATTCATCATCGATAAATGGCGTGGTAACCATGCGGAAACGCTAGCTTCCACTTATTTTAGTTACCAGGCCATTCATCATCAGGGGTCCAAAATGGACCAGAAATTATAATAATCCAGGCTGATAGGGGAGCACTCCGCCTCTTGAAATGGGTGCCTGGTACAGGGAAATGCGTAGAGGACACGGGATCTGTGCCAGAGCTTCCTTGTGAAACCCAATTGCAATTACCGGCACCCCACGTGATACCGCTCAGCCTTGCAGGGGTTTTCTACCTGCAAGGTATGTGTCAGTGAGGTCCGTGGAGAGGAGAGCAATGTTGCTGCATCGGGAGGAATACTCACATCACTGGATGACTCTCTGTTGACCTGCTATTTAAGCAAAACCCTAGCTCACAGTACTGTGGAGAGCCCGGCGGTCAAAATAGCAACGCCGGCAGGCCGAACAGCGTAGATCCCGACGGAGGTGAGTAAACTACCTAACCCTGCCCTCTTCCCCCCCCACCCTCCTTTAGGGGTGCCTAATCCTAACCCCCCCTCCTTAGTGCTTAACCCTAACCCACCCCCTGGGGTGCCGAAACCTAATCCCCCTCCCCGCACCCTAAATCTAACCCTCCAGGGGGGGTGCCTAACCCTAACTGCCCCTTCTCCTAGCCTAACCCTCCCTGGGTGGTGCCTAACCCTAAATCCCCCTGGAGTGCCCTAAACCTAACCCTCCCCCCGCGGCTATGAAGACGTGTGGACCATACTTACCTCGTTCAGTCCCGCATCGTTCTAAATTCTGGCATCGGGATTATGATAGGCGAAATACCGACGCCTATCAATAATCCCTAGCCGCCATTCTGCCGTCGGGATTGTGACCGGAGGCCGCAACATGACTGCATCCCCACTCCTATTACTAACATTTCATTATTGGAGTATTGTGGAGAGCTGGGAACCCCGGCATTTGGCTGTGAATAATCTAAAGCCACAACACTCTCTGCTACCTTACAGTAACATATACTGTAACAAAGGTTGATACATATAAGTCTCAGCAATTGCAAAGAGACTTTGCTGGATAGTGAGATCCTATTTCCATTTATACTTGTATTGAAGGGTTTAATCACTTTGATGCCTGCCATTGGTTACAGATACAGTATGTGTTCATTTTATTAGATGCATGTGCTCTGTTTTATAGCAATTTGTATGTACTTATAACCCCACTCCCGGGAGTTTTATAAAAGTTGGATATCTATTAACACATTTTCTGTATTCATAAAACATTGAAACATGATCCACTGCTGTGAGTGATTAGCGCCACCTACTTTTTGTTTTTTTATGTGTCCCAAATGGACCACCAGATATTCAGCAAACTCCTTTGCTTGCGAGAACAAGCGCCATCTTCAGATGGTGCTTGTTCTCGTATCCCCTCTCCTTCCTATGGGAAGGAGTTCCGGGGATGCGAAGAGGGTTCCGAGTGGATCCATTCGCTGCCTTCTCGCTACCTCCCCAGCAGCTTTGTGCTGATGGGAAGGAGGTAAGTAAAGCAGCTACTTCTGTAGCTGCGATGCTAACAGAGGGGACAGCTGCTTTTTGGAGCAGCTGTCCCCGCACCGGAGCAATGATGATTTGCTACGGTGCAAAGTTTCCCCCACTGCGAGTTGGATACTTAAGTATCCCTAGCAGAGAGATCAATACTTAATCATCGGGGGCCATACTGCCTCCGATGATGAATAGTGAGCAAAAACGTAACCGTTCAACAAAGAGTGTACTGCTATACTGTTCCTCACTCCTGCAATGGACATTTGTAGGGAAAAAATATTTGCTATATAATATATGATGAGAGGGTACTCCCATCTTTGAGAGCAAAATATATTGCAATATATTTTAGAAATATTGAGACTTCACAAAAGTTTTTTTTTAATGCAGGAGTTATTTAATTTTCTCTGTGTTCTTTTTCTCAGGACCATGATAATAAAATAAGTTACTGTACATAGGGAAAGGGAATTACTGATATAGAGCACTTATGCTGGGTACACACTGGAGCAATGTTGGGTCTATATGCCCTTTCGTAACAACATATTGCCTACATCGCTCAGTGTGTACGTATGTTTGCCCGCTCCCGTGGTCACTACCAATGGTTGCCAAGTTTGATGTTCTGCTCATCAAACCTAGCGATAACGCTAGCGGCCAGTGCATTGTTAATGAATAACGTTACAGTGATTGTTGCGTCGTTCATTAAAGTCATCCAGTGTGGACACACAATCACTGTTGACGGGCATTCGTTCCGTCGCTACAGTGTGTACCTAGCTTTACAGTGGATAGGCAAACAAGACCTGCAAGACAGCAAGGAAAAGTGACAGATAGGTGATGACAGTTTACAGGTGGTCCACACCTAGCAGATATATCTGCAGATCGAGTGATCTGCAGATATATATGTAGATGATGGTCGTTCATATACACTGAACGACCATCATCTTCCAGGCAGCCGCGAGTCCCGGTGGCCGGGGGGCGGCTCTACATCTGCCATCAACTGTGCAGCACATCCAATGCGATATGTTTGTGAACGATGTCGTTCACAGACATATCGCTGGTACACACTGGCCGACGGGCACCAGATATATTGGCTGATAAATTGATCGGCCAATATATCTGTCAGTGTGTACCCAGCTTTACTGCATTGTAATTAGGGAGTGAGATACAAGGAAGGTAGTTGAGTGTAGGACATACTTGCCGACAATTCTTGCGTGGGATCCGGGAGGGAGTTGGCAGGTCCGTCCAGAAGGGAGGGTGGAGGCTGTTCAAGTAGTCGGAGCGGGGGCGTGCTGACGCGATTGCATCATAATGGCCCCTCCCGCGCCTTATAATGCCAATATTACTGCCATTATAAGGCAGGGCGAGGGGCTTCAATGATGTGATTCAGCGCAAGTCGCGTCATCGCACCCCTGGACTGCCCACTTTTGAGGCTGGCGCAGGGATTTGCAGGGTGCCGGCAGCCATTCTGGGGGACTTGCCTAGTCTTGCGGGGTGTCGGGAGCGGTACCCGATTTTCGGGAGGCTCCCGACAGTCCCGGGAGAGTAGGCAAGTATGGTGTAGGATAAGCAGTCACAAGAACAATCACACTGTAGGAACACAACTTCATGATTGACGAGGTGTCGCTGTTGAGTACTAAAGAACACTGCAAAAGCTATAAGGGTGTCATATACATGCGTTGCGTGAAAACCCTACATGTATATATTGTAAGTGAGTATTGCATGAGCTATTTATTGAGCTATTATATAATTTTTTTTAAATGTTGCATGTACCATAGTTATTTCAGCTGCACACAGAATTCAGAGCTCTGAAACCAGCTTTTGGTGTTGTGCCTTTCTGTGATTTAAATACTCTTTATAGTAGCTTTTAATCACGGTTTATTCCTTAGCACTACAAAACATTGCTCAAAGCCTCTTTCTGACAAAGTTGCATTGAAAATGCTTGTGTCATGACCTCCTAAGTATCAGGATTACAGGGCTTAATACATATAATTTGATCAGTTCATGAAATTGTTCCAGCATGTTTTAGTGATGTTTCATAGGAACGGGATTGAAATGCCCTCCTTTAGGGTGCCTAACCCTAAACTCTCGGGGTGGTGCCTAACCCGAGCCCCCCCCCTTACCGCTCCCTAAACCTAACCCTCCTGGAGGGGTGCCTAATCCTAACCTCTCCCTGGGGGTGCCTAACCCTCCCCCCTAGGGGTGCCTAACCCTCCACCCTAGGGGTGCCTAACCCTCCCCCTAGGGTGCCTAACCTTAACCTCCCCTCCTAACGCTAACTGCCCTAAACCTACCCCCACGCACGGCTAACAGGAACGGCGCCCCGAACTTACCTCGTTCGGGCACGCGTCGTCCTGGATTCCGGCATCGGGATTATAATAGGCGTCGGTATTTCGAAACCTATCATAAATTCTTTGCCGACATTCTGCAGTCGGGATAGTGACCGGCCGGTCACATAACTACATTAAGATTGATACTGATGTTTTCATTTTACATCATCTGATCCCCCGCCATGACAAAGATGGAAAAACTCTCACTTGTATTTACCATGTCGGAACCAGAACCCCCCTCCTCCCTCACTCCAAAAAAAAAAAAATGAATCTTACATTGAAGCTTCCTTGTTTTTCTTTATTTAGCAAATAGAGGGCCTGATTGAG
This sequence comes from Taudactylus pleione, assembly GCA_031769625.1. Lineage (NCBI taxonomy): Eukaryota > Metazoa > Chordata > Amphibia > Anura > Myobatrachidae > Taudactylus > Taudactylus pleione. The sequence goes on along the minus strand of JAUIMM010000015.1, from coordinate 8,950,279 downwards.
TATGGATCGCAATAGCTGCTGCATAATCACACACAATGAAACTGCAAAAATATGCTAATGCCTTCCACCTTTCAGCCAGCATAGAGACGCCCAGTACTCCAAGCTGCGTATACATTCACAGTGGCTAATTTATGCACACCCATGCAACGACGTTCAAATGGACAGACACGCCTACATTTCTCCAACCACTCCCCCGTCACCACCCCCAAACGCTCACGGCCTGTCACTCACTCAGCGATGGATTCCTATCTGTCTACATAATTGCAGTGCGGTGTATGCGCAGTACTGAACAATCGGCCGATTTACGTACAGAGTTGCAATTGTGTACGCTGCTGAATCAGGCCCAGAGACCTTAATGAAACATATTGTTTTATATTAAATAATATTTATCTGCAGTGGCTGTCACACAATTCTCAGAAGACTACTGTTTGTGATATTGTAGATTGTGTGTGCATTGCCAAACAGTATGGATTGCAGAAATTTCCACAAAGGCGTCATTTTATATACTTTAGCAAAATTATACGTGTATCTGTGCATAAGCTGGCTACACACTATAGGATATACCGTACGATATATCGCTCCGACGGGGGATCGGAATTATATACAATATCGTTCAGATCATGTAATGTGCGTGCACTGCGGTCATTCATCACATCGTCCCATCTGCATTGCTGCAATGAAAGACGCCATGCAGCATGTAACAATATATTACACCGTTATAATACGGTGCATGTGCTATATCGTTACATCGCATTGTTTTGTTGCTGGGTACACACATCTTATAGTGTGTACCCAGCTTTACACTTGGATTTCATTGATGTGATGTCCCGTTGGAAGGGAAATGTGTACTCAACGTTGGATGTAACAGTGATTTATTAAACATAAACAAATAATAAGCAGAGAATTCCAAATATCCCCATCAGTTTCCCCAAATCTGTGCAGGTGCCCCCAGATATGCTTGTGCTATTATACCACAGGCCCTTCAATTGCTTCACAACTCCTGATGTTCTCTCAGTTATCACTACTAAGGAAAAGTAGCACACATATTAGGAATCATATCCAAGGCTTCTTTGCCTGTGATTATAAATACACGAATCCTAGTACACCCTAACTCCTCCTCATGGACACCAGTATCCCACCCAAACAAAATGTAAAAAAAATCTGTTAAGTCCCACTTGCCAAATTTATGGTGCAACACCTCAATCCTCAGTCCAATCTTGTGCGTCCTCCATGCCAAGAAAGAGTAGCAGGGACCTGCTGTACCTGTAATGCGGTTTCTTTAAATCTGCTCTTAGATCAGCAGTAGTGGGGAGTCACACCTGTTCTCTCCTTCATTATAAGTCTATATTAGTCACATTATTTATTATTTAATTCCAGTTATCTATATAGCGCACACATATTCCGCAGCACTTTATAGAGAATATTGGTCCATTCACATCAGTCCCTGGCCCAGTGGAGCTTACAATCTAAGTGCCTGATTCACTACCGATCGATACATATATATATATATATATATATATATATATATATATATATATTCGTATGCTAATTCATTGCGATCGCTATGCCGCTATACTACTTTCCTTACACACATCCGTAATGTTTAGCAAGATTGCACATCAGTACAATCGAGTACCATCGCAGCCTCACGCATAAGCCCTGACCTTACTCAGAAATTGCTAACTTCATCGCACGCTATGAGGCCTTTATGCTATTTTATCTATAGTGCATCGCAGTGGATAATTTATACACTCCCCTGCAACAGCGTTCAAACGCACTGGCACGCCTGCGTTTCACCGACCACCCCCCATCACCACCCACAAACGGCACTTCCCTTCAATCACTCTGCAATGGGTCTGCGTAGTCATTGCGATCACAGTGACCGGCTCGCGCACTGTGATGCATTTGCAGAACGCAACAATCTCCGATTGCGTGCGTAATCGCAGTTGCGAACGGTAATGAATCAGGCCCTAAATTCCTTACCACATGCACACACACTTACACACTAAAGTTAATATTGTTGGGACCCAATTAACCTACCAGTATATTTTTGGAGTGTGGAAGGAAACCGTAGTACCTGGAGGAAACCCACAAAAGCACAAACGTCGCACAGTTAGGACCATAGTGGGAATCGAACCCACGACCTCAGTACTGTGAGGCAGTAATGCTAACCATTACACCATCTGTGTTGCCCATGGCCTCTTATTTTTATATTAAAGGTGAGGGGGCCAATTGAGCGTGGGATCACTGGAGGAAAGATTGGTGCGCATGCACCCATCGCTGTGGTAATAGCGCCTGTGCGACCAGACTGCAAGCACAATGTTATTTAGACCTCTCTATTCTCTATTTTTCACTTGCAACAAACAGTGGAAGCTGATGCTGCCACCTTATTCATTTCTCTGAATCCTCCAGTAGATGTTTGTGTGCCTGCACAATGACTAAACATTCCTTCTCTATGGCAGCTTAGGCCACATCAAGGAGGACAGTTTGCAATTTATTATTGGCGGGTCAAAATCTGCCCTGCTAAGGAGGTGTTTTTTTGCACTAGTAAATAACCGTAAGTTGAAGCAGCCTTATTGTGGGCTAAACAATGTTTATGAGAATGCATTTCTTCCCTAAGTGGATGTCGTTGGTCCCCAGGAAGGACATACAGTATGCTGCAGTGTCATAAATATTGGTTTAGCCGATGACGTAGTGATGTAAATTATAGGCTGCACTGATGAATAGGAGGACCAATCACAAGTTGCATTTGAGAGATTGTGGCTTGTGATTGGTCCTCCTGATCACCCCCCCATTCTGCTACCAAAAGTTGGTGAATTAATTTTATTTGCAAGTTAATTACATTACAGAATTGTTGGAGGCCGTGACTAAAAAACTACTGCCACTTAATAAAAGCTAACGACCCACCCTGACTTCGCATGGAAGCAATTTAATCTCGCCACAGCCCCTGAATCTCATAACAACCTACACGTGTCATCACAGCCCCCTGCATTTCACCACAGCCTCCTGCACCTCACAACAACCTCCTGCTGCTTACTCATGCCCCCTGCATCTCACAACAGCCTCCTCATTACAGCCACCTGTTCACCATAACATCCTATATTTCACCACAGCCCCTTGCATCTCACCACAGGCCCCCGCTTCTTACCACAACCCACCTGCATCACACCAGTGTCACTACAACACTCCCTGCTGCTGCACTTCAACTGGCTGGGGCCCGGCCACTGCGATGTGCTGGGGAGGGTAGGAGGATCACTGATGAGAGATTTGTATTGTAGCTACCATAAGCATTATCAGCAGCATGTCATAGGGGCTGGGGCACCTGAGCATATTTCTGCAGAGGGCGTGTGGCTGAGCGGAAACGTCACGCTGGAGAGGGAGCACTTCACGGTGGAGGAGAGGTGACCAGAGTCGACCTACATGCTCAACGGAGGGATGGACATCGGAATCCGATGGTGACTAACCATCAATGTTTTTTGTTCCGATGGTAATGTTTTTACCATGTGATGGTGGCGGTCCGATGTTTGCCACCATCAAATGGAAATCATTTGATGGTGTTCCGATGGTTGCTATTTTTTTTTTTTCATTCATGATAGCTATGCCTTCTTCCTGGCTACTGTGTCTGCATCAGGGCATCTTCATTGGTTCGTTGGAGGCTGTCTCACTCTCTGTCGGCCTCAGATGTGACCCTGCTCAGTCCCTGACTCCCTCCCCTCTCTAGGCTGTTGCTAAGCAACAGGGCACATTGCTATCTCTGGCTCTCACTGTCTCATAGAGCCAATCAGAGTGCAGACCTTGCCGCAACAGCAGTCACTCACACAGCACAAGTTTTTTTCTGTGACTTGCTTCATTCCAAGCCTCAGTTTCAGATGTTGTCTTGTTGTTCCAGCACCATGGGTAGCTTCTCTACAGCAGTTTGGTGCAATATTTGTTTGTGACTGCTTCGCTAAAATCATCACTGCTTAGCTCTCTTTTGTCACACATGAATGGTTCATGCACCTAAACCTTTCTCCAATAATACTGTATACAAAAGCGAAAACCCATCAAAATTCATCCAGTGGTTCAAGAGATTAGCCTGAACAAACACACAGACCCGGAACTTTATTTTATATACATTTTAGAGATGTTTTATGTAGCTGGTAGTGCAGCTATAATTATTTCATTAACATTATTTTCTGATCCCAAATGGTACTTTCATCATGGATATATACAAGCTTCTCCACCCTCACATGGGAAAAAGGCCTTTAATTCATTCCTCTAAATAATTTTTTACAAAAAACGTCGGCATTAAGGAGAATTTGTCATGAAAATTGTGCTTAATCCTATGGATATTTAAACACCGCTTAAAGCAATTAAATGTACAGTAGATGTCAGTTTCACACTGTTAGTAATTAGCATACGTTTCTACATTTCTTTCTTTTAAAATTCTTCATGTATATAGTTGCCAAATCTCCTCTGTTCTTCTCGTTAATTCTCTTTGGAGTGTCACTCAGTGGCTGTGATATGGGCTAATACTGTTGAGAATGTCTCTCTCTGTTTATATTTCTGTCCTATGAAGAATCTATTATAGTATGACCTAGTGGCTAGACTCAACAAGTTATATAATCATACTTGGAGCACATGGTTGCAAACAGTTTAAATAATTTCCTGGGACACTTTTTGTTGCTCAGTAGGTGCATGTTAGCTGGCCACACACTATAACACTGTCTAGGCAGACCCTTGTTAACTACAATCCCTATAACAATATGTATTTATCTAATAAATACATGGCAAATAGTCTTCAGTAAGATAAAATGTGGGGGGGTTAGGGTTAGTTGCGGGAATTGGCTGGAGCAGCTGAGAAGAGGTCGGGGTGAGACAATACAGGGGGCAGAACAGCAGACAGAGAAGAGGTGGTCCTGAGGGGGAGGTTCAGACTGAGGTGTCCTGGTCCCTTTACTAGTAAAATATATTATATTTAGTAAATCCTGCAAAGCCTAATTGCCGTTTGGCCAGCATGGTGTTTACTTCCCTACCAGAAAAAAAAACCATGCTGGAAGGTTAATTGGTTGCTGGCAAAAAAAGGTACCCAATTCTGTGTTTGTATTTACACTGAAGTGCCAAAAGTAATGGGATTGATGCCTAGTATTGTGTAGGACACCCTGTAGCCCGGTAAAATGCAGCAATTTAACGTGGCATTGATTCCACAAGTGGACAGAAGACCTCTGAACAGCTATTGACCCATGCCATCTGGATAGCTTCCCACAGCTCCGATATTTGTAGTTGCAGGATGGACCTCTCCACCACATCCCATAAATGCTCGATTGGGTTCATGTCGGGCAAATGTGGTGGCCATATAATTTGTGGAAACTCACCAGAATGCTCCTCGAACCAATTCTGGACAACTTGCGACCGATGACACGGTGCACTATCCTGCTGGAATATTCTATCGTTGTGGGGGTACATGAAATCTATGAAGGGCTGCAAATGGTCAACAAGCAATGCAACGTACCGTTTACCAGTCAATAATGTGTTTGATTTTCACAAGCGGGGCTAGCTGGTTTCTGAACAGATTATCCCGGTGGCCCTGCTTGTTACCTGCCACACTTTGTGGTGGATTTTCAGCCCCTGCTGGGGTGACTGCTCATTATGACAGGTCAGTGTGACCTTCGTGGGAGACTCAACATGATGTTTCTGCGATACAACTTTGTACAGCTGCCACATGGTTATCTGCCCACACTCTTTTATTTGTTTCTATGCAGTTGTCACCTTCGCGACTTTGGGCAAAACGGAGGTTCACAGTGCAGTCCAGGAGCGTCCCCTCCATCGGGGGACAGCTTTAGGACGTTCCAGAGTGATCTCTGTGCCCCCTAGTAGAGGAAGAATAAATCCTTGTTAAATCCTTCTCTTCGACTATAGCAGGCACAGGGCACACACCCCGATGCACCTGGCTTGTGGGGTTTATTTCCTCTGATGCCGGTTCTTGGTGCACCTTTCTCTGACATATGTTCTGAGTGTGCCTGTCTTCCTTCTCCCTCTTCTTCTCCTCACTCCTGCCATTGACTTGTTAACTTAAACTGGCTGGCCTGTGGCTGAGGGCGGGCTATAGTGCAGAGGGAGCCTGGGGGCTGCTGGGAAGAAAATCAGTAACTATTTGGTGCCCAGTCTCTTTCTGCAGACTATACCCAGAGTGATCCCTGTGCCCCCTATGGAGTTGAGGATTTAACAAGGTAAATCCTCATTTTTTTTTTCTGCATACAGTAGTACTTACTACAAGTCTCAGCATGGTAGCACCTCTTCTTATGTTTAAACAATAGGGTGTGCAGTCCAGCCTTGTGCTGGCACTCATAGATGCAGCTTATCTGCAGAATATACCGATGTGCACACAACCAGTGCTGCCCTTTTTTTTTTTTTTTTTTTTTGCTTTTCTTCCATTTTCTACTTGATAGTGTTACCTAAGCTTAGCTTTCCTCTGCTTGCTGGAAGTCAATAGAAGATATCCAGCCAGCACTAGTAATATCAGTCCTGCATGTGCTTATGACCGTGTTTACCATTGATTGATATTGTTGCTCTAGCTTTTAAAAAAACAAAAACTATGAGAGCTGGCAAATCTAGTGTTGCCAAAAATGATAAACTGCAGCTACGCACCTGCAGGTATACTTGTAAATGCAGGCAGATTGCCAGCATGCAGCCGATACTGTGGTTTTCTGTAGCTCTGTCACTTCCACATGCTACTTTGTCAGTGTAGAACTGCAGTAGGTGATATGTTACCTCGGTGCGTAGGTTGCTGGCTGATTGTGTACACAGTGTACTGTGCAGAACAGGTGGGATGTTACAGAACAGCTGGACTCAGATTCAGTTACAAATCTCAGGCTGAATATTGTGATATCACTACAACAAAGACATGTATGCAGATTAATTCCTGTGCCACGGAAACATTTATTTATAGCATCTTTTAAGTAATTCTTCTAGTTTTCAGTTACTTCCTGAGGAAAAATAGTTACAGGCATTTTAGTGGAGACTTTTTTTTTCAGGTAGTACATAATTCAGGTGCAAGGGAAGAAGCCAATCCAGCCGCTTAGAAGCTAGGAGTTTTACCTTTTGGAATAGAAAGCAATAGAGCGTAATGCTACATACACACTGTACAACCTGCACAACCAAAGATATCGCTGATAGATTTCCCTCCAACTTTCTGACGTTCTGACAAACGATTTTGGGTGTACACACAAACTTCACTTTCAGTGAAGTTATGTCTTTACAGGCAAATCTTGACAAAATCGTCCAAGTTGGCCTGCATGTATGGTCGACCATAGACATCTTTATTGTTCATGTGGGAACGCGCATCGTTGGTCGCTGGTCGATCGTTCACTGCATAAAAATTAATGAGTTATCGTTCTGGAAAATCGGCCCGGATTTGGCAGCATAAGATATCAGTCTGGTAATCAGGCTTGGCACATCAATGTAACAAACAATATTCAGGTGAATTTCAGGTTTCATCACCATGTGTTTGTAGCACATAACTGAGGTTTGTTTAATGTGTAACATGCTTTTTTTGCCCATTAGGAGTTTCACTCCAAATGCGGATACCACTCTAGTAGATCCATATTTATGAAGCATTAGCTTGGAATTACCTTCCCATTCACTTTTTAACATTGGAGAAATCTTCGTATAATTCAGTTTTACGGATTTGATGAATGCAGCTAAACTGGCATTGCAAGAAAGGATTAATTGAAAAGTGCACAAGCGTTTCATAGTGAAAGCTGGGCGGACATGCACACTAGACAATAGGGCATGCTGCGTTCACTACTGTTGCCACTTTCTAAATAGGGTACAACAAACCATCATGCTAAATAGGGTTCATTGTTGGGTGAACAAAACTCAGTCGAACATACTTGCATAATAATCACCCACTTCTCAAAATATCTGATTGTCAGGATTCCACACACCCATGTGCCTCTGTAATGCTTATATTCTCCAGATGTGGTTTAGAATGTAAGCTCTCATGAGCAGGGACCTCTTCCCTCATGTGCTTCTCTTTACATTTTCTTCTACTCTTTACTCCCCATAAGGGCACCTAACACGTGACTGCCAACTCCCGGCTGCTTATTGTGAGTGCTTTAATCGCTATTGCAGCAATGTATATAAGTCGTGTCCTTGTCCTGCACTGTAATGTACTGTAAGTTACTTGTTTCTTGTTCACTTACTAGTTTTATGTACTATGTAAGGCGCTGCGGAACACTTGTGGTGCCATATAAATAAAGGATAATAATAATAATGTGGTTGCCTAATGCAGGAGGATGTTCAATTCAGTGCTTGAGACAATTCCTCAACATTCAATGGTCTAACAAACCACTATACAGTATATTTGAAGGTAGGCACCATGGGGGATTAGCGTATTGGGATCTCAAGCTCATTTGTGCCAACCATCAGACCCCTGGCATTAAGGTGCAGAGTAGCTCAGTCTGCTACACTCTGATGGATGAAAGCTGACAAGGGGTCAGGAAAGGTGGGTGGATTAGACGCTAAACTAGTAACTCTGTAGTTTGAGATATGGTATATATTTACTAGCTGCAACATCTAGGATCAATGTCCTGAATAATTCTGGTCTGAGATTTTTTGGGAATTCAAGAGCTAAAAAACAAAACAAAAAAAATGCAGTTTACTCCAGTATTAATGCTACACTGCCAAAAAATCAGAGCCGTATCTAGACATTTTGGTGCACTGTGCCAGATAGAGCTTTGGTGCCCCCACCCCCCATCGTAAAGATGGACAGTTTGTGACGCGCGGGCCAAAACAAGGGCATGGTCTCATACTGAGAGGGTGTGGCCACACTATAGTACCCCCAATTCACATTAAGCCACACAGGAGTGTCCCTTATTTACATTACGCTACATACTTGTAGTAGTGTGCCTAATACACACTCCGCTAAATTGTAGTAGTGCTGCCCCTTACACAGTACGCCACAGCTGTGATGCCCCTTAAACATTCTCACAGGTCAAATTACACCCCCTCCCCTTCCACATTGTCACACAGTACAACTCCCCCCCCCCAAAATGTAAAAGCCCACCACTAAAGATTTTTTTTTTTATTTGGCCACCAGTCTGTGATTGGTTCACAACCGGTGCCGGGGGCGTGTACTGCACCGCATCTCTCCTAGCTTTGGCTGTGTATAATGTGTTTATCTATTGTGGGGAAGAGCTTATGTACGTGCTACAAACAAACGCTGTCTTTTCCACCTAGTAGACATAGGAAAAAAATTATACACAGCCATTTGTTTCAAAGGAGTAACAAGATGTTCTGGTTATTGATGTCCTGAGTGGTATGGCATAGAAACCATGGGTCTGTCGGTGGCTGGGGAGGATGAGAAATAGGATGAATAGTGTTACAGTACCTGCTATAATGTATGAGAAGAGGTACAAAATAACATATAATATTGGACAATTGATGTGTAACTGACAGACAGTGAAGTGGTGCTGGAATGCCGTCACTAGAAGGAGATGGTAAATGTGCAGTCAGAGTGACAGAGAGATGGCCTAATTAGATTTAGGGCAAGGAAGGGAAGGAGAGAAAAAAAACAGAGATGGAGTGAACCCTCCATTGCTTTCTTTTATACCTTGTCTTTCTTTTCTTTAAGGAAATAACACACTATATACGCTTCTAGAAGCTGTGCCCGGTGTTTCCTGGTTTTGTATTTCTGTTCCATGTCCCTCATCCTGAGAGCTCACAATTTCTCTCTCATTATTTATTGCTCTATTCCATCTATCCCGACACCCAGACAAACTCTCTCTTCATCTCACTTTTTTTTTTCTGCCTCTCACACATTCTGTCTCTGTCTCTCTCTCCCCCTTCCGTTTTTTTTTGCCTCTCACACGTTCTGTCTCTGTCTCTCTCTCCCCATTCCGTTTTTTTTTGCCTCTCACACGTTCTGTGTCTGTCTGTCTCTCTGTCTCTCCCCCTTCCTTTTTTTTTTTTGCCTCTCACACGTTCTGTGTCTGTCTGTCTCTGTCTCTCTCCCCCTTCTTTTTTTTTTTTGCCTCTCCCCTGCCTCATACTCTCCCTCTCTGTGTCAGTATGTGCTGGGGCAGCGTTAATAAGGGAAAGTGATTGCTCTGGCTCTGGGCCGTGCAGAAATGGGTTGCCATGGACCACATGACTATTGGCCTGCTGCACTCTTGTGACAGGTGACTGATGGAGCTGCAGTGATAGCAGTTATTGTCCTCTACCTGATCTCCTGTATGGCAAGGAGCAGAGATTCAGGGGAACCAGGGGTGCAGGTTTTGACTGTTGTGTATGCACCTGTATTGATTCATTAAAGGTGGCAGACACCATGTGAGATAGGAAGGGGTGGAGCAGCTACAGTCAGACTTGGAGTGACAACTGCTTATATGCGAGGGGGAGGGAGGCCACACTATATTGTGCCCCAGTCTATAACTTTGCGTGACCCTCCTGTGTCTGTGTGTGACTTTGGGGTTGGTGTATCAACCAGTGAAAAGAATGGAGAAAAGCAACAAATCAGCATCTACCTATCATTTTATAGAATGTACTTGATAAATGCTTCGATTGGTTGCTATGGGCAACTTGTCCACTTCTCCACTGTTTTCACTGGTTGATACAACTTTGTGCTACTGGCCCAAAAGGCCAGTAGCACAAGTGCCTGTCCCAAGTGCCCGGGACCCCCAAACCTTAATGTAGTTTGGGAGACTGTAGATATGTGTTATGGAAACAACGTCACTGTCACAGACGGGAGGGGTCAGAGTTCAGGCCAACTGCCATTACATATTTCTATTAGCAGTTGATATTATTATATACAGGGCTGTAACCATGTGTGAGTGTTGCCATCACCAATGGGGAATGGCCCTGGGGGTGGCACTGTCGCTGTCTTTGGCTTGCATGGTGCCCAGAACTGTACCCTGCACCAAGTTGCGCTGCTGCAGAACTACCCAGAGCATTCTTTGGAGGCTCCAGACACACATGCTGTACAGCCATCCTAAGAACGCTCCAGGTAAAGCTGTACTTCCCGAACCCTGGTGCTGGTGGGACTGCTCCCTCCATATGATGTTGGGGTGGGGCTGGCACAGGACACAGTTCCCCCTGCCCCAGCACTGATTTTATAGATTTCCTGGCTCTGTGATACTGTATGTTTTTCTGTGTCTCATAGCAGCTAACACCATCAATGTACATAATCCTACTCCAACCACCCTGAAGATCCTTGGGTGGAGTTCTTAGTAAAGGCGTTTTTACACAACACAACATGGAGGCTTTGAGGCTATGAAAGTTTATTAAACTCTCACAAAGCAAAGACTAATGGTGCATACACACGGTCAGATCAGATAACAATATCGTTGTCTGATCGTCCTGCATGTGCTGGATGATCAATATCGATCATCCAGCACACCACCAACACCCAAACGACTTTAGCGACCCGCGATAAACTGCATGCACGGGCGATGGTCATTATTGACCATCTGTGCCCGCGCATTGTCCGTCGTTTGGGGGTTGGAAGGGGCCATAAAATGGACGATATGATCGATATAGCTAATATCATCCTGCAATGTCGTACCATGTGTACGCACCTTAACTGTCGAACTATAAGTAGCCCCTTCCCCCCCACCCGAGTCAATAATTCCTTGTGCACCAATGTGAACAACAGGCTAATGAGACAGTGACTGGATGCAAGGAGGAAAGCATGGCCTTTCTAATTACTCTTTATTACATGTGGTTGTGGCACTATACACATGCTTGCATTCCAATATATTAGAGTTGTAGGTACTGTGCAAGGGTCTGCCAAGAAAGGTCCCAACAGGTGGCATTATACCAACAAATTCATTTGTCAAACATGTTAGATGAGCTTTTGGAAGAGTGAGTAGGATACTAGACTTAGGGCTGTATTCAATTAGTTTTGCATCCGAGGAAAAGTTTCATCTGCCCGATTTTTCGCCAACATCGCATGTTTTGGACGCGGAAACTTATGATGCGCGTCCCCGCTATTCGTCGTATTTAATTACTAGCCATGCGAAAACGGCTAGCGGCGAATTCAGAACAGGCGGAAAGTGCTGTCAGAATTGTGGAAATCAGCCTGAACCCCCCAAAAAGATGCACTAACATTTTGGATCAATGTAGATGTGTCCAAATACACCTAATAAAACTGTTTGAGTACTTAAGTTGTTTCAATAGCTTTTTATTAGCGTCTTTTACACTTTTGTCCTTCTTTTCTTTAAGGATATAAGAAGAAGAATGGCATAAAGCTGTATTTTTTTGTGAAAATAAGTAGTCTTGACAAATTTGGGGTACTTGAAAATGGGTGCTAGCATATTTTAAAGTCTCTAAAGTGAAGTGTTAAAAAAACGTGAAAAACGCACCTGTTGCATGCACCTGCAATCTTAAAAACACCTGACCCATCCTTGCAGACCCCCAAGAAGTCTATTTCGCTAGTTTTAATGCTTGTCCCCCCACTTTGTGATTTTTTGCCCCCAAAATGAAAGTACTTTTTTGGGGTGTTCTCAAATTTTTCCCTGGAATTTTTTGACACAGTTGTCCTTTGGGGGCTGTCCCAAGGGTTCTGAGTGGTTTCCCCACCTTTGCACCCCAAAATAAATGTTTCACTTTTCTCCTGCGATTCTTAGGCAAAACTTTTTCGCCTATTACATTGCATTGACTTTGCGCATAGGCAAAACCTGCTGGATAAGTTCCGACCACACGAAAAGCCCCGATCGGCGATACTTTTTCGCAGAAAACGGCTTTTCGCTTCTAATTGAATATGGCCCTTAATTTGAAAAGGTAGGAAAGGATATGTAAAAATTCTGACATACTGTATATCTTTGATTTGAATGTTGTATAAAAGGAATATATTTAAAAATAGTATTTGAAGGTACATTATGCTATCCCACTGTCCGCGTTCCTGGGAAGCTGGCAGGCATGTCCCCCACTCGTCAATGCAAATTCAAAGGTCTTATAAAGGAGGGAGTTGGATGGCTATGAGCTCCGGAAGTGCTAGGGTTGCCCCCGGATGTTATGGACATTGGTACCTAGCTCTTTTTTGGGCAGAGTACATTGTTATGAGGTATGCATTATACCATATATATTGTAAATATCCATCCCGGTAATGAGAAGCGATCTTGGAAATGTTGGGTGGTAGCAGTGGGAAGTGGAGAGCAGATATGCTCTGCATACACAAATAGCGTCTGCTTCTCTTTCGGAACCTCTGCTAGGGGCCGGCCAGTCAAGTTCGTAGTTGATAATTATAATGTAACTTTTGTTAGGGTCACATGACTATGCTGACTAATGTGTTATTTAGCAATATGCAGTGATTTGGTTAACTTGTGTATTGTTCAAATAAAAAGAAAGAACTTGCACATACAAATGTCTGTGTACGGTATACAGAGCTAGTGCTTGAGAGCTTAGATTTCTGTAGATCTGCTGCCACCAGGTGCCATATCCCAGCTACTGCAGACTCACAATGACATCAGTATTACCAAATGCCAGCTTGTGCTGTGGCATGTACTTTTGCACTACTTGTAGCTAGCAGGGAGGTCATCTTGGAAGTCAGGCAATGGAAGGACGAAGCAATTAATGACCGACTCAATATAATATACTCATACACAACGTAATGTTTTCATGTTCTCCTCCATCATCTGTTAGTCAGGTGCCTGCAATAATATGAAAAGGAAGCCAGAAGGATTTGTTTTTACTGTGTCATGACTATCATGTTTATATGTTATCTGTGTAATATACCCCTTTACTAGCCAGACAGACTGCTACAGAAAGTCACATATCTGTCACTATTATCATATTCCCTATCACACACACACACCAATCAACCTACCGGTATGTTATTAAAGACTGCACGAGAAAACCACACAAACATGGAGGAGAACATGCAAACGCCACACAAATAGGGCCCTGCTTAGAATTACTATATGAAAACGCAATTCATTCTTCTAAGAGCTACCATGTTTTAATGTATAGAAATGGAAATTCAATGTGCTTCAAAGTAATAGAAGAAGTGTAATCAAGAGTCAGAGTTTTGTGCTGTGGCTATTCTGTAGTTGTATTATTCTGGTGTATACTGTACCTTTCAGAGGTTTCTAGTCATTTTTGCAAATGGACTACAAACACATAGGGCAGGGATCTTCATCCTTTAAGACAGTGTGGGCCACATTAAAAAATTCAATGAGGGCCACTAAGCTATACTGCGGTATTACTCTGCCCCTTCCTCACACAATTAAGTCCCATAACTGCCCCCTCCTACAATTTTAATTAGGTCCCAGAACAGCCCCCCTCCTCCCACAATTATAATTATGCCCCATAACTGTCCCTCATCCTCCATTAACTATATCATATAGTTGCCCCATCCTCAAGCAAATATGTTCCATAACTGTCCCCCTCTGCAGTGCCCAGAGTAGTGGTCCCCATTATGCAGTGGCACAGTAGTAGTCCCCCTAGTAGTGGTCCCCCCTATGCAGTGCCCCCAGTAGTAGTCCCCCCCACCACCCCTATGCAGTGCCCCTTACATATATAGGACAAAGACCCACACAAAACCCCCCCCCAAAAAAACACTCACCTGAATCCCGGCGCCTGCCACTGTCCACTCCCCTTTCCTCCCAGTCCGCTCTGCACTATGGGAGAGATGCCCTGACTTCTCTTCCATCACCATCACCCACTGCGGGAGCTGGAAGGTAGAGCTCATGAGTGAGCTCCAGCCCAGCTCCGGCCGTGGATGCAGCAGCCAATGAGAGTCTGTCTGACTCTACCCGGCGCCGGTGTTTGCTTCTGTGTAGTGCAGTCCGCACCACACTAACCATAGACAAGCCACGGGGAACAGCACTGCGGGCCACAGGATGAAGGACCCTGACGTAGGTGGTTTTGCCTTTTAAAGGATTACTGCTTTAAATCTAGCCGATAACTCACTGACTCTAGCCACAGGCTATGACCTATACAGAATAGTATGTACGGTGTCACTGAGCAGCATAGAGTGCTTACACTGACTTATGGTATGGTGGCACAGCTTATAATGGATATACAGCATTCAGGTTAGCCACATTCATCGTGCTATCTGATTTTCCTCTACCACCTCAGCCTAAAGACAGTCACATGAGTCTACTACTACTACTCCATCATTATACAAATGGTTCCTTTAAGATCTGTAAGTCTAGGACGCAGACATTTTATCACTTGCTGATCCTAGCACTCTGCAAGGACACTGGCTTTCTGTGGTCGGACGCACATCCCATAAACCAAGAGTCCGTTGGGACACTGAAAACCTCTGTTCTGCTCCATTAGAAAGAAGTCTTTGTGGCGACAAGGCTTTAAATCCAGTCACCAGAGGCTCTTCGTGCCAAACCAGGGGGGCAGGAATCCGACTACCAGCACATTCTTGTACTCTTTAGTAATGGGAAAGGGATATGACTAACTCTTTGTATGCCAGAGAGGTTTGTTATATATTTGTAGAACTGGATAGTGCAGTTATCAGCTACTTTTTTTTTTATTTTAGTGCTAAAATATACTCACAAAAGGAAGGCTATACATATATATGTATATACAGCAAATCCTGAGAACATGGCATCCTCACAGCAGCTAAAAAGTTTTGTTAAAGTAGTGGAAATAGTACATTTATTTAGAGTCAATTATGTATTGCAGCCTATTCTTGTTGAAGGAGTCATTTCTTTTAGGAACAGCTATACTTTGCAATAAGTATTGGTACTGATGTATGGAATGTGAGTTGAATAAATTGACCAGATAAAGTTAGTTAGAAAGGAGCTTGTACACATACTGCTTAGTAGGTAGAGGAGAGCTGCAACAGCTGGTCCAGCAGAACCAGCAATCAGAGGTACATCAGCAGGAGCTGGTTGAGGAGATCCAGCACCTCGGCAGAGACAGATGCACCAGTGGCAGTTGGTTTAGGACTGGGGTAGTCACCAGTTAGTGGGCCACTCTGACAACTCAGAATTTCTCCCAGTAAACACACCCCTTATGTCATAATAATTACCCTTTGGAAACATTATGAGTTATAGTGATTTAACGTGATTTACATGCACAAATTAATTTACACAGTGCCACTTCATTAGCACGACCAATGTCATTAATATTTCTAATAATTAAAAAGGGCAGCATGGTTCTTGCATGTTTGCTTGCTCTTCTCTCAGCGTCTGTCTTCTTTTTCTGTTTGGGGCGGCTCCTCCTTTCACTTTGTCAGACATTATGACATCAGTCTCCTCTCCCATGCATGTGTAAAAGAAAAAAAAAAAAAAGACCAACAAAACCATAACCCAGGCAAAGTCACCAGCAAACATGATGATGTCAGAAGTAGCTTGCAGGCCAGTTTGCACTGTGTGGCAGGCCGCCAGTTAAATAGGGCTGGATGAGGAGACTATCTGTTCATAAGATCTAGCTAGCGTTCCTTCAGGACATTACAGACCACTGCTGCACTTTGGGCCTGTTTTGTTTAATTTCTAGCGGAACGCAATATGAGGAGAAATGCAGTGCAGAACAGTGATAAGTTGGCTTGGTATTGTTGTCCTTGCCAACATCACTGAAATGCATGGCCCTAAGTGACTATGGGAAGACCTTTTCTCATCAGTTGAGCTCTATGCTGCGCTGCATTCCACCATTAGCTTTATCTTCTTATGTCACTACTATGGCCAGCAAACATTTTATAGGTACTTCACGACAAGACAATAAAATTGTCTGCTGTTTGTGATGCTATTGCACCATACACTACTAAACCTCTCTCAGCACATCACCTTACACAGTGGTTTGACAGCAGCAAATAAAAGGCAAAGAACAAGGGTCACTGGTTTGAAACACGGTGGCAAAAATCTCATTTTTGTAAATTTTGTACTATGTAATTTAGGATTAATTCTCACATGTTCTATTCATGTACAGTGTTTTGTGTCCTGAGGTATTATACTTATTAAACTCTGCTAGTATAGAAATTCATTGGAGTAGAAACCACATGGAAAATCTTACATGGTGTGACAGCTGCTACCGCTCCTACAGAGGCTCAGCTTAAGATGAGAGAGCAGGATGAGGTCTGGGCTGGTAGCAGACAGGCAACACAAGGCTATAGAATGAATAGAACTTATTGTGAGACTGCGATTCAGAATTGCAAAACAAGTCTCTTGCTTTGCAAAGCTTAACCCGAATAGAGGGTGCTATAACATATGATGGTTTTTTTTTGGGGGGGGGGGGAGAGGCTATTAGCAAAAGTATTTGTGCAAATTGCAGCAGCAACAAGACAACATTTTTGGAAAGAAAGAAGAAAGTGTTTAATTTTCACTGCTAAGAGTTCCATCTGAGGGACCAATATCAGACACTGGGTGTTATTCAAGTGTGAAGTCTTAAGAAGCACTTGAGGGATCATTTACTATATTGTAATATGTTTTTTGTTTAGCTAGCACAACTTGCAATAAGCCATAGCGGTTAGAACTGACAGCTATATCTTAAGTACACATCACATCTTTCTAACCCTGACACCTGATAGGCTGATTTTCCCAGCAATGTTGCTAGTTTCAGGTCTGTCACCATAAACAATTAGGGGGAATCAGACAGTTGTTTAATAACAAGGTATAATCATCTGCCACCTATAACACAGGACACACATTGGGTGGGTACACACCTTTTCAATCAGTGGCTGATGGGGTTAAACTCTTTCGAGCAGCCGTGCAGTATGTCCCAAGCGTGCCCCCCGCCAGCTGCTGCAGGGCACCATACACACAGTGAGCAGACACAGCACAGTGTGTACGGACTTCTATGGGATCGGTAGGTCAGGCCAACAAATATTATGTGTCCTCTTGTATCTTTGCTGCTGATGCGGCAAATCTCGCCACAGATGCTGCGAGTTGTGCTTCCGCGATCCATAGGATTTCATGGTGCAAACAATGCAGAGGCCGGGCATACCATGGCGCATGCGTGTGCGGCAAGTCGCTTGGTGTGATGCGTGCGCACGTTTGCCGTCAAAGCGGCAAAGATGGAAGAGTACACATCTGTAAGGTGCAACATCCCGATCCCGACCGCTGCAGGAGCGTTAAAAGCTGTTTATCGGCTAACGCTCCTGCAACGGTACAGCATACACACCTATACAATAGTCATCCCGGTCATCCAATATCTAGCTCTCCGGCCTAGGATTGTATAGGGGTGTACCCAGCTTTATTCTAGTGTTCTTTAGGGATATCAGCAACTTTAGTTTTCCATTTTTAGCCTCTTTTCAGTATAATATATTCAGGATAGCAATAGATGTGTATTTCTTTCTGGTAAAATAATTGATAATCCTGTAAATTTAACAGTTTGTCTGAAAATCTTCTTAAAACTCCAATGGGTTTATTTATCAAGCAGTGATAAGTTGTTGTTTTTTATACAAAGAATGTGGTTTTCACTACCTTGTCATATTGAACAAGAGGGTTCTCAGATTTCTCCTGCAGTCCCTGTAAGTTTGCATTTATAGCAATCCCTCTAGCCTTCTATTCTCAATTTATCAAGTGGTAAAAAGCTTAATTTTTGGCTGCTAGGTAATCCCTTCACTTGAGGACAGGCGAGGTAACGATACAGAATGCACCCACCGAACCGCTAATGATAAATAGACCCCCAAATCTTGGCATTAGAGATAGTAGGCTGGAGATGGCCAAACAGTCAATCGTGGACATGCAACTAGTCGATCATGTTAGCCTGTCCAGCAGCGTCCAGTAAGAATCAGTGTAATTCTTATTGGCTGCTACGCTGGAATTACCAGTTGGGTGCTGCGCCATGGCTGGCCGCCATGTTTTCCCAGTTAGGTGCCATTCACTAGCCAGTAGGAATCAAGACGATTTCTATTGGCCGCTGTTCTGATGTCACTGCTGGGCAGGGAGCTGGGTGGCATCTGCCATCCGAGGCGCTACAATTTTACTGATGGGGCAGTCGGCAGCTGCCTCACATGTCCTATGGCCGGGAGACAAGAAGCAGCAGCTCCCTGGCCGCTCCAATTATGATATTAATACACTCAGAGTGGCTGGGAAGTGTCTTCTGTCTCCCAGCCACCTGTCAGGCCACCGGAAACATGGGAAAGCTTGGTACGCTAGTCCTACCTCCTGGATGACCGCTCCGCAGGCCGGCCAATAGTTGCTCATACCACCCTCTCTCCTAGATGGTCTGAATGATTGCAGCAACAGCCAATCAGCCGCTACCAAATCCTGTCCCCTAACTTTTACGTGACTGATGGCGACACCAACCAATCAGCAGCTGGTACCGCTGACAGAGCGACCAATAGACGGAAGAGGATCGACCCCCCTGAATAGTGGATGACCGTCCCTGCTTCCCAAATGTTTTTATACCTCACTGATATAGAGTGTCTGGGAGCCTGTGCACCAGGTAAGTAACAGCAGTACATTATCTATATTATAGGTCGGGGGTGGCCAAAACGTCGATCGCGATCGACTACAGACACTCAGCAAGTAATGTCCCCTTTCTTGCATGCCATACCCCCTTTTTCTAAATGTATATACTAGGTAGATCAAAAAAGATTTTCAGCTTTATAAGTAAATCACTGAGTCCAAAAGTCTGACCAACCCTGCCCTAGGCACTGGTCAAGAAGCATGGCCAATCCACTGAGGGAATTGTGCCTATCTCTGTACAGTCGCTAGACCAGCACACAGTGTCAGCCATAATGAATTGAGACCGGACAGGTGTGCAGTAGTAGAAACATTATATATACACTAATCATGCCAATATAAAAAAATGAAGCAATTAAACCCACACAATTTTGCCCCATGTGTAAGTCCACATATCCTAGTTACAGTTCTGAGATCAGTGCATACCTTTGCTAATTAAGAAATGTAAAGTGAATAAATTAGACACTGTTAAACAGAAAGGCAAATCTGCGTCATTATCAGCCTTTACAATTTTACTACCTGTCACTCTTCACATAAATGTTTTACCTTGCACCTGTGTCTCTAGTAAATTGATTCAAAATGGCCCGTCTCAGAAGTGTCTCCACTAACTTTGGCTGGCATTTGAGTAGAGCGAAGAGGACAATTGCTTGGGTACCTTTGGGAGGGATGCGGTCCGACCGCGTGGATTCCGATGCTCTGAATGCCGGTGCCGGAATCAGGGCACCTGCTGTCAGAATGCCAGTGCCGGCATCCTGACCGTAAGTAGCGGGGTGAGGGTTAGGCACTAAGGGGGGAGTTAGGGAAGGGGGAGATTAGGTTTAGGCACTAAGGGGGAGGTTAGAGGTTAGGATCCCGACTGTCAGGTGTCTGTATCCTAACCTGTCGGGATGCCAAGCGCCGGCATTCCGTGCCCAACCCCTTTGGGAAACCCCATCTCCATGGGCAGAACTAGTCACAGTCCAGGTAAAGTGAGAAGGCTGAGAGGAATGAGGACACTTTGGAATGATGACATTTTGCATACAGAACTGCCTGCTGCCATCTTACTGTCAAGTGGTAGGCATGCATCTTCTCTTGGCTGTATGTCGTTTTCTTTTCAAAAGTACAGATGTAGCCTATTAACTGTATTATGCAGTAATCCTGGATACACAGAGGAATGCACAGGATCTTGCCGCAATAACTCCTTGATGTTACAGATGTGTCCTTGCACATGTAGCCTCAATACACCATGCAGTGCGATACGCCTGGTCCTGTGCAACTCTGCTAGCGTCGCGTCGGGTG
Organism: Taudactylus pleione; assembly: GCA_031769625.1. NCBI lineage: Eukaryota > Metazoa > Chordata > Amphibia > Anura > Myobatrachidae > Taudactylus > Taudactylus pleione. Next base: position 8,929,661 of record JAUIMM010000015.1, on the reverse strand, counting down.
TCTTTTTTTCCACAAATGCGTCTAAGTCGCAGTGTAATTGCCATTAGGACACAGCAGGAGACTGCTGATTAATTTCATGTGACATTTGTATATGTGTGCACCTGAGTCTGTAAACAGAACTTGGCGTGGAAAAAATCTGCGGCCCTGCATCGTAGCACTTCGAATGCTGATTGAGAGACTCAGTCACACACAGATATACAAGTGTCTACAAATTGTGACAAACGCATTTTCGGCCAAAAAAAGAGAAAAAAAAGCCGACCGGCGCTAGCAAAGTCTCACGGGACCAGGCGCGCCGAGAGGGGGTGTTTGGCGCTACTGCAGCAAAGGACACATCTGCATGTCAGTGGTTGCAGGCTCGGTGTCAAGCTCAAAATGTAATCAGCCGAAAATGGAAATCACTAAGGACATTGGGCTAACAGAAAGGTGCTCCAGTAGTCCCCATCTATTCTACAATCGGCACTGCCACTAACAATACTGTCCTGTGCACATGAAAGCACAGATGTTCTACTAACCATTTGCCACGATTATCAAACCTCAGGTTTCCTGTGGCAGGAGGTGGCATTGGGGGCAGCAGGGTGAGAGTCAGGGCATGTTGTGTTAGTTCAGGTGATGGGAGCAGAGCAGGCCCTTGAGAGTGAGAGAGATATTGTGGAGCGGAACCCAAGTGTTATTTCAGATGTTGGAGAAAAGAAGGGAGATTTAGATTCCTTCATAGTCTGGTTCCTGCCGTGAATAACAGGCTCATTGTGAATGGAGCCAGCAGCGTGAGGTACACAGCTTGGAGCTGTAATCAGCTGCACTGTGAGTTACAGGGCCATATAATTAACCCCTTTGATGAGAGGAGATGACAAACCTTTCTGGAAATGAAGGAATGTCTGCGGATCTTTAAGGTTAATTTATCTGTATTCTGAATTAATTTTCCAGCACAGGCTTCTATTTGAACATATCAGCAAGTAAACGCTGCTCTGTTTGCACTGCAGAGGGTGCTAGTAGAAAACATCTTTGCTTTAGGCAACGGAGGCTTACAACTAACCAGACACGTCTATGTACTACAGTTGATGTCAATAAGTTATTTCATATTATTTGCACTTAATGCTATAGGATAGTTTTAGCAAACAGTAAACTACATAAGAATGCCTCAACATTGTATCTTCAATGTTTTGCTTAGCAGGACACTTAATAGGGTGCTGGGCACCAGGTGGTGTCACAACATGCACCAAAGCAATTTACCACTCTCTGAAATTGTGCTGTAGAAAAGGCAGCGCCATCATCCATAGCAGAGTCACTCCGCTAATGCCTTGAATATTCAGTTAATGTATCTGTAGTTGCTTACCTTTTTTACCTTACATCTATATTACTAATGCATGGCTATTTTTATTCTGGAGTATGTGCTTCCACGTTTGCTGATATCCATCACTCAGAGGGGATGCAGTTTATATCCCGGCTATCGGGATGCCAGAACTCAGAATGCCTGCACCAGAATCCTAGTTGGGTAGGGATTCTGACTGTGAGTGTGACCGCCGGCATCCCGACCGCAGAGATCCCGTACCAAACCCTTAAAGAATAGCTTTACCAGTGGCAACAAAAAAACAAAATCTCCCCTTACTTGCCAATCAAGCAGCAGGCAAGCCCAATGGTCTCTCCACGTTTGTCAATGTCAGTCTGTCAAGGTTGGCCTAACATTGGGTACCAATAGGCATCTCTGAACTCTCAATAGCCTAACACAAACGCTAGTCTGACAGGAACAAGAGCCCAACTGGCACACTGTGCAGAATAATAATCTTTTGACTCCTCTGAATCAGCTTTTTTAAAACAAAGGCTTTTTCCCATGCCTCCTTCCACTGGACACTAGTCTTAGAGGTTCCTAATAGAGGTTTTTCATAGTAAACCTATCGTAAGAGGGTTTTCCAGATGCTACACGAGTCCTGCACCCAATGGTGTCTCCTGCTATATTGAGCTGTACTAGGTCAGAAAAATGGACTGGTGGGACATTAGTGTTCACCTTAAAGTTAATGACCACTTTATACATCAATTTGGCAAGTTATGTTTAATGCTTCTTTGGAAATGGCCTATTTTCTACCCCAGACGTCGGTATCTTTTGCTAATACACCGCTTTGATATAAATATATTACCAAATATACAAATTCAGTGGTCACATGATGGAATTCTGTATACTACACCAGGTAGCAAAGCCACATAACCATGACTTTAGAAGAGTTTTTAGGTTACAACTGCACTGGAGCAGACAATCAGACAGCAGTAGTCATGACTTTAGACATTGTTTGTATGGAGGCCTCAGGCAATATTACTTAATGACAGAATATTCTTAAACCCACAATGGTAAATATTCTGGCAACAATTGCTAAATGCCAAACATCCTTGATAGAGACAGTCACCACTAAAATATGTATTCCCAATTCATGTTGCTTTTTGTGTTTGCAACTGTGCCATGCATATACTGTAGCAGCATTGCAGTATTTTGGGTTCTAATTTAGTTTGAAAAAGTCCACAGTAGTGGACGAAACATGTAGCTGTCCTCTGACTGGACCTTTCCATTACCGTTGTATGTTGATTAGGATATTACAAGTCTGTTGATTCCTACACTCAGAGGGCCTGATTCAGAGCCGGACTCTATTTGCGCTCGCTCGGTCAGAAAAAGGGTCCGGCTTTAAATTGAGCGCTCGCTCTTTGCGGTCTGTTGATGCCTCTATGTCTGAGTGAGCGAACGAAACATGCGCTCGCTATTTTGTAAAGACGCCCCCTGGCCGCTCGCATCATACGTCATCTCCGCTATTTATTTGATTAATCGAGTACATCGAAAGGCATCTGAACTGCTCGCAGTGCTTGTGGTAGGTTTATCCTACCGCAATCATGCGAACAGTTCAGGCTAAGAGACAACCAAGTGACGTGGTCGATGACGCTGCTTTGTTAATTATGCACACCCTTAAAACGCCCGTTTTGACCGTTTGGCACGCCTGCGTTCGGATCTCCACTCCCCGTTTTCAAGCACCTTCCCCTGTTACCACCCACAAACGCCTCATCCTGTCACTCAAATTAGCAGACACTCGCTATTTGGCGAGCGCTCGATTTCCGATCGCACTGATTGGTTGGCGCATGCGCATTACGACCCATACGCATGCGCAGATGTGCGAACATTGCTCGGAGCGAACGAGCGGCCGCTTACGAGCGGCTCTGAATCAGGCCCAGAGGACGGAGCAACAAAAGCCTCCTGCTACTTACAATGCTGTCTCCCGGCTAATCCTTCCGTCTGGTGGAAGAGAGCAGTTAGAAGCACCATACTTCGGTATTCTCTGGTCATTCAGGAGGAAAGGTATGGCTGGTTATAACAGAGACCCTGGGCAACTGTGCTAATAGCCACAGGAGCTAATACATCTAACTTCAGAAAACTGCAACGTTTATAAAGCGGTATCGTTTGATTAATCCAGAGGACAAGGATTATTTATATTTCCAAATACAGTACCGTATAACAAGTTATATAAAGAAAATATATACATGGATAATAAATGAGTACTCATTTGAGTTCTGCAAAGTAACACTAATCATTTTTATGCGATTTTATGGAATAAATTATATAAATTAAATGCATTGGTTTGGAACATTCCTTTAAGGCAGGGATGGGGAACCTCAGGCCCTGGGGCCTCTGAGCTTTTTTCTGCTAGCCTCATCTGGCTAGCAGGGTGCCTAGAATAGCACACAGCAGCCAGAATCTATGCAGCAGTGCTGCCTGGAGCACTCTTAGGACGCTTCATACGGTCATACCGCAACCCTTACAGCTCCCCGGCGCATTCTTAGGATGATCCGTGCATTGCTGTAATCACTGGCGATTGTGGCCTAGCCCCCGTGTGACTTCATACGAAGGGGGCGTGGCCTGCACCAGGCCCGCAAATAATGTTCTATATATTAAAATGGCCCTCGGCAGAAAAAAGGTTCCCCACCCCTGCTTTAAGGTTACATCAGCACAACTTAATCGTTTTAATTCTGTGCTTTTGTGAGGTTGGCAACATCTCCCTTTTAGCTGCTGCAGATTTCTACCTCTATATCCAAGGAGTCAATCAGGTGCTGAGTGAATATATATTCATATTGGTTTCTAAACTACTTTCCATATTATCAAGACTATGGGCCTGATTCAGTTGTACACCATTGCATTCGCAGCTATGCTCGCAATTTATGTGCAGACATAGCGTTCTGCCAACTGAGCAAAAGTTGCTACATCCACCTCCCCCATCTGCGTTGTGTGCAGATCCTCCAGGGGATGAGAACAAACCATCAACACAACATCGGCCGCATATTGACTCCTCAAGCAAGTCCTGGGCTGCGCAGATTCCAGGTCACCTTTCTCTCTAAAATTGGCCTCTGAGACTGGTTCTGGGTTTGAGACGACAGCCATCATCGTATACACACGCTTGGAACTCCCAAAACATGCCCACAGACCGGCCTCCTTCTGCAAACACTTTTGGCCACCTCCCCAACTCCACTCAGGAATGCCCATGGATTGCAGTGGTCTGCTCAGGACATTGTGATCACAGAGACATTGCAAATGTTGTGTAAGACTAGAGCACACGTGTGTGCAGCGAGACTGTACTCTGCGTTTCGCTCATGTGCAGTAGTGAACATCGACAGTGTCCAACTCTGAATTAGGCCCTATATCTGGTAACAAAAATTAGTTGTAGTGAGCCGAGAATCATACGAGAAATCTAGTAAGAGGCATAGGCGACTGCTCTTTTAAATCCCCATTAAGTTTTAATGGAAGAAACAAATATATTAAAATACTAGCTGGGATACACGGCATTGCCCGGGTTGAAGACTGGACCCTGAAGTGCACCTGCAGCCTTTATTTGTTTACATTGTCTTCGCTTATAACACCATTTCATTGATCCTGAAAAGGACCCCACTGTTTGCTAACATGCATGCAAACAGTAGTGTAACTACCATGAGTGCGGCTGCTATGGTGCCCGAGCTGCTCCTGCACCCAGTCACGCACACAAGGTGGGCCAGTCCAGTCATGGCTATTGAGGGGAGCCCGGGTGTCAGCGATATTGATTTGGTGCCAGCCCACCAGCTTATTACAGCTGGCGCACTGGCAAGCAGTCATGGAGAGACAGCGACCCGGTCGCATGGCAATCAAAGCTTGCAAACCGGCAGCCAATAAGCAGTGGTGACTCATGATTGGTTGCCGGTCTGTGCACTCCGATTGGCTCGCAACCTGTGCCAGATTCAAATTGCGCTGATGCTGTCTGTCCATGTCTGCCGGTGTGCCAGCTGTAATTAGCTGGCAGCCTGGCCCAGACCCAAAACCACATCTGCTGATGGCACACAGGGGGAGGGGAGAGGCTGCTGGAGGGACATGGGGAGGTGAGTTGTTGGGGGGGCAATTTGTGTAAGGGGCACTACTATAGTGTGGAATAATGTTATATGGGGCACTACTACTATGTGGCATAATCTGTAAAGGGCATTACTGTGTGGCATAACCTGAATGGGCTCTGTGTGCGGGCACAAATGTATGGGTTGTTTTACCTCTGGGGGGCCCACAAAGTTCTAGTTACGCCCTTGCATGCAAACTGGATGTAGTTAATACGCCGGCATACGGGTTGCCAGCAGTCAAAATCCTGACGCCGGAATCCTAAACAACTGCCAGAAGACTGGCGCCGGGGTCCCAACAGCCGGCATCAGAAACGTAGGTATAGTGGGTAAGTATAGTTTTACGCCGTGGGAGGGAGGGTTAGGCTTAGGCACTAATGGGGAGGTTAGTATACTTGTGGAGCTCCTGTCGGCATTCTGAACATCGGGATGCCGCTGTCTGTCTTTTGACGGGCGGCATCCTGACCACCGGTATGTCGCATCACACGCATGCAAACACATAGGCTCTGGATTTAATATGAACTTGCATGAGTCATCAAGTTTGCTCAGACTGAGGTTAAAGTTATATTTTTGTAGCTTTCTCACAGGTTTTTGGCAATTTTCACTGTAGCCAGCCCTTAGAACCTGCGTAGTTTAAGAGTGTCTACATTTTTAGGGATTGTGTGACCCTGATGAAGTTCAAACCAAGGCACAAACCTAATCCTGGTCAAACTACACCACCATGCCAAATTTGGTGGAGCTAGGTCCAAAACTCTGGCCGTGCGTAAAAGGACAAACAGACACACTTTCTCACTTATTATATTGATATAGATGAATGTATGCACAGAGCATACAAGTTTAATTGTATAACAAGTGTATAAGAAATTTGCCTGCGTCCAAACTGCAAAACCCATGAAGGGACGATTGTACAGCGGATATGGAGCTGTTTTCAAAAGAATAAAGTTGGTAAAGTGTGATAAATTATAGAATTAAAATCTACAGAGAAAAAAATTGGTAAAATGTAATAAAAAGGGACAAACAGGGAAAATGGGACTAGTGGAAACTGACACTTATGGTGTTACAGTTAATAAGGTAGTGAGTTACAGGAAAAGCTTGGTTTTCTTGTTATTCATATATGTCCCGAATATAAATAGTATAAGATAACACTGTACAACAAATTAATACTTTTAATTTGTTTCCTTTCTAAAAATAGTCATACATTACTAATTTGAGGTCAAGAAAAACTAAAATGATTTCAGAATGTTTTTACTAGCTCTATTTTTTGAGCTACACTACTTGCACTATACTGTATGTACCATTAGTAATATAGTCATAGTGAGAAGCTATTTTAAATCTGATATTTTCTTGATTGAAAATAGATAACAGTTGTTTTAATTCAATCAATCACAAATAAGAACACAAAATGTAACAAACATACAGCATACGAAAGTACTATCTAATATAGTGGCCTATTCATGGGGGTGCTTTCTCTTTGCTTGTCGCTTGTACTCCTCTTCTGGGACATCTCTTGTCACTGTCCAACAGTAGTGATTCACCGACCCTGATGTCTTTGTTCCATTGCTGAAATGTCTTGGTGGAATCGCTCACTATGCTTGTCACTCAGTGCACCACAGTTATCTTGTGCGGGTAACCTGTGAAACGCATATATTTGAATAGGGGAGGGGACAAATAACTGATTCATTTCATTGGGTCATTAGGCCCTGCCCCCTCTGCGCGGAACGCTGATTGCTGGAAAGATTCTCTCCATTATGCCCACTTCACTAGGAATACCCCTACATAGTCATAAATGGGCTATATCTCGGAACTCAGAGCAGGGGCGTTTCTAGAGAGGAGGGGGCCAGTGTGCAGTCTCCGACACGGGCCCCCTCCTCTCCGCCCGGCAGCGCACTGAGCTGTGCCCAGAGTCTATAGTGTATGTACAGGTAACCGGGAAAATGGCCGCGGTGGCCATTTTCCCTGTACTGCGCATGCGCAGCCAACGGGAAAATGGCCACCACGGCCATTTTCCAGTCATTTTACAGCGCCGGACGCCCACGCCGACGTGGTACTCCAGAGAGGTAAGTATTATTATGGGTGCGGTGTGGACCCAGGGGCCAGTGTTCCCCGCACACCCTGCACCTATTATAGATACGGCCCTGACTCAGAAATCAATGCTGAAATCAATTAGAAGTAACTATTTTCACATCGGAAACATTTTCATTGTTGTGCAGTGTAATAGATGATTTCCCTCTTTAAATGACTGCTGCTTTAAAAATATGGACTAAGGCCATATGTGTATTACTGATCAACCCCAGAGACATAAAATAGTTACAACACAAGTGATCTGAAAGTTCTAATCATGTGTCTTTCAGTTGTTAATAGGGATGAGCGGGTTCAGATTTCTGAAATAGGGAGGTTAACCACCTAGGAACATCCTCCCTTATAAGTCACCTGCAGTACGTTCATAAAAAGTTACTGTCAAGTTCAGAAACTTTGGCTAAGACATAAGTAGTCCAGGGACACCTAAATCCCTTTGTCCTGTTGTATCCAAGCGCCTGCAAACCACACAGTCAACTCCCTCCTCGTCAATTTCCTCCTTAGTCAGGATCGGAAGTAGTCCTGCAGACCATGTCACTGGCATGACTGACTCTCCTATCCGGGATTCCTTCAGAGGATCCTGCATTGCTACGCCTACTGGTGCCCGGGATTCGTTCATCATCCCAGAGAGGAAGTAGGAACACCACTCCTTTTACTAAACAATTTACCCTCCAACAGTCCTTAGCGAGGAGGATGAAGTACGACAGCAGTCATCCTGAAACAAAACGGATAACTGAGGCCTTGACTGCTATGTTGGTGTTAGATGTGCTTCCGGTATCCGCCGTTAGTGCAGTGGGATTTAGACAATTGATGGAGGTAGTGTGTCCCCGGTACCAAATCCGGTCTAGATTCCACTTCACTAGGCAGGCGATACAGAGAATGTTCTGAAAAATGCCAGGGGTGTGCAGGAGACTATTTGGGTAGCCCGAAAAATTTCTGGCCACTTTCGTCATTCAGCGACTGCGTGCCAAAGACTGGACTGCCAGGAAACACTCTTGGAGCTGCCCAGCCATCACCTGAAGCAAGAGGTTGTGATGCAGTGGAACTCGACCCTCTAAATGCTTCAGAGGATGGAGGAGCAGCAAAAGGCCATTCAAGCCTATACATCCACCTATGACATAGGCAAAGGAGGGGGTATGCACCTGACTCAAGCGCAGTGGAGAATGATTTCCGTGTTGTGCAAGGTTCTCCAACCCTTCGAACTTGCCACACGTGAAGTCAGTTCAGACACTGCCAGCTTGAGTTAGGGCATTCCCCTCATCAGGCTTTTGCAGAAGCAGCTGGAGAAAGTGAAGGAGAAGCGAAGATGGAGCAATTCCGCTCGGCATGTGGGACTTGTGGATGAAGCCCTTCATTCGCTTTGCCAGGATTCCAGTATGGTCAATCTGTTGAAATCAGACCACTACATTTTGGCCAACGTGCTCGATCCTAGGTTTAAAGCCTATGTGGTGTCTCTCTTTCCGGCCGACACAAGCCTGCAGAGGTGCAAAGACCTGCTGGTGAAAACACTGTCAGCTGAAGAGGAATGTGACACGTCAACAGCTCCTTCATTTTCTCCCGCAACTGGGGCTGCTAGGAAACAACTTAGGTATCCTAAGCAACCCGCTGGCGGTGATGCAGGGCAGGCAGGACCAAGTTTGGACATCTGGTCCGGACTGAAGGACCTGGCAACAATTTCTGACATGTCTACTGTCACTGCATAGGATACTGTCACCATCGACAGAATGGTGGAGGATTACATCGGTGACAGCATCCAAGTAGGCATGTCAGACAGTCTGTACCTGTACTGGCAGGAAAAAGAGGCAATTTAGAGGCCCCTGTACAAACTGGCTCTATTTTACCTGAGTTGCCCCCCCCCCCTCCAGTGTGTACTCCGAAAGAGTGTTTAGTGCAGCCGGGAACATTGTCAGCGAAAGGCGTAGGAGGTTGCTTCCATAAAATGTGGAGAAGATGATGTTCGTCAAAATTAATTATCACTTCTTCAAGGAGACCAGCCTCCAGAACTTACAGTGGGACCTGTGGTGGTGGATTCCAGCGGGGACGAATTAATACTCTGTGAGGATGTACACAACACTGAAGAGGGTGAGGAATCGGTGGATGAGGACGACATCTTGCCTCCGTAGAGCCAGTTTGTGCCGGGACAGATTAATTGCCAGCTTGTTTTGTGGGGGCCCAAACGAACCAATCATTTCAGCCACAGTCGTGTGGCAGACCCTGGCGCTGTAATGATTGGTTTGTTAAAGTGTGGATGTCCTGTTTATACAACATAAGGGTGGGTCAGAGGGCCCAAGGACAATTCCATCTTGCACCTCTTTTTTTTTTTCTTTGCATTATGTACTGTTTGGGGACTAGTTTTTCAAACTGCCATCCTGTCTGCCACTGCAGTGTCACTCCTAGATGGGCCACGTGTTTATGCCGCCCACTTGTGTCGCTTAGCATAGTCATCCAGCTACCTCGGTGCAACCTTTTGGACTAAAAACAATATTGTTAGGTGTTCAGAATAGAGTGGGAATGAGTAGAAATTAATGTTATTGAAGTTAATAGCATAGGAGCAGAAAAACCCACAAATTCTGTGATTTTAGCTGTTTTTATGCTTTTTAAATAAAAAATAAAAAAATACAGATCCAAAACACAGAACCCAAAACACAGAAGGGTGGTTTTGGCAAAACCAATCCAGATCCAAAACAAAAACACGAAAAGTGGCTGGTGCACACCCCTAGTTGTTAATAATTAGGCTATATGTTATTTATGAACCATAGGCCTCACTGCGAAGATATGCTACTGATTGCAATCGCAATGCTATACGCAGCCTAACAGAAGGACGCCCACTTTACCTTACACACATCCGTAATACTTAGCAAGACTGCGAAACCATTGGTAACATAGTACCATTGCAGCCCAACTCTTGCACAAGCTCTGACCTTACTCAGGAATTGCTAACCTCATCGTACGCAATGAAAGCACAAGCAGCGTATGGCATTGCAATGGCTAATTTATGCACGCTGCTTCAACGGTATTCAAACGCACTGGCACGCCTGCGTATCAGGGACCACACCCCATCACCACCCATTACTCTACGATGGGTCTGTGTAGTAAATGCGATCGCAGTCCCGATCGCAGTGGAGTCTTTGCGCACTGTGATGCATGCGCAGAACTCAATCGTCCGATTGCGTGCGTAATTGCAGTTGCGATCGTTAATGAATCAGGCCCTAAATGGTAAAACTCAAGTACACATGAACTATGACTGCCATATACGGTATTACCACAGGGTGTACTTATGACATAAGTTCAGAGACCAATAGTCATCTGTTAGCTTGGGGAGAAAGGTGTTTCTAAGCTGGATTGACATTTTAGCAGGACATGTTCCTGCCTTTCACCACACAGGGACTCTAGTGGTACAATTACGAATATTAAGAGGTTACCAGGATCCATGCTGAAGGGTATTTTATCTACTTTTTTTTTTTTTACTGGAGCTGGTGCTGCTATGATTGCAGGACCATAATGTTGCTCTATTAATAAATCATGCGAGTATTTTGCACTCATCAGAGTACACATCAAGTTTTTTCTGTGCATTGAGATAGTGTGTTCTATTCTCTTACTGAACAGAGATGTAAGTTATACTATGAATTATAAAATTCATGATATATTTGCTGTTTTTGTTTATCACCTTGTGGTGTTTTTTTTTTTTTTTAAATCACATTTATTTATTTTCATGGTAATAGAAAACAAAACCATTGTATCATAACAGGAAGAGACATTATCCTTTCAAAGTAACGGGCAAATATATATAGTGGTCAATCCAATTAGGTGCGAATTAAGAGTTGACATTTTCTCTTCGAATTCGCATAGTGTATTCATTTTGCAACTCGCACTGAATCAGTCAGACTGAGAGATGGAAAGGTAAATTTTTATTTTCCAATTAATTTAATTAGTCCAATAACATTTCATTTTTGGGGGTAAAAAAAATTCCTCATATTACCCCAAAATCAACTTTTTCGTTAGTTTAGGCACCCCAAATTTAATTACAATATTTTTTTAATTGAAAAATAATTGTTTTTTTTAGCATTTTATTTTTCAAGATGCCTTCAATGTACTCCAAAAAGCACCTTTTTCCTACTTTTTTTTTTTTTGGCATTTTTCATTTCATTCATTTGAGAAAAAACAAAAAGTTTATCGTTTTCTTGCATTTAAAAAAAAAAAAATTGACACTATTTAAAAACCTACAGTACCTTCCTAATGCACACAAAAAGCCTTCTATACTGTCCTGCTAACGAAAATATCCATTTTGGGGGTCCAGGATGGTCTCCCCCACTTTTTCATGCCCTTCTCCCAAATATCGTTTGGCACACAATTCCCACCCCTCCTCTGCGAGTAGTGCGAATAGGCATTTTTAATTGGATTAAAGAATTCTCGGTAGCACGCTTCGATGTGAAGTCAAGAAAAAAACTCGCAAATCACATCTAATTGTTGACCACCATAGTCACATAAGCAACACAGTAGATCATTTGCAATGTGTTCAAGAATATCGACAGCAAATTGACTGCTCACCACACAGAACTAAATGAACAGGTCCCTAAGTGTCGGCATCACCCAACCCAGAGGAGTCTTCCTCATGGTTTGAAAAACTATAGGGATGACCATAACAGGAGCTCCATATATGGTAATATTTATAAATGCAATTACATTTAGTATATGTAGGCCGTTTGTGCCCCACCATATCCAGGGGAGCAGAGAGGTGGAGGTTGGGTACAAAATACTCAGGATTGGGCCTGTTGGAGGGGACTGGCTAGCTTATGAGGGAGACAACTGTCCCCCTTTCCAGTGCCATGCATAGTATTTTACATTGTTTTTCCCCTGAAGTGGGTGTGGTTACACCTCCCAGATTTGGAAATGCCACTCCCAGTGGATGTCATGGCTCTGACCATATCATTCAAACACCACCATTCTTGATATGTGCAAAGTTCTGAATATACATACTTTGAGAAACTCCTGTAGTAGCAAGCCGCGTGTCGCACCTGTGTGTGCATAATATATAATCTATACTGTGTACCGTTGATACTGTTTACGAGCCAGTGGGTCCCCCTTTCATTGGTGTTCAGAAGTATGGCGATAGTCACACACAGGCTATACTGTGGGCACTTAGGTTAGTGCCCACAGTGTAAACTTTGTATCACAATTGGCACACAGCTTTGTGCTTATCGTGATCCACAGTTCACATTGTGAGCGCTCAGCTGTGTGCCGATTATGACACAGTTTACATTACATTGACAGACTTGCATTTCTAACTTGCATGTTTACTCTCCCTATCAGATGACTTATACTCACCTAGAGACTACCGTAGTACCTGCTTAACCAGCATTATCAGACTCATTATAGAAGTCATGGCCAAGCCGTGGAAATACTGTAGGTTATAAAGGGAAGATATGGTTATAGGCAATTATATATTACTACTACAGTACATGTGATTCAAACAATTATTTGTTTTACCTGTATTTTTTTTCTTTTTTATTTAAAGCAATTATTTTGCATTATTACATAGTAAAAACAAAATCCCTCTTCTGTTGTGAGGAGACTGAAGATGCCAATAACAATTATGGGGCCTCATTTACTAATGAGTTTTATCACCAAAACAAGTGATAGATTTCACTGTGTATTATAATTGTTCTCCAGCCAATCAGCTCCCAACTGTCAGAAAAATGACAGATGGGAGCTGATTGGCTGGAACACCATTTATCATACACAGTGAAATTTATCACTTGTTTTGGTGATAAAACTCATTAGAAAATGAGGGCCATGGAGTGATACTAAACTGCAACATTGTATCTTACATTAGAGACGGAAAGATCAATTCTGCAACTTATATTGGTTTGCTAACCATCCTATGAATAGATACATTTGACTGATATTAGACTCCTTTAATTTTTTAAACTAAGAAGAGATTGACTCATGGGCATACGCAATCTTTTCATCTGATTAAACCTGCTAATTATCCCAGCACAGAGAAAAGGTCATCAAGACCTTTTGAATAATGCTAATGAGGGCACCATGGATATATAAGAAACCTATCTAAACATATATTTGGTACTTATCATAAAGGAATAAAGAGCACAATTACACCACACAAGTGTACTAGATGTTAACTCCCTATTTCTTTACGCTTTTATATTTCCTGTAATTATTGCACTTTTTTCTTAAATGTGGCATTTTATACATGATAAAATAATCCATTAACTAGATGTATTTTACTATTAAAATTACCAATAACTATTAAGTTAACGATCAATGGGTTTTTAAGTGTACCAAGTATATACATTCTTTTCTTCCCCCTTTTGGCTGTTGCGTCTTCAGCCCGCAGATGCATAGCTGGGCCCGAATGATACAGCCAAAGGCTCAATCGCAAGAGCAAAAGGGTCCTGCAACAGAGGGCAACCCTGCTTCATACCCCTACAGATTATGCAAGGGGAGGGGGAATGTACTGATTAAGGCAAAGTTTCATAAAAGGATTAGAATACAATAATATGACTCAAGATGTAGAATTAGGAACCATAACATATTTATTAAGGGACTCGTATAAGTAGTGACTATCAAATCTAACAGTAACAGCCAACTTTCAAAGGTCTTTCCCCAGTTTTCGGAAAACAACCATAATCGCCTCAGACATCGATCTGGGGAGAGACCCCCAACTCACAGAGCTCACTGACCACATTGATGAGCCTAATTATAAAAAGAAAACTCTAGGCTTCATACACAATTTGATGGGCATCCCATCCAGAGCTTTACCATTTGGAAACGAGAAGATTATCTCCCTTCCAACCTCCTCTACAGAAAGTGGGGAGTCTAGAAAGGATCTGTCCAAGGAAAGGGAGGGCATGTCAATACAGGGCCGGATTAAGGGCCATATGGGCCTGGGGCTAAAAATTACCAAAGGCCTATTGTGAGAAGTGTGACCAGTGTTGTGTGGGTGTGTACACCCCCGACACTATCAGCTCAAAAGTCTCCCTAAATACATAAAAGTATAAAAATTGCATCATATTGGGAGGAAATTAGAAAAACTATTTTAATACTTTTGATTTATGGCTGACAGTGTGGTGTTTTGGCATCTGGTGATTATGCTGCTTCATGATGGGCCCATATTTATGTGGAAGCCTGGAGCTGGAGCTCCATCCACCTCATTGTTAATCTGGCCCTGGGTCAAATAGATAATATGTTCTAACAGTTCCTCTAGTTAACTTGACTGTAGTACATAGTCTGAAAATGTTAAATAAACTAAATTTATAAAAAAAACAGTGACAGTATCAGGTATAGTGGTATACAACTTCCATAAAGCATCCTTAATCTCCTGGATGATGGTAGCAACATTTTACTCTATAGCTAAATAAGCCAAGAAACTCCCATTTCTACCAGAGACAAAATACTGGCCATGCCTAATGCAAGTATCAAATGGCTTCAAGACTAAGCCAAAAGACTGTCATTAAACTCCTTATGGGCCGCTAACAAAATGAGCAGACTACCAGAAGGCCGACCATTCAAAACATTGCTGCTCAAATGATCTGCATTGGTGTTAAAGATCACTTTCTTTATGAAAGTTGTTGATTGCAGGTATCCTACCAATCAAGAAGCCCAATTAGATCGCCGCATATGCATCCCATAACATTGGGCATTTAAAGAGAAAAACTCCTCTCACTGGGCCTCCAACTCTGAGCCGGGGACCCATCAGGGTGTGTCAGAAGGGGTTGAACTTGCTGGAGACCATGTAAAATAATGGAGAGCCAGAGAGAGCACCCAGCGAGCGACATGGGACAGACACAAAACATTTACCAAACATCTAAAAGTTAAAAACCACGATTTAAGGAGGTATAGACCCATCCAGTACCCAAATTAAAACGTAATCTACATACAAACCTCTCCACCCCCCCAACAGAGATCGCTAAAACACAGAACCCTTCCTTCATCTGTATGCTGTCAATCTAAGCAAACAAAATGTAAATGGGAAGCAACGTACGATCAGGACCACTCCAGGCCTGAGGAACTGAAGTTTGTCAAGAAGTCATAAAAAACAGTCATAAAACAGGACAAAGTATGCCATTTTTCCAGAAACTCCACCGAATTTGAGTCCCCAGATTTTTCAGGGAGCCCAACTAAACAAATATTCCTCCCAAGGCAACTCTCAATATCAGTAAGCTTCAATCTACAGGTCACCATTTGGGACTCCAGGGGCTTTAAAACATTAATTAATAATACATGTGTATTAAAAGAAGAATACAAAGTGGTGATGATCTTTCCTAGTTACAGGTAAAGCTGGGCATCCACTATACAATTTTCTGTCAGATATCTGTCCAATCTGGCTGGTTGGAATGAAAATCTAGTAATGTATGGGAGCAAATGACAATTGCTCACAAACACTGCAAATCGTGATTTTGGGGTGCAAACGTGGGGAAACGACTCAGAACCCTTGGGACAGCCCCCCAAAAGGACAAATCAACAAAAAAATAGAAAACAATTACCTCAAAACACCCCAAAAAAGTACTTTCATTTTGGGGGTGAAAAAATAAAAAGTGGGGGGGGGGACAAGCATAAAACTAGTGAAATAGACTTCTTGGGGGTCTGCAAGGATGGGTCAGGCGTTTTTAGGATTGCAGGTGCATCCCGCAGGTGCGTTTTTGACGTATTTTAAAAGTTCACTTTAGAGACATAAAAATATGCTAGCACCCATTTTCAATTACCTCAAATTTGACTGGTCTACTTATTTTCACAAAAAATACAGCTTTAGGCCATTCTTTACCACTTTTACAAAGACGCTAATTAGAAGCATTTTAAACAACTCAAGTACTCCAAACACTTATTAGGGCTATTAGTACAGATCTACATTGATTTCCTATGTTAGTGCATCTTTTTTTGGGGTACAGACAATTCCCCACTCCTGACAGTACTTTCCGCCTGTTCCGCATTCGCCACTTTCGCCTGTTTTGGAATTGAATAGAGCAAAAATCGGGGGAAACAGGCAAAACTTTTCTGACTTTTCATCTCTAAATGACTAATGTCCTTAGACTGTAAGCTTGTAGAAGCAGGGCCCCTCGCCCATTTATCTTCTCTACATAATTATACGAAGTGCACGTTGTAATTTATATACTGTCTGTTTTCTGTACTTATGTAGCCTGTTATCCTTTTGTGCGGCGCTACACAACCCTTGTGGCGCCTTATAACTAAAATAATAAAACAATCAAGTGTCCAATTTATACTACTTGGGTAGTTCTATTTACATATAATTGTTTTTTTTAGAATGTGTAGTTACAAAAATTATAATGATGATGCTAATATTGAGTTAACAGAATTGTTTTTCCCCAGGAATTTAGCCATTGGAATAGGAATACAGAATTTCCCAGAAGGCCTTGCTGTCAGTCTTCCTCTACATGGCGCAGGAGTGTCTACATGGAAGGCGTTTTGGTGAGGAACATTTACTTTTGAGATTTAACCCAATTTAAAAAGCTACATACCATGGTTGTCATAGGTTTTATTACAATATCACAATATTAAAATAGGATATTATTACAGCTTTAGTTCACCCCAAATAACCGCAGTCAGATTTTTTTTTTTCTTTTTTTCCAGCACTAGTTGAATTTTGAGGATGGATGATTATTCTGTAATGGCTCAGCTTAATGGTAATAATTGGATATAGCCAAGATATTTCCCAGCAGGCTGTCATGCCTGTGCCAACACATGTTTCATAAATATTAGTGGCCAGGCTAGTGTACTCTTCAACCTCCATCAGCTACCTTTCCCTTAAAGTGAAGGACATAATCAATAACCACATAAATCATATGTATCAAGGAAATAAAAATATGAACTTTTAGAGGGACTTGACAGCTGGTGTAAGCGGCAGTGCTATATTAGCTGCCCTCATGACTACATACCCATCTTCTGTTCTACTCTGGAATAGTCCCAACTTCCTGTGTAAAGATGGCCACACACTAGACCAACTTGCATCCAACTTGTTGATTGGTTGGAATGAAAATCTGGTAACGTATGGGAGTAACTGATGATCAGCAATTTGCTCCTAAATGCCAGAAAACAGTTGAAAATGGTCATTCAGAAAAAATTGTTAAATGTTTGATCTAAACAATTTGTTCAAACAACTGGCCACACATCTAAAGATTATCTGTCCAACCAGCCAACTAGTTGATTGGTTGGAATGAAAATCTGGTAACGTATGAAAGCAAATGACAATCAGCAATTTGCTCCCAAATGCTGGAAAATGGACAAAAACTGTTTAATGTTTGATCTAAACAATTTGATCAATCTTTTCTGACGACCATTTTCATCTGTTTTCTGGCATTTAGGAGTAAATTGCAGATCATCAGTTACTCCCATATCTTACCAGATTTTCATTCCAACCAATCAACTAGTTGGATGGTTGGACAGAATCTTTAGATGTGTGGCCAGCTTTAGACTAGGTGGGTACTTGTGACTAAGCAACATATGGGACCCAAATCTAAACACAGAGTGCATTTAGGTTTCATATACACCAGACACACATATCCTGCAGGTCATTTGATACAATATTTTCAATAATTTTGTGGCTCAAACAATGTTTATGTACATACATGAAATTCATTTGTTTCTTATACACAAAGCCTGAAGGTAACTTTATACTTTATTTTTAACAATTTTGTGCCTTAAACAAAGTTTGTGTACATTGAACTATCAAAAAACAAAGGTTTCACTATCTCAGTCATGCTAAATAAATTCTGTATTTTGGAATATTCTGTATTTCGAAATATTTAAATATGGAAGACTCAACCTGTACTTGCATTGAACACAAAGAATAGAGCAGACAGTGTCTGGAAAAGCATGTCATTTCGCAACAAGACTGAATGTGCGGGGTATGGAGACATTGGAAAGTGCTTTAAAATGCTAATAATATTCATATATTTTGGCATAGCCGGTATAAGGTCTTACAAGTTACAACTCATAAGTACTGAACAAACCTAGCTATGTATTCCTCCCTTTCTACTCCATTTATGTGTCCACATGTTAAGAGGCAAATACAGTGTTCAGAAGTGGCTAAGAAGTAGTTTGTCCACGCTGCCGTTAATGCTGTTCAGGTCTAGAGATGAGACAAAAACTGTTCTAGGAAATATTTACCTCACATTGCTAAATAATGCAACATTTTGTTGCCAAATACAATTTAGTGTTCTCAATCCTACCCCAACGACACCACAGTAGAAGCAATTGATAGCCATTGGAATGCAATGTAAAAATACAGTGCCGCATCTTGTCTGCTCGGGTGGAGCCGATGCAGACTTTTGAAGACTGTATCCATGAAATTCACATGTCTGCTAACAGCCTGGTTTTAAAATTAGATTCATGATGAATTTCACTTGCTAGTCACTGGGACATGTACACAGGTTTTGCTTTTTATGAATCATGGAAGTAAATAATGTTTTTTCTTTAGGTATGGACAGCTAAGTGGAATGGTTGAACCTATTGCCGGTGTTTTAGGAGCTGTGGCCATTTCATTGGCAGAACCACTGTTGCCCTACGCATTGGCCTTTGCTGCAGGTGCCATGGTCTATGTGGTAATGGATGATATTATTCCAGAAGCACAAACTGGGTAAGACAGACATTGATGGCTCCATAGAGGCAGAACTTAAGGACAAGTTACGTAAATTACATAAAATAGGTTTCTTGGCTGGCATTTTGGGAGAGGAGTAGTTGTCTAGGGCCCAGCAATGATTTTCTCCTTTTTATATGTTCTGTACTGCTGGGTAAAACTAACAGATGCGGTCTCAGTATTGCTGCTGTAATTAACGCCGTCATGGAGAATTTGCTGAGGCATTAGAGAATGAGTGATGGCGCTCAGCATGACCACAACTGACAATCATTACCCCAAACCATTTCAAATTGTCAAGGCAAGTGCTGTAGCAACTGGATTCTGATTCTCCTTTGGAAGCCACTTTGAAATATGAAGTACATGGATAAAGCATAAAAAGGAGTTAAGAACAATAGCATGATAATAGGGTTGGATACGGGATGCCGGCGCTCGGGATCCCGGTGGTCAGAATCCTGACGCCGGCATCCCGACAGGGTTAGTATACAGACACCTGTCGGTCAGTATCCTAACCCTCCCCCTCTCCCTAACCCTCTCCGGCTAGTGCCTAAACCTAAACACACCCTATACCTAATCTCCCCTCAGTGGCTAACCCTCCCCCTAGTACCTAACCCCGCTATTTACCTTTGGGATTCCAGCAATGGCATTCTGAGCACCGGAATCTCGTGGTCAGGATTATGACCGCATCCTGTATGATTTAAGTTTTATTTCATATCAAAAGTCTTCTTTGCAACTAAGAGCAAATGGCATCAAAATAAGTTTCACAAGTGGTTCCATATGAATGGGACGGCGTATTAATCAGTCCTGGGACAAAGAAGAGGTTACTATGCCAGCACTGAACAGACACTGGCTGTTTCTGCCTCACAGGTGCAATGTCAGACCTACTCTTGGGGGCATATTCAATTGGGCGCGAGGTTTAGTGAGGAAAAAACCTTGCGCCCAATTTTAGAATACCGCGGGTATGCGTGCTCCCAATATCCACGGTATCCAATTAAAAAAAAATTGGTCGCAGGGTTTTCAGCTCTGAAAACCCTGCGCTGCGTAAAATATATATATTTTTTTAATCTGCACTTACCTGCCAGGGGGTCTCCGCGACTCCCCTCTATCTTCTTACTGGAGAGGGGGCTGCTGGGAGTCCCGGGGGCTGTTGGGAGGCTCCAGGGAGATGTAGTTCTCCCAGTGCCCATTCCGAAGGGGGCACACACACACACTTACAAAACAGTAACACACACTGACATACTCACCTTGCAGCAGAAGTCCCGGCTTCCAACGCTGGATGAAGAAGACAGCACTGCAGAAGGTGAGTAATTAAGGACTAATTAAGCTAATTGGAAACTTTCAATTGCTTAATTAGTTCTCAGGTGGGTGTATGGCCAGGGTGCCAGAGCAAGTCCCGCTGATTTTTCATTAAATTAACGATTTTAGGGAAAAAATAAATAAATCACACTTGCTCTGGAGGTGCGAGAATAAAGCCTCCCGGCGCATAAAAGTAGAAAAAATCTGCACCTATTTGAATAGCAAAAAACCCGTACCTGCAGGAAAACCTCACACGTGCGGGTTTTTTGCTATTCTTGCACCCAATTGAATATGCCTCTTGGCTTCAGATAGTAGCGCAGATTAAGCACTTTCAGAATCAACCATGAGTATCAGAAAGGACAGAAGCATCGGGGTCAATCCAATTAGCCGCGAAGGGTGCGAGTCGCTGTTGCAACGGCATTGAACCGCCGGCAATGGACCGGCATCTCGCACCCTTCGTGGCCTGCTCTGAACACAATTCTGCAAATTCCGGCTTCCTGTAAAGTGCGCCCATTGCCGTGATGACTCGCGCCTGCGAGATCATCGCGGCTAATTGGATCGACCCCATAGAGTTTGGATATCACCAGTTACCTATGTATCATACACAGATGTAGTACATGTCTAAAGGTGCCCACACACATAGCGATATTTTAAACGATCTTGCCGATTCCGACACATTGGAACGACAGATCATGTAAAATATGGCCAAATCGTGAGTCCCAACTCACGATCACGATGCGATGCGCGTCCCCACTGGTCGCACATCGCATCGTCAGATCTGCCGTGCAGTAGGGCAGATCTGACAATCTAGGACACGATGCACTGTAAAAAGTCTGGATGCAGGAGAGATCGTTTGAAGATTGGACACCAAATCGTGTGCAAATAGTGTGGAGATCGTGTGCAGAGCTGCCGGGGAGTGTTTCAAGGGAAGTCGTACACAAATCGTACACATCGGCTGATCGTGGGCAGATCGGTATGTGTGTGGGCACCTTAAGTGTTATCTAATGCCAGGTAATAATCTGCTTTGTGCGATTTTATCATAGCATCAATTCTATTTCTGAAAGCATAATATTTACATTCCCCATAATACAATTGGGAGAATGGTACTATGCATGTGAGATGAATGAAGTTTGCAGCATGTGTGTGTGTGTCTTCTGACTAGCAGATAACTCCTATTGCGGATGATAATTTACCCCTGATGTTTCATGTGCAGCAGTATGGAGCATTAGCAAGTTACGTTTTCTTGGTCACTGAAGCCCCTACCAAATGCATCACAACATTCGCCTCTCTTTCAAAGGCATCAGTTACAGAGTCTCTCATGCAGCCATGATTATGGGAGACGGGCACTGCAGCATTTATATACATGACCACTGCCATGATGTTATTCACTTCAATCCTTCACTGTGGAAGCTTTGTATTGAGGATGTTGGTACTTTTTGGGCTGGTCACATTCCAACATCAATGTCAGGAATTATTCTGTGCATAAAATGTATACCTTATTTCTTTCATATGACTGAAATCATCAGTTTCTAGCATGGGGGGTGGGCACACTTCATATTTCATACATCTACCAAGTAAGTTTGGCAATGTGTGTAACTTATGTATTCCATCTATTTTTTTAATTTGCAATAGGGTGCACAACTGATAACCAGACAATCTCTATGTAAGAGTCCCTCTGGGTACTCGCCTCTTTCATACAAGTGTGATCCCATGTCTGTAGGAGCCATGATGAAAGAAGTAGTGGGGATTTTTTAGTGTCTGGGCTCAGTGCTGGGGGCATGGAAATAAAAGTGAAGGTAAAAGTGATAAACTGGAGGAAAGTGGGAAGATAAATGTGGAGTTAAAAGTATTTAGAATGTCAACATACTACATATTTATTGATGTGAGAGGAAACCTATGGGGAAAATATACAAACTCCACCAAGATTGTGTTCTGTAAAGCTACATAGACACTCCCCTCTCGCTGCTGTGAACATTCCTATTGCCAACCGATTCTTCTATTTAAAAACAGCAGTCACACAAGAGATGAAGATACAATGACATTCACAGACCCCAGTCAAATGCACCTTGTAAACCAATTCCACCGTTTCCAATATGATTTCATTAAATAATTATGTACAGTTCATTACGCTTTTCTTTTAAATTTTGAATATATGTTCTAAACATTTTGTCTTTATCACAGAGGCAATGGAAAACTGGCATCCTGGACCTGTATATTTGGCTTTATTGTGATGATGTCCTTAGATGTCGGACTGAGTTAACTGAGCACTGCAGCGTAAATTGACTAAAACGACTGGAAGATGCGCTGGGCGCAATATCTCAAATGTTTACAGTTTTTGAAAAATGATGATAGCTTTTATACAATGATCAACTGTGTCTATTTATCTGGTAATTTGCATGCTGATGAATTGGAAATAATTTAAAAAGGGATGATCTTTTCAGAAATGGATGTAGGGTTGTGTGGCTAGCATAGTCTATGGAAGAAGTGAATTAATGTGCTATCTGTGTGGTGGGTGGTTTGGGATGGTGCGGAGGATAGTGAATTGCCTGGTAAAATGGAATCTAAACTGAATGTGACAGGTTTTTACCTCAGTAAGGAAATGTTTTACTTTGCATAACAATAGCAGTAATAGACAACTGAAGACACTTTTCTTACTGTATAAGAAAACATTATATGCCTCTATAAAATTAGTGCTATGCTGTTGGCAGTTACAAGGTAAATAAATATTTCTATATATACCAGTGTTACACCTTTAATTTTTATGCAAGTCATTTGGATGGTGTTTTTATTATTATTTTATTAAACCACTGGCAAGACGATTAGACTCATTGGTGATGCATCACTGGAGGACTGCTGGCTGGATAATTTTAATGTAGTCCTTGGATGCACTGAACACACGTTGCTGCAACTACTTGAGATTTTAAGAATGAATGAACTTGTGTTTCTGTTTCCAACATTTTGCTGACTGTTTAGTCTTAAGATAATTAATTGGTTAACTGCTCACTTGACCTTTTGTACTGTTGCCGAGGGTCATAATGCAAAATCTATACCTCTTTCAGGCTCTTAGCATTACTGTTAACTAGTAACATGACTACTATTGTAATACATTCCTGAATTATCATATTATAAAGCCTCAATGTAATCCTGCCCCTGTACTATAACTGGCTGCAAGAGCTATTGCTGTGCCTTATTTAGTGTACCATTGGCTGCCAGAACTTATGTAATGAGAAGCTCCTGGCCAGCCACTAACCATTCACAAGCAGCTTTAACATTGTCCACCAGCGGGTGACACTTTCAGCAGCAGAATGAAGGAGACATGTAACCGCAGGGAACCCCACCACTACAACTCTGCTTCCAAGTGTGACAGACAAAGAAACTGCTGCTTTTACTGTATAGAAATTAAATCTATGACAGTGATAGTAAAACTGGGATTTATAGAGATGGGGGATAAAATTGGAGTTAAAGAAGAGTTATGTGACATAAGGAATTTAACGTAAAAAACAAATTCAGACTTGGTATAAGGCGGTGACCCCCTTGACCATGGAAAACAACTTTATTAATTCTGTGAAAACTTGTGCCATTGGGGGAGATTATAGCGGCACGCATCGTGTAGAAAGCAGCGCCGATAAGGGGCGCCCCTGTCATTTACTGCCCAGCCTCCCAATCATACATGTGGGAGAAGCAGTATCAGCGCATGTAACGTGCGCTGATGCCGCTTCGGCGGTTAATATATCTACCCCTCTGTCTGAAGCCAGTATATTATTATACTTGATCCAAAGTTAATGTCTGTTTCGGCTTGAATAACTCACATAAAAGTTAATACGGGTATTGAACACAGGAGAAAATCACTGATATCTCCTGTGTTAAACCGACATACCACTGAATACTGATGTCCACGTAATCCTTTTATCAGAACAGCAGTCCTGTCCAATTCAACAAGCTCTGAAAAACTGAAGCTAGTCTCCGATAGCTAACCGCCATCTTCAGCTGGAAAGAGCTATATGAGAGTAAGGAGGTGTCTCTTCAGATTCCTCCTCTCCTTATTCTTATGTGCAGGTCTACAGAAGGAACACAGCTGGGTTGTAACACTCGGAAATGTACTCTCTTAATGGTTTACCATTCACTGGCCAGCTGCTTATTGTAGATGGCCAAGAAAATAAAAGAGATCTGTATTCTTTGAGCGCGCTAAGTTATGTAGGAGCATAACTACTGCAGGTCACCATTCAGGGGCCTGCTAGCCCAAATAGGTGGACTAGATTAACACAGTAGATACAATTATTAGAAGCAATTATTAAAGAACAATTTGCATGGATGTCCATTTCTCTCCTCCTTCTCGAAGTGTCACATATCAAATTAATCAGCACAGTCTGCTGGTGCATCCTAGTCGCATTGCATTACATTTTCTGCAGAAAGACACCTGAAGCAAAGATGTATAAGAACACATTTATATGCATCTGGTTTCACAATCAGTTCAGCGATAGTCCCATAACATGCCCATAAGATGGACCATGTCTGTGCGTTCTCTTACCCACCTCTCAGGCACCGCCCAATAAATTTCTCAGAACGTGTGACTCAATCACAACTGTGACTCTGTGCGCACTGGTTCTGGACGTCTGCACAGTACAACTTACTGTAGAGGGTTTGCAGATTTTACGCCCATATTGTTGTGTTAGGGGTTACATCCTTATTAATTAAATAGAATAGATTGGCTACATTATAGTCAGGTTAAACATTGCTTAATGCAGCGTTCTCCCCAGAAATTTTTTCCAGCCAGATGGCATCCAAAAGTAGCCGGGTGGGGGCCTTCGCAATTATGCGCAAACCGGGAAAAGGGGCATCTCCCAGACCAATCCAGCCCAACATGTCTCAGGCTACTCCCCTACTGGCTCTCAGTCAAAAGTGCCCATTAGGCAGTGCCCCCTGTATTTGTGCCCTTTATACAGTGCCCCCTGTAGTTTTCCCCTTTATGCATTGCCCCCTGTAGTTTAGCTTTGCCCTTATGCAGTGCCCCTATGTAGTGTCCGCAGACTGGTTCCTTATGTAGTGCCCCCAGGCTTAAATAGTGCCCCCAGGCTGGCCCTTTATGCAGTGCCCCCAGGTTTAAAGTGTCCCTTATGCAGTGCCCCCAGGCTGGCCCCTTTATGCAGTGGCCCCAGACTTAAATAGTGCCCCCAGACTGGTCCTGGCCCCAGCACTTACTTTTACTTGCTGGCCACTCTCCCGCTCGCTGCTGCCTCACGCTGACTAGATCTAACTAGACTGGATCTAACTAGCTCCAGCAGGTGCGCGGGGCACGCTCCTCACGTCGCGGGTGAAGTCATGACGTCACCCTCACAGTGCATCACTGGCCTCTGGAGTGATTGAAGTGACTGGAGGCTAAAGAAGCCTCCAGAGGCCATCGGTGGTCAGCAGTGAAAAGTGCCGGACGGCAGGTTGTTTCTGCCAGGCGAAGCGCCCGCAGAAAACAGCCTGGGGAGAACACTGCTTAATGTGAAAAATTTAGTTTTCGGGGCATATCCAATTACTGGCGAGATTTTCCCTGCAAAAATGTACATGGGCATCACGATCAATTTTCTATTGATGCAGATATGCATGCTCCCACGCTCCTGATACACGCAGTATCCAATTGGGAAAAAGTCATCACATTTTTTCACTCAAAACCCCACAGGAATGGAAAAAAAAAAAAGAAGAAGAGAACCAGCCTGTACCCTAAAAAGATATTGGGTAACAGTAATAATGGTTTTTACTGTCCCAAAGAAAAATATATGTTTTTTTAAAAAGTGCATTAATTGGCTCATTTGTGAAAGTATTTATTTTTATTTTAAGTAAAAAAAAAAAATGACTTTTATACAAAAAATGCAAATAAAAAGTAGAGAAAGTGATTTTGGAGTAATGTTAGGCCAATTAAAAAAAAAAATATATATATATATATAAAATATATAGCAATTAATATTCCTTTAACTAAATGCTTTAATTAAGTTTGGGGTGCAAATATTAACAAAAAAATATTAATTTGTGGTCATTTGAGGCCATTAGTGTTTTTAACAACCACTATAGACATGTAATTATTGAGCCAATTAGGCTAATTGACAACTTCCAATTGCCTAGTTATTTAGGGGAGGGGGGGGGGGGTTGCTGTCCAATGGGTTCTGAAGGGGTCCCGGACATTTTTAGCTTAGAATAGGAATTTCCATTTTTTTTATTTTTATTTTTTTTTAGACCTGTTCTGGTGCTGCGAGAACTTAGCCATGGTAATTCCTATAGAAATTACTGCAACTATTTTCTATATAGCAATTGAATAGGAAAAACCTTGCAGATGCAGTGTTTTTCGAAATTTCTCCTGCAATTGGATATGCCCCTCAGGTGACTATAGTTATGTACAAAGATATTTAAGGTCAGTATAAATATTGGTCTAGTAAATGCTTAATAGTCAGTGCATCTTATGCTGGGCATACACTCTGGACAAATATCTGTAAGATATTTGTCCAATCTGGCTGTTTGGAATGAAAATCTGGTAATGTATGGGAGCCAATGACAATCGACCATATGGTCTTAAACACTGGAAAATGGGCAAAAATAATTGGTCAAATTCGTTAAATTCATTTGATTTAACCATACTTGCCAACTCTCCCGCATTGTCAGGGAGACTCCCTGAAATAGCAGCAATCTCCCTGAAGAGTCTAACAATCTCCCTCATTTCACCTTACCCCCATTATGACATTGTTATATAAAGAAACAACAGAGATATATACATTCAAATGGGATCATTAGTATAATTTCCCTGCATTGGTTATAAGGCACAATGATCCCTATGGTTGCATGTATTTTCTGAGAAGTATCAGTGTGTTTTCATCAACAAGTAGATCTTACTAACTGCTTTGGGGCTCATTTACATGTGGATGTAAATCAATTTTATGACACGCCTCTCAGATGTATCAGTACACGCCCACTTTACCACCACACTCATAGGTGCTGCTTTCACAATCTCCCTGAAATGCTTTTTCAAAAGTAGGCAAGTATGGATTTAACCAATTTGTCTGGATGACCATTTTTGTCTGTTTTTCAGTGTTTGTGAGCAAATAGTCGATTGTCATTGGCTCCCATATATTACCAGATTTTCATTCCAACCAGCCAGATTGGACAGATATCTGATAGATAATTGTAGAGTGTATGCCCAGCATTAGGAAAGCACATCCACTGCAACTAAAGGAAAGCCATCGTAATGTAGAAAGATATATTTTGCAGACATGACTCGGTCAGATAAGCACATTCTTTAAATACGCTTACACATCTTGTTCTGACGCCTGCAGTAACTTCAGAACAGTTCACTCGAGTTGTGTTTTAAGTTAACTGGAGCGAACAAATGATTTGAAATCATTATCGGAAGAGCAACCAGGCTATGGTATTATCTACAAGGGGAGACAGTGCTCAATACATATTAATATGGATGGAGTGTCTTTCTTTAAAAACACTATGTATAGCCACTAGTAGTATAATTCCACAATAAACAGCTATGTGAGAGCTATTTTTTTTTCACTTAATCTTTGCCTTCATACCTACATGCTTAAAGTATGTTCCCCCATGTCACGCACATTCATCTTGGCTCAGCATTGTAAAAACAAGAGATATGGTAAGAACTTACCTTTGTTATCTCTGTTTCTACGAAGTCCATAGGGTCCACAGGGTTGACCTTGGGGTATAGGTTGGGAACCAAATCCGGGCACCACGCAGTTAAAGCTTTTAGCTCCCAGGATGCACTTGGGTCCACTCTCCCTATAACCCCACCCCCAGCCAGAGGCACCTCAGTTTGTAAGTAGCCAAAGGCCGGAGGAGGAGAAAAAAAGAGAGAAAACTGGAACACTCGATAACCATACTCACAGAAATGGAAGACGGAAAACCGGTGACCAGTCACACAGCCCATTTGAAGCCAGGTGCGTCAGGGCGGGCGCCCTGTGGACCCTATGGACTTCGTAGAAACAGAGATAACAAAGGTAAGTTCTTACCATATCTCTTGTTTTCTACTTCAGGGTCCATAGGGGGTCCACAGGGTTGACCTTGGGGATGTCCCAAAGCAGTTCAACCAAGGGAGGGGACGCTCCTGTGCTGAGAGGAGAATCCGCCGCCAAAAAGGAAGCATCCTGAGAGGCAAAGGAAAACAATGCCTAGAACCTTAAAAAGGTGTAGACAGAAGACCAGGTGGCCACCTAGCAAGGCAAACCAGCCAAGGTGCCACCGCGAGCCACCCACGAGGGTTACATGGCCC
Source organism: Taudactylus pleione (assembly GCA_031769625.1). Taxonomy (NCBI): domain Eukaryota; kingdom Metazoa; phylum Chordata; class Amphibia; order Anura; family Myobatrachidae; genus Taudactylus; species Taudactylus pleione. The sequence continues at coordinate 8,901,039 of JAUIMM010000015.1, read as the reverse complement.
GAGAAAAAAAAAAAAACAAGCAGCAACAACAGAAAGGCCTACCCATGGGTAGGCCCCTGAAGAAGACATACGAGGCCGTCCAGCCAACATATGGCCATAGGCCGGCCATCCTTTCCTGTTAAAACCAGAAATCTCAGACCACCAATAAGGAGTCCGATTTCCGTCAGGAACTTGAATGGATCACATAAATCCACAGAGGCCGGACCACAGTCAATGAGGCCACACCAGCCGAGAGGACTGGGGACTGAATGGCCGCACCATAAGTTCCAGAATAATATGGAACCTGAAAAAGAAACACAGGGTGAGAGCAACTCACACCCTAACAAGATGCCCTCCAGAAGAGGGAGCCACATGAGAACGCTCCCAATTCCGACACTCACCTGGTTGATATAAACTCCCTGATAGAAAGAGAGAAAGCCAAAGCAATAGACCATGTAATGGCTATTACAACCAGCGGTTCCATTAACTTTCCCCGGAGTTAACGAAGAACCACTACTAACTCCCAAGGAGACCCTAGGGAGGACAAATGGAGGCATAATCCAGAGAACACTCCAAAGGATGAACTGGATATCAGAGCGGAGCAATTCCATAACCTAATCATACTGACAGTGTAGAGATCTGCACTGTCAGGAAGGCCAGGCCGAGGGAGAAACCCAAGCCAGCCGGAAGGAATGCCAGAAAATCTGGAAATCCTGGACACCAGAGGATCGTATTGATAGGTATAATACCATAAGAATTATGGCTGCCACAGATTGTGGTAGGTCCCAGCAAAAGCTGATCCATGTGCTCCAATCATTCCAACGATGACAAAGCCATGGAAGCCGTAAGACCACTATAGGGACGTAGTCAAAGACAAACGACCCAGGTCCAAGGCAAACCTCAGGACCCTGAGACAACAGGTCTGGGTAGCGAAGCATCAGGAATGGAGTATCGATGGAGAGACTCCAAAAAACCAAGTACCCCTGACATCTGGGGCAATCAGGAGCCACCAGCAGGAAAGCATCTCTGTCTCTATTGAAACACTTCCCTCGAGGAAGAATGGAGACTGGAGAACACAGGTACGCAAATTGGAAGAACCCCTTCACCGACAAAGAGTCACTGAAGGTTGCTTCAGAATCCCCAGAGTTGGACTGTAACACCATAGTGTGATAGAGTCAGAAGGCCATGAGTGTCACCTCAGGAGGGCCCCCCCCCCCTGCTCACCAGGAGATGAAACCTCTCTTGGGGAAGAGACTAGTCCCCGGGATGCACGTCGTAACGGCTGAGGACTCCCGCTTCCCAATGGAGAGCACCCGAAATGAACACTGTCGAGATGGTCGGGAGGAGACCCTCAGACAATTCCCGAATGTATGACATACCTGACATTGCCACCCAACGAACAGTATTGCTAAAAAGGAAGCCACTGTTCTGACCCTGTCGGACTGAACTTTTTCAGGTTCACCTGGAAACAAGGGCTATGCCAGAGTGAAGCCCAAGACAGGCTAAAGTTCCAACAAGTTAATTGACAGGGTGGAATCGACAGACATCCAATTGCACTGAAATGGATGCGAACCAGACACTGTCCTTAGCAAAGAATACCCTGGACGAGATGGCCATAGTCACCCGAAAAGGGACCGACTTGCCTCCGGGGAGAGCATCATCGTTTGAACAGTGATCCGACAGAAAAAACTCGTTCCATCTGTAGATAAGCCAATTATGGAAAGGCCTGGAATGGAACTGAGCCCATTCCACCCTTCCAAAGGCAGACACTGAATAGTGGACCATGCATCCCAGAGTGTAAAGACATATGGCGACTGCGCAGACATCCATGTACTCCTAATGGAAGAGTGGAGATGCCGTCTTAAGCCAGAAGAATTCTCAGATTTTGAGAATCCAGCAGGGCTCCTAGGTGAAGAATACCCAGAGAGGGATGCAGGGAGGACTTTTTTCCCCTTGATTAAACGTCTGCACCCTGAAGAACCCACAGTCAACCAGACCCGGCTGTAAAGTACCCCGGTGATCCTGCTAAGAGCAGGAGGCCATCCAGGTACAGGAGCATTGGGATATACTGAACAGAAGAACTGTCAGAAAATCCCAAATGCTGGTAAACCCCTGTGGGACTGAGATCAGTCCCAACAGGCAGAGCCCGAAAAATCGTAAGTGCTGTGATACAGCAAACCTCAGTCCATGCTGAGGTAAGGTCTCTGTAAGTACCCGTAGGCACGCGTCCTGTATATCCAGTGATACCATAAAGTCCCCGGGTTCCAAACATAGTATGATGGAGCATAGGGATTGCTTCCTGAACCCAGGTAGCTTTAGGAACTGGTTCGGGGAATTGAGACAGAGAATAGGCCAAAGAGGACCATTCAGCCACCGCACCAGAAAGAAAGCAGAACAACCAGTCCCTCGCTGAGAAAGTGGGGATGGCCCAATTAGCTCCGCTTACCGCAACAACTGTATAGCTTTCTGGATTTGTAAGGCCCTGTTCCGAATAAGGGCCTGCGTACCATCACATGGAAATAGGCCGCCTGAGCAAAGAGAGGGCGTACCCTCCTACCCACGTAGCCGCGGCAACTAGACACTAGTACCGGGCAAACTGAGAAATCGCCATCTCCCAGTGGTAGGCCTGTCTCGTCAGGCTGACGATATATCCGTTGGTTCAGAAGCAGGATCGGCTGGCAGTCCAGGCCTGCTCGGAACTGGATATGTCAGCCCTTGTAAAGGCCGACAGTCTATGAAAAAACAGACCTTTAGGCTGACCCAGAGGACAAAAAGACTTAATAGTCTGAGGCCCCGTAGTGAGCATAGCTGACGGCGGGAAAGTTGTACTGCCACTGTCAAGGTCAGATATACCCTATAGATGGTATCTGCACCTCTGCATTCCCAGAGCGCAGCCATAGGGTATTACGGAGGATACCGTCGCAGCCGGAACTCTGAAAGTTTGGAGCTGGTATCCAATATAGGCATGTCCACCTATGACAACTGCATATATTACGTGAGCGACCAAATACACTTGAACCCCAGACGTGTTGGAGGGGAAAAACATTACAAATACATCAGCTCAGTATGCAATAGTATTACCCATCCTACCATGGCTATAGCATGGTTGGTTAACAACCCCTGAAAGCGAGTATACTGATTTCAGGCAGAGTTACCACCTACGGATCAGAAGAATCCGACCACGCAGGAATGGGATGCGTAGTAACGTCTGTAATCCGACGAGTAACACGCCCATCCACCCCAGGAGGGGCTCATGATGACCCTCAGGGAATTTGGGACAGGAGACCAAACACTGTTGTAATACCTCATATCTGGCAACAGCCAGAGTCCCGCCCTGCGATCCACCCGCTAGTCAGCAACAGGGACCCAGAATGCACGTAATACTGAGGGTGTATGATACAGGTGCAGGTCAACATTCACTCTAACCAGAATGGACCTGCTACCAGCCCGAAAGCAGGGATAATAATACTTGAGATAGGCTTCCCCCCCGTGTAAGAGGGAAAGAGCCCAAAACAGTATCCAGTTCACGGTAGAGCCAAGTGGGAAGTAACCACAGGGCGTCAACCACGCCAATTTGCGTTTCATAGAAAAACGACTTCCACCCAGGGTGGCTGTTGTGGTAATCCCTGCAAGGGGCATGACAGACTATTGTGGCACCAGGGGGAATTCATATACTCGAAAAAACCCCTGTAGGGAGCGGTAGTCTGTGTCACAGGGGAAGAGTGCAAGAAACTGCGAGATACCCTGAGATGAAAAGGGCAGTATGGTGAAGTAACCCCAAGTGAGGTACAACAATGGGGCCCGCCCGGCGATCCGCAATTAAGAGGATCCCGAGAAAACAAACAGCCCAAGGGGGTCGTGAAAGGGACCGGCACCCGATGACGCCACATACAGAACCCTTTAAGAGTTAAATCCTCCGCACTAACACCTGCAGCACATGGCTTGCAGGATAGTAAAAATGGGTGCAGTATAACGCTCTATCTCCTGGTCAGACATATCTGACCAAGGCTTGTGATCAAGCAGCGCTATACTGGTCCTGACTGAAACTAAAAATTAGCTGCAGGGACCCATTTTCAGCGTATGCAACACACAGTTCCACTCAAAATATGGCAACGTGCAGCACGCAACAGTATGTGACAAACCTCACAAATATTAACAAGTATATAAATGTGAGGTCTCAGAACCACCCCAAGTACAGCTGTATTAGGGCAGATAAGGAAAGGGATAGATATACACTGACAGGTGAGAGAATAAAGTACAGTCAGCACTAGCATAAGTCACATACAATGCAGATATACACATATATACATAAACATGTCATATAATATACTGCACTATTACACTGCATGCAACTTACCCAGATTCAGTGTCTGGGAAGGCTACAGCGCTGTGTACACTGACCTAATGGTGAGGTACGCAGGGGGACTGGACCAACTGCCATCTCCAGAGATTTCTGCTGCACCACAGAGAAAATGGCCGCTGGAGACCTCAGAAGAAGCGTGGCCCGCGGAGGAAGCAGCTCAGCGACGCCAGACTATGGATACTGAAAGGCGCGCTGAGCTGAGGGGAGGAGCCGCTGTAACAGGGAAGGCTGTCTCCCCTGGCCGGCTATTAACCCCCGGGACGCCGGCTCCCTGCACCGAACACTAAGTCCCTGGTGGTCTAGTGGACACACGGGGTATGGGGGGCCCGCCGCCACTGCCGGCGCCTCCGGTCTGTCCCCAGAGACCGGAGGCACAGGACTGCATTTCAAATGCGCGGATCACCGCAAGCGGTGACCCGCGCCTTACCTGCTCCCCGTGAATCCGGCAGCAGTCCTGGGCGCCCGCAGAGTCCGGCTAGTACAGACTCTGGGGTCCCGCTGAGATCCCCAGATCTGTACTGGCGTCTCAGCGCCAGCGGGGTGACGGAGCGGCAGCTTAGACGTCCTATGGACAGTCTGACGCTGCCGCTCTGAAGAATCCAAAGGAAAAATAAAAAACTCTGTCCTTTAGAAAAAATAAAGCTTAGGGGCTGCTAATCAGCTCCCCACTGCACTAAACGGTGACCCGACTCCGGCCGGGCACAACTTAAACTGAGGTGCCTCTGGCTGGGGGTGGGGTTATAGGGAGAGTGGACCCAAGTGCATCCTGGGAGCTAAAAGCTTTAACTGCGTGGTGCCCGGATTTGGTTCCCAACCTATACCCCAAGGTCAACCCTGTGGACCCCCTATGGACCCTGAAGTAGAAATGTGATTAAGACCATACCAAAATGTGATAAGGCTGTCTAACTGGCTTTAAATAAGCTTTATATGCCACTATAGCACGAGAACCACTCATACCCTGATATCACATTTTTAGCATGGGAAACCTCTCACATTAAAGGGTGTCTCCTGTAATAGTCAGTGTCTAAAATTTAGATGGAGCATATGCAAGAAAAGCACTAGTACCACCAGTGTTGCCCCTATTTGGTTCTCCCTGTTGCCTGCATTCATTAGCTAGGCAGAGTGTGTAGTAACCTTCCCACTGATCACCATATGATGAAGTAAGTGTGTTAGCATAATGCAGAGTATGAGAATGTGTGGCTCCAGGTTCACATTTGGGGGTAGTAATTACACACACTAGATAGTAGATTTACCCCCTGAACAAAACTGTTGCTACCAGATCTTAATACAAGATAGATAGATCCATCTCTCTCTATCACACACACACCTATTATTATCCTTTATATTTATGGTGTGACGAGGATTCCACAGTGCCTTACAAATGAGCAAAACAAAAGACAGTGACTTACAGTTCAAATCAATGCAGGACAAGGACATGGTTTATAACAATTGCTGCATCAGTGATCATAATGCCACTCAAATAAATAACACGGCAGCAGCAGCAAAGGGTTAGGTGCTATTGTAGGGAGTACATAATAGTATAACTAAGGGAAAGAAGAGGGAGGATGAGGATCCGGCTCATGAGAGCTAACATTCTAAAGGGGAAGGGCAGACAGGAGTGACACAGATGGAATAGACAAGAGGTTCCAAAACACGGTCCTCAAGGCTCCCCAACAGTTCCAGTTTTAGAGATATCCATGGTTCAGCTCAGGTGACTTAATTTGTACCTCAGTTAATTTGACTTAACCACCTGTGCTCAACCATGGATATCTCTAAAATCGGAACTGTTGGAGTAGACAGTGAGGAAGAAGCAAGGGGTAGTGGGTTAGGATGAGACGTGAATAGCTTTGATGAAGAGGTGGGGTTTGAGAGTCTGTTTGAAGTTTAGTAGAGGTGGAGAGTCTGATAAGGAGAGTGAGGGAATTCCAGAGGTAGGGAACAGCACAGGCAAAATCTTATAGGCGGAAGTGGGAGGAAGTAATCCGTTGACAGGAGAGGTGGCATGCATTTGTGGAGCAAAGTGGGCAGGCAGGAGTATGAAGGGAGATTGTGTGAGTACTTTGTAACTGGGTGTTAGAAGCTGAATTGGATCTTGAAGGGGAGCCAAATGTAGAGCTTGCAGGAGAGAGGAGGCAGATATAGTATGTTTGGAGAGAATGAGCTGGGCAGCAGCACTGAGGACTGATTAGAGTGGAGACATTGGAGTCAGAAAAGCCAGATAAGAGGAAGTTACAGTAGTCCAATCTCGAGATGACCAGTGAGTGGATGAGGGTCTTACGTGCCTCCATGGTGAGAAAGGGTCTTAGCCAGTGGCAGATTTTGCCTAGGGGCTGCGAGGCTGCAGCTGACTAGCAAAAGCCACCACCTCAGTGTAGTCCTTGACTGCACTGGCTACATGGTGACTGGCAGTGGCTTCCTATTGGAAGTGCCACCTGCCAGTCACATATACAACAGGCAGCCCTGGGGGGAGGTGTCTCCTCCCCCTGGGACTACCAGTCCGGGCTGCTATTAGCAGAGAGTGGCTTCCAGGAGGAAGCCGCTACTCTGTCTTTCAGTCAGCCCTAATTTGCTCCTTGGGGCTGCAGACAGTGCAGTCCTTTGGAAGCCAGTGGTGAAATGCGCATGCATGGCTCCCTGCCGCCAGTGCCGGTCCCGGCGCCTGATAGATCGATTGCGCAGGTGTTGGGACACAGCCAGAAGGGGGCAGGAGCCAGTGAGGACCCTGTTGCTTTCAGCGGCGGCAGCCCCCTCACCAAAGAGGGTAGGAGCTGCCGCTGGTCTTAGGATATAAATAAATATTTCTGGAGATGGAAACAGCAGAACTGTGAAAGGTACTGAAATAGTTTGAAGGAGAGTAAGGAGTCAAAAATAACAGAGCATACTTGGGGGCTTAAGGAGATGGTTGTGCTGCCAATAGAAAAATGAAATTGTGGCAAGTGAAGCTATGCAGGAGGGTGGGAAGATGATCAGCTCAGTCTTAGACGTGGGGGCATATCCAATTAGCCGCAGGGTTTCACCCGCGATACGAGTGAAAAGAGAGGGGGAGAGGTAGATCTGTGTTATAAGTATAGAGATTATATTTGGAGGCTGATTAATCACCTAGAGAGGATGTGTAGAGGGAACATAGGGGAGGTCCTGAAACAGAACCCTGGAGGATACCTGTTAGTGGAAGTGGGGGGCGAGAGTGGAGACATGAGAGGAACTAAGGAAAGTAGTCAGAGAGGTAGGTGTACAGCCAAGAGGTTAGTGTCACGCAGACAGACCTAGTAAAGGATTTCAATGAGAGGCGAGTGGTCCACAGTGTTAAAAGCTGAAGAATAGTCAAGAAGAATGAGCAAAGAGTAGTGTCCCTTAGATTTGGCATCAAGGAGGTCATTGTTGAGTGTAGTCAGGGCAGTTTCAGTCGAGTGGAGAGAACGGAAGCCAGACTGAAATGGGTCAAGCAGGGAGTGGGAGGAAAGAAAGTCAGTAAGGTGGTTGTAGAGAATGCACTCGAGTTTGTAGGCAAACGGGAGAAGATAGTTAGTTGGAGTGAGTGTTAGGATCAAGGGTGGCATTTTTATGAATGGGGGAGACAAGGAAGAGCCTGATGTGAGGGAGAGATTGAAGAGATGGGCAACAGAAGAGAAGTAGTGGAGGAGGCGGGTGGGGATAGTGTTAAGGGGTGAGTTGGAGAGTACAGGACTGTATGAGAGCCATGACTTCATCTCCAGATACAGGGGAGAAAGATGTCAGAGTTGGTAAGATGGATGGGGAGGGATGGTCTGGAAAAGTAGGGGGTAGGGTGCTGAGGGTCTGGTGTGATGAGATGTCCTGACATGGAGTCAATTTTAAATGTGAAGTGGGTGGCAAAGTCAAGAGCAGAGTATGGAAGGTAGAGTTGAAAGTGGCGAAGAGACGACGGGTTTGAGGACTGGAAGGAGACAAGTTACTTGAATATGACTACTTAGAGAGAGGGCGGTACTGTTCGTTGAGTGCATAAATTTGAAATGGGAATAAGTCTACAGAGAAGAGCAATTTCCTCCACTGTCACTTGGCGGTTCATGAGCACTTTTCCAGGTATCTGGTGCTTTTGGAGTGCCAGGGTTGAGATGTGGATCTGCGAGGGTGAGTAGTGATCGCCGGAGCAACAGAATGAAGAGCAGAAGTAAGGGAGACATTGTAAAGAGAAATGGCAGGAGAGAGAGAGATATCGTGGGGAAGACAAGTAAGTTGACCAGGGAAGATAAGGATAAGGTGTCAATAGCCTCAAGGTTCTGCTTAGTGAAGGTAGCCTTGGGAGGCAGAGGTGGAGAAGGGTGATTGATAAGTTAAAAGAGAATGTGAAGTCAGAGATGGGGAATTGGTGTAATCAGAGATACCACAGCAGTGAATGAAGACCAGATCAGGTAAGCGTCCACTCAACTCACATGGGAGGGTAAGGAGGTCCACTGAGAGAGACCAAGGGGTAAATTTACTAAGATGGGAGTTCTATTAAGAAGTGATGTTGCCCATAGCAACCAATCAGATTCCTGGTATTATCTTCTAGAAGGTGCTAGATAAATGAGAAGTAGAATCTCCCATCTTAGTAAATTTAACCCCAAGTGATGATGTGGAGGAGTTTAGAGGCAGAGGATTCTGTGGGGACATCTATAGAATTGAAGTCACCTAAGATGAGGGAATGAAGGTCTGAAGAGAGGAAGTGGGGAAGCCAGGAAACAAAGTTGTCAGGCATTTGGAGGGAGGACCAGGAGGACGATAAATGACAGCTGCTTGAAGGTGAACAGATTGGAAGAGGCGAATAGCATCGAATGTAGACAATGAAAGGTATGGTTCTGAGGGTAGGGGAAGCTGGAGGGTAGATGGACCCAATACCGCCACCATGGCAACCCACAGCCTGGAGGTATTTGAGGCCCCCCAGAGGAAAGAGCTGCGGTATAAGTGGGGGAATCGAGGCTTTGGTGATGACAGCAATGGCTAGGAGATTCAGGGAGTTGGAGATGAAAAGGTCATGGATGGGGGCCAGTTTGTTACAGATATATCTAGAATTTTAGAGGGCACTGGAGACCGGGACAGAGTTAGTGGGATAGATGTGAATGAGATGATCAGGGTTGCTGTAGCGCTGGGCTGAAGTTAATTTGGGGGACAGAGATGAAGAAAGTGTAGTGAGTTCAGGTAAGCCTGTTATTTATGTTTTTGTGTGATAACTACTGGGGGGCCTGCATAAGGGGGAACACTACTGGGTGGTCACTGTGTAAGGGGCACTAATGGGGGCCTGGCTGCATAAGGGGGAGCACTACAGGTGCAGTCGCACACAGAACATACACATGCCACATATCATAATCAGCAAAGTCTGCTTGTGCTCCTTATTCGCATCGCATTTCGAGTTAGACAGATTTGCAGTGAAAAAGACATAAGAAAAGACACCCAGCAATGAGTAAATTCGCATGGGACCTCTGCGCATGACTAGAAGGGCTGTTTAACGTGACTGCAGCAACAATGACGGAGGACAACCCCATCAGGTTAAGATAGGCTTACATTACACAGTCTGTATATTATCAGATACAATTGATAACTAAGAGAGTTATAGCAAGTCACATGATCAGCCTTTGATGATTTGATACATCACATCTGACCTGCATTTCACCAATGCTATATATCTTACTAATGTATCATTATTTTCATATATAACATGTAGGTTAAAAAAGCATATCTTACATTGTGAGATGTCATATCAGCAGATAGAGTTGATAACAGTTCTCTACAAAATCCTCAGATATATGCAGAAAAACATAAAAAAAAACTAGTGCAATACTGTTTAAATATATAGTGTATTTACATAAAATCGCACTCATACAGACTTCGATGTACGCACTTTTACTACGCATGCGCAGGATTGAAACGGCCATTTTGCAATGAAAAGTTGGACTTGCGACCAACTTTACATGAGCCTCTGTTTTTGTACAGTTTTAAAACAAAACAAAAAAAAAGCCATGTTCAACCCACAAATTGGTAGAATCCACAGTGTGTAGGTCATAAGTTCATTTTATCAAACTTACATTGTAACTAATATACAGTATAACTGAACATTAGTTCATGCTGAAATTTTACAGTGTTGGTTTATCACAACCATGCCTTGTAGTAAATCTATTCATTATTAGGCACCATCAATAGCCTCATATGAAGTAGTCATACTTAACCCTTTAGCTGAATTCTATTTGAATCTGTACATTGCTGGGTTAATGTGTTCCGGGCTTTCACACAAGTGCTGAGTCAGTGCAGAAGAATGCATTTCTTTAGCCATTCCCTTTCTCTAAGAGCACACAGCCAAGGGAGGTGTGCAGTAACATGAGGGAGGAGGGGAGCATGTTACCGTAATGTGGAAACCTTACTTCCCTCCCTCACTTTCCCCGGGGATCGCGTGCGGATGCCTATATTTACCTGATGCCAAAAGAGTGCAATGCAGACAGAAAGGACAAGGTGCAGCTGGGTGTAATTGTGGTTTGTGAGCAAGGGCGGAACCCAAAGCCAAGCAGGAGCTCTGCACGCACAGGAACAATGCTGCTATTCTTGTGAGATCCAGGAAAGAACGGGCCTGGGAAAACTGTTGGCTCATGTCCGTACACCTGAATTGCTTCAAGCCGGAACTAGCCCTGCAGTGCAGTATGAAGCAGATCTTCCTAAAACTGCTCTGCCTGCCTTCTTTACTTTTTTATTTATGTACACAGTCAACTATATACATGGTACAACAAATTAATGTATGGAATAGTAGTGCTGAATGACCAGTTGGTACCATTTCTGGTAGAGAATTCTATTACAGTGAATTCCTTGCAGCCATTTTGGTATTTTTCATTACAGTGTGTCCCGGGTGGTACTTGCTGTTACTTTACTGTAGCCGTGTACGGATAATACATTTTACCACTATAGAGCAAACTCCCGCAGAAAACAGTACACAAGGGTTGTGGAAATAAGGTTATCTATGCAGTAGAAGTGATCGTTTGCAAAATAATTCTTAATAAAATAACCTATCAACTAATACATGTTTCAGTATACACCTGATTTATGACGTAATAATAAGGGGTAAATTTACTAAGAATAGTGTCTGGTCCAAGTTTAAACACTCACAGCATCGCTGAAACAGTCACGTTTTCCAAAAATAGTGTTTTACTTAATCATGTGTTTCAATGGTGTATGTCAATGGTTCCCAAACTGAGCACCATGGCACCCTGGGGTGCCTCAGGTCACTTGCAGGGGTGCCTCAGGTTGGTGGTCCAGCATCAAATGGAATAATTTATGGTCAATGTAATGTAAATATGTGAACAAACAGAAGCACAAACCTGAAAAAAAAAATCAAAAAAAAAAAAAAATCAGAATTTCTCAATAACAAAATTTTGGCTTAGGGGTGCAGTGAAAACAGTGCTGATACTCTAGGGTACCGTGATGCAAACAAGTTTGGGAAAACTAACCCTAACCCCAAGTTCCCCCCGAGAACCCTAAACCTAACCCTCCCCCCCGCGCGGCTGTCCATGACAGTCTCCCGGCTTACCTTCAATCGGTAAGCTGGGTGTCGGTCTCCTGGCGTAGGGAGAATGCCAGGCGTCTGGATTTCCATGCCTGTCATTTAACCCTTGCCGGGATTATAGAGTCGGGAAGCCGGCGGTCGGGATTCCGTCCATCGGCTTTCCGAATGTTTCCCCTTTTCCAGGGCCTTCCATCAGTGCCAGCTCAACCTTTGTGTTTCCTGTAGTCTACTTGGATTACGCATCTCAGTACTTTGGCTCCACAGTACCTTCCTGCTACTGTGTCGCTGCTTAGCAAGCTGAGCTGCTCCCTGCAAAAGCCTGTGTGCCTGATAAGCTTCAGGTGCTTCCACTATTCTCATCTGCTGCTGGAAAACCTCCATTGCTGTCTGTCTGATCATCTGCAATACCTGTGTAAAACTACAAGTTACTCTGCATTTACTGTCACCTGCAATACCTGTATAAATTACAAGCTACTCTGCAATACCGATGTAAAACTACAAGGTACTCTGCATTCACAGTCATCTGCAATACCTGTGAGGATTTACAAGCCACTTTGCAAGACTACGGTAACTTTTGTTCCTGTTTCCAGCATGGACAATCCACATATATAGTTTACAGTTGTTCTCTGTGCTGCAAGCTTCACCCAGCTATAACAAAACCTTGGTCACTGACGAAAGAAAAACAAAACCAAACACCAATTCTGACAAGGGGTAAATTTACTAAAGGCTCGATTCAATTGCCTGCGATGTAAATAGTGCCAGGAGATAGCTCCCAGAGCTATTCAATTATGAGCGGTGTTAAGTCGGAGAATGCCCGTTCTCGCGACTAAACACCCTGTTTAAGGCGCGAGAACGGCCATACCTCGACCTAACTTCCCGGCGTGATTGGTAGAAAACAGCCTCGCGCCGGGACTTTTGTCGGATTTCTGCTCGAACCCCCGGAGGGGTGCGAGAAGAAATCCTTAGTCGGGGTTAGTTGCATGGTGTATTGAATAGCTCCGGGAGCCGATTCCCGGAGCTATTCACTTTGCACAGAATAGAATCGAGCCCTAAGATGGCAAACATGACGGCAAAAACACAATCCCACAAAGAAATAGACAACCAAGCACACAAATAGAAGTTAATCAGACAGAAATACAACTCACAGACATACGAAGAATTGTGTTTAAAAACACGATATAACACAGAGCAGAATAGATAAAATCAATAGAAGTGTGTGTTCTGCCGAAGCACTGCAGAGATCAGTCAGATATGTTTAGTGCATTTGTGTGTGTATACAGTGTAAACAAAGGGTTAAAAAAAAATAATATAGAAAAAAATGGTGTACCCCTCCCCCCAAAGCATAACCAGCTGTGGACCTCTGAGCCCATTCTGGTGCTGGAAATTCAGGGGGAAAAGCAGCGCGGGGTTCCCCCATATTTCCCGTAACCAGCGCCGTTCTCAACCAGCTATTACTGGAGACACACACCAGGTGGTCCCCTATGCCAAAGCATTATCGAGCCCCAAACTGGTCACCCCATCTCTAGGATTCCTTGGATAGTGGGGACCTCCTCCCCAGAATCTCCTCCCCAAGTATATTGCAGGGTTGGGGCTATTTCCAGCATCCCTTGTGCTGGCAGGTGCAGTGTTAATGAGTAAAATTTTTAATTAATATGGTTCTTTACAGTGGGACTGCAGGTTCCAGCAAGGAGTAGACACGTATGTAGTGTGAGCATGAGTATCTGCATACTTTTTTTAATATATATTTTCTTCACAGTGGGAGTACAGGTGCCAGCAGGCACTTAGTGTCCGGGTATGGTGCCACTTGTGCTTCTCACAGTGCCGCCATGCCGGGGCCAGCATGCTGGGACCTGTAGTCCCACTGTAAAGAACAGTTAATTACTATATTTCAACCATTAACCCTGCACCTGCTCTCACCAGGGGTGCAGGGAATAGTTCCGGGCTTCACTCCAGCTTTGGGAGGGGTCGCCACTACCCATGGAATGAAAGGGATGAGGTGACCAGTTTGGGGCTGGATACTGCTTTGGGGCAAGAGGGGACCCCGTGATGTGTGTCCCCTGTTATGGCATTGCGCCCTGCTGGTTAAGCCCAGTACTGGTTACAGAAAATATAGGGGAACCCCACACTGTTTTTCCACAGAATTTCCAGTATCTGTATGGGCTCAGAAGTCCGGGACATGTTATAATATTGGGATGGGACCACACAATTTTTTTTCTATTGTTTTGCCCCTTATTTACACACTATACACACGATAGCACTGCACAGATCTAACTGATCTGTGCAGTGCTCAGCGGAGTCTATTGAGAAGGGGACAATACAAGTGAACTCACACACGATACAGCACAATCAGTATCATCATCGAATCTAAAGAGAAAGGCAAACACAATTCTTAGTAAATCTGTGATTTTGGATGCAAAAACTCGTTCGAATCCCAGCGCTGCCCAGGGTGTTTAAACGCAGCCAAATATCATTAATAAATAAATATCATTAATAATAAATTGTGACGATAACTTACTTTCTATCACTGCAATAAGCGACGTTTGATAAGTAGACCCAAGACGTCCAGTCACAAATAATTGTTGCTTCCAACCTAGCAATAATAATAAAAAGAAAAAAAATGACTCAATAAACAACGATCTAAAGGATCTATTTAAAAAGCAGAAAATGGTGAAGTGTTTATTTCCACAGATATTTCTGGTGTTATGGGGGCCCATACACCTAAAGGCCAATTCCACGTTCTGCTGACTTGCCGACCATATGTGGGTTGGAATTGTGGAATAGAGATTGTCCAACATGTTAGATTTTTATAATCCCCCAACACAGGAGTCGACAGAACAGGGAATTGCCCAGATAGAGGCTAAATGTATGGGCCCCATTACTGATTGATCACCAATTGGGCCATCTGGCCAGATCCAGTGGTGTACGGGCCAGATTAAGAAACTGAAGTCACTGTGGGATGGGCTATATGGCCGTAATGACAGGATTCCCAGTGGATAGATGTCTGCTAATCAGGTAGGGCATGTGTTGGGTAAACATTCCTTTTAAATTGCAAATATAAGCATGGAAATGCAAACTTAACTAAAGCTGGGTACACTCTGACAGATATATTGGCCAATCAATTGATCGGTCTATATATATATCTGCTGCCCATCGGCCAGTGTGTACCAGCGATATGTCTGTGAACGACGTCATTCACAGACATATTGCGTCGGCTGTGCTGCAGAGCCCATGACAGAAATCTGCCCACCAGCCAGTGTGTACGGGCGGTCTGCCAACCATCCGCACACATGCAGCAGTGGCCACGGGGAGGGGTGCGGACACGCCCGACCCGCACCCCCGGCCGCCGAGACCCGCTGCCAGAGGCAGATGATGGTCGTTCAGTGTGTATGAACGACCATCATCTGCAGATCACTCGATATGCAGATATATCTGTGTACTCAGCATAAGACTGGTCTGTAGTATTATCAATTGTTTAAGGTCAACTTCAGCCTATTGGTAAAGATTTCCCATGAAGCATAAGTAGATAGAGAGCACTTTTCCGTCAAACTTAATTTGACAGGTACCACGCCCATTTCTCCACCCCCTGCCACTCCCACTTTTCCTCCCCTTTTTGATATCGTTTAATATGGTTTTGATATTGAGAGATATCAAAGCCATATAAACTGATATCTTTTTTGATAGGCTTTGATAAATAAATCTAAATCAAATGTATATAAATGCGATAGGCCTTGATATAAAATTAGTTCACTGTTTAATCAGACATTGCTGCTGTTAGATGAAGCATTATCAGTAAGATGTTTTGTCCCATAGCCGGTATTGTTGTTAACCCTTCGTGATAGCTATAAAAGTAAATACATCTTTATGTAGCAGGCAGCCATGCCTACGAACAAAAGAAACGGTGCGTCGCGCCGCTAATCGGAAAAAGCGGATGAAAAAGGCGTATTACACGGTATTGAAGCCCGGCAGTTATAGCGGCTTTGATAAGTATTATAAGGCCAATAAAGACGCGTTTAAAAGAACAGAAATAAAAAAATGGATGCAAAAACAAGATGCGTATACGTTACATAAACCGGCTAGGAAAACCTATAAAAGGAACATGATCTGCGTATCCGATATAAATCAGCAATGGCAATGCGATTTGGTATCGCTGATAGACCTTGCGGAGTACAACGATGGCTTTAAGTATATATTAACTATTATCGATATATTCAGTAAGAGAGCCTGGGCTGTAAGCCTAACGTCTAAGAGCGCAGCAAATGTCGCTAGCGCTTTTGAAAAAATATTTAAGCAGGGCTGCGTGCCAAAGAAGCTGCAAACCGACCGCGGTAAAGAGTTTCTAAACAAAATCCTAAAAAAACTGTTAGAAAAATACGATATACATCATTTTACAGCCAACAACGACGTAAAGGCGGCGGTTATAGAAAGATTCAACAGGACTTTAAAAACACGGATGTGGCGCTATTTCACAGCGCAGAATACCTACAGATATATAGACTTTTACAGGACTTCATATACAGCTATAATAACACGTATCATAGAACGATTAAGTGTACGCCGTGTGATGTGAACGCCTCTAACGCTTTGAGCATTTTTAAGACGATGTACGGCGAATACTTTAAAGCTAATAAAATTCAGCCTCGATTAGACGTCGGTGCACACATACGCGTCTCCAAATATAAGGATATATTTCAGAAAGGCTATGAACAGAATTATTCTGAGGAAATATTCGTCATACAGGCTGTGAACACTAAAGGGCTTAGGCCGCTTTATACGTTGGCGGATCTTTTCAGCGAAGTTATAACTGGCAGTTTTTACCCCGAAGAACTTCAAAGCATTCCCAAAAACTATAACAGAACTTACAAGGTGGAAAAGATTTTACAAAATAAGACGGTCGGTGGTCAGAAATACGCGTTGGTCAAGTGGCGCGGATACCCCGCAAAATTTAACAGCTGGGTCGCTGCATCGGTGATAAAGGATATATAAAACACAACATCTGCTGAACAAGGAGAGATGGATGACAGATCGTTCTACATATCCTTACCCAGCAATGCCTCGGCGGACACATTCCCGCAAAATAAGATTTCTAACTATACAACAAAACTTGCAAAACCAATACACTTAAACGGAGAATGGGAGGTAGCTCTTACAGAAATACAATACCCCCACACCTGGAATACTTTGGAAATACACGATTGTGTGTTGCAAATAACAAAGTGGGGTGGCCAGAACTTGGATATCACGAGGGTGTGCAGTAAACCCGGTTTTTATGAAACAATCGAGGTGCTACTTGTGGTAATCAATGCAGAAATTGCACAACATAAACTGGAGGGCGGTTTAAAACTATGGTACGATCCGCTTGAACGCAGCGTATCCTTCGACAATAAGCCCTTTTACCAGATCACAGCAGGCGCTAAGCTGACAAGAATACTGGGTTTACAACCTAAAACTATGTTTTTAAAGCCATGCGCCGACATCAATGGAGGACAATATACGTTGTACGTGTACACAGACATTATCGAACACCAGAGGGTCGGCGATAGTTATGTCCCATTGCTACGCACGGTTGAAATTAAAGGGCGTAACAACGATATGGTCACAATTCGATACGAGAAGCCCGATTATGTACCTTTGTGCAAAGCACATTTTGACACTATAGCCATAGAGATAAAGAACGACCAGAATGAGAACATCGCATTTAAGTTTGGGAAAGCAATCGTGAAACTACACTTTAGACGACGCAAAAACGATTTTTATTAACCGGGCAGAATGGTCGCTGTTAAAAATTATGGCGATCCGGCACTGTATGCGCAATATTATAAAGCGCAAGCCGGTAATGGTTTACCCGGATTTCACGGCAGCGCTTACATGTACGGCTGCGGTTTAGGCGGTATTTTTCGGAGCCTTTTCAGAAAAGCGGTGCCTCTTTTCCGGAGAGGTCTAGAGTTAGCTAAACCGCACGTGAAGACCGCGGCACGCAATATCGCGAAAGACGTTATTGGACATGCCACAACGGCGGTGGTGAATAAAATACACGAGGCAAACCAATCCAAACAAGATGGTTCAGGTATAATATATACAAGAAAAGGCGTGTCTAAAAGAAAACGGAAGCGCACGATAGCGTTTCCGCCTTGGGTCAACCCTTTTTTAAATAAAAGCAGGAGGCGCCGCAGCTTAAAGAAGAAGAAGAGAGAACCGAAGCGCGGTGCTGGTGATATTTTTTAAACATCATGTCTTTCATACACACCGAGTCCGTAGAATGCGCAAAATCAGAGCTGGATCTTTTTGACGTGCCCCCGACACAAACTAGCGCAGAGAAAAGTCTATACGTCGAAGTTCAGCCTTTAGCGGCGTTATCCGACACAGCGCCGCTTGAATTTTATATAGCGGCCAGCGGTGAACACTTCTATGATCTGAACAACACCCTGCTGTACGTGACGTGCAAGATCGTACGACCGATAACACGGCGATAGCCCAAGGGGCCCGGGTCGCCCTTATTAATTACCCCATAGCGACATTATTCAGCCAAGTGGATGTTACTTTGGGTGACAGACTTATATCACAATCCAACAATCTTTACGCTTACCGCGCCTACATTGAGACTATATTGAATTATAGCTCCGACGCTTTGTCAACAAAGCACACCACAGGATTATTTTATAAAGATGTGGCTGGAGAACATAACAACAGGGTTCTGGACGGCCCTAACACTGGTTTCAGAAAACGAGCAGGAGCGACCACGCAGAGTCGCACGGTTGAATTGCTAGGGCCGCTTCACTGCGACCTTTTCCACCAGCATAAACTAATTTTAAATGCCGTTGACCTGAAGATTAAACTCACCAGAAACAAAGACTCATTCTGCTTAATGTCTGCTGAAGCGGATGCCTTTAAAATACAGATCGTCGCGGCGTCCCTTTTTGTGAAAAGAGTGCAGGTCTCACCGGCTGTACGCATTGGGCACGCGCAGGCGCTGCTAAGCGGCAACGCAAAATACGCGATTGACCGCGTCGGAATGAAAATCTACAGCGTACCCGCAGGCAGTAGAGTGTTTAATCTCGAAAATCTATTTTTAGGTCAAGTGCCGAAAACGGTCATAGTCGGGTTTGTGGACAACGAAGCATTTTCAGGTGCCCTTGATCGGAACCCCCTTTGTTTTGAACATAAAAATGTGAACTTTGCATCTCTTTATCTGGATGGAACGCCGCACCCGGCAAAACCATTTCAACCAGACTTTGAACATGGTAATGCTGTAAGAGAGTATATGTCGCTCATACAGATCACAAATAAGCAGAAATCTGACGCCGGAATACTGGTCGACCACGAAGAGTACCTCAACGGATACACGCTATTTGCTTTTGATCTATCGCCGGAGCAGGAGTGCGGAGAGCACCTTTCCCTGATAAGAACGGGAAATCTACGCGCTGAATTCCGCTTCGCGGAAGCTTTGGATCGTACAGTCAACGTGATCATTTACGCTTTATTTGATAATATCATTGAGATTAATCAAAGGCGTGATGTGCTGTATGATTACCTATAAGTGAAAGAAACTATTTCAATATTTTATCGAATCTTTTAACGATTATCATTACGTGATAAAAAGAAAAAAAAAAAAAACAACACAAAAAAGAGAAAATGAACACGCTACAGATAAATTGTATTCTCTACACGGAACCAAGCACGCGCCGTTATTTTAAAGGAACCTACGCGTGCGATATGTTGCCTACCGATAAACTGGCGCATTACCCCTGCGCGTTTGTAATTAACACGCATAGTAGCGGCCAGCCCGGCGAACACTGGTTGGCCGTTTATTTTAATGAAGCGGGGATTTGTTATTTTTTTGATTCTTACGGACTCGCGCCGGACAACGTTATTTTTCCAAAGAATATCATAAAGTTTTTACATTTTAATTCAAAAAACATTTGTCACCAAAACCGCCGGCTGCAAGGCTTTTCAAGCGCTGTATGCGGTCAATATTGTATTTACTTTATATTTTTAATGTGTAAAAACTACAAATATGAGGTAATTCTGTCCCGATTTAGTAATGATACAAAGTGTAATGACCGTGTAGTTGCAATGTTTGTAAGGCGGCTGCCGAAAAGGCAATGTTTGAGCCGCTATATGGATAAATGTATACAGAAATGTGTAACTTGTAATCAACCCTGCGTTTGAAACATTTTATGTACAATGCTTCATAAATATAATAAACAAGTTTTAAACATTATGTTGTTGCGTGTTTCTTCCATAAACACAGATTAGAAACAAAGAACAAAACAAACCGTTCTAAATCATAAACATATTTTATTGTAACATAAAAAGTATATTTACAGATTCAGCGCTGTTGCAATATCATAACAATTGTAATCAGAAAGGTATTTGAAGCATTTTATGTACAATGATACAACGCTATAATAAAGAAACAGTTTTAAACTTCATTACAATACATATGCTTAAAAACAATACAAATAGGTTATAGACTCAGCCACGGGACATCTTTAATCACTTCTAAAGATCTTTTTCTAGGCATTAAGTAACCGTGTGTCGTTGTTAATCCGGGGGTGCTTAAAACATTTAAGTGTCCTTTCTTATGCGTTTGTAGATATGGTGGGGTTGATAAATACCCAACATCAGCGGTATATGTTTCTGCCTTTAAACGGTCTAGGTGTAGCCTATTGGATGCGTTGCCAACCACTGTGGACGGTATATTTAATTCCGCCATGGCCTGCATAATCTCGGCCCAACCATTCGGCATTTTACGGCTCGACACGCTGTGACTTTGCGTGACGCTTCTTATTAAATCCAGCATGTTGGAGCCCTGTATAGCGTTACCTTTATATAGAAACTCGCCTTTAGCATTCCAGTTTGTGATGTGTTTAGACCCGGTCATTTTATTTAAAAGTATCTCGCTGTTTTTCCTATACAGGTCATTAACACCGTCCAACACTTCTTGATAAACGGCGTCAGAACTGTCTGACTGTCCAGTGTTAGCTGTTTGAGGAACAGTTGGCGTTTCGGGCGTTAAGAGCGTTAAAGTTGACATCTCTCTATCAGACTGCTTACTCAACACCAGATTTTTCTTTTCTAAGATTTTGTTCATAGGCATAGTGGCCTGCTAAATAAAGCTGTATTTACTTTTAATAGATATCATGAAAGTTTAACAGTACTTTAATCATTTAGAGGTGCAGCTTCTGCACCATCTAAGGGTTATTAAAATGTCCCTATCGCAGGTATTGTTTTGCTGCGCTCTTAGACGTTAGGCTTACAGCCCACGTCTTGTTTTTGCATCCATTTTTTTTTAATTTCTGTTCTTTTAAACGCGTCTTTATTGGCCTTATAATACTTATCAAAGCCGCTATAACTGCCGGGCTTCAATACCGTGTAATACGCCTTTTTCATCCGCTTTTTCCGATTAGCGGCGTGGCGCGACGCACCGTTTCTTTTGTTCGTAGGCATGGCTGCCTGCTACATAAAGATGTATTTACTTTTATAGCTATCACGAAGGGTTAACAACAATACCGACTATGGGACAAAACATCTTACTGATAATGCTTCATCTAACAGCAGCAATGTCTGATTAAACAGTGAACTCATTTTATATCAAGGCCTATCGCATTTATATACATTTGATTTAGATTTATTTATCAAAGCCTATCAAAAAAGATATCAGTTTATATGGCTTTGATATCTCTCAATATCAAAACCATATTAAACGATATCAAAAAGGGGAGGAAAAGTGGGCGTGGTACCTGTCAAATTAAGTTTGACGGAAAAGTGCTCTCTATCTACTAGCATAGACTCAAGTATTTTGCTATTGTCACACTACACATACTTCACCATTTGTTGTTATGGCTAGACCAGAGAACGATCTATAATGAGACATGGTGTAAGAAAAGAGTAGTGGATGTGTGCAGGGTAGCTGTGACATATTTGTGGGCCTGGGTGGTATAGGAGGCATGGGCAAACATGGAGCATGGCTATGAAGACTATGTATGCTGCCATGCAGCAAGGAGGGGCATCCGTGGCTTTCACGGGACCCCACTTGGTCACCCCCAGACAAGAACAGGATTAGGTAACCAGAGTGCCCACTTCCCTTCATCTTACAACTCTCAAAAAACAGGTGGGTGTAAGTGCCAGCATTACTCTATACTGCATAGGTCTATGATATGTCCGTTTTTTGAGAAAATTCACACAAGATACTGGCATAGTGCTCACTCTGTATCAGCCACTGGGATCTGGCAGGAGAATGCCTCCTCTAGAGACCAGGGCCAGGCAGTGTAATGGTTGATTAAAGTTTGTTAAATGTGGAAATAGCCTTTAAGAAAATGACCTGCTGCTGAACTGAAGTGTGTATAATAATTCGGATAATCTTCCGACCATGACTGGTGGTGAATAAGCAGCAAAACATACAACAGATAGATGGCTGAAGTAGGGTGAGAGGCGGCCACACTTATTGTAGGAAAAGCTAATTCCGCCAGTAATTACAAGCATGTTTCTCAGTAAAAAGTTATGTAATATCATATGTTCATAGTATATTTGCAAATATCAATTGGCAGATCCCATGATTGAGGAGGTTTTACAGTCAAGCTGCATACACATGTAAAGATTTTCTGTCCAACCATCCAACTAGTTGATTGGTTGGAATGAAAATCTGGTAAGGAATGAAAGCAAATGACAATCAGCAATTTGCTCCCAAATGCCGGAAAATGGAAAAAAACTGTTTGAACAAATTGTTTAGATCAAACATTTAACAAAACTTGTCTGACGACCATTTTCATCTGTATTCTGGCATTTAGGAGCAAATTGCTGATCATCATTTACTCCCATACCTTACCAGATTTTCACTCCAACCAATCAACTAGTTGGATGGTTGGACAGAAAATCTTTACGTGTGTATGCAGCTTTAGGCTTGTTTGACTAAGATACAACATTTAATAAATATGTGCATAGTGCGAGACGCTGCCATCCATAACAACCCACCCATATGGGCCTCTCTGGATGCCCATGTGACTCCTGAATATAGAGGCGAAGACAACACTCCTGGGTCCTGTCCTCTTCTCTAGTGAAGGAGGGACGAGCGCGATGACACGATTCTAAATGAACCACATCATCATGCCCCCATCCCAAGTGGCATAATGCAGTAAATTGTGTCATTACACCACAGCGGTGTGTGGCAGCTTCATGCCCACACACAGAACCAGATTAATACCCCATGGGGCTCTATATGAGATTACTGGGACCCCCCTCCCCTCCAATTCGTCTCTGCAAAAATCCTCTTTCCAGACCAACTAATACCACCCCACCAACACACACATTAATACCTATCCCACATATTATTAAATAACACCCCCCACCCATCCAAATACCATTAATTCCACAAAGACCCTTACCTATCTTTTAAAGATGGTGGATGAATCTTTATCCTGGCAGTCACTTGCATCCATCACAGTCATACATAGCAACTGCAGCATGGGGACCACACACACACATATATACATACATATATATATATATATATATATATATATATATAGATACCCAGCTGTTGCTGTAACAAGCGCAGCAGAATGTAACTTGCGTGCCTGCAGGGGTGTAGTGCAGGACCTTTTAAAGGTTAGAGGGCTGTCCAATGTGGCCCCCAAAGCACATCAGGTTGATTATTGCTGCCCTAGTGCAGGGTTTCCTTAACTCATTCCTCAGGGAGCACTAATAGTGCATGTTTTCCAGGTCTCCTCACAGAATCACAAGTGAAATAATTAGCTCCACCTGTGGATCTTTTAACATGTGTCAGCCAGTAATGAATACACCTGTGCACCTACTAGGAAAAATGGAAACCATGCACTTAGTGCTCCCTGAGGAATGAGTTTGGGAAACTCTGCCCTAGTGAATGGTCACAGTAAACCAGGCACATACATTGTACTAGTGTTTTCTCCTGGCTTCAACCTGGCACATATCTATTGTTCTCTATCCATAAAACTGCTGCATATGTTCTTACAGAGTTTGATGCATCTTGAAATACGCCCAGCTCTGTAAACTGCAAAAATAAATACATATTTTCTTCTGGAACATTATATGCCTATATATTTGGTTCAAAATGTCTAACTTTACAATGGCCCCTTAGTATTTTATATTATTCTGCCTGATTCTCAAAGAGATGTTTTATTTTTTATTTTATTTTTAATTTTTTTACCATGGAAAACAAATTAGAAACTTTTAGCTTACACCAGAGGTTCCCAAATTCGGTCCTCAAGGTACCTTAATGGTCCAAGTTTTAAGGATATCTATGGTTGAGCACAGATGGTTAAATCTAGGTCACCTGTGTCCAAGCATGGTTATTGGTTTAGGTGCATACACACACAATGATTTTTTTTACCAACGATTTTATGAAGGATTTTCTGTCAGATTATGGTGCATACACACGGTCAGATTTTTCCTACAGATCTGAACGATAACGATTTAAAAATCATTCAGTCGTTCATATCTGGACGATGAACGATGCGCGTTCCCGTTTGTCAGATAACGATATCTAACATCTGATGTGTTTGCAGTCAGACTTGGACGATTCCATTCATTTTAATGCAGTCAAAAATCGTTCAAATCGTTCAAAACTTTGGTAAAATCGTTCAAATCGTTCATCTGACAAATCTGACCGTGTGTATACTCCATTATCTGTCAGATTTTTTAAAGTGTAATGAACGATTTTTTTGAACTACAAACGATTTTTGCATATTCCGTTAATGAAAATTGTTCAGTTGGTCAGTCTGACTGAACTACAAACTACAAATGTGAACGAGCATGAACGATAATCGTTCATCGTTTTAGCTCAGAAAGTGAACGATTTTTACAACGATTGAACGATAAACGATATCGTTAACGATAATCGTTCAAAAAATTGTTGTGTGTGTATGCACCTTTATACTTAATCCCTGGACAGTTAGGGTGCCTTGAGAACAGAGGACCTCTTTCAGAGTTGGTCGCAAGTGCTGAGCGCTTGCAACTGGCTCAATGATTTGGTCCTGTGCACGCACAGCAGCGCAGGATGCTCGCAAGCGGGTCGATGGTACCCAAATGCACATGCGCACGACGGAGGGAGCTCCGTCGTGCGCATGCACGAGACCCGGATAGCGACAGCCAAGCTGTCGCTCCGGGTCTCGCACCAAAGTGGGCTATCAGAGCCAAATGACAGCACGTCAATGGTGAGTGACAGCATTTGGCTCTGATAGAGCCAAAATCACTCCAGGGCTTGCGGCAGCAAGACCCTATCGCAGGGTCTCGTCGCAAGCCAGATGGTCGCGATGGTCTTGACCATCGCAACCATCATCATGGACGCTCGCATAAGCTGTGGGTAACCCACAGCTATGCGAGCGTCCAAAAGGCCGCTCCAAATTTAACTAGGACGGCCCTGATTCAGAGCGAGCGCTCTGGTCAGAGCGTCCGGCTCTGAATCAGGCCTGTTTGTATACATTTACTCACAGGAAGTCATTAGTCAGCCAGCAGAGCTGTCACAGCCTCACATGAATCACTCCCATGAGGCTGATCATCTCAATAAGTCAGAGGAGCATGTGATGAACTCCTCCAATCGGAGCTCAGCACATGCTCCTCAGACCCATCTCCAGATTCTCATGGGATTTACCCAATAGTGCTCTGCAGAAAGCAGTGTGCCCCAATACTCTGCGTGTAGCTGCCGGGTCCCATTAACCTTTGAGGCTCCGGAAGCCTGGTAATTGCATGCTGCAGAACTTGATCCCCTCTCCCCCTGGTGAGTACTTGGACCCTGGCCAAATACTTATGTCACTTCCAGGTACAGAATCTGAAGGGGAAATACACTTTAGATCCCCTTCCGTAGATTGACCCTGACGTCATCAGTTACTGTCCAACGTCATTCCCTACCATCCACATAGAGGGGGAATATAATCTTGTGGCGAGCGCAACGAACCACCGAGCCCGAAGCATGGCGAGCCCGCGAAGGGACAATTTTCTTTTTTTAGTGGACAGTATGGGCCGAAAACCGCACTTCCGTCCTCACTTAGGTCACTTCCAGGTACAGAATCTGAAGGGGAAATATACCTTACCAAATCTAACTGGTAACTTGGGAAAAAATGTATTGAAGGCAGAGAGGCCCCTAGTACCACCTTGTGGATAATCCAACCCTTCCACAGCACCTTCCTCTTGATCCTCAGGTGCTGTGGGTAAGTATAATGGTGAGTACACATGCGACGATCTGTTCAGCAATTGATATCGCTGAACGATCTCCCTTGAATTTCCCGGTGTGTTGGATGAACGATATTGTTTATCCACACCAAAAATTATCAGCAATGATGAACGACCAATGATCGCAAACCCATACGGTAAATGAACGATATCATCCAGGTTGGCCTGCATGCATGGTAGACCAACAATATTGTTATCGTACATGCGGGAACTGCATAAAAATTAATGATATGAACGATTTAACGATTAACCATATCATTATTGTTCATTGAAATCGTACCGTGTGTATGCAGCTTAAGACAGCCACACGTAGTAATAAAGCAGATATATGATTGGTTGTTAGTGGTAGATGATTGTTTTTTTTTATAATCTTATTAAAAGTCCCATTGTGCATTACATCAATGTTTCCGCATTTGTATTAATTGATGGGAGCAAAGTGGTTCAGTTTTTCTGATCTGCTTTAAGTTGTAAAATTAAGTTACTGCATGCAAAGTAGCTGACCATACAATTAAACCAGGAGATCCCCTTTATCTACTAATTTTACTTTAGTGTGCATTTGTTTTACAAGATATGGCACCAAATTCAATTGTTGGTGACAAATTCTAAAGCTTGTGCCTAGCTTCCCTGGCAGGGGTATGCGATGGGGATAGTCAGAGCTATGGAAGTGGTTAAACCAGGGTCGGCTCCAACATGAGCCTCGCCCTGTGCGGCGAGGGACCCAGATGCCCCACATCACCTAAAAGGGGCTGTCATCTATTTACCATAGACCAAACCCCCAACTGATGCTATTTGAGGGCGTGCCCATATGGTACTCCTCCCATTTAACGTCAGACTGGGGACGAGCCCAGCACTACATCAGTAGCTGGGCTTCCCCCAGCTCTCTCCCTGCACTGTATGGAGTGAAATTGTACCACGTGTATGCAGCTTAAGACAACCACACATAGTAATAAAAGCATTTATCCATTCTTGCTCCAAGGGGCCGGCACCGCCGCACAACTGTGGCAGTGGAGGTGCCCAACATCCCGACCGCCCACGGGACACTTCATCCCGTGGGTAGAACAGCGGGGCAGTGCCCTAAAAATGGGACTGTTCCGCTGAAATTGGGAATGGCTGGGAGGGGTGCGCCCTCTATGGGGTGGCACCCTTGTTCGACCGCACTAGTCAAACATGCCTCGAGCCAGGCCTGTGTTAAACCCTTGGTGCTGTCCATTCATTAAGCGGATAAAGTGACTTAGCAGGAAACCTCCTGACTTTGGAGGTTCAGGGAGTGAAGCAGCCAGCTGATTGCTACACTGAATGAAGCCCTGAAAATCGGCATGTATGACCCAAATTTGGGCAGATGAGATGATCAGGTCTCCCCGGCAGAATCTACGAGGAATTTTTTTAGGAAAAAAAAACTCCTCCTAGACATTCAAGCATAAAGTTCCCAAGTGTTCAACTTTCTTTCCAGGCAGTCTCATTCTCAGAGGGGACACAACCCTGTGTCAACTGATTTAAATGTAAAAAAAAAAAAAAAAAAAAGGACCCGGTGCTAACAGTGGTGTAAATGAAGTGTCAAAGATTGCTGCACACCTATACGAGAGACTTCGCCAAGCTTCTCACAATAAAAATGACACAACCAAAATGTATAAGGTGGCGCTTGATAGACACAGAACAGTATAATTATATAATATCCTGTTTAATCGCAATGTCACAATCAATAAAATACAATCTAAAAATAGTGATTAGACATGTACATGTAAAGCTACTAAGAATAAAAAAAATCTCCTGTAAGACTCAAGGAATATCCTTGTTAGTACAGAATTCTATGCAATTGACACTAATGTGTCCACATTATGATAGTTGCATTTGGTAAACTAACAATTTAACTCATAAATAACCACAACACAATGTTGCAATAATGCTGTTGCACATTTGATATTAGAGTTCCACTGAAGTAGGCTTAAAATGCATATATGCTGCATGTCAATTAGATTCCGTATACTCACAGTCCTGGGAAGAGGGAAAAAAAATATATAATAGGAGGTAATCCTTATGGCTGATGTTAAGAAAATTAGTGTGCTACTATATCCATGTAGTCTGTAGGACAAACACACTTGTAGCTGTTTAGTATCAGACCCGGGGTCTCATTCAGACCCAGTCGCAAGCGCCGATGCGCTCGCAACCGGGTCGATGGTCCCCACAGAGCATGCGCATGACAGAGTCAGCTCCGTCGTGCGCATGCGCGAGACCCGGCTAGGGGTCTCGTAACAGATGGGGCGAGCTGTGGATGTTGAGTGACAGCTCGCCCCGTTTGCTGAGCGGGCCGGGGGCGTGCCCGGCCAAACGGAGGCGTTCCAGTCGGAACGCTTGCCGTTTGGGGGCGGCCCCACTGACATCATTGATGATGTCAGTGGGGAACTTCCTGCTCAAACAGAGCAGGAAGTTCCCTAGGGCTTACGAGTGCCCAGACCAAACCTTAGGGTCTGGTCGTAACCCCCCGATGGTCGCGATGGTGATGACCATCGCGACCATCACCCTGATCGCAAGCTAAGCTGTGGGTGTTAACCCACAGCTTAGCTTGCGACCTGGAGGCATCACTTCAAAACAGGAAGTGCCCGCCCTCATTCAGAGTGAGCGAACGCTTCTTGCGATCGACTTTGAATGAGGGCCCCGGTGTGCTCCAGCAATGTGCCAGGCTGTCTGTACTGTAGGCTCAGGGTGTAGCTCTGTGTTGCGAGACCCAGTGAGCTCCAGCAATATGCCAGTGTCTGTGGTGAGTGTTTGAGGTAATGCCCGTGACAGAGCTTGCTCACAGTGGCACGTGGGGCGGAAGCGCAGTAGCTGGCGCGGACAGTCTCCATCTTCACTCACAGCTACAGGGACACGCCATCTCCAATATTACCGTTCAAGGTGAGCACAGCACAGGTGGACGGCAGCACAAATGAACAGTCCCAAGTGGGCGACACCTCCGCGTCCTCTGAGGTGTGTGCCCAGTGTGCAACACAGAAAAAGTAAATTCCCAGGTTTGTAGAGTGACTTGATAACAAGCTCCTTCTGTATCCTTCAACGCATTTCTCCTCACTAGGAGGCTTTTTCCTCCAATCTTGAAGTGACTACATACAGTACACTGAGTCACGATTTAAAGAAAATTACAGTACTAGCTATTGGTAGTAAGAAATTGTTTATCTCATTACATTCACAGAGAAAACTGAAATGACATGAAATGTTTTATCACCAAACTATGAGGAGATTCCTCACCATACCATTGGGAATTATCGTACACTGGTAACCTATAAATAATTTCTGCAGAATGACCATCTGATAGATCGATCATGCTTGAAAATCAAATCAAAAGATTATCAGTTATGTACATACACTGGGCTCGACTCAATTGACTGCGAATTAAATAGCACCGGGAGGGAGCCGCCGGAGCTTCAATTCTGCGCGCAGTTAGGTCGAGGAATGCCCGGTCTCCCACCCCTCGCGCCTTAAATAGGGTGTTTTGTAGCAAGAACGGGAATTCTCCGTCTAAACTTCCCACTCGCAATGCTGTTTTCCCGGCGCTAAGGGCAGAAAACAGCATCGCGCCTATACAATTGACAGATTTCTGGAGGGGTGGAGGGGTGCGAGAAGAAATCCTTGACAGCGAGTTGAATTGAATAGCTCCGGGAGCTCCCTCCTGGCACTATTTAATTGGCGGTCAATTGAATCGAGCCCACTGAATGATAAATGTTAAGAACAGTGGTGGCTGGATTACCATCTATGGTCATCTTATGCTGGGTACACACCAGCCAATATATTGGCTGATCAATTGATCGGCCACTATATCTGTTGCCCGTCGGCCAGTTTGTACAGACGATATGTCTGTGAACTGTGTCGTTCACAGACATATCGCATTGGCTGTGTTGCACAGCCAATGAACAGATATGTCTGCAGACCGCCCGTACACACACAGCGGCAGCCGCGGGGAGGGGACAGCCCCGCCCCCACCCTGGCTCCCTGCCAGCGGGACCCGCGGCTGCCAGATAGATGATGGCCGTTCAGTGTGTAAGAACGACCATCATTTAAAAGATATATCTGCAGATCACTCGCTCTGCAGATATATCTTTCAGGTGTGTACCCACCTCTAGTCATGGATTTTGCAAACCTTTATTTCCATTATATATTATATGAGGCTGTAAGGCATGTGTGTAACAACTCCACCTCCTCATAGCTCTCACTGGCAGCTGCCTGATAGACATAGCCACATAGCCTCACTTCTTCATCAGCCAGCACCATACAATGCACAGGACTGTTGTCCGTGTCCTGTCAGCGGACACGGAAACAATTCACTCTAAGGGTATTGCACTTGAAACCAAGACTTGTCAGTAGGTAAAACAAACAGAATGGATTTTGAAGTCAATAGCGACAATATTTTGTACGTAAGGCAGTTATACACTCTGTCACCTCCGTATACAAAAAGAAAATGAAGAGTTTAATCCTACAGCCATGGCCAAAAGTTTTGAGAATGACAAGTATTGGTTATCACAGAGTTTGCTGCTTCAGTGTTTTTAGATATTTTTGTCAGATATTACTATGGTATACTGAAGTACAGTTACAAGTATTTCATAAGTGTCAAAGGCTTTTATTTACAATTACATTAAGTCTATGCAAAGAGTCAATATTTGCAGTGTTGACCCTTCTCTTTCAAGACCTCTGTAATTCGCCCTGGCATGCTGTCAATCAACTTCTGGGCCACATACTGACTGATGGCCGCCCATTCTTGCCAAATCAATGCTTGGAGTTTGTCAGAATTTGTGGGTTTTTGTTTGTCCACCCTCCTCTTGAGGATTGACCACAAGTTCTCAATGGGATTAAGGTCTGGGGAGTTTCCTGGCCATGAACCCAAAATTTAAATGTTTTGTTCCCTGAGCCACTTAGTTATCACTTTAGCCTTATGGCAAGGTGCTCCATCATGCTGGAAAAGGCATTGTTCGTCACCAAACTGTTCTTGGATGGTTGGGAGAAGTTGCTCTTAGAGGATGTTTTGGTAGCATTCTTTATTCATGGCTGTGTTCTTAGGCAAAATTGTGAGTGTCCACTGCCTTTGCTGAGAAGCAACCCCACACATGAATGGTCTCAGGATGCTTTACTGTTGGCATATATCGCCACATATGTGTCACATTGTGGAGATATAAATGATGTGGGACAGGTATGTGGCGGTGTAAATGATGTGAGACAGGTACGTAGAGGTGTAAATTATGTGGGACAGGTACGTAAAGGTGTAAATGATGTGAGACAGGTATGTGGAGGTGTAAATGATGTGGGACAGGTATGTGGAGGTGTAAATGATGTGGGACAGGTATGTGGAGGTGTAAATGATGTGGGACAGGTATGTGGAGGTGTAAATGATGTGGGACAGGCATGTGGAGGTGTAAATTATGTGGGACAGGTACATAGAGGTGTAAATGATGTGGGACAGGTATGTGGTGTAAATGATGTGAGACAGATACATGGAGGTGTAAATGATGTGAGACAGGTATGTGGAGGTGTAAATGATGTGGGACAGGTATGTAAAGGTGTAAATGATGTGAGACAGATACATGGAGGTGTAAATGATGTGAGACAGGTATGTGGAGGTGTAAATGATGTGGGACAGGTATTTGGAGGTGTAAATGATGTGAGACAGGTATGTGGAGGTGTAAATTATGTGGGACAGGTATGTGGAGGTGTAAATGATGTGGGACAGGTATGTGAGGGAGTAAATGATGTGGGACAGGTATGTGGAGGTGTAAATGATGTGGGACAGGTATGTGGAGGTGTAAATGATGTGGGACAGGTATGTGGAAGTGTATTGATAGGAGAAGGGTAAAAGTGTGTATTCCAACTTCTTACAAACTTTATAAAACAATGAAACAATATTATACAGACATTTTTCTGTGCATCAAAATGCTGGAAAGACTTTAATTGGTTAAAAAAACATTAATGTAAAGTACAAAAATCAGTACTTTCCTTATGACCACTAATAGCCTTCTACACTGGCATCACAAGGGGGTACGGGCCGCACCTGGGTGTCACCAGCCAAGGGGTGACACCAAAGTGCTGGCTCCCCCGCAGTGACAGGAGCCGGATGCTGCATTACGTGCAGCACTCGGCTCCTAGCACAGTGAGGGAGCCGGCACTTCACACAGGCTGGTGCCTGAAGCCATCCTGCACCTCCTGCACCCCAGGTGTGAAATAAAAATGAGGCCACGCCCCCTTATTAGCCGGTGCCACACCGGGTGCACAGACACTGGCCTTCTATATGGTCCTGCTATCTCAGTTGCCAGTTTTATTTAGGTCCAGGGTACATTCCCTACTTTTTCAGGCACTTCTTCTAGATTGCATTTTATAAAGAAGTCACCGCAAATTTGCATTTCTAATTGGTTCGAGCATTTCTCAGGGTGCGCATTCAGGTGATGTCTGCAAGTTTCATGAAACAAACTCGCATCTGTAAACTCACACCTAATAGTATTGCGCCCACAGTGTTTGGTCTATGGCTGATTGTGCGACCCTGACCTTGCAGAGAGGGGAGTGTGGAGGATCAGGGCCGGATTAAGGTCTGGGGGGGCCCCTATCAATAGAAGTTGAGATTATATATATATATATATATATATATATATAAGCAAGCGGCACTCAAACGGACTTTTCACACAATAAAGCTCAGGAGCTAGATAATGCCTTCAACGTTTAGGAGTTTAATCCGTCCTCAGGAAGAAAATATCACAATTTCCTGAGGATGAAACTCCGAAACATTGAAGGCATTATATAGCTCCTGAGTATTATTGTGTGAAAAGTCCGTTTGAGTACAGCTCGCTTCCAGATATACCTTTTCTTATGCAGTTCACCTCGGCTGTTGCCCGCTGTATTGGAGTGCCATTCCGTGCTGTGTGTATGTATGTGTATATATTATATATTATATATATATATATATATATATATATTTATATAGATAGATAGATATACACACACACACACACACCAATCTTCCAAATTCCTGGCACTCGCTCCTTATGAGATGTCTCATGCACTGGTGCCCTCCTAGGAGCAATACCAACTGGCGGCACTCAGCGTCTTCATAGAAAAGTTACAATTTTATTTCCGACATTTCGGGTTTCCTTCTATTATCAAGGATATATTTCTATGAAGACAATGAGTGCCGCCAATTGGTACTGATATATATCATATATACACATGTACACACACATATACATACATATATATATACACACATATATACATATGTGTGTATATAGAGTAAATATATATAATTAAACATATATATATATATCATAATGTATGAGGTGGCTGAGTATAGGGGGGAGAGCTCACCGGTGGACGCTGGCAGCCTTGCTGTGCTCTGCATCTGCTGACGAAGTCGGTGGAAGCTGGAGACGGGCCGTGGAGGAGCTGGAGGCGGAGCAGTCACTGGCACTGATGGCTCCGGGCTCTGAAAAGGCTTACGGAAGGAGCTGCTGCGGCAGCTCCCCCGTCGGCCATTTTTTTTTC
Organism: Taudactylus pleione; assembly: GCA_031769625.1. Lineage (NCBI taxonomy): Eukaryota > Metazoa > Chordata > Amphibia > Anura > Myobatrachidae > Taudactylus > Taudactylus pleione. Next base: position 8,867,485 of record JAUIMM010000015.1, on the reverse strand, counting down.
TGTGCAAGCTGCCCGATCGGAGCTTAAAGTTCCGATCGCGGCAGCAGAAGTCCGAGGAGGGGGGGGTCAGTGAGTGAAGGGCTGAGCGGCCGCCGTCCACTAAAGGCACCAGCCTAGCGGGAACTGGCCCGGAGTCCTTGCGGCAGAATGCTCAGTAAAAAAAAAAAATGTTCATTAAGAGGATGCAATCGGTAACAGTGTGTGGGGGCCCCAGGATGACCGCCCCTGTCGCCCCCCTTATAATCGGGCCCTGTGGAGGATATATAGGTAAAAGACCCTGGTCATAAACTGCACTGTGCACTGTAATATGGCCTGCCCATGCTGCATCATTACCCAGCACATGACTTCACTTTACTGAGGTTTAAATTAGGAGTAGGCTTTTTTAATTTGTCTGGAAAAATATTTGGGTATGGTATAAACCTCAGGACTCCACACAGTTCATATTTTGCAGGTCACACAGCAGGTGCACAGGTGTACTCATTACTCACTGACACATTTTAAAAGCTCCACAGGTGGAGATAATTATTTCACTTGTGATTCTGTGAGGAGAACCTGGAAAACATGCACTGTTTGAAGTCCTGAGGACCGAGTTTGAGAACCTGTGGCATAAACAATTGACAAAGTCTAAATCAGTGTTTCCCACTTTCCCAACCTCGGTTCTCAAGATACACTAACAGTCCAGGTTTTAAGGTTAGCCATACTTAAGCACAGGTGACTTAATTAGTACCTTAGTTATTTTGATGTACACATAAATGCTCAAGCATGGATAGGCTTAAAGCCTGGACTGTTAGTGTGCCTAAAACACTGAGGTTGGGAAACACTGGTCTGTCACAAACTGCAGTCAGATCAAGCTGGGTCTCCGCTACTCACCACTCCTCTGTCTCTTTAACAGGCGTGAGGCTTCCCACAGGTCGGCAGGTCAGCCTGGGGTCCAGTGTGCAGCATTCTCTGAAATGCCGATGGCCGGCATTCTCCATGTGTACAAGAGACAGGGCGCCGCCATCTTCCCCAGGATCAGCTGATCGGAATAATGCCAATCCAGAGCTGACACTGTGTCAACTGACTGCTGCATCCAATCCCTGCTGGTCAGGGGGGATAAAAGGAGCAGCCCAGGAAGTCTAAAGTTGCCAGTGCCACTGTATTCCCAGCCCTTGCTGCGTGAGGAGAGAGCGCTCCTGTGTTATTCTTCAGAGTGATTCCTGTGCTATCTTCGCCTAGCAGGTCTATTTCCATCGGCACTGCTATCTATAAGTTCCAGATGTTTATCACAGTCCATCGGTCCCAACCGATATTCATAGTGCCTCGGTTCTTACTAGTAACCACAGCTCATCAATTCTTACCAGTAACCACATTTCATCAATTCTTACCAGTAACCACAGCTCATCAATTCTTACAAATAACCGCAGCTCATCAGTTCTTATCAAATAGCCACAGCTCATCCGTCCTTGTCAACAACCATCGCTCATCGGTCCATACCGATCGTCACCACACCTCGGTTCTCACCAATAACTACAACTCAACGGTCCTTACTGATAATCTCAACTCATTGATTCTCACCGATAACCACAGACCATCGGTCCCTACCGATAACCACAGATCCACAGCTCCTGTCCATTTCCCTAGTTCCATTGCTAGTACTGAGTGGCCCAGCCAGGGGCCCGCGACCTGCCCGTTGGATGCTGCGTAGTCCATATTTCCTTGTGGGGGTCTCTGCTAATACTAGTTTTAGTACCCAGTACCACACATGAGCAGGAGTTACATCCGCCCAGCAACCTTTATTGCAGAATCCACAGAGTTCCTGTCATGTCCAGACCTCTGTCCGGATTCACAAAAAACTCTATCCGTGACATGGTCTAGATAGACACTCAATAGATTGACCCCAGATGGCAGACAGGCAATAGGTCGACAGAGTCAAAAGAATGACAGGTACAAAAGGTTGACATACAAATGGTCGACACATTTTTTATTTTTTTGTAAATTAAGACTAATCTTCATCCTAACCCTCTACCTGGTGCCTAACCCTAACTATCCCCAAGTGCCTAGACCTAACCCTAGCCTAACCCTCCCCCTAGTGCCTAACCCTAACCATCCTCTCTGCAGCCTAACCATCACACTCTGCCAAGTGCCTAATCCTCACCCTAAACCCTAACTTTAATGGTGAAAAACATGGGAAAAATTGTGTTGACCAATTGTTTGTGTCGACTATTTTCCCCTGTCGACCTTTTGACCCTTTCGACCTGTTACCTGTCGAGCAAATGAGTGTCTATCTAGACACTGTTGATCTTTTATCCAGATACCAAAATATTTTTGCAAGGACTAATTGGAGGGGAATGGTCCCAAACCAGAATATTAACTAGGGCCCCATGGGATTTTAATCCGGCTCTGATGCAGGGACGGACAGAACACACAGGTTTTAGTATTAGGCTGCCTTTCATTGATTTGTCCGGTTTGATAAAGTTTGATAAAGATAGGAAAGCACCAGATTAGTGTTGCATGATGGTTTCTGTGGCACCACTGTACCCCATAATCTTTTCCTGGGGCCAAGCTCATTGGCCACATTGCACATACTGTAGATTAGCATGTTTGTCACTTAAGTAGAGTGACTATGGAGGTGATTCAGCTTCAGACAGAGTTGCTATCACAGCTGCTAACATGTTAGCAGCTGCGATAGCAGTAATATGGTAATGCAGCAGGAGGCTTCATGCCTCCTGAATTAATTGCCGATCTGAACTGTTTCCTTCGGATCATCTGCATGTTTATTGGCCGATTGAGTGACCATGGGACCACTCAAGCCGGCCATCACAGATGCTCAAAGGAGGCCAGGAAATCTCCATCAGGAAACAGATTCTGGCCTCTCCACTCACCCCAAAGGTGACATGCCTCCGTTTTAAGAAGTGAAGGGTATTGCCACCCCATCCCCGCCCCGAAACGGCAGCAGACTGTTATATCACTGACAGTTTGCTGCCAAACTCCGTCCAACATCCCAGACCTGTACTGCACATCAACATCCAAGGCCCTTTCTGCACAACATCATCCCAGTCCCTTACTGCATAACAACACCCCAGGCCTTTACTGCACATCAACATCCCAGGCCCTTACTGCACGTCAACATCCCAGGCCCTTACTGCACGTCAACATCCCAGGCCCTTACTGCACGTCAACATCCCAGGCCCTTACTGCACGTCAACATCCCAGGCCCTTACTGCACGTCAACATCCCAGGCCCTTACTGCACGTCAACATCCCAGGCCCTTGCTGCACATCAACATCCCAGGCCCTTACTGCACATATGCAGTATGGGTCTTGAGCATGCGCAGATTCCTGACCAGTGTGCACTGCTGAATTAGGCCCAATAACGGTCCGTGCATGGGAATAAATTGGTTCAGGTCTCTTGTAAATATGGAAATCTATTCTATGAAATTTTTTAAATATTTGATTGTAAAACATACCTTCAATCCCTTAATTTCATATTTTATTTTCTTTGTTTAACCAAAATATGTACATATAATGGTACATTATTGTATACTACTAAAAGTACTGGCATCCTGATAAACAGTCTCATAGAGGCAGGGTTTTATTGCAAACTTCCCTAGTCTGTGACACACATTCCCACGTGATGTTACATGTAAACATGCTGCAGGGCTCTGACTGACACCTTGCGTGTTAAGGAGAGATGATACGTTATGCCTCAGGCTCTGCGGTCTGCTTTGTGTGTGTGCCTCAAAGACTCTGATAAGTGCTGAGTGATCTTCAGGGATGGCCCAGGTGCCTCTGCAACAATACACAGTATTGTTCTCCTCTGGCATGTTCCTGCCTGCTTGGGCCTTACTTCACTTTTGCATGAGACAGGTGTATGGGCTTCCTGTCACGCTAGCAACCGTTACATGCAGCAAAGCACCTACTGTAGCACATTCTCAGGGATCATCTCTCAGTGCAGACATTCCAACTGTGCCATAGATAAAGGGATGTGTAAACCTGAACTCACAAAGATCTCGCTGACCATATATCATCACCTGAATAGTCACAGATTGTATATGCATTTACAGCAACTGAAGCTAAATAAATCCCTATATACATTCACGCAATGTGCTGAAAAAAAAGCATGTTCTACATATTATATTCATAGCCTGGCAAAAAGCCCAACATAAATTAGTGTAACAACATACTACACCAAGTCACCACAATACCACAAGGCACAATATCTAAATATATATTAAAATAAGGAGAAAAATACACAGTTTTGAGAGACAGTGAGAATATATCCTTTACAAACTGTACAAATTGTTAAAAGGGGTACAATTTATGGAATATATTGTCACACTTCCATTCAAATTCACTAGTCTAACAAACCTATGCAAACTTGGTCGAGCTTCACCTGTATATCAGTCCAATTTATTTTCTTTATTTTATTTATTTTATTTTTTTTTACACAACTCTATTTATTGTGAGATTCACAGAACCATATAATAAAATGATATCCACCAATTAGATCGTTATCAAATTCTGTTTACTGTCACAGTAGATGACAGTAAACAAAATTATATTAGGGGTGTAGTGCACATTATATTGTCCCAATTTTTATGTAAGAGGATTTCGGGGATAGACGAGAACAAGTTGGTAGAAGCACCAAATGACCAACGCAAGAAAAACAGAAAAAAAATATTCAGGGGTACTCAATTAGAAAGTAGACAACAATGTATGCGAATATGATGATATTTAGTGGCATTAAAGTGAGTAGCCCAAGATTCCCATAAACTGCAAAAAAGATGTGGATGAAGCACTGGTGATGCTGGTCATGTATTCCACTTTATGTGTGTACCAAATACTGGCTGCCACTAGCTAACAGGTAGCGGAGGAGATAATATGCCTTATAAGTCTGTTTTGGTGATGGATGCTGAGGGTACTGGGGCCAAGAGCAGAAACTATTTTGCAGAGAGCAGGACATTCACGTGCAGTATCATTGTTATTGATGTTTATATACATTTTCTTTCAATTTAATGAATATATAGATTTACTTGAAACAATGTCACAGATTTCAGCCAAAACTGCTTGGTCCAGTGTTTCCCCAATGTCTACTTCCCATTTTAATTTATGAAAATCATTTGTTGAGGATTTAGGGACACTGTATAATGTCCACAAGACTCCACGTTAGTGCTTTAGAAGAGATTCTTCCTAGGGATAGATAATCTGCATAGCTGCATTATTTCCTATTGGTGCTGTCCAACCTTCACTACTAAGGCAATTTTGCCACTCTTTGAACTGGTCACATTCCAACATCATTATCGGTGATAAAACACAGTAATACCAATCTACCCAAAATAGCCAAAAAAGTAGTTTATTTATTTTCAAGTGAAAATGCAAAAGATTGAACAAAAAGCAGATGTGTGTATTTGAGTTTTTTTTTTACTTGGTTCACCATTAATCCATTTTTACAAGACAGTCAGATTCTACACATAGGTTTCCATAATAAAATTTGAACTTGAAAATAATAATGCATTTTTTTCTAGTTTGAAATTGTGCCAGCTACTTTATAAATCTTACCCAACAGGAAGAATTTAATTCTTCAACCAGGTGAAGAGAGAGTGTTGTTCCAGACGGGTAATATATGGGATGGCTTGTTGGCATGGTCACACATCGAGAGGGGGTAAGAAAGGACCAGATGAACTCTTGTGGTTAGTGTCTGGGGAGCCATAGGAGGGGCCAAAAAAAGAAAATAAAAAATTGATATTCTCCAATTCAATGCAAGTTCACACCTTACAACTATGGAGAAGCATTCCACTGAATACCTGGGCAACCAATTATATATTTTTAAATGTTTTGCCAACGCTACTGGCTTTAGTGCCCAAAGTATTTTATTATTATTTTAGGCTGCTTTTGTAGTAGCAACATTGTGGTAAAGACAAAGAACCTAAAAAAGCCAACATCGGCTCATCCTTACTATTATTATTTACAGATGTGTCCTCATAACCCTAGTGTCAATACACGAGAGTAGGCAAGACTCCAGTGTGACTGATATGCTCTGAGAGGTGTGGTGTACCATCTTTTATTTTAATTTTGCATTTTATTCTCATCAGAGAAACACCTCTCAAAGGGGCATATTCAATAGGCTGTGAGATTAGCAAAAAACCCGCACCTGTGGGCTTTTTCCTGCAGGTGCAGGTTTTTTGCTATTCTATTAGGTGCATGGTTTTTTAATAAACACGCGTCAGGAGGTGTTTTCCACGCACCTCCTGAGCAACCGTGATTTTTCCTAAAAATTGATGATTTTAGGTTAAATCACCAACACTTGCTTTGACACACCCGCTGCGCCCCCCAAAGGACTAATTAAGCAATTGGAAGTATCCAATTAGCTTCATTAGTCCTTAATTACTTACCTCCAGCAGCACTGTCTTCTTTATCCAGCGTCGGGAGCCGGCTCTTTTACAGCAGAGGTGAGTATGTCAGTGACTAAGAGCTGGGAAGTAGCGGCACTACATCTGTGTGATTTAGCTCCGGACATTTGACTGGGAACTCTCTGCGCAATACCAACAGTACTGTATGATTTTTTTTATATATATATATATATATATATATATATATATATATATATATATATAAATATGAGGCTCCTCTTACCTTTCATGAACTGACTAAATATTTTACCAGATGAGCCTTCTATTTTTATCCTAATACATTTTTGCTAATTTTATGTATTTGTCAAATAGTATGTCCAGTACTTGTTTACTGACTGCTAAACTCTACCTAATATGTTATATCTGTTGAACATAAATTGTCTTTTTTTAAAATACTAAATTGTTTATGATCTAACATTCACTAAAATAAATGTGCACTGTATTTCTATGTGACATTGTTGCCGCACACTTATTCTAATTGGAGGTTATGTTTTATCAATTACTGTTTGCACTATGCACTTTATGATATTCATTTATCATTAAACACTCTTATCTAAAGCACACATTACACACAAAATATCTCAGCCATTCTATGTTTCTTTTTACAGCACTACATATTTATGATGCACAGCACTTTAAATATTGTTCTTTGTAAAGATTTTAGAAATTTTTATGTTATAATACAGTATAGTATGCTTGTGTATATATATATATATATCATTTATATTAGCACATTGAGCGCTTACACACAGTTTTAATTTTTACATTATATATATATATATATATATTTATATTGATTCATATAAGTAGTACTATAACTTACAGTATATGTACACAAATGCAGGTGCCCTTCAGACAAGAAGTGTCTTCATCAAAAAACTTTCATAAAAAGAAAGGGCTATTCAGTTAGAGTTGAAACATTCAATTTATTAAAAATAATAATTCCGTAAAAGATATATATATATAAAAAAAAGGAAAACAATTATCACAAACAGCAGAAATAATTGTTAGATTCAATTCTAAATATAATCTTCAAGAAACCAATATATAGACAATACTGCACAATAATTAATCCATAAAATTTGTTAACTAAAACATTTTTCTTTCTTGCAAGTAATTACTTTCTGACAAATTCACTATATACACATGTTGGTTGTCAATTCCTTATCACCCTAACCTCCCCCCCTAGTGTCTAACCCTAACCATCCCCCGTAAGTGCATAAACCTAAGCATCCCCTCCCCGCACCCTAAATCTAACCCTCCTGGGGGGTTGCCTATCCCTAACCTTCCCAAGGGGGTGCCTAACCAACCCTAACCTCCCCTAACCATCCTTGGGGGGTGCCAGACCCTAAGTCCCCCCCCAGGAGCCCGTAACCTAACAACCCCCCCCCCCCCCCCGTGGCTGTCTGCACCTGCCGCCGGCTTACCTTTGTTCGGTATGCCAGGCGGCGGGATCCCGACGTAGGTATAATGATAGGCGTCAGGATTTCGACGCCTATCATTAGTCCCTTGTTGGGATATGACAGTCGGGAAGCCGGCAGTCGGCATTTCAACCGTTGGCTTCCTAACTACATACCATTCATTGTTAGTATGCAGCCAACAGCAAGTTTCTTATTTATGAAAAAACACACTTGTTATTTAGAATGTTTAGTCTTGAGAGCATGCTGAAGTAACAAAAAACAGTAATAAGGCCTTATTTGGGTCCCAGAAAAAAATCCTATATATAGAGTCACTTAGTAACTTGTAAATTTCAATCGATTAATAGGCTCCTTTTCACAACTTGTTAGTTAATTATATTGCAGCTTTATAAGACTTAAATCAGTCTCTCATATATAGCTATCTCTGACAGGCTTTTTGTAATAGCTGAACATAGACACAGTCCAGGTCCCCAGTGAGCAAGGTTGATCACTTATATCACCTGCTGTTGGTGTTTATCAATCATACAGCCAGGTTTAAAAAAAAAAAAAAAAAATCAGAAAAATAGATACTTCTCAACTGGGTCAGTTCTCTTGTTATCAGCCCAAGCATCCTGCCTCCTCAGAGTGATAGGGGTAGTGTATATATGGCTGCCAATGGAACTGGTTCCCTTGTATTTATTGATGATGTGACTGCTGACAAAAGCAGCAGAATGAATTCTGAAGTATTTTGGGCAATATTATATGCTCATATTCAGTCAAATGCTTCAGAACTCATTGGACGGCGCTTCACAGTGCAGATGGACAATGACCCGAAGCATACTGCAAAAGCAACCAAAGAGTTTTTTAAGGCTAAAAAGTGGAATGTTATGCAATGGCCAAGTCAATCCCCTGACCTGAATCCGATTGAGCATGCATTTCACTTGATGAAGACAAAACTGAAGGGAAAATGCCCCAAGAACAAGCAGGAACTGAAGACATTTGCAGTATAGGCCTGGCAGAGCCTCACCAGGGATGAAACCCAGCGTCTGGTGATGTCTATGCGTTCTAGACTTCAGGCTCTAATTGCCTGCAAAGGATTTGCAACAAAGTATTAAAAAGTGAAAGTTAGATTTAGGATTGTTTAGTTTGTCCCATTACTTTTGGCCCCTTAAAAAGTGGGAGGCACATATAGAAACCGTTGTAATTCCTACACCGTTCACCTGATTTGGATGTAATTACCCTCAAATTAAATCTGAAAGTCTGCAGTTAAAGCACATCTTGTTTGTTTCATTTCAAAGCCATTGTGGTGGTGAATAGAGGCCAAAATATGAAAATTTCCCAATATGAAAATGTCCCAATATTAATGCACCTGACTGTGTATATATATATATATATAGATATATATATATACATATATATACATATACATATACATACATACACACACTGAAGTGCCAAAAGTCATGGTATAGCTGACTAGTATCGTGTAGGGCCTCCTTTAGCGGCAAAGTGCAGCAACTCAACGTGGCATCGATTCCACAAGTGCACGGAAGACCTCTGGAGAGATGTTGACCCATGCCATCTGGATAGCTTCCGACAGCTCCCAAATATTTGTAGGTGCAGGATCCTAAGTGCGAATGGACCTCTCCATCATGTCCCATAAATGCTTGATTGAGTTCATGTCAGGCGGACGTGGTGGCCACACCTATCATTGGAACTCTCCAGAATGTTCCTCGAACTAATTCTAGACAACTTGGGACTGATGACATTAACCTGCTGGAATATTCCATCGTTGTGGAGGTACGTGAAGTCCATGAAGGGCTGCAAAAGGTCATCAAGCTATACAACATAGGGGTTACCGGTCAATGACGAGCTCAGGCAGACCAGCGGCCTCAACCAATGCCACGTCAACACACCCCACACCATATGGAACCACTACAAACCTGCACGGTGCCTTGTTGCTGTACACCCAAACCCTACCATTAGCCCGAAACAACATGTTGCCAATCCTCTAGGGTCCAATTAGCGAATATACAAGCCCAGGTGAGCTGCTGAGTAATTTGTATCAGAGCCCTTTGACTTTGACTGGGGACAGAAATGTAAGCGTGAGTTGCATTCGTATGTAACATGAGTCACATGTTAAAATTGATTTTAAGTATGTTTTTTAGGAGAGCAGATTTAAATAAATACATAAGTCCTCTCAGTTACTATGTCCATTCTGGACATTATGAGTCATGCATATAAACAATAACATTTAACTACTAACAGTGTACATTTGTTTTCTCCTTCTACACCTTAATCATGACAACCTACCTCATATAGTATTATCATATTTTTAAAATGGTGAATTTCAACTTCATTTTTGTGTGTGGTGCATTTAAACTTAAAAAAATTAACATTAACTTAAGTCACATGGGGGTATATTCAATAAAACCCGTGGCTAATTGCCACGCTGGACCTATTCAATTAGCGGGGATTCCTGATGCGCGAGTCCCTGAGACCCCGTGCCAAAGTCCCCACAGCCGAACTTTACCTCGCAGCTCATGGAGGTGCAAGGTAAATTCCGTGTAAAAACCACCAAATCGGGCTCACGTGTGGGGAAAAAAAACATTGATTCCGCAGTTTATGCTTTTTCGGCGCAGGAAAAATGTCTATTTTATTGATTAGATTTTCCCGGCACCGCTGGCATTTTGGCCTGCAATTAGTCACGGGGTAAGCCCCGCAGCTAATTGAATACTCCCCATGGAATGACCCATATATAGATATATAAATATACACATACAAAACATACATGTATATTGCCTTGAAGATTGATGCAACTCCCATCCCCCAGCAGAATGTGGTACATATAGTACAACTTTTTAATGCATATTTTTGTTATACTTTATGGTTCTTATAAGACACCAGAAACAGGTAGTGCATTCTTTATACAATCACTGCTGCCAAATGTTTCCCAACAGTCACCCATTTCTCTGCATCTCACCAAGCCCAGGAATCTGCATCTCCCCAAGCCCAGGAATCTGCTATACATACTTTACTTACATGGGCATAGGGGAGAGGGTTATGTATAGAAGGTGACAAGGAGGTTACAGGGTCTCTCTGGAATGTACCTTGTAGAAACATAATAGGGGCATTCAGGCACAATGCACACAATAAGTCCCTTCTATAAACAACAAGCTTCAGCTATGAACAAAAGACCTTTGTTATGAAAACTATTATGAGCTACTACACCAGTTTAAACAATTTATTATTCAATCCTGAGACATATTTTTTCACACTTGTACAGTGCAACCACAAATTACACAAACTACACCTTTACCCACCTACTTAAGAAATCATACATAAATCCTCTAAATTGACTGTTTTGGGATTGGTGTGGCATAAATTGTTGTAGGGGCTTGTGTGTGTTACTGTGCATGTAACAAACAAAAAATAATAGTACTGCTTACAACCTTATTTATTTTAATACATTAAATTTGTAATCTTACCTATAGATTAAGGAGTCTCACATGTAACCATCCACCTGGAAGTCTTACAAGAGGTTCTACTCATACTCCTATGTCCAACTAATGATTGGAAATCACTATTCATTTAAATCATATTGTATAAAATATATGGTTTAGCTTTTCTATGCATCAAAGGTTATTAGATTGTAAACTCTACCAATATGTTTTTGGTTTGTTTGTGTTTTTAAAATAATATTAATTACTTGATACAGGTTGGATGGATTCTCCAGCAGACAAGTATAATAATATGCTGTATTCATAGCAGGTAACAGTAAAAAAAAAAAAAAAAAAACCACAACAACAATGATTTGCTCATCATTGTATCAATTTAAAAAAATAATGATGGATATCAGTTTTAAATTTCGGTCTCCTTGCAAAAATTTCCCCAAACTTGAAAAATAAGAAAGTTGCTCAAATGTTTGAAACAAGCACAGCTGCCTTGTGTACAGCTTAGTGACACAGATTGTGTTGTGAGCCATTTATATATTACCAGTTATTTATATAGCACACACATGTTCCATAGCGCTTTACAGAGAATATTTTGTCATTCACATCAGCCCCTGGCCTAGTGGAGCTTACAATCTATGGGGGTCATTCAGACCCGCTCGTGAGTGGCAGTACGCTCGCAAGCAGGTCGATGTTCCCCCACTGCGCATACGCACGACGGAGGGAGCTCCGTCGTGCGCATGCGCGAGACCCGGCGAGCGACGGGCTCTCCATCGCTCCGGGTCTCGCACCAAAGGGGGCGTGCTGTCGATGTTGATTGACAGCACGCCCCCTTTGTTGGGCGTGCCGGGGGCATGCCTGCCAGACAGAGGCGTTCCCATGGGAGCGCCTACCGTCTGAAGCCGGCCCCACTGACATCACTAGTGATGTCAGTGGGAGTGATTTTGGTTCTGATAGAGCCAAAATCACTCCAGGGCTTGCGGCAGCGAGACCCTACCGCAGGGTCTCGTTGCAAGCCCGATGGTCGCGATGGTCAAGACCATCGCGACCATCATCATGGACACTCGCTATAGCTGTGGGTGGTCACCCACAGCTATACGAGCGTCCAGGAGGACGCTCCATTTTCATGGAGGAGGGCCGTGATTCAGAGCGAGCGCTCTGGTCAGAGCGTTCAGCTCTGAATCAGGCCCTATGTTCCCTACCACATGTAGGGCGAACTGAGGATTAATAGGGTTGTGGTTATCAAAAGGTAAAAAAGGGCAGACTTGTTCTTATCTGTCGTCAAACTATGTTTCTATGTACACACACACACATATACACACTAGGGTTATTTTTTGTTGGGAACCAATGACCAGAACCAGTATATTCTTGGAGTGTGGGGGGAAACCGGAGCACCTGAAGATAACCCACACAAGCATGGGGAGAATATACAAACTCCACTGTGCTGTCTGATCATAATAGACCAGAACACATGCTAAACACTGTATATTAGGCAGGAATGCTAATAAAGCATAAGATTAGTTGTAATAATAAAGATGATGTTCTCCTTCCTATCACTAAAGTTCAGAGTCTGTCCTGTTTGGGCATCTGGCAAAGTGAAACAAGCATCAAACAGTTTATCCACATATTTCAGTGTCAGCATCAGAATTGTAACAGTTAAGGTGCATACCCACAAAACGATTTTTTGAACGATTATCATTAAACGATATCGTTTAACGATAATCGTTTGAAAAAATCGTTCACATCCTGAGTCAAACGATGAACGATTATTGTTCATGCGCGTTCACGTTTGTAGTTTGTAGTTCAGTCAGACTTGTCAACTCAACGATTTTCATTAAGTTAATATGCAAAAATCGTTTGTAGTTCATAAAAATCGTTCATTACATTTAAATGAACATAGTAAATGAACAACTTTAGTAAACGATTTTAGTTCATTTTTTCAAGGTAGAAAATAGTTTACTAAAATCGTTCATTAACTAAATCGTGTGTGTATGCAGCTTAAGTGTTGCACAAAGCAATATAACACACCTCCCCTCTGTATACTCGCACTGGCCTATTTAAAATATCTTGGGTGAGACTTGAGTATAGTACTTAAAACAGCCAAGTGACATGGGATGGCAGGCCGTGCTGCTGTTTGGTTTTAGTACTGTATATTCAACTATTGCAGAGAATCTGTGGGTGGAATCTAAGCATTTAAGAAACACTGGGCGAGAGGGTAGTGAGAGAGTAGGGGAGAGTGCAGAGGTAGAAAAGAAAGACAAAAAAATTATGTGAGGATCTGTTAAGGCAAACTACTTCCCCAGACAATATTTGATTTCCACTGTAGAAAGAGTACCTATAATGCAGCACACACCCTGTAATGAGGTGAATTAACAGGGAATGTACATATTAGTAAAAGAGTTGGTATGCTTCGCCATTTAAAATCTTAATCTTGTGATCTAAGCAGCTGTAACATACATCTGGCTGCCCCTTTGTCTCTAAAGAGGTCATGGGAGAGAAACGACAACTTTAAAATCCAAATGATCACACAAATACCTATATTACCTTGTGGCATTCCCACATGATCTGATAGCTCCCTGACACCTGTAGTGGAGCACAGAGTAAATCAGCACACTACCTTGGTCATAAACATCTGTAATTCATCACACATCCTTGGCCACACAGCCACTTACATTAGTGGCCAAAATTGTGGAAACCTTTTAGAAAATGTGCATTTTTGAAGTTTAACAGTTTATAGCACTTATATATTTTAGTATTATACCAAAAAACATACATCATTACACTGGCAATTTCATTTAGGACATCATGCAATAAACTTTATAACAAAATTTTACATTTTGAAAACAATTATACGTACTGAACGGGTGTGGATTGAAAGATCTACAGTAAAAAGGTAGGCAATGTGTAGATAGACACCAGATATTAGAGAGACAATAGGTCGACAGGGACAAAAGGTTGACACACTAAAGGTCGACATGAAATAAGGTTGACATGTATGAATGGTCGACAGGGTCAAAAGGTTGACACACTAAAGGTCGACATGAAATAAGGGTGACATGTATGAATGGTCGACAGGGTCAAAAGGTTGACACACTAAAGGTCGACATGAAATAAGGGTGACATGTATGAATGGTCGACAGGGTCAAAAGGTCGATGCAAAAAAAAAAGGTTGACACTTTTTTTTTCCTAACCCTAATCTTCACCCTAACCCTCCCCCCTAACTGTCAGGGTAGGTGCCTGACCCTAACCGTCCCTTCTAGTGCCTGACCCTAACCCTAAGGTAAGTGCCTAACACTCCCTCCTGGTGCATAACAATAACCATCAGGGTAAGTGTCTAACCCTCCAGTAAGTGCCTAACCCTAAAAAAAAAATGTGTTGACCATTTTTTTTGGCATTGACCATTTTTGTGTCAACCTTTTGTTCAGATTGACAATTCCATGATGTCGACCTTATTACATGTCGACGCTTATTGTATCAACCTTTTGTCTTTGTTGACCTATTGTCTGTCTAACATCTGGTGTCTACCTAGACATTGTCAACCTTTTTACTATAAATCTATCAACCGGATACCGAACTGAACTGTGGGAAAGTACATTTCTTAGTATTGCACAATATTATTTAGTACTTTGTTTGGAAGCCTTTTGCTGCAATTATATACCTCCCAACATTGGTGGCCAGTGGGTCGGGACCCTTGGTGTGCCTAAGGCGCGCCCACATCAGGAAAGTAGGTGGAGCCTAGAGAAGAGGGGGTAGAGCCTTGCAGCACCCCCATTTCCATCACTGTGGGGGTGTTCCCAGTACTCTCCGAGATGCTGGGCTGCCCCCAGGCTCTCTCTGCACTGTGAATACATGCTGTGCACATGTGGACAGGGTCTATTCACCCGCTGCCAGTGGCGTAACTAGGAGGGGTCAGCCAGGGCTCACGTCTTTGGCACCATTTGACTGGCGGCATGGGAGGGTGGGGGCACCGCCAGCCGTGGTCCAGGTCTGTTTCAGCTAGTGCTGCAGTCCACACTACACAGTAAAACAAACACACCAGCGCCGGGTAGTACGCTTGTACTATCCGGCGGCGGTGTGTTTGCTTTAGCAGTCAATGAGAGTCAGACAGACTCTCATTGGCTGCTGCACCCAAGGCCAGAACCGGGCTTGAGCTCACTCATTAGCTCAATCTTCCAGCTCCCACAGTGGGTGAAGGGAGGGACATCATGACGTCTCTCCCATAGTCCCAAGCAGACGGAGGACGGAGGAGCGGGCGGTGGTGGGCGCAGGAGCTGGGATTCAGGTAAGTATTTTTGTTGTCTGTGTCTATGTAAGGGGCACTACATAATGGAGACCACTACTGGGGGCACTGCAGACAGGGGGGACCACTACTGGGGGGCACTGCATAAGGGGACCACTACTGGGGACAGTATATAAATGTCACTAATGGGCGCACTATATAAGGGGCACTATTGGGGCAACTATATAAGGGTGCACTACTGGGGCACTGCTACTGGGGACATTGCAAGAGGGGCACTACAACTAGGGCCATTGAGGTGCATATGGAATGTAAATAAATGTTCCTAGAGTGACGAGAAACAGTGGTGTCATGTTGACATGCCCCCATTTTCAGTGGTCACGCCCTTGTGGAATGTGGCCACGCCCACTTCTCCGGGCACGCACAATGGGGGGCTCCATTTTTCATCTTGCCCTGGGCTCCAAATACCGTAGTTACGCCACTGCCCGCTGCTTACCATCTGCTCTGCTATGCAGAGCAGCTGTGCGTGCTCACCCCAACTGCCTCCCCCCACACTGCGGAATGGAATCTGTATGATATCCCGGTGGCTGAATAGCTGGCGGTTCAAATACCGAAGCCAAGAGCCCGATCGTCCAGGATACCGACAGGGACCCTAATTTTCCCCCTCTCTAACCCTCCCTTGGTGGTGCCTAACCCGAACCTCGCCTGGGGGTGCCTTACCCTAACCTCCCACCGGTGGTGCCTAACCCTAATCCCCCCTTCCAGCACCCTAAAGCTAGCCCTCCCCAGGGGGTGCCTAACCCTAACCTCCCCCCAATGGTGCCTAACCCCCCCTCCCCGTAGCCTAATCCATACCGGGGGGTGCCTAACCCTTATCCTCCCCCCAGGGGTGCCTAATTCTAACCCTCTCATCCCCAGGCTAAGTATCATACTTACCCATCTTCTTACCTTTGGGATGGTGGGGGTTGGGATGCTGATGTCAGTATCCCGATCCTCTTCTGGATATCGTCGTTGGCATGAACACTAACTGGAAGCTATTCAGGTATCAAATCTTTTCCAATTCTTCTACGGACATATTTAATTCTATCACTACCAAATATGGATATTCATGGTATTGTAACTCCATATGACAATGTTCCATTGTTCTTCTGACCAATTAATATGCTTTTTAGCTCATTCTATTCTTTTCAGTCTTTGTTTGAGAGATAAAAGCAGCTTTTTCCTTGGAATTCTGGCGTTTAATCTAAAATATTGAAGTCTGGACCTCATTCAGAGCCGCTCGCTATTTGCGGTCGCTCGTTTAAAAAAAAGGGGTGGCTATTCAAATGAACCGTTCGCACTTTGCGGTCTGTTCACGCCTCTAAGTCTGAACGAGCGAGCAAAACTTGCGGTCGAAATTTTGAAAAATACGCCCCCTGGCCGCTCGCATCATACGTCATGTCCCCTATTTATTAGATTAATCGAGTACATCGAACAGCGTATGAACTGCTCGCTATTCTTGTGGTTGGTTTTTTCAACCGCTATTTTGCGAGTAGTTCTGACTAAAAAAAAACCAAGTGACGTGGTCGCTGACGCTGCTGTATTAATTATGCACACCCATAAAACGCCCGTTTTGACCTTTAAGCACGCCTGCGTGCTGAATTCCACTCCCCGTTTTCAAGCACCTTCCCCTGTTACCTCCCACATACGCCTCCTCCTGTCACTCAAAATAGCAGACATTCGTTATTTTGCGAACAAACGATTTTCGGCCGCACTGACTGGTTCGCGCATGCGTATTACAATCCGTACGCATGCGCAGTTGTGCGAACATCGCTCAGTGCGAACGAGCGGCCGCTTACGAGCGGCTCTGAATCAGGCCCTCTGTTTGCAACAGTCCTGGCACTGATGTTTACACCACATTCACGTATTTCATTTTGAATTGCCTCAGATGATTTTCTTCTGTCACTCAAGCACAGTTTTTTCATTCTTCTATCACAGTATACTGTTGTGGATCTTTTCCTACCTTTACCAGTTTGGTTTTGAATTGACTTAGGGCCTGATTTAGCAAGGATCGTAATTGCAAAGCTGCACGCAGGCTATAGATACTGTATATGATGTATGCACGCAGGTAGCTTTGCAATTGTGACCCTTGCTGATATGGTAATGCACACGAGGCATCACGCCTCCTATACATTACTTATTCGAGCTGAGTTGTCCAATGCAACATCGGATAATCTGCGTAACATCGGCCGGCTGTGGTGACACATGGGGACCTGCAGCCAGCCGCCGCAGTTTAGAGGAAGAGGCCAGGAAATCTCCGTCAGCCGACGGATCCTGGCTTCTTCCCTCCCCAGCAACGGCGGTGACACACCTCAGTTTCGGGAAGGGCATCGCCACCCCCTCCCCGCCCACAAACGGCAGCAGACTGTCAATCACTGACGATCTGCTGCCAGTCTCTGAGCCAGTTAGCAGGACCCATTCTGCACACTCGCAGAATGGGAATCTGCGCAGGTGCAGGACCCAAACATCGGGAATCTGCGTTCAGCAATACACTGCTGAATCTGGCCCTTAGTCTGTTGATAATTATTTCAGTTTTGAAATGCCTCCTTTGGTTCCCTTCTTCACGTAAAATTATTATTTTGTATCTCTTTCTAGGAGACCAGCCAACTCTTTTTACTTTGCTTGTCATCCTAAATAAGTTACACAGCTTATTTCAAGAAATGAAAGTAAAAAAAACGCATAAAAAGCAGTGACCAACTTAGTGATAATCAAACAACTAAATAAGATGTTTTACTATCAATTCTGTTAGCAACAAATGTGCTCCCTATCTTTATTTAGCTATAACTTTTTATGTAATAAAAATGATTCATTGCAGTGAACAGTGTATAAAACTATCTTTCCAGTGATATACTGTATGTACCTTCATAAGATTTTCTTTAAAAATAATGCAGCTATACGCAATTAAACCCTAAAAACACACATTTTCCAAAAGGTTTCCACAATTTTGGCCACTAGTGTATAGCCATCAGTGTGCTGGAGAGCTGTGGCCATTTTCTTGTTGCACAGATCCTCCTTTTTCATCTCCCCAGTGTTTCCTCCACGGTGTGTGGAGAAAGATTATATCATCATGTGCTGTGCCCACCTAGCCTCTGGGAGATTGCTAGACTTGTCAGGGAGATCACCACTATTTCATGGCTTCTCAATGACAGTCAGGGAGAGTCAGAAATGATGCTATGCAGACCTTTTATGTCAGTGACTGGTGGTTCTGCTCCATTCGGTGGTCACAGCATTGAGTCTCATTATTAGTAATGCTAAAGTTTCCAAGAAATTTATTATTTGTAATTCTTTGGAATGGGGATGGGAAACTAGAGGGATATAAATCTAACTTGCTCTATTCTCATTTAAAACCCCAATGGTGTCTTTAAAATATGAAATTATGATCTCTCCTGTTAAAGGAACTGTTGTATTTATGTTTTCATTGCCCTGTTCTAAGCTACGGTGCATAGGAACCAGGTCCTTCTTAACACTAAGGGAATGTCTGTGAAATCGATCTTCTCCCTCTCATGTGCAGAGACGATCAGTAACACTAGGGAACAGGGCTGCTTCAGCTTTCTACTTTATTTTTCTACTGCAATAGCGTGTATTTCTGATTAACAAGAGTAAATATATATATCATCATGATACCAGAATATAACTGAGAATAGGTGCCAGGTGCATAATTCATAGTGACAGGCTTCTCAGGCATTACTGGCTACCAAAGATAACAGTAAGAGTGTAGTAAGGCAGGAGCCCCCAGATTACAACTAACATTAAGTGATTGTTGTTTTTTCTTACTTCAAAACACTGAGATTAAGACAGGGCAGAAGAGCAATGAGTATGTATCATTTAGGCTCTTGTGGATTCATGTAAATATGCCAATTAGGGTCATATTTGGACTATTATTCTGCAGAATTTCATGTAAAAGGATTTTTGGGTGTGTACGAATCCCAAAACATGAATTTGTTCCTCAAGTGTCCAGCAAGTCTCTTCAACATCCAAGCATGCACATGTCTGCAGCCAGGCCGGGGCGAATAATATAACCATCAATCTCTCAGATGGTGCAAATGGCTACATTGTCTCTGATGCACAGCACTACTAACTGCAAAGTAATGCTGGGAAATTAGTGTTATCATTAAATGGCTACCTGCTAATAGGGGAAAGGAGGAGGTACCTTTACATACAAGTGGAAATAAAAAGTCCCTGATCCAATAATGTACAGTTCATATGACCATAACAAATGTACAAGATGAGGAATTAAAATTCATGATACATGGGGGGAGTTATGTAATATGTTCCCAGATGAAGGAACCAGCATGATTTTGGTGAATTTGCCACTGATTTAGAGGTGCACACAATGTCAATGCCGCACAGTGAGCGTAGGCATGTGAGTCGCACTGCTCATACGGCCCGACGGCACGAAAACTCGGACCCAAATTGTACGCATGTCCATGTCATTTCACTGGAGGTTTCTGGGAGGTAACATGAGGGTGGCTAGACAGACGTGGACGTGTTATGATCAGCGACTGCATCCAAAGATGTAATTGCACTGAAACCGGTGGCCATGTTCAGACAGAGAAATTGCACTGCCATAGTGTACCTGCAATCTCTGGCCCCCATTTATCAACAATATTAGACACTGACATTTTTTGTTTAGTATCACTGTGATACAAACAAAAAATTTACTAGTATTTCACAATACTTACCCCTCCGGCGAGGTCCCGCAAAGTCCTCGTCTTGTCCTTGACGGGACACCGGTGTTATGAGCATGAGCGACAGTCTGTCTGGGCATGTGCATGACACGGGGACCCGGTGGTACCAGAAAGGCACCGCCGGGTCTCCATTGCAGGGAATGGGGCCCGCATAGCTCTCGAGATCGATGCTTGACAAACAGCGGTAATCTTAAATTACCGCTGTTTGTTAAATCCAGAAACCTGGCATATCCCCTTTAGCGAGAGCTAAAGGGGATATGCATCGTTGATAAATGGGGGCCTCAGTCTTAATACACACAGCGGTAGATTAGCACTGCAGCCAGTGGGCGCCTCAGGAGGAAGCCCCTTCCCTGAGGCACTAGCTGGGCAGAGACTCTGGCAGCTGCTACTGCTGCTGCACAGCGTCCACTATTGGATCTCATCTGACAACTCCGATCGGACCTGGCAGCAGCAAATAGTGAGCGGGCGGCGGTGGAACAGCTGGCGGTAGTTTGCGGGGGCGGAGCACCTGGACAGCAGCTTGTGGATAGCACCGGGCCGGCTCTGAGGCATCACACAATCAGAATGAGCTTCTGCGCATGGGCAGAGGCTCCTCCAGGACTATAAGTAAATGGTCAAGGGAGGGCTGCTGCACCATGGGTCTTTTCGGAGCTCAGAGTAGTGAGTCACACCTAATGGCTCTGGGTTCCACCTCCAGCAATCATCACACACAGCTGCGGCCTGCCAGCCTGAGATGGGAAAAGTGGGTCAGTCACCGGCAGCTTGCTGTACCTTGAGTAGAAAAGGCTCTGCAGGCTGCGCTCAAGTAAAGTAAGTTTGGAACTGGGAAAGCGCCGGGGTGCTGTGGTGCTCACTGCTGGGAGAGGGGTGCTCTGCTGGGATAGGGGTGATGGATGCTGATACCCTGCTGTGCTGACCACACCCCTTTTCAGGATTGCATGGGGAGGGGGCACCACCCAAAATCTTGTCTAGGGCACTAATTTGGCTAGGGCTGGCTCTGCCTGTAGGTGGAAGGTGCAGAATGTTCATGACATTAGTACCCCAGAGTAAGAAATAGATTTAAAAGGGAGCTTGTTTGTATGACCGCCTATTGAACACACTTATTCCCTCCAATCTCAGTGCTTGTAGGTGTGATTAGTGTATAATTAGTGCAGTCATCTTGCTACATGTACGTTCCTAGAGATAGAACTCTTATCTATGATGTAACTGTGTGGAGTTTGTATATTCTCTCTGTGCTTGCATGGGTTTCCTCTGGGTGCTCCGGTCTCCTCCCACACTCCAAAAATATACTGGTAGGTTAAATGGGTCCCAACAAAAATTAACACTAGTGTGTGTATATATGTGACCATGTGATAGGGAATATAGATTGTAAGCTCCACTGGGGCAGGGACTGATGTGAATGGACAAATATTATCTGTAAAGCGCTGCGTAATATGTGTGCGCTATATAAATAACTGGTATAAATAAATAGTGAAGCTAGAGTATATATCCACCTTGATGTGTGTGAGTGCACAGAATGGCACTTTCTTCTGGATGGATTAATTGAGAAAATCACTCTATTTCTTATTCCTGGACACTAAAGTCATAAACATTATTATTAAATTAGTGGTTTAATATTTGTAGTTAGGTTTCTGCAGTATATTTGTATAGACAGTATATTATACTTTTAGGAAATAAAAAGGTTGGCACAAATTGACTATGCCATTCATTATCAAGTGAGAGGGGCAATATGTACGATGACACTAATTACGTCATCACGCTACAGTCTACTCCTTGTCTACATATATTCATCATCACAGCACGTCCTATTGGGGACACAGGGATGGCTAGATGTGGTGGCGCAAGGTAGGGGAGACTGAACCTTAATGGGGGGGCACAGCGTAGGGAAGACTGGACAAAGGGGAGATGCAGAGCTTGAAGGGCTGGACCTGGGGGGCAAAGGCAGGGAGGGCTATACTAAGTGGAAGTGCAGGATAATGAGGTCTGGACCTATTGGGGGCACAGGGATAGCTAGACATGGTGGGGTGGCACAGGGCAGGGAAGGCTGAATCTTAATAGGGGGACACAGGGCAGGAAAGGCTGGACCTGGGTGGGGCGGCACAGGGCAGGGAACTATACCATAATCCATGTACAGGTTGCAGCTAAACAAGAAACAGCGCTGTGTGTGAGGCTAGTGCCAGCTCTTTCTCAGTACGCAGTAAATCATTTCAAAAGACAGAGATGGGGCGTTAAAGAGAGGAGGGGGTCCGTGTGCAAACTTTGTGTGGGACCCATCCTCTCTATGGCACATCCTGAGCATGCGCAGGTCTGGTGCTGTTACAGCATGTTAGGACACATTGCGCTGCTGTACGCCGGATCATGCAGTGTGTACAGCGCGCACAATGTTTTGTTACATCGCATAGTACTGTCGGCTGGGTCACGCATCGCATAGTACTGTTGGCTGGGTCACTCATCATACAGTGTGTACCCAGCTTTATGCTTGTTATCATGCGAGAATAGTGCACCTATTCTGCAGAAAAGTACATATGCAGTGCTTACAAGGGATTGACGTGGTGA
This sequence comes from Taudactylus pleione, assembly GCA_031769625.1. NCBI lineage: Eukaryota > Metazoa > Chordata > Amphibia > Anura > Myobatrachidae > Taudactylus > Taudactylus pleione. The sequence continues at coordinate 8,844,725 of JAUIMM010000015.1, read as the reverse complement.
CAATGACCTGCCACAAAATAAGCCTTGCTATCAGAGTACCATGGAGTATTGTGAATGCCACAGTAATTTCAGTTATGCATGGCACATTATAGATAAGGTGTGAACCCTGTCACTGCACCTACAACCTGGATACATTAGTCTTGTATTTAGTGAAATAAAAAGGAAGGAAATCTCAGTTTGTCTGAATCCCAGACACATTAATAAATGAATAAACTGCCCATACTATAAAGAACACACAGTAAGTAATATGTAATTAGGTGACAATAACTGGTGCCCGTGACCAGCACATGGTTTAGACCAGAGGTGGGAAACCTTTTTTCTGCCGAGGGCCATTTTGATATATATAACATTATTCGCGAGTCCGGTGTAGGCCACGCCCCCTCCGTGTGACGTCACAATCGCCGGTGATTACAGCAATGCCCGGATGCTGTAAGGGCAGCGGTGTGATCATCTAAAGCTTCCTAAGTATGCTCCAGGCGGTACTACTGCATAGATTCTGGCTGCAGGGTGCTATTACCCAGTCTTGATAAAGCTGTTTATACAGTGAAACACGAGCGTTGGCATTTCAGTGGGTCCACCGCATGGTCCCATAAAAATATGTATATTCATGTCTGTTCTAGTCTAAACTAGAAATCATGAAATATAGAGGGAGATGATTTAAGCTGCAAACATTATAATAGTGTTGATGATGGTAACATTGAGCAGCACTCTTATCTATGGGCAGTATTGTGTTAAGTGGTTTTGAGTACTATATGAATCAGTTAGTTGAATGTTACCGACTTTGAACGGCAGTATTACTTTTTGCCTATAAACTTTAATGTTTGTCATAATAATTATCCCCAAATCTAGTATATTTTCTTTAGATGAAACAATATACTTATATTGGATAATAAATATGTGGATGCTTGGAGTCTGGATAAACATCATAGATCTAACAACAACATATGTGTTTTGGATGGCTGCAGCCCATATTTACTTCTACATATTTTCCCTATAACAGACTGGTGTACTTATAACACGGGAAGAAGTCGGGAAGCCGGCGGACGCAATGCCGACCGCCGGCTTCCCGACTGCTTAATCCCGGACAGCCACGGGGGGGGGGGGGTTAGGGCTCCCGGGGGGGACTTCGGGTTAGGCACCCCCTCGGGAGGTTAGGGTCAGGCAGCGGGGAAGGGGGGGTTAGTATTAGGCACTTAGAAGGGGGATTAGGGTTAGGCACTGGGGGGGAGGTTAGGGTTAGGCACCCTAAAGGAGGGTTAGGGTTAGGGGGTATATCATACTGATTCCTATAACACTACAGCTATTTGCAGGATATTTGTGATTGCTACATTTTTTGAGAGCGCTCATGAATACAGTGTAGTAACACCAATGACACAATTTATCAAGAGTATCACTGTTATAGCAATTGGGAATTCTTAACTGTATGAGTCATAGGGGATTGCTTCAGCAGTGATATTTTACATTAAAGAGGGACATTATTATTCTGATTACTCGAATATACAATTTTCTTAGTGAATTTAACACTGCTGTTTAAGTGGATTACATATTATTATTGTGACTCACGTATCATTATATAGCTGCAGACCATCATTAGACCAATAATAAGCAAATTCCTCAACCCACATAGACTCTAACCATTGCGGAGTACCTATATGTATGTTGATAAATACACTGAATACATTTATACCATATCGATTTACTCTGTTCTATTATAGTACAGTGCTTATAATATTTAGAGACTAGAACAGTGGACATTGCTTTTTATATACTAATTGTTCACATTTTTCTACCTTTAGACACTAATACCCCTTTCAGACATCTCGAGATTCCCGGGAATTTGGCCTGCCTCAGCCAAATTCCCGGGTAGCCGTGTCTGTCTAAAAGGTACCTACCCGTTCCCAGGTAGCCGCCCCTTCAATCGACCAGGGTTTTTCCTGGGACTTAAGTCCTGGGAAATTACCCTGCTTCTGTCTGAATGGTGCTACCTGGGAATTTACTACTCCCGGGCAGCACCAAGCAGCTTTTACATGGAGTTGACAGCGCAAAGCGTCCTATAGGATGCTCAGCGCTGCTGTTCTGAGTTGACAGAGCAGAGCATCTTATAAGACGCTCAGTGCTGCTGCTTTGAGTTGGCAGCGCAGAGCGTCCTATAGGACGCTCAGCGCTGCTGCTCACCACCCCCAGCGCCGGCTGGCTGTGTACAGAGAACCCCAGCCGGACAGTGTGGACACCTGCCGGCGGGTCTCTGCCACAGCGGGCCGCCTGCCACACCGGTCGCTGTGTCAGCGACACAGGACCCCAGCCGGACACCGGGGACACCCGCGCTGGAGACCGCCGACTGGTCCCAGCCATAGCGGGCCACCCGCACTCCCACTGGACCACCAGGGAATTAAATGAAATTTTAATTTAAAAAAAAAAAAAATCTGCATTATGATTGGCCAGCTTCTGGCAGATGAATGAAGACATCATCAGCCAGAGAGGGGATAAGCTAGGAGGAGCAGATGGCAGAGAAGAGGCAGGTAAAGTAGAAAAACCCTGCTCTTGTCTGAAAGGGGTCTACCTGGGAATTTCCCGGGTAGACACTGTAGTGTGAAAGGGGGGTCTCGACCAAATACCCGGGAATTTGCACAGGAGAAATTCCCTGGTCTGAGCAGGAAATTTCCCAGGTTGTATATCTGAAAGGGGTATAATCTGTATGTACGTCAGTCAGTATTAATAAAAAAAGTAATCTCTATATTTCACTGTACCATTCCTAGAAAATAGGATTTTTTACTATAATAATAATAAAAGCTTTAATATATTATTTTTGTGCATGTGCGCCCACCATAAACAAGCCCTAGCTCTCCTTTACATATCATAGTTTAACCTGGTTGAATTAGGGTTGCACCCCCATAACTGAACATCATTGGCTGATAATTAATAGGGGGTGTTCTATATAATCGTAACACGTTACGTATTGGAGTGTGCAGATAAATTTCCTTTCTCTATAATTGCCATTCTAGGCACCCTGCTAGCCAGATGAGGCTAGAAGAAAAAAGCTCAGAGGGTCAGACCAAATGATTCCGCAGGCCTTATACGGCACCCGGGCCTGAGGTTCCCCATCCCTGGTTTAGACCCACGATCATCGTGTTTTTTTAATTAGACAGCATCAAGGGCCCCCACAAATCACTTGAGCCACTCTTGTCTCGTGACCCTCTCCTCATGATACTACAGTGTTGGGTGCACTGTTCACACAAAACAGCACCCATCTGGTTCTGTTTAGTTGGTTGCTACACCCACACTTCAGGTTTATAAAACAAACATAAGCAATCCACAGTATTTACTCCAGTTTTGAATAAACCATATATATATATATATATATATATATATATATTCTATACATGCGTGTTTAGGAGTTTCTTTCAGCCAAGACAAGTACACAAATATATTCATATATTATATGTGAAACATTTATTAGTGCAGCACTTTGTTTATGAAAAATGTATTACTGCCCCAATATGGCATTAGGCATGCATTTGTGGAGACAGATGCTACTTCTCCTGGATGGAGATAGTTTTATCAAAGCGGGACGGGCTCTGTAATACGCCTTGTACTGCACATAAATGCGGAAACTACAATTTTAGTTGTGAGGAAAGATCTTTAAAAGAGTTTTAAGAGGTGCAGATTTGCACTTAGGGAGCAGTCCCTGGATTAGAGAATGGAAACCATGGTGATAAATTGTACACCTGAAATAAAGACAACCCCTAAATCCTCTCATTTGAGTCATTAAACTGTGATGCCTCACTTGAATAAGGGACTGGGACTATTGTGGTGGTATGTGTACAGTACATGCAGTTACAGAACATTTGCCCTCTGTGCATATTATAGAATAACGTTCTATTGAATAAAATGTTATATTTTGCCCCACTATCTCCCATTAAAGTAATAAAAAAAAAGCTTCTCCAATCAACATTCATTCTTATCAGATCAGAAGTGCAGAGCTCTCTTCCTTCTTGTCCTCCAATACTGGGAAAGCTGTACACTACTGCTGTAAGAAACAGTGAGCACATCAGCTGTGTTCAGCAGTTAGTGGGTTAACACTCTTAGGCACCGTGAGACAAGCCTGCCCACACAGAGGCTGACACTGCTGCAGCTGGAGCTGTTCCTGTGAGCTCAGGGCTGTAGTTGCTAGCTAGTCCCTGACAGGAAGGGGGTGTCCAGGAGTAAATTTACTCTTACCTCCAGCCACTAGGACAGTTCTGTGCAGTCAGTGGGACAGGGGACCAGCCAGCCAGCTGCTGGGACTCCAGCCTCAGGATGCTACAGATCACAGCCTGTCACCGGGACAGTGCACAGGATTTACACCCTACTAACCACCCAGCATGGATACTATGGGCTCAACAATGTATCTCCTATGGAAACAGCATTCACATTCTTTGTGGAATAAAAAAAAAATCACTTTTTTATGGATCTATTCATTTTCGGGTTACTTTATGGGATTTATCTTTAAGAATTCCTTTTGGTGGATTATGATATCACAGGGACCCTCGTCGTCAGAGCCATCATTGCAGGTAAGTGACTGGCATTAGACGAAAGCGCAGTCATGGCAGGTGCTCCAGCTGGTGGCTGCTGCATTCTGTGCGGATTGTGTCTGTATGAGGAACTAGATCTATATGTAAGTTCCCTAGAGAAAGTGCATGGAGAGGTCTTGAATATACTGTACCATCTACCACTTGTCAACTTTCTGCAGGTCCAGCTCGCTGACATTACCATTTAGCATCCTGAGCGTGTGTAGAGTTTCCCTCTGCTGTTGGGCATTTATCCTGTGGCAACTGGCAGCGCCTCCAGCTTTCATGGATAGCACCTGTATTGTATTATGAGATCACTCAGGCCAGTGAGACTGCTAAACATGTGGATTTCTACTTTAGTATCAACAGCCAAATTAACCCTTGTGTATCTTGCGGCAGTCATTCATTTTGCTGGCTATATGGTTAGTGGAATACACCAACACAGCAGTGGCATTTAGTTATCAATCAACTCTGCACATGTAAGCTCAGCAGTGCCCTGGGACAAGCTATTCTGCACAGTATCTACGAGGTTGCAATTAATATATATTACAATTAAGCCAATAGCCTTGTATTTTTCTGGTAACATACTGTAGATCTTTAATGCAGGTGGTCTGTATTGACTGGGACAAATATTACATTTAAAGACCATCTTAGTGACTTAATGTTCCATTTTAAATGCAGACTGTATTACTGTTTCTTGTTGATAAACAGTGGTCTGTAAGTTATTGCTAATAACACAACTCTCTAACAATATGTACAATGTTATTAACATTGTGCATAGCTGCATATGTGATGGTCTATAAAAAGGTCATTCAGATTATTCAGGAATTTGGAAAATGTTATAAATAATAATATAAATATTATTAATAATAATCTAAAAATGCAATAAATATAGTGTCTTAGCTGGTAGTAAAAAGAGGATCACAATGAACTATTCTGCATGGCAATATGACCACATTCAGAACTTCATTTCGTAAACAAAGTGCTAATTCTGCCAAAAGTGCCTCAATATAATACACTAAGAAGTATCTGACAGCACTGAGCACAACGTGTGACCTTGGGAAGGGGACAATTTTTCTGTTTATAAATGAGAATGTCATTCAATGTGCCCAACTCCACTAAATGAGTGCATATAGAGCAGATTGTAATGTACAGTATGTAGTTATATGTCTCACACCTAATAAGATTGTGTAAGTGTACTATCAGCATCTCAAATTCTGGAAAAATGTGTCAGATACGTACAAATAGACAGAAAGTGGGGAAGATATTTAACATGCAGTTTGCCCTAATAGAATGACTGTAGCAATTGCCCAGATTTACACTTACAGACTCCTCTTTTAAGCAGCCCGCTGTTCAAGGTCAGCCTAACATGTGATGTGCACCGGCTGTCCCACATAATTGTATTACCTTTACCAACAATGCACACCAAAATCCCAACAGGCAGTGCGGTGTGACTGCAGATCCATTCTGTGTCTGTGATGTGCTTTAGGGGTTAAGACTGAACATCTGTCTAGACAACAACTCTTTGAGCCAGTGTCAAGGACCCACATGGAGAATACAGGCTTAAAGACTGGGAAACAGATGTCTGTATGAAGAGAGGAGCCAAATGCTGGTTATAGTCACTGAACTGCATTCATTTCACAATGATCTTATCTGGAGATGGTCATTATTAATATGTATGTAGAAAAATCCTCCTTGATGTCTGTACTGGCAATTCTATACCAGATACAGATCAAATGCAATGACACATTATTATTATTGTTAGTATTAGTAGTATCATTTAATTTATATGGCACCACAAGGGGGCTTTACAGAGTACATAAATAATCAGTATGAACAAAGCAAGAAAAAAGTGACTTTAAGCTGGACACACACATAACAGCTATATCTGCAGATGATGGTTGTTCATACACACTGACCAACCACCATCTGGCCGCGGGTCCCACCGGCCTCTGCAGCAACGTGTATGGGCGGTCGGCTCACTGCCCGTACACACAGCGCGATGGACAGATATATCTGCCATCAGCTGTGCAGCACAGCTGACTCGATATGTTTGTGAAGGAAGTCGTTCACAGACATATCGTTGGTACACACTTGCCGACACACACAAGATATATTGGTCGATCAATTGATCAGCCAATATATCTGCCAGTGTGTACCCATTACAGTACAAAACACTGCAGAACTTGGACAAGATTTATAAACATAGTTGCAGCAGTCATAATGCCCAAATGAGCAGCAGGGCAGCCAAACCCAAAGTTTTGGTGCTATTGGTGGCAGTGGGGAGGTGATGATCCTTTAAGGGGATGCAGTCAGGAAGCTGACGGTCGAAATGCTGACCGCTGGCTTCCCGACTGTGCAATCCCGATAGGGGACTAGGCCAGGAGCCCGACACGGGAGGGGGGAAGGGGGTTTGTTAGGTTAGGGGCTCCCGGGGGGGGGCTTAGGATTAGGGTCAGGCTAGGTTAAGGATGTTAGGGTTAGTCACCCACCCCAGGAGGGTTAGGTTTAGGCTGCGGGGAGGGGGAGGGAGATAGGTTTAGGCACTTACGGGGGGTTAGGTTTAGGCACTAAGGGGGGAGGTTTGGGTTAGGCATTCCTAAAGGTGGGTTAGGGGGGGGGAAAGGTTAGGGATAGTTAGTTACTTACCTTGTCGGGATCTTTACTGCTGCCAATCTTCCGGCATCGGGATTTGAACCGCCGGACACAGGTCCGGCGGTCATTCACACCGATCCCCCCTTTAAGTGAGGGAAGGAAAAGCAAATGAGTGAAGAGGGCCCTGCTCGAGTCGTTGGAGCTTATAGTCTGACATCTCTCTTTGTACCAGGAGTCAGAGACCTTAAATGTTAACTGGTTAGTGTTAAAGGGAATTGTGAGATTGTCAGAAGTTAATTGCAGAAATATTGGACTTTTCCCCTATTTCAACACAATAGAGTCTTTATTCCTGTAAGAAAGATGTTTTAGGCTGGGTTAAGGTGATAAGGAGTATTCGTAAGCATTTTATACAAGTGGGAGAGGTCAGCTACTCAGCTGCAATCACAATGCATTTATCTCCACTGCATCACAAGAATGTTTCTTTTGTGGATTCTGTTCAAGGTGTTACAGAAACTATAAGAGGTTGTAAATGGGATATTGTTGGATTACATACTTCTAGTTGTGTTTTGGTAAAGATAAGAACTACCTATAATGATTATAAGATCTGTCTGCCTGTTCATATGTACTCACTAGAGAGCCTCCGCCTATATTATTTTGCAGTGTTTCAAAATGTGAACAATATAAAGCTGAACCACTGCATGGAAATCTCAACTGAGAAAAGGGTCAGCCATGCAATGACGCATTAGAACTGCAATTTTGCACCATTGGACACTCTTTGTCTGGATGGTAACAGCTGAAGAAGACAAGTATATAATGATAAAGAAGAGTGCTCATTGGTGTGTGTGTGTGTGTGTGTGTGTGTGTGTGTGTGTGTGTGTGTGTGTGTGTGTGTGTGTGTGTGTGTGTGTGTGTGTGTGTGTGTGTGTGTGTGTGTGTGTGTGTGTGTGTGTGTGTGTGTGTGTGTGTGTGTGTGTGTGTGTAAATAAAATTACATTAAATTTAGTTTGTATTCTGTTTTAAATAACAGTTGTACTGAGGTGTATTCTTACACTGGGAACCTGTGTGATATGACCTATAAACATTTTGATACACTCTGCACTTTTACGTTTGCATGTTAAAGCGGAATGGGAAAGCAATACCTGTTGAGCTGCTTACCCCTGGAAGAACACCCTGGGAGCACAGGATGGGTGTGCTGGCATTGCACACTTTTCCTAGGATTACATGCTAGGTTTTCTCTCAAAGTAATGCTTGTCAGTGAAGAACATAAGCACAAGAGCTTTTTTGTCAGGCCGGGAGTGTCCTGTAGGTTTCCTCCTGTTTAGGTTTTGATGCTCAGTGGCCAGTCTAGACCTGCAGGACTGCAAAGATAAAGACAGGCCTGTGTGAGCCTGGTAACTTCTGCAAAGAGATGAGACAGGCGGAGAGTGGTAGTGGGTGCAAGGTGAATGCGGACCTGACATGTCACATGCGCAACACACAACAAGCCCCCTCTTTTGGGGAAAAATCTTCAGTCATAATATAGAAGCTAACAAGTGCCCACCTGCACTGTTATGTGTTATAGGGTTCTGGCTGACACCATGGGTGTTTCTATACTGATTGATAGTGTGGGGGTTAGGCAAGGGGTAAGTAGTGGCTGGCCATCAGGTTGTATGTGGTAATCACTACACTATACCATACAGAGCATTCTTTGCTGTATAATTGTCTGGCCTATGGAATCTGTAAAGCGTGTATTTGCTGTTAACCATACCATACATGCTGATTTCATGTTCAGCTGGACATTGTTTGGCACTGACAAAAACTGATCTGCAAATTCAAGTGTCAGAGTTTGGAAAATATCATAACGCACTAAGGGGCCCATTTATCAAAATGTATTTGAGGTGCGTTTTCGGGGGTTTACCTCAAATACTAAGTATGCCCCAGATACCTGCTGTGATTCCTCTATTACCGCTGGCAGCCACATCCCCCATAGGTTTCTATGGGGTTGCGATGCTGCCAAATTTACCAATATCCAAAAGGCGATGCATTCCAGATATTGGCACCCACAGCTAACACCGTTTGAAGGTGGAGTTAGCCGCTGTAGCCTATGGGCTACACCGCGCACTATTAGCCGGCGGAGGGATCCATCAGAACCTTCCCCGGCTATGGCGGATGTGCAGTTCCCGGGACTGCGCACGCACACCCCTGTAGTGGTCGGCAGCTCTCCGGAGACATCGCAGGGATGGGCTCGGCTTTCGGGGCTCGTGTCCCTGCATGTCCCGGATGATACATCCGGCCAAAGAGATCTCCTTTTGCAAAGCGATCAGGGGCGTTATTGGCATGCCCTGATCGCATTGCAAAAGCAATCCTTGATAAATGGGCCCCTAAGGGTATATATTTACTAAAGTGCGGGTTTTTAGAAGTGGAGATGGTGCCAATAGCAACCAGTCAGATGCTACTTGACATATATGTAGCACCTTTTAGAAGATAATCACTAGAATCTGACTGGTTGGGCAACATCTCCACTTCTAAAAATCTGCAGTTTAGTAAATATACCCCTAAGTATTAAATAGCAATCAGTCAGCCATTATAAGTAAGAGCCAAAACAAACAACTATTTGAATGGAAAGAGTAAAATATAGAGGGTCAGCAGGATGCCTTTGTGTGATGGGTGCAGTGGAAATGCATATACTGCACTGATGCATTATTGGACATTGGTCTAATGGCTTGGTCTACAGTTTAAAGTTGTCAGTCAGCAATTTTTGTGTTCATAACAAGTGAGTTTCTTTTCCTCCTAAGTTCAAAAGGGACATGATTAATGATTACTTATAAGGTACAGATGACATGGTCATTGATCAAGAGATGAACTTGTGCCGGGCTTCTATATTGCATTACACGCCTTGCTCATCCTAATGCCTCTTTAATTAATGATTGTCTTAAATGTATATTGGCGTAAATTATAAGTACATTTCTACTAAATTACTCAAAGATTAAGGGGGGAATTCAATTGACCACAATAATTTTTTGTGCATTAAAAACAGGATTTTACAGCAATTTTTTTTTCTGGCCAATTCAATTACCTTCCGTTTTAACCACATGAAAAACACAGAGGATCCGGGATAAGTTCCCAGGTTCATCCATTGTGTAACGGCAGCATGCACGCAAAGAGCGGCGGATGCATCGCATCCCAAATGCGATGTGTCATTCAACCCATCCCCTGGCTGAGGGGCTCATAGAGCTCCTCTCCTCAGAGCGCCCATATTTTGGGGGAGGGGGGGGGGTGGCCACACCTCCCGCGATTAGGCCATGCCCCTATAAGTCCCAAGTCTTTTTAGGGCTAACTGAATTATCCTTGGGAATCAATTAGCCGGCGGTAAAGCGGCTAATTGAATTCCCCCCTATCTGTTTTTATAAAGAGCACAGACTTTTTGACGTGATTGTAATATATACAATTATTGGATGCCCTAGGTAGGCTGGGCAGAAATGCCTAAATATACATGCAGCTTTCACCTTAAAGGATTATTCCACGTTTGGGGCCTTTTTGTTTTCATTGCCTAACTAATTCTGTTAGCTAGATACACTCTCGAGCAGACTGTATCTAAAGTGACCTGGATCTGAAGCCCATTTTCCAGCACCGTCTGCCAACATTAGGTTTTGCAATTTCAGCAGGAAATGACTTTAGCGCCAGTAATTTAAAAACAACTGTTCCTGGACAGATGGCGATGAATGTATGCAGAGGACTGTAACAAACCTCGTCCCAGTGTGGAGAAGAGTCAGATAGTTTACAAGTCTTTGCTAAGAAGTTTATGTAACCAACACAAAATAGTAAGGCAGAGAGAGACTTGTATTTCTACAAAGCAGGTTGGTTTTGTCTTTTAAACGATTACCTCCTTAATACATCAGGCAGACTCGCTGGGATCTCGCCGATGGCTATTACATTTACCCCTGTGACTGGATGCTTTGAGCCTTCAGTGGCTACATGTACAGTAGAGTGTGGGGATGGGGATGTTATACAGTATACTAGAGTGTTATTACAGGGCAAATTATATTAATGATTAATATGCAATTGATAAAATATAGTAATAAACATCCAAATATGTGAATTTTCAATGACATAGTTACACCCTGATCTTCTATTCTAATAATTAATGAAAACATTTAGTTTTATATATGTTTTAATGATATGGAATAATTTTTCACAGAAATCCAGCCCTATAAGTTTTGTGTCTCAGTAGAAATTAACCACACTAGGATACCCTCCATATGGGGTGGGTACTGTATCCCGACAGTCAGGATGTTTACTATCAGAATCCCAACAGTCTGAATCCCGACAGATTTTTGTATAAATTATAACCTTTACCCTAATCCTCCTTCTAGTACCTAATTCTCCCCCTAACCCTAAATCCCCCCTTGACCCTAATAATTACCTTCGCAATCTGTCGGGATTCTGACAGTTGAGACAGCGGATCACTTACTATGGTGACACCCGATCCGGCTTGCACTGCAGGACTCCTTGTGCACGTGGTCTCGATTTGTTAAGCCACACCCCCTTATGTGTGCAAATCTTGGGGGCATGACCATGTCACGTCCCCTGTTCCCGGCACAGCCACACACAGTGGGCTTGCCTTACCCAGCACTCTGGCAGCTGCTGGGGGCAGCCCACAGCCTCTCCTCTCTGCTCGGTGATACCATCTGACGGGGTGACACCAAAATAGCAGAGAAGCTTTGCTATTTTGGTGTCACTTCCTTGGATTGTGTCACCCATTGCAGCCCTCACCCCCTAGTGATGCCAGTGAGTCGGGATGCCGCTGTCAGTATTGTGACGTTCGGCATCCTGACTACCAGTGACGTGTGGTGAGGTAAATGGCTGGGGAGGCACTGGCTAGTATCCGAGTCAGATTTACAGATAAATGTAAGAACCCGAGGGTTCATGTGGGCATTATACAGAGGTGCAGCAGTATATAGTGCTGGAAATTTGGTGAGTTTTGATCAGGGATGTGCGGAAAAGGTAGGCAGGGGAGGCAGCGCCTAACCTGCCTTACAATTTTTACTCCAGAGTTTTGCCTATAAAAATGATTACAATAATACAAAGAAGATATTTATAATATTTTCTTTACATTTTTCTTATAATTATTATAGTAAAAACTCTGGAGTATACCTAAGTATGACAGGTGAGGCTCTGCCTCACCTCACCGCACATCACTGCTGACTACATCCCCTCCATATTAGCCAGTATATTTCTCATGTTAGAAATAGATTTAGAATTAGCTACTAATGTACCTCTCCCTTACTGCAGCTAGTAACATAAACCACTGCACTGCCTGTTCTCAGCTGATCCTAATGATGGTTACTTGGTTGTATTGTGCCACTCCTCTGAGTCACACAGCCAGGTTCACTCCAGTACAAAACTCTCCTTACAATTCACAGCCCCTGAGGGGGTGAAGATCTGAGTCATCTCTTCTACCTCTCATTCCTTGGCTGTGTTGCAACGTTTGCTCACTAGTGAAGAATTTGCTGAATTTAGGAATAACCTTCATTACTTGTAGGGAACTAACCAATTCTAAGCATAATTGTACAGATACCTAGAATAAGCACTTGCAAGGCCTCCTGGCAGGGAATTTCTATGCAGCAAATGGCAGTGATAGTGATCGCTGGGCCTGATTCAGCACGGATCGCAAGTTTGCAATCGCACACACCCGCTCGCTGCAAAATTATGCAAATGATTGCGATCGCAATGTGACCGCTGCACAATACAAAGATGCCCACCAGCTTATAACGCCGCCCACCTCCCATTATATACATCCGCAAGTCAGCGAAAACATTGGTAACATCGAGCACTATCGGACCCATACGCACAGTCGTGGTTGAGCTTGATCTGACTTACAAACTGCAAAACTTCCAGTCGCCATCTAGACCCCTGGCTGCATATGCCGTCACAGGAGCTTAATTATGCACGCCCTGTAATGGCGTTCAAACGCACAGGCACGCCCAAATGGCAATTCCTGTCAATCATTTCTCCATGGCTCTGCGTGTCCGCTGCGTTCACAGCGGTTGGTTTGTGCACACGCGCTGCGGTGCATGCGCAGAACGCAAACATGGAACGGGTGCGTGCGTCCGCAGACCTGTGATCCAAGCTGAATCAGGCTCACTGATCACTATATTTACAAGGGATTTATAACTTTCTTAATGGTCTCACATCAAAAAATAGTGCAGCTATGAATTATAAGGTGGTGGCTTAGAAATTGCAGAGTAATGTTTTAATACTTCAATCTTTGGATTCTGGGCCTGATTCAGACACGGTCACAAGCGCTGTGCGCTCGCAACCGGGTCGATGGTGGGCCAGAGCGCATGCGCACGACGGAGCCGGCTCCGTTGTGCGCATGCGCGAGACCCGAATAGCGACGGGCACTCCGTCGCTCCGGGTCTCGCAACAAAGGGGGCGAGCTGTCGATGTTGAGTGACAGCTTGAGCCCTTTGGTGGGCGGGCCGGGGGAGTGGCTGCCCAAACTGAGGCGTTCCCATGTGAACGCCTCCATTTGGGGGCGGCCCCACTGACATCACGAGTGATGTAAGTGGGAGAGATTTCGGCTCCGTTAGAGCCGAAATCTCTCTGGGGCTTGCGGCCACGAGACCCTACCACAACGGTCTCGTCGCAAGCCCGATGGTCGCGATGGTCTTGACCATCGCATCCATCTTCCTGGCCGCTCGCTATAGCTGTGGGTGGTCACCCACAGCTATGCAAGCAGCCAGGAGGCCATTCTTAAAAAAAAAAAAAAAAAAAAGACCGACCCTGATTCAGAGCGAGCGCCTCTGTTTGATAGTGCTGACTGTTATAAACTAGCAACAATAATGTGAATACTGTATCATCTATTTATAAGGGGTTAGGTACAGGATGCTGACGCTCGGGATCCCGGTGGTCAGAATCCCGCCGCCAGCTTCCCAACAGGGTTAGGATACCGACACCTGATGGTAGGTATCCTATCCCTCCTTCCCCGCACCCTAAACCTAATCCCCTAGTGCCTAAACCTACCCCCCCCCACAGCCTAAACCTAACCCTCCTCCCTAGTGCCTAACACTTAACCCTAACCCTTCCCCAACCCCACTACTTACCGGCGGTCGGGATTTAAGCTACATCCTGTTATAAGAACCTCTCGCTGCATGACTTACTGTATAGTCAGTGGTTCCCAAACTGGGTGCCGCACAACACTTGCAGGGGTGCCACAGGTTGGTGGTCCAGTACCAAATAAAATAATTTTTGGTCAATTTGATTGGCAGCTACCAGAACTGGTTTTTCATATCATAAAATATGTGGTCAAACAGAGGCTCAACCCTGTCCACCACCACATGACTGACCCAAAGGATGACAGATAAACACAATGTATTGATGCTCTAGGGCGCCGTGATTCAAGAAAGTTTGGGAACAACTGACTTATATAATTGTAAGGCTAACTTTATTCGTAATTGCATGGACTCTCCAAGACCTACTAAACAAAATCCACAGATTTATATCATGCACTAATTTAACAAAATTGAAAGTGTTTGCAAATTTGATTTAGAACTTTGCCAAGGCCGGTTGTAAACCATGTGGAGCCCAAGGAGCAAATTTTGTTTACCCTACACCCCACCCCACCTTACCAAAAATTAGATCCTACGTGTAGTAGTGTGTACAGGTAACAGGTCCTACGTGTAGTAGTGTGTATAGGTAACAGGTCCTACGTGTAGTAGTGTGCATGGGTAACAGGTCCTACTTGTAGTAGTGTGTACAGGTAACAGGTCCTACGTGTAGTAGTGTGTATAGGTAACAGGTCCTACGTGTAGTAGTGTGTATAGGTAACAGGTCCTACGTGTAGTAGTGTGAATAGGTAACAGGTCATACGTGTAGTAGTGTGTATATGCTCAGCTGTAAAGAGCCTGTAACTATGCTTGATTAGCAGAGACTGGGTGGCCAGAGAGCATGGGAAATCCCTGTAATTAGGCAGATACAGAGAAACAGAGATCACATTACATACAACGCAGCCAGCTGTAAGCAGAGCCCAGGGAAAGTTGCACTTGTTATAAATTAATTAGCTTATAATGTACATATAACAAGCATATAATAGTGTGCAGCGAATATAACATGGCATGTGTTTAATTACAGTTAAAAATACTTTGTACTTAAACATGAGACAGATGAAAGCCAACATAGCTAGCACCGCCAGGATGAGAACCCCGAAGCAATCAGTCAGTGCCCCATAATCGCAGCCCCGCAGGATGGCTTTCACCAACTCAGTCGTATTGGTGACCACCAGTGACGTGTGGTGAGGTCATTGGCTGGGGAAGCACACGTATAAAAAAAAACAACAGTTTTTATATCAAAACTCTGGAGCATGACAGGGAGTATGATAGGGGAGGGAGTATGAGAGCCTCCCCTGCCTACCCTGACTGCACGTCCCTGGTGACCACTTGTTGAAGGATCACTGCTGTCTGAGGGAACCATTGTGTCTGTTACTTCTAAACAGAGGGACAGTTATGCGACATTACAGCTCCATGCAAACAAAGGCTGGGAGACAGAATAGCATGTAAAGCAGCACTTATGTGGTTCACAGAGGAAAACGAGTGTGACTGCTGATCTTCCACTGCAGCTCTGCGGCTGTGCACCCGCCGCTGCTACTGCATTGATCTGCTCTGTCCCGGGAGCCCTGCTAACACCTGCAATAGGGTCTGATCTCATATCCCAGGGACGACCGGTACAGACAGCCACTCGCCGCTAACCTCTGATTCTGCATCACAAAAAAACGGCGGCTCACCGGCATGTGCTGCTGCAGAGTCGGCTGAAACTTGGTGAGTCTGACTCTGATCCACCAGTCGTTGTCACGCAGCGTACCTGGAGCCCTGGAACAAAATGTACATATAAGGCATAATTGTATATGAGCGCATGTGCCTAATTCGACACTGTCAAGGCTAACCTTGTAAAAGCCACAGCGAAACGCACATCGTTGTGCTGCTGTGTGTCTGATGCCGCATGTACAAATTGAGAATACTACATATATATATGTTTGTACCTATGGACTAACTTTAGGAGAACTAACCCTGGGTCAGGGGCATTTCTAGAGAGGAAGGGGCCCGTGTGCAGTCTCCGACACGGGCCCCCTCCTCTTTGTCTGGCAGCTGGCAGTGCCGGAGTTATAGATTCACTAGAGTGCGCCCAGAGTCTATAGAGTATGTGCAGGTCACCGGGAAAATGACCGCGGTGGCCATTTTCCCGGTGCTGCGCATGCGCATATGACGGTGAAAATGGCTGCGGCACCCATTTTCCAGTTGTTATTACAGCGCCGGACATCTGCGCCAATGTGGGACACCAGAGAGGTAAGTAATACTATGAGTGCAGGGTGTGCAGTGCGGGGTCCCACTGGACCCAGGGGCCTGTGTGCCCCGCACACCCTGCACCCATTATAGATACACCCCTGACCTGGGTCTTGATGTCGATACTGCAGGTCTCCAGCGTGTGGCAACTTCAAATCATGCACAAATGCTGAAATACACACACAACATGTTTGTTCTACTTTTTTTTTGGGGGGGGGGGGGGCTTCACGCCAAACTCTAACTTGCCTCCGGACAACTGGGATGAACTTACGCCCCTAGGTGCTATATGCATACAATGCTGAATCAGACCCAATGTACTAATATGTAAATAATATGAAAGTTCATTTTTTATAAAGCCAAATCAATTATATTACAGCTTTCATATACAATAGTTTAAAGACAATATTATTTACTGTTGAGTTCACATTTACCTAGTTAGTCCATTGCACATCTCAAGTCACTGACTTAGATATATAAGTTACTTTGTTAGCAGACATTACTAAAAAACACTATAATTCTCTTTGACACATAGGGACTGAGGGCCTGATTCAAACCCGCTCGCAAGCGGGTCGATGTTGCCCAAGTGCGCATGCGCACGACGGCGGCGGCTCCGTCGTGCGCATGCGCGAGACCCGAATAACGACGGCCAAGCCATCATTATGGGTCTCACACCAAAGGGGGCGTGCTGTCGATGGTGACTGACAGCACGCCCCCTTTGGTGGGCATGCCGGGGGCGTTGCTGCACAGACGGAGGTGTTCCCAAGGTGTTCTGATAGAGCCAAAAGCACTCCAGGGCTTGCGGCAGCGAGACCCTACCGCAAGGGTCTCGTCGCAAGCCCGTTGGTCGCGATGGTCTTGACCTTCGCGACCATCATATTGGCCGCTCGCTATAGCTGTGTGTGGTCACCCACAGCTATGCGAGCGGCCTGGAGGCCGCTCCAAAAAGAAGGAGGGACGGCCCTGATTCAGAGCGTGATTGAGAAGTGGATGCAAATGCTATCACAGCTGCAATCTCTGACAGATTGCAATTGCTAAAATATGATAATGGTTCATTTGCTGTCCAGTGCTTAGAGACACCCATTGAAAGCATCTCACATCCACCGTTCACGCACAAAACCGGAAACGTCAAACGCAGAATAGGCGGCCGTCAGCCTTCTGAGTTAGACTAAGCTACCGCAAATACAGCGGGTCTCTAGTCATGCAGAGGGCTCTCCTGCTGCGACCAAGAACGCAGCAGCTAATTTTTGGACACCCAGAAAACAGTTTTTAAATGGTCCGACACGCCTGCTCTCTAACTACCCCCCGTTACCTCCTCCAAACTCTGACTACCTGTCACTCACTTTGTGAGTGAATCCTCTATGTGAGCATAATTGCAAATCAATTGCAGCACAAGCGCAGTGCGGGTTACACACATTCGCAACGGCAAACAATCGCTCAATCTGCGCAAAGATCGGCATCAGAATATTGGCACCACACCTGAATCAGGCCCATAATTGGTAACTTTCAGACATAAAAGGCTGAGATCATGAGGCTGGTGTAGACCAGTATATTATTTCCATTTTACATATATTACAAAAAGTCTTAATTTGGAGCAGGAGGGGGGCTGATTTGGTTACACTAATATTTGTTTCTTCTTGAGTTCCACACTGTACATACTACAAATGAATTCACATAGGTTATTTTTACAGGAATGAGTAATAGTGTGTTCTCATCAGTACAATGTTTAAATTAACTAAATAGAGGGCAGTTGCATGGACAGTATATGGTAAAATATATAAGAAAATTAGAACTGTGCTGGTGTGTACATCTAAACTTATTTCCTTGCTGCTGTTTTTAGAGACATTTAACAGAAGTGTGACCATCTACTGCATTTGTTTATGCAGTTCACATAACTAAAACAGCCTGCAGCCAATCAGAGCATTAGAGAGCGTTGGAGCCCTCTCCGGGCTGCATTGACATGCAACCAGTCAGTGCATTATAGCATTCAGAGGACTACACTGACCTGCAGCCAATCAGAGCATTAGAGAGCGTTGGAGCCCTCTCCGGGCTGCATTGACATGCAACCAGTCAGTGCATTATAGCATTCAGAGGACTACACTGACCTGCAGCCAATCAGAGCATTAGAACCCTCACCGTGCTACATCAACCTGCAGCCAATGAGAGCATTAGATCTGATAGGCCCAGACCCTAGGCCATCCTGTAACCAGACTTGCCTACTTTTGAAAACTAGTTTCAGGGAGATTATAGTCCGTCATAGTGCCGTGTTGCTGAGGGGTGTGCCATGCTCCGCCCAAAGGAGTGTCTAGCTTCATTAAGGTGTGCACCGCTGGAGGGGCGTGTCTAGTGATGCCTATAGGGGTCTAGTAACACCCATGGCATGTCTTTAATCCCCTTCTCATAATGTTCCACCCAATAAACTAAGGGCATGATTCAGAGTTGGGAATAGAGAGCGATCTCTCTCAACTGATCTTCTTGGTGAAGCCATGCTGCACTGCAGGTGGGGCAGATTTAAAATGTGCAGAGAGATTTAGATTTGGGAGGAGTGTTTCCAAACTGACATCTAAATTGTAGAGTAATAATAAAGCTGTGCAGTATTTGTGGGCTACATGCAAAAGCAGCCAGTATTTACCCCACATGTAAAAAAATGTATGTATTTACACCCCTTGCATTGCAATATGGTTTGTTTAGGTTCACAGTTGAGAGATATCTCTCTATATTCCCAACTCTGAATCAGGCCCTAAGTATCCTTCAAATGTTTTACCCAATCTATCCAGATATCATAACCCCCATCCCATGTAGAGTACAAAGCTGCCTGGAGAGAAGACTGTAGAAAATCTAGATATATGTGGCTTTCATACCTGGAGGGTACAATTCTACTGCAATTACTCACTAGTGGTGGTTGGGGAGGTTTTATGCATGTCTATGCTGCTGGAGAGGAGGCCACTGCTACACACAACTCTGCTGTGGCCAGCAGATAGCATCCAGATATCGCGCGTCATGACGTCCTCTCATCCAGCACCTATCCCATCTGGACTTGCACATTCGCAGATCGGATACCCTACGGGACAATGGGGAATCCAGGATTTTGTTAAACATTTTGGGGTAGCGGATGCAGGAGGGTAGGGGTGGTATCCCAGACTCTGGGAGTAGCACCTGTACTAGTGTGCCCTTGAATATGTGTAAATACATATGTTAAAATTATTATATAAGTACTTTATTATAATTATAGTATAGCTGTTATTGCACATTCTTTATATTACTGTATTTTGTCCCGTGCTATGCCCCCTTCTTGTGTGCATTCCCCTCCTTCCCCCTCCCAAAAGGTTTACTGATTTTCCCCAGCCAGCCTGTTGGATGGTAGTGAGGGTCATGGCAGGGAATCTCCCACTGGACTTGGGATGGGGAGCCCTGCCTGCCCGTTAGTGTTCCTGGAGGACAGACCATAAGAGGAGAGGGACAGATGCATGGGAATAAAGCTGAAATGCCCCAGGGGCTGAGGAGAGACTGTCTGCACTGCAGACGGTGTAGGAGTCTTGAGGGAACATTTGGAGAGGGAAGACCTGCATTGAGGTACTGACCGTGGCTGCCATCAGCCCAGTGTTTTCAGAGGCAGCAGCAGAGCAGAGTGAGCCTGTGAGGGACGGGGAACCCCAGAGTTTGTGATGTGACAGCGGCCGGTGAAGGAGGAGCCGGGGCGGACCAGGGGAGACCAGCCATTTCTTCAATACTTGTAAGCAGGTGGTTGTGGGGGCGGATCAAGGCAGACCGGAAGCACCAGGCTGTACTGCCTAAACCTCGGTGCCAGTGGGAGGTCCGGAGGTAGGAGGTGAGCCAGATCTAGGCGAACATCTCCTCTCAGGAGGTGGGGTGGCTAATATTCAAGTTTCAGATGTCACGCGTCATAACATCCTCTCATCTAGTCCCTGTCCTATGCGCCGACAGTATGGAATCCGGGGTTTTGTTAAACATTCCAGGGTAGCGGGAGACTCTGCAGTGAAGCGGGAGTCTCCCGTAGGATGCAGGAGGGTAGGCAACTATGAACCAGATAAATCAATATTTAATACCCAATTTCATTAGAAACAGTAACGAATTAAGGGCCTGATTCACAGTTGGGAATAGAGTGAGATATAGCAAGTAACTGATCATCTTGGTGAAACCATGTTGCACTGCAGCTGGGGCAGATTTAAAATATGCAGATAGAGTTACATTTGGGAGGGGTGTGTCCAAGCTGAAATCTAACCTGCAGTGTAAAAATAAAGCTGTGCAGTATTTGTGGTCTACATGCAAAAGCAGCTATTATTTACCCCACATGCAAAAAATTTATGTATTTGTACCCCTTGCATTACAACATGGTTGGTCCAGGCTCACAGTTACGTGCTCTGTCTTCCTCTATTCCCAACTCTGAATCAGGCCCAAATGGCCAAATGTAATAGGGTGAGAGTTTAGCAGTAAACTCACAATTTTTGAAACTTGGCCAATGTAATAGAGTCTGAGAACAAGCAAACTCGCAGGTTTTTTAGACTCAAAAAATTCTCACAATTTAAACTCATTCAGATGTTTTCCCATTTTGAAGATAAAACTCGACCAATGTAATATGAAAGTTAACTGCTAAACTCTCACATTTTCGAAACTCTCCCCCCATTACAGTTGGCCCAAAGTGTCATATTCATGAGTGATAAATTGTAAAGGAAAAAAATACTTATTTTCCCAAATGCCAATAAACCAATGGTACAACAATAACGTAATAATCATCAAGTTTTGTGTTACACAAAGCAACCATAATACTGTATGAACTCTATGCTCCACAACAGTGGCATAAGTCATGTACAGTGGCGTCACAAAGGGGGTGCGAGCCGCACCTGGGTGTCACCCCCATGCGGGGTGACACCAAGGTGCCGAGTCCCCTTCACTGACAGGAGCCGGGTGCTGCACTTTAGCATTAAGTACAGCACTCAGCTCCTGTCACAGTGAAGGAGCCAGCAATGCACACAGGGCACCTCCCATCATAACCTCCCCTGAGTGATAAGAACGCTGAACTGGTGTTCCCCCACGAGGCCACGCCTCTCAGGGGCAAATGCAGGATTGAGATACACCCCCATTTTTAGTCACCTTGGGGGCGAACCCAGCACATTGAAAATACAGGCCAGTTCCACATAATATATACTGAGTCTAGCCAGTTCCACATAATATATACTGAGTCTAGCCAGTTCCACATAATATATACTGAGTCTAGCCAGATCCACATAAAATACACTGAAACAAGCCAGATCCACATAATACTTCACATACTTCAGCCCCCCCCCCATGCCACTGGAGCGGCCCATCATGTGTCACTCCTGCCACCCCCACCCCCCCTGAATTATCTCAACAGCCCCACTCTGCCCCCATAAGCATGAAAGCAGGCATCATCCGCCCAGCTCTCAGGCTGAACTCCCCCACCCCCCCCCACTGGCTCTCAGGCAATAACGCTTATTATGCTGTGCCCCAAGTAGTTGTGTCCCATATGCAGTGCCCCCTGTATATGTTCCCCTCAAGCAGTGCCCCCTGTAGTTTTGCTCCTTATCCGGTCCCCCTGTATTTGTGCCCCCTGTATTTGTGACCCTTATGCAGTGCCCCCTGTAGTTTTGCCCCATATGCAGGGCCCCCAAAAGTAGTGCCCCTTATGCAGTACCCCCTAAAGTAGAGCCCCATATGCAGGGCCCCGTAATGTAGTGCCCCTTATGCAGTACCCCCTAAAGTAGTGCTCCAGACACAGGGCCCCCTAAAGTAGGTTCCCTTATGCAGGCCCCCCTAAAGTAGTGCCGCTTATGCAGGCCCCCTAAAGTAGTGCCCCTTATGCAGTGCCCCCCACAGCCCAGTACTTACCTTACCATGCTCGTTCCCGTTCCCGCTGGCTTCCGCTCCTGCAGCGCCACTGCCTCTGCCTCTGCTCTGACTGGATCTGTCTAGATCCAGCAGGTGCGCAGGGCAGGCTCCTCAAATCGCGGGTGACGTCATGACATCACCCACGCAGTGCATCACTGGGAACGCTGGCCTCTGAAGCGATTGGAGGCTTCTTTAGCCTCCAATCATTTCAGAGGCCAGCGTTCACAACTGCAAGAAGCAGCATTAGTAAGCAGGGGTCAGAGAAAAAAATTAGCTTCTTCAGGGGGAGTTTCTGAGTAACCCTTCGTGCGCTACAGCCCCTTCCCGTGAGGCCACACCCGTTGATGAGGTCATGCCCCCTTTTTGTTTAGCCTTCCCCACACCAGCTGTCATTAGGGGAGGGATGCCACTGGTCATGTATTCAGGTTTCTCTCTGTGGCATCAGGTGGAATAATTATTGTAGAAGCAAAATTAATTAACGTACCTGTGCATGATTAAAGAAATCCTGAAAACATGATCTGTGGGGGATACTTAAGGATTGGAGTTGAGAACCACTGCTTTAGAATTGTGTTTCCAAATAGCAGTACCAAAGAAAAACTGCTCAGTGCACATCTCAGCCCCCCCCCCCCCCCCCCCGTGCTTTCCAGCATGTGTGCTAGATTAGTCAAGAATTTTGGAATTAAATACAGATGTTTAATTAATCTGGTTGGGACTGTTAAAAACATCCTTGTAATAAAGGTGTACACATGGCAATAGATTCAAGCCTAAGTGAGTCAATACATATGTGTCTATCTATATACATTGTTGTTGCAGCCCCTCTCGCCATGTCAGGTCCCGTACAAGTGTCTCCTTTTTTTTGTGTCTTTTTCATGCTGCACTAATTCATTTGATATGTGACACTTGTATATCTGTGTGCGACTGATATATACGAAGTGCTACAGTGCAGCCGCTGCTGATTTTTTTCCACGCCAAGTTCTGTTATGCTTCATTTACAGACTCAGTAGCACACAGATATACAAGTGTCTCATACCAAATTAATCAGAGCAGTCTCCTTGTGCGTCTTAGTTGCATTGCATTGCGACTGATATTCATTTTTGGGTGAAAAGGACACTCTGCACTAGTACAGTCGCACAGGACCTAGAGGCTCACTTGTGACAGGCAACTCGCGCCGCATTACACATATGTAGGTCATCAAGTGATTTTTTAATTTTTATTTTTTTTAGTTTTTGCTTAATAGTGTTTTGCTTTGTGATCTATTTAGTAAGTAAAATAAAAAAAGAAAAGTTGTGTAGAGGAAGCTAGCCTGAGAGTCAGTCTACTGAAATCCGCTAGACTAGAGTATTAGTTCCGGGGCTGGCTCCCTGTACACATCACAGGCCCCCGGCTGTGTGAGCTGGAGGAAGCCTGACTAGGAGACAGTATAGTGCTGCTGGAATAGAGTGTTAGTTCCTGGTCTGGCTTTCTCTACACATCACAGGCCCCCTGCTGTGTGAGCTGGAGGAAGCCTAGCTGGGAGACAGTATAGAGTAAAATACTTTCTCCATAATGAACAGGGTTTTATTGTGGGGACCAGTTTTTTTTCCTTCCTCAATGCACAGAGCTCGTATCTATCTTGTTAAACAGCAAAATAATGTTAAGCTGGGTACACACTAAATGATGTGTACCCAGCGCAATGTCGCTAGCGACGGGACCCGGCGGGGGAGCCGGCATCAAAAGTGCATACACACTTGCCGATGCCGGCAACAACGAAATGCAGGTCAGACGGACGATGTCAGTGACTTAGTGCATACACACTGGACGATATGAACGATTTGTCGTTTCAATGCGATGGAATCAGCCAAATTGTTCATATCCAATACCTAGCATTGGAGTATGTGGCTGTGAATTACAATCATAATCAATGCAAGGATGTATTTGGATGGTTTTGTAGCTAAAAAGTTCATTTAGGTTCCCAATGACATTCCCAATTCTGTCAGAAATAGAACCAACTTTTGTACCTTTCTACACACAAATCCAGAGAACGATGCATTTGCCAGAATAGCTGCTTTTTGAAAATCCCCCAAAAATACTCAGAGGGAAGCAAAGCATCTCTGATTGTTGAGCTGAGCCCCCCACCCCCCCTCTAATAATGTGAATGCAAAGCTGTCCCCCTTCCCAGGCTGAGTCTGTAATAATTCAGCCCATTGTAAAGCCAGGACACAGACCCCTCTGTCCTAACGTTCACTCCTAGCTAGCCATTAAAGGACCATCAGAACAAGCCCCCCATTCTGCTCTGAAGAGGGTCTCTATGTCTCCTCAGATAGCATTTGTCCTGTAGAGCTGAAAGTATAAAGAGCTGAGGTCCCAGCATGGTACGGAGGACACAGACTCTCTTTCATTTCTCCCCAGAGGGGAGACAAACGCACACTTTGTCCTGCAGAGACGCTACTAACACAACACATTTGTTTGAGAGGAGAAGGAGAAGGGGGAGAGAAGGGGTAAAGTAGGATGAAATAGTTGGGATATAAATAATGGTCTCCTCTCATGAAGGTCTGCAGCTCATAGCTGGCAAAGTGAGGGGGCGAGAGTTTAGCCTGGGTGCTGGAGCACAGATAAACCGCTGGTAGGCTGGGGCACACCTGTTTAGCAGATGGACACTTTATAGAAAACACAGGGAACATGGTGGTGATTTTAGAGCAGAGCCTCAAACAGCACAGACACAGGTTAAACTTGTCTGAGCCCCATTAACACTTTTGTACCCTATGTCCTGCATGGTTTTATTATGCCATGTACTGCATTCCTCCTGATCCCAATGTCCTGTACACAGCATCAAGCTCAGGTGCCATCTAACCTTAGGGACCTATTTAACAACACGTCAATAGGTTAAGACAAACTTAGGTATCAGGGCTATTTATCAAAAAGCCTAATGCAGGAACTATCAGAGATATCTACTACAGTACATACTTGCCTACTTTTGAAAAAGCATTTCAGGGAGATTGTGAAAGCATCACCTATGAGCGTGGCGGTAAAGTGGGCGTGTACTGCTACATCTCAGGGGCGTGTCATAAAGCTGACTTACGTCCAAATGTAGATGAGCCCCAAAGCAGTTAGTAAGATCTACTTGTTGATGAAAACACACCGATGCTTTTCAGAAAATGCATGTAGCCATAGGGATCATTGTGCCTTATAACCAATGCAGGGAAATTATACTAATGATCCCATTTGAATGTCTATATGTTTATATATATATATATATATATATATGTGTGTGTGTATATATATATACATATAACAGCTTCATAATGGGGGTAAGGTGCAATCAGGGAGATTGCTATACTCTTCAGGGAGTTTGCTACTATTTCAGGGACAATCAGGGAGGGTTGGCTAGTATGTTCTCCTGCGTTATGAAAGCTAACACATAATAACACATCCCGAAATTTCTCAACAAAGACTGTAGTCTGGAGCAATTTATCAATCCCCAGGAGGTTTCGTTTTTCGGAGCTTGACCCTGATAGCTAAAGTCATCTGAGGATAGCGGTAGCAGCTGTAGCACATAGGTCACAGCATTGCTGGAAAGGGGTCTTTGGATCCCGTCTGTGTGTGTGCTGACCATGGGCGCAAAAAAGGCTCCAAGTCAAAAGTGAGGAAAGAAGTGTTAACGGAAGACAATAATCACCAGGACAGCCTAGTCTCCGGATTTGCTATCCTGGCATGACAGTAATGGTGAATCACTGTGTTTATTAATGCGTTATCATTGTGAATAGCATCAACAGCAGTTGCTAACAGGCAGTGTTGGACTGAGGCAAAGAAGGGCCCACCGGGGGAAGGTAGTGGTAGGGGCCCATGCTTAAAAGGTGTGGCTAGCTTCCAGAGGGGTGTGGCCAGCCACCACAGAGGCTTGGCTAACCATCAGATGATATATCCAGTAGACAATGTGGATTCTACACTACATGGTCTGTCTCTACAATGTAATCAAGTGGACTGTCTAAAACATGAGATTAGAAGAGAAGGTGGGGCCCTCAGGCAGTGGGGCCTACCGGGGATTTCCCCTGTACCCCTGTGGGCCAGTCCGACCCTGCTAACAGGAAGAAATTGTCTAATATTAGAGAGCAGCCTTTTCTTCCCATGCACCTTGTTGCATGTGTATCTGTGGGGCTCTACTCAGAATGGATTTGTCAATACGGAGCGTATGGGCCCGATTCTGAGTCGGATACAGCCTGCTTGCTGGCGTATGCCAGTCTCCGCCCATCTATCCTTGTGATCCGTCCGACAGCATCCGAGAGGGCCGTCCCGCCCACTGCTTTTCTGCCTGCAGACGCCCACATCAATATCAGCACTTACACCTACCCCAGGGTGACTGCAAAAGAGCCATTAGAAACAGGAGCCCCAACTGCGTCCACACCCTCCGAAAGAGCAGGGAAATCT
This sequence comes from Taudactylus pleione, assembly GCA_031769625.1. Classification (NCBI taxonomy): domain Eukaryota; kingdom Metazoa; phylum Chordata; class Amphibia; order Anura; family Myobatrachidae; genus Taudactylus; species Taudactylus pleione. Next base: position 8,817,997 of record JAUIMM010000015.1, on the reverse strand, counting down.
GACTACATGCCAACAGCATTTCCACGATCAGTGCTTGCTGCCCAGAACCGGGCACAGTAATATGTCTGTCCATGTGCGTATGTATGCATGGTGCAGCACATGCACAATCTGTGATTGCTTTCAACCACACATGCACAGCTTGCAAATATACACATTTGGACTTGTTTCTGAATCAGGCCCTAAATGAAAAGGTGATTAACATTGTAATGCAGACAGAATTGGCAATAGCAGCTGGTGAGCTAGACTAGGCCCAGGAACTAGGAAACGACCACTGCCTGCAACAGAAAATGATACTTCTGTCCTGTGCCTCTCCTTCACACAACCCCAGTAACTTCTCTGAGATGCACCAGACTCAGAACCTCCAATTGTCTCTGGACCAATACGATTCTGTAACAATGCTTTGTAAGAAATACATTTGAAGGACAGCGAGGAGAGTTAAAGAGCAGGATCAGTCCTATACTTACATTTCTGTAAATCTACAATAACACTGAGCTTCATGTAATTGTAACTCTCTATAAAGACGCACACAGTCTGATAGAGGATAATTTAATGGCATGAGTTATGTATTTCCTGATAAGATGGTCACCAGATCAGTTATGACTCAGCATGTTCAAACTGAAATGTAATTGTGAAGATAATCAACTATATATTCTTGATGTTACAGCAAATAATATTTACACCACTGTGGCAAACTAAGTATGTAAAATAAAATGTATTTTTGGGTGGCTAGACTGCGGCTTCATGAAATGAGTGTAAAAGAGCTCCCTCTGCTGGTGAAAGATTAACACTTCATCTCTTTAAATTGGAAACAGAACAGTGAAGCATGACCAGAAGAAGGTGTGACAGACTGTAATGAAGTGTGACACGGAGTCTGAGTAGTGTGTATTTTGTAATTCCAAATATTATGGCAGTGGAGTAAGTGCTCTGCCCGTGCTATGTACACTTTAGTCTAAAACATCAAAGATATAATGAAGATCAGAGGTAATTTACAACACACAGGCTCAGTGTAATAGCCATGATATCACACATTGGTGTTCTACACTGCTGCACAGTGCGAGGAAGTTCATTTATTTAGTACTTTCAACAGAACGCCATGTGCTTATTCTAGGCAGATAACTTCCACAGACGTGCGCAAGCAATGTAAAATACAGCCTGGCACGATAAAACTAATAAAAGCCTAGATTTAAATCCAACCAATCATTGGCATCTACATAAATTGGAGGCAGATATTTTGTGAGATGATCCAATAAATACTCGACCTATACCATCCTTGTGCACAACCGTTAGTTGATATTAAGGTCTACCCTTCACAGTGTTCTCCCCAGAAAATGTTTCCAGCCGGGTGGCATCAAGAAGTAGCTGGGTGGAGGCCTTAATCATAGCAATAATAAAATGTTTTAAAGCCTCATCTTATAATGATTTAAACTTGAAATAACATTTTCTATATTAATTCTCCTCTTCTTATTAGAGGCCCAGTCGTCTGATAAAAAGCTGCAAACTCTTTAGGATCTGGTCATTTTTATACAGCTCCCAGATACTGTCCCCACTTGCAGGCTCCCAAAGTGCCGGGTGGTAGGTTGCTTCTTGCCGGGTGGTGCACCCGCAAAAAACAGCCTGGGGGGAACACTGCTTCACCGCATAGCAATTCAAATATGCCAGCTTATGTACTCACAGGCAGGGAAGATCTGCACCTTATTGGGCTTTCCTTTACTCAGCAAAATCACTCTAATAGGGGTATTCAATATGGGTGCGATAACATCGTTTTTTGCGTTAATATCGCACTTTTTAATTTTTTGGCGTTAATATCACTGGTTTTAGTTTTACACCGTATTAAATTTCAAAGACTTATCGCAGTTTTGAAAAGTCTTTGATTAAAAAAACGGTGATAACTTTTCACCATTGAATAGGTGTCGAAAAAAAGTGCAGAATTGGGGTTTAGGGGTGCAGGCTTAAAAAAAATAGCCTGCACCCCTGAGATTGACATTTAAAACAGAACTGTGTCAAAAAAAGTAAAAAAAAAAAAAAAAATAGGGACACCCCAAAAAATTTATTTAAAAATTGGGGTGCAAAAAAAAAAAAAGGGAAAAAATTGTTAAACAATAGGGAAATAGGTTCAGGGCTATTCTGCAAGTATGCGGCAGGTGTTTTCTAGAATAGAATTATAGCGGCAGGTGCACAAATGCAGAATTTTTAAAAACTGACTTTAGGGACATCAAAATATGCTAGTACCCATTTTCATGTACCCCAAATTTGATGGGACCACTTAAAAAAACGAAAAAAATAACCTAAGTGCTCTTCTGCATCACTTCTTCAATGTCGGAAAAAAAACACCTGCTGCGGCTATTTAAATCTCCGACCTTCAATTAAAGGCTAAAACGGGGGTACCCATAGTGTTCCCCCATGTTTTTACAACTTTAGGGGGGTCTTAAATTATTTTAAGGAAAAATTCGTAACTTTACGCAAATCCAACTTCGGAGTTTCCCGTTTTCGTTAATTTTATTTTGAATACGGGGATAAGCGGGAGCACACACCATACCTTTACGCAGAAAAAAACTCCGATATGAAAGGTTAACTTCGCCAGGGAAGTTAACCTTTCATATTGAATACCCCTCTAAGTGTACAGGATTTTGTCACGTATTTGTCAAACATTTTCTAAAATTGCACATAGCATCTCTTCACTCAGTGGGGTGATGAAAATGGGAGGTGTGCCGCAGGGCCACGCCCCTTAACATCAAGGCCATGCCCCCTTTTCTATGTCTGTAGCAAAACCTAACGCAATGTCTTCCCCACCCAAAAGGACAGAGTACTTATTGCATTAGCTGCATACTTGCCTACTCTCCCGGAATGCCCAGGAGGCTCACAAAAACAGGTGGCGCTCCCGGCCGCTCAGAAGAATGGCTATGTCTCCAAGGTCTGCCATCCTCTGCCCGTAAGCTGCCCTCTTAGCCAGTGAAAGTGGGCGGCCTGTTTGGCTGATCCTCGCTGAAACAAGTCATTGTGGTCCCACTTCACAAACTCGATAATCACGTCATTGTGTACATCCAGGTAACCTCTTTAGGGTAGGTCCCTAACATACTAGGGTTCAAATCCAGAGCGCAGGACACCCCTAAATCAGCGCAGCCTAGCCACCAAAGGGCATTGCCACAGTGAGAAAAGTGAAGTATATAAAAGTAAGAGCAGCTATAGCTGCATAGAAACGTGAAGATACATATATAATGAAACAAACAAAGTATTAAAATTGTGCAGAAAAGAAAGAATGTGTTATAATGCAATGCCCTGGAGCAGACCAAGCAAAGCAATCCAGGGGACCCACGTCCCAAAAAAAGATTGCAAGATGTTATTGCAATTATATATTATCAGTAATTTGGAGTTGTGCACCTGAGATCTGTCTGTTTCTGTGCCTACAATAATAGTCTCACACAAGTAGCACCTCCCATTATATATATTCAGGGTGTGCAGTCCGGGAATCATTCCTATATTATATAAAAACTGTCATTTTATTATCATTAATTTCAAAATGATAAAAGTATTATTTGTTTTTCCTCTAGGACTGGCCCCATAGCATCAGTACATGCTCACCCTAAACATTAAAATCTCTTGCATTTTAAATGTTCTTTAATTTTTTAAGGGGTAATTTTTAAAGACTTTGTATATGGTAGAGATTTTTACATTTTCTTTTTTTAGGACAGATAACATTAGTTTTTAGTAGCATTATGAAATACATTTACATTTTAAGTGCAGTATTATTATTATCCTTTATTATATGATGCCACAAGGGTTGTGCAGCGCCTAGCAAAGTACATAAACAAATGAGCAAACAAGAAAAGTTACTAACAGTACAAAACAGTGCAGGACAAGGATATGGCTTTATAAACATTGTTGCATTAGTGATCATAACACTCAGATAAGCAGCAGGGTGTAAGCAACCAAAAGTAAGGTGCCCTTGTGCTCGTGAAAGTGTACAGTCTAAAGGGGAGGGACAAACAGAGGTGACTCAGATGGGGTGGACAGGGAAGAAGGAGCATGGAGCATGGAGCAGTGGGTTAGGATAAGAGCTGGAAGGCTTTGATGAAGTAATGGGTCTTGAGAGCCGTTTGAAGATTTGTACAGAATATGTACTCAAAGTAAAACAGGTAAATTTATTAAAAAAAGTTTTCATCCAAATCCATCCAGTAGAAGGCACAGGACAGGTTCCCCGGATCAAAGTTCTGCCTAGTGCACACCAATGAGAAGTCCGTCTGGGACCTCAACCCACTAGTATGTCTTCTGGGATCCAATGTTACCACTCTAAAGTTTTCATCCACATTCATCGAAAAGTTCTGCCCAACATACACCAACGGAAGGTCCAACCGGGACCCTAACCCCCCTAAAACCTGGCCAGTATCCAACCTTACCACCTCGCTTTGGTTTCATTCCAATCTGTGCAGGGGTGTCCGAATGCATAACCGGACAGACAAACACACAGACCAATTACTTTTATATCTTATGCTGGGCATACACTCTACAATTATCTGTCAGATATCTGTCCAATCTGGCTGGTTGGAATGAAAGTCTGGCAATGTATGGGAGCAAATGACAACAACTTATTTGCTCACAAACACTGGAAAACAGGATAAAAATGGTTGTTCAGACAAACTGGTTAAATCAAATTAATTTAACCAATTTGAACAATTGTTTTTTGTCCGTTTTCCAGTATTTAAGACCATATGGTCGACTGTCATTTGCTCCCATACATTGCCAGGTTTTCATTCCAACCAGCCAGATTGAACAGATATCTGACAGATCATTGTATAGTAGCGTATGCCCAGCATAAGATGCAGAGCTTCCCAAACTATTACAGTCCAGGTTTTAAGGACATTAATTATTGAGCACAGGTGACTTAATTAGTACCACAGTCAATTTGATTTAACCATCTGCACTCCTGCATAGATATAGTTAAACCCTGGACTATAATGGCAGAGTTTGTAATGGCAAATGTCACAAAATAGGTTAAAACCATTAAATAATATACTCTTTGAACTGAAATGTAATTGTAATGGTGTGCAACTGTGGTATTTCAGACTTAACATGCAAATATATCTTAGTGACTTTGCCAATTTATGGTACTTTGTCTCCACCTTGTGGTTATAAGTGAAAATCGTAAGATGGTATGTGATGTCGGCTGTGAGAAATTATTATTGTGTATGCTGCCCTCTACAGTACAAACTGTAAAACAACATTATCTATTAGGGACAGAGGGCCTGATTCATTACGGATCGCAATTGCAATAGCAATTATGCACGCAGCCTCACTGCGATAGTATGCTAATCCATTGCGATCGCTATGACGTCGCAGCACAACATAAAAACGCCCCACTTTACCTTACACACATCCGTAATCCTTAGCAAGACTGCAAAACTATTGGTAACATCAAGGACCATCACAGCCTCACATACACTAGCACTAGGCCTGACCTTACTCAGGAATTGCTAACCTTGTCGCACACTATGAGTACTCAAGCTACGTAAGGCATCACAGTGGATAATTTATACATGCCCATGCAACGGCGTTCAAACGCATTGGCACCCCTGAATTTCGCCAACCCCTCCCCCTTTCACCTCCCACAAATGGCTCTTCTTGTCAATCACTCTGTGATATGTCTGCGTAGTCACTGTGGGCGGTTCGCACATGAACACTGCGATGCATGTGCAGAGCACAACAATCGGCAGATTGCGTGCATAATCGCAGTTGCAATAGGTCATGAATCAGGCCCAGAGTGAGGACAAGTGAGCTTCTGTACTTTCTATGTACACATAGTGTATTTATACACAGTATTTACTAACTGAAGGAAAAGTTTTGAATGCTTAGAAAAGGTTTAGTATATATTTAAATATCAGATTCTCTTAAATATTGTACCGTTTCCAGGTAATTGTATGTAAACATTTGCTATTCTTGATAGGACAGACATTTTGATTGACTACATTCATAACAGTAGTGATAATAATACATTATAATAATAAAAATTATTAATAATAATAATTCTAAAACACTTTATCATGTGTAAGCCATTACAAGCACATTCTAGCAAAATTTTTAAAGGACATTGGTTTTAATCAGTGGCGTAACTAGGGTCTTCGGAGCTCAGGGCAAGTTGAAGTTTGGCATATATAGCAAAACATATTTTGCGCGCCTGTTGTGTGACAAAAATGGGCGTGGTCACATACAGGAAGGGGCATGGCTACTAAAAATGGGGCATACCAACATGACACGCCACCCATTTCTTGTCAGTCTGGGAACATTCCTTTCCATTCCATATGCACCTTACCTATACGGTGGTTTCTCACAATGTGGAACCTCTGAAGAAATACATCCTCCCTGGGACGTCGGCATCTTCAGTTGGTATTCACTATTCATGTAGATCACATTGTCTGGAAGATGCCTGTTTGTGTAGGAATATTAACAAGGTCATCATCATATGACAGCGGTTCAACCAGACTCGTTCCCGTTGTGTAACTTCCTTCCCCCTGCGTCTCCCAGCCACACCATCATCTCACTGCATCATCTCTTAGCCACACCATCATCTCCCTCCCTGTGTCGTCTCTCAGCACACCATCACCGCCCCCTGCATCAACACTTTCTTAGCCACACCATCATTTCCCTCCTGTGTCAACTCTCAACCAGACCATTACCTCCCCCCCTGCATCAACTCTCAGCACACCATCATCTTCCCACCGCGTCAGCTGTCAAAACACCATCACCTCCCCTGCGTCGTCTCTCAGCACACTGTCACCTCCCCCCCGCGTCGTCTCTCAGTCATGCTATCAGCTCCCCCTGCATCATCTCTCAGTCACCGCATCACCCCCCCCTGCGTTGTCAGATACACATACAAACTGACATATATAAATGACACATATACACTGACACATACACACACACACACTGCACACACAGACTGACATAGATACACTGACACATATACACACACACACTGACATACAGTGCATCCGGAAAGTATTCACAGCGCGTCACTTTTTCCCCATTTTGTTATGTTATAGCCTTATTGCAAAATGGAATAAATACATTTTTGTCCTCAATATTTTACACACAATACCCCATAATGACAACGTGTAAAAAGTTTTTTTGAGATTTTTGCAAAGTTAATAAAAAAAAACCCACTAAGAAATCACTTGTACATAAGTATTCAGGGCCTTTGCCGTGAAGCTTAAAATTGAGCTCAGGTGCATCCTGTTTCCACTGATCATCCTTGAGATGTTCCTATAGCTTAATTGGAGTCCACCTGTGGTAAAGTCAGTTGATTGGACATGATTTTTAAAGGCATACACCTGTCTATGTAAGGTCCCTCACTTGACAGTGCATGTCAGAGCACAAACCAAGCATGAAGTCCAAGGAATTGTCTGTAGACCTCCGAGACAGGATTGTCTTGAGGCACAAATCTGGGGAAGAGTACAGAAAAATATCTGCTGCTTTGAAAGTCCCAATGAACACAGTGGCCTCCATCATCGATAAATGGAAGAAGTTCGGAAACACCAGGACTCTTCCTAGAGTTGGCCGGCGGTCTGAACTGAGCGATCAGGGGCACTGCATATGGGCACCACAACAGGGGGCACTGCATATGGGCACTACCATGGGGGGCAGAACTACCAGGGGCACTGCATATGGGCACCAATACAGGGGGCATAGCATGGGGGGCACAACTACTGGGGGCACTGCACATGGGGACCTATACAGGGGGCACAGCATGGGGGGCAGAACTACAGGGGCCACTACACATGGGCACCTATACAGGGGGCACTGCATGTGGACACTTATACAGGGGGCACTGCATATGGGCACCTATACAGGGGGCACTGCATACGGGCACCTTTACAGTTGGCATTGCATATGGGCACCACTACAGGAGGCACTGCATATGGGCACCACAACAGGGGGCATTGCATATGGGCACCACTACAGGGGGCTGCCCCATATCTTTATATTTACTTCTCTTTACTTTAACCTATGGACCTGCCTCCTCCCTGGAACACTTGGGGGAAGGGGGGGCACCATAGCACGCATGTGCTCCGGGCACCCTGGCATCACGCTATTCCTCTGCAGAGAGGTAAAATATTTACTATCCAAAAGACAGTAGTGTCTGGGTAAGTTTATGATGGCGAAGGTGCTGAAGCCAGGAAACGACTCAAGTGATTCCTTGGTTTTATATCTGCGCACACTGCGTTCTACAAGAGAAAGCTGTATGTGCTGCCAGTAGTTATTAGCATTATACTAGCATTATTACATTATTTAATGAGCACACATTTTCATTATGTATATGTATTATGACCCACACAAAAACACTAAACTCATATTGTGTGTGTGTATAGATAGATTAAAATAAAACTGATCTTATGAAAAATATATTTTGGCCCAAGACATTATGACATAGTTAATAAGAGGTTCAGGATCTGAGGGCCTGATTCAGAGCTGAATGCTCTGACCAGAGCGCTCGCTATGAATCAGGGCCCTCCTACCTTTTTTTGGAGCGTCCTCATGGACGCTCGCATAGCTGTAGGTTACCACCCACAGCTATAGCGAGCGTCCATGATGATGGTCGCGATGGTCTTGACCATTGCGACCATCGGGCTTGCGACGGAGACCCTGCGGTAGGGTCTCGCTGCCGCAAGCCCTGGAGTGATTTTGGCTCTATCAGATATATTGATGTGCAGTGCACAGCTTTGTTATATGTTTAGAATTATTGCATTCATATTACTAGGCATTACTGGCATAGTTCTAAATATTGCTTGGTATTATTATTGGCATGAAAAGGTCCCTGTTACCGTATCTGGCAGTGTCACTTTATAACCATCTGTGTCCCTGCTGGTCACCTGCCGATTCCCTGAGACTTGTGGTTACTCATCTGCAATATGCAGTTCCTGCCATTGAGCATCATGGGCTCCAACACAGATGATCTACTCTGAGAAATCCAGTCACATGAATCATCCGTCTTATCAGTACTGTGCGCGGAACATTTTTTTCTGTTAGAGATGTTATATTTAGTATTGTGATCTACTAATTTTGTCTGGATTTCCCTTTAAATATGTTATTTTGTATTCCCATATGTACTTCCTTTGTTTTCTATCCCCTTTCTCCCTTTACTCCCTTTTCTTTTTTGTGTACCCCATATTCATTTGAAAAATTTGATGGAAACCAGGAACTGTTAACTGCTCATTACTAGAACAACATTTATCTCTGAGGATCTGTACCCTGGCTCCTGGTTCAGTATCTGCTCCAGTGCTATCCAGAAAACCTGCTCCAGTATTGCTTCACAGCATTTATCTCCAGTGCTATGCAGAAAATCTGCTCCAATATTGCTTGACAACATATTTATTTGCAGCCTGCCTCAACTGTGCTTCCAGCATCCAGTTCTAGTTCATTGCAGTCTGCTTCTGAACATTCTACATTCTGCTGTAGCCCCAGGTAATCCTGCTAGCCAGCATCTGTTCTCAACGCCATTCTCTAGCATCAATGTTCTGCTGCTAGTATACCTGCATGAGTGCCAGAATTATTAAACCACCCAGCTTCATCCACACTCCTGCTCATACAGCTAGACCAAGGGTCCAGACCCGATTCATCAAACCCCTCGTACTGTACCGTGACAACTGTGAACTAGGCAACGCGGTGTGTTATGGTGCATACACACAGTCAGATTTTCCTTCAGAATTGTACAATAACGATTTTAAAAATCGTTCATATCTGAAAGAAAATCTGACAATGAACGATGCGCGTTCCCGTTTGTCAGATAACGATATCTGACATCTGATGTGTTTGCAGTCAGATTTGGTCGATTTTCATTCATTTTAATACTATCAAAAATCATTCGTAGTTCATGAAATCGTTGGTAAAATCGTTCAAATCGTTCGTAGTTCATCGTTCATCTGACAGATCTGACCGTGTGTATGCACCATTACAGTATGTATTGTTTTGTAGTGAGCAGTATGACCTTATTTTGTATTAGGATTAAGAACACATTATGTATTGTACATAGTCAGCAGAATAGATTCTGTAATATATCAGTCATTTTTAGTGGGACTGATGCCTCTCTTGGCGCCCCAGTTCTCACATAGGCAATGTTCAGCCAGGGTTGATAGAACTGCAGGCTGTGCACAGTCGACTGGAAAAGTAAATGTGTATGTTTTCATATGCAGTAAATATAGGGCTGGTGCACATGTAACCAGTCATGATGTCAACATTCAGAGGGGTCTATCCAATTAAAAGCGAAGCACTCAAGTGTGAGTCATCGTGACAATGGCTGCACTTGACGGCTAGACGAATTTGCTCAAAACTGTTGCAGCCGCATAGGGCTGCGTACAAAATTGAGCGAGTTCAGCCTCAAAGAGGGACATGAGGGGTGCGAGATGCGGTGCCGTTGTCAGCGTTTGAATGCCGTGGCAACAGCAAAACTCACCCAATTCACACCCCTCGCGGATAATTGGATTGCGCCCAAAATGTCTACAGTCAGAATGTTGATAGCCACAATTACATTACGTCGATAGTCACAATCTCAACAGTACCTTATAGTGCTAGGGTTAGGTTAGGGTTTTAAATAGTGAAAAAATGCTATACTGACATGCCGACTGTCAATATGCACAATATCAACATCCTGATTGTCGAAAAAACATACTAAACCCACACGTGTGCGCAGATTATGAGGCCTGGTATCAAATCAAGCTTATGGATAGGGTCGGTTCACTCACATATACACGTGCGATTATACTCATTGTGGGAGCAATCACAATCAACTCTGCATCAGTCCCACAATGGTTAATCTCACACTATGTTTCATGCAGAGCAATGGTTAGTATCACCCCTGCATTGTTCTCTCTGACTGTTTTATGTTATAGTGAAAGGTTTTGATTACTAACAGTTATGGGTTCATTTATTAAACCTCATCCTTTCCAGTCAGGTGGTGTAGGTGATTGCAGTGTGGTACGCCCAGATATGGAGGGTTCATAGTGGAAAATTAGTCTTGGTGCAGCATTTAGGATGGATTACAGCGGGGACAAATGTCACGTGTAAGGGGACTGCCAGATAAATGGAGTGTTTTGTCAGGAGATGATGAGAGAATAAGAGATTTGCTTCCATATTGGATAACAATAAGGTGCATTCTAGCAATATTTCCAAGGTGGTGGCAACAGGACTGTGAGGCAGACTGGTTATGAAGAGAAAAGTAGGGGACAGAGTCAAATGTAACACAAAGGCAGCTGGATTGGGAGACGGAGGAAATGATGGTGATGTAGATTTAGGAGGTGACTCTGGCATGCCGCATAGGGAAGATGATCAGTACTGGGTTGGACATGTTGAATTGTAGGTAGCATTAGGTCATCCATGTGGAAGTAACAGAGACAGTTGGTTGCAGGAGATTTTAGACATAAATGAGCGTCACTATCTGTGCAGACAGGGGCGGTGTAAGAGAGTAGGGGCCCCATGTGCAGACTTCGGGCAGGCCCACTCCACTCCTTTTCTACTGCGCATGCACAGGTCTCTGGTAACATGGCCGACATGTACAATACATGACAGCATCTTCTTTGTGCAGGGCCTCCATTTTCTCCTCATGATTTATTCTGAATGTGAATCAAGCTAGGTAACAGCAGTAGCCAGATGTAATGTTGCATTAGAAGGCTGAATATATTTAGACTTTGTTGTACAGTAAAGGGAGAAACATTACAGGATTGAATATTAGTTGGCACATCATGTCACTTGTCACCGTATGCTTTGTGGCATTATAATGCTGTTTTAGCCACCATCTGTGTTACTTTATCCCCAGTAACTTATCACAAAACAATTGCATAGTAGTTGCATGGCAGCTAGCACCCTCTTCTACCTTGGGCTGCACCCAAATAATGTTACCTGTGAAAATAGTAAATAGTTTTATAATTATAAATGAGACAAACTACAAATAAATGGTGGGGCAATATGCCGGCCTCCTACACATGATACCCAGGGCTGTGGTGTTCTAGCATGATTTTACTGCAGAGCTAGGATGTGAGGGGGAAAGGAGTCATAGATAAAAGCATTCATGACCCTTAGGCCTCATACTAGGGCTGGCTAACAACCTTCAGCCTGAGGGGGCAAATACAAAAACGTAGCCTCAGCTTTTCTACCAGCAAACTGCTATGAAAAAGTGAATGTAGTGTAAATATGTGAGTGTGGTTTAAATATGAAAGAGCTATAAACAAATACAACACCTAGCAGTCCAATCTGACAAAGCAGAGACTATTCCGATGACCACTGCAGCATACATAGAGCATTCTAGTGACCAATATAGAATACAAAGAGCATTCTAGTATCTGTTATACAATACAGGGAGCACTTTAGTGATCAATTTACAATACAGGAATCATTCTAATGACTAATATACAGTACAGGGAGGATTGAAGTGATCAGTATATACTATACAACGCACATTCTAGTGATCTACAGTACAGGGAGCATTCAATTAACCTATACAAGGAGCATTCTAGTGACAATTTACAATACAAGGAGAATGTTAGTGACGGATATACAGTACAGGCAGCATTCTAGTGACTGATATACATTAAAGGCAGCATTCAAGTGATCTATATACAATACAGGGCACATTCATGTAATGATTTACAATACAGGCAGTATTCTAGTGACTGATATACAATGCAGGTAGAAGTCTAGTAACTGATACACGATACATGTGCTGTATTAAGGTGCTGGCCGTCTCCAGGATACGTGCCTACTTTTCCAGGCAGCCAGGAGTGCCACCTGATTTTCGTGAGCCTCCTGGCCATTCAGGGAGAGTAGGCAAGTATGATGTACGGGGGCAGATTGAAAAGTAATGAGACTGCCTCTGTTTTTCTGTTTTTAGATAGACGTGGCAACGCTATGCTGGTTATTGTGAAGCTCATACATTGGTGTGTCTGAACCTGCAGTTGGACTGCCGTAGTCTGCTTTGTTTGGTCACAGCAAGTGGAAGATCTTCGTACGTTTCGTGATTGCGGATGAGGAAGGTCTGTGAGATTACGTCAGAGATGTATGATTGAATTTTGTGTTAAACTTGGAAAAAAGTGGAAATGAAGCTCATGAAATGTTATGGCAAGCATATGGTGGAAAAACAATTAGTCGAGCTGCAGTATTTTGGTGGTGGAAACACTTCAAAGAGGGTAATACGCGAGTGACTGACGAAGCGAGTTCTAGGAGACCATCCGCCACATTTACAGGTGTCAACATTGCCAAAGCTGCGGAGATGTTAGAAAATGACAGAAGGTTAACTTTATGCAAACTTTCAGCTTCACTTGGCATCTCATTCGAACGGGCTCAACCATATTGTAACAAAGGAATTGAAAATGCATTGTGTGTGTGCCAGGTGGGCACCCGGAAATCTCACAGAAAAGCAGATGCTCCGACGAGTTGAATCGTGCAAGAACATTATTTGAATGTCGGAGAGGATACACGATTACCTGACCCTCTTTGAAGTGCTTCCACCACCAGAATACTGCAGCACAGCTAAATGTTTCTCCATTGATGCTTGCCATAACATTTCATGAGTTTAATTTCTGCTTTATCCAAGTTTAACACAAAATTCAATCATACATCTCTGATGTAATCTCACAGACACGTCTTCCTCATCCGCCATGACGAAACGTACGAAGATCTTCCACTCGCTGTGACCAAACAAAAAAGACTACAGCAGTCCAACCGCATGTTCAGACACATCGATGTATGAGCTTCACAATAACCAGCATAGCGTTGCCATGTCTGCCTATGGGACAGAAAAACAAAGGAAGTCTCATTACTTTTCAATCAGCCCTCGTACAGAACAATAAAAAGCACTAGCACCTGCAAATAACGGTAATAGGACTCCTCACTTTGTCATAAATAGACTGTCAGGCCTCCATTTGTGAGAAGTAAGTGTAGATATGCTTTGTTGCGTGTTGGTTCCCTTTCAAATGGTTTGATGCCACAATCAGTACATAACACAGCCACTTCTAGGTGGTTTAGCAAGTTGCTGGTTTCAGTCCACATCAGTCGTCATATTGAAGAAATCTCACAAAACTATAACCCTCACCTTTCATTGGAATCTCAGTGATTTCCTATATTAACAATCTATCCAATTCCACATCCTGGGCTTCTGATCTATAAGTGCTCCTGATCAAAAAAATCTCTATCTCACCATTGCATAGATAAACAAATACTCTCAATCTATTTTTCTATGCCATCTATTAAATTTGCTTTTATCTCTCTTGTTACATATATTGCAATTCCAGCTTCCTTCTTTCACTGCTTTGGAGAAGATGTATCAAGCCGTGGAGAAAGAGAAAGTATCAACCAATCAGCTTTCAACTGTCATTCTTCAAGAACAGCCCATGAAATGACAGTTAGAAGCTGATTGGTAGGTACTTTATCTCTCTCCAAGGCTTGTCATACAAACCCCCTTGTCTCTTCTAACAGAGTATGCCGAAAATAATTGTGAATAACTTTTGCAATCATTATCATTGAATAGAGGATGTAGTTATGAGACCGGCGTCCGTAAGGCCACTGGCATACCGACAACCGAATCCCGACAAGGGACTTAAGATAGGCGTCGAAATACCGACGCCTACCTTAATCCCGACGCCGGAAAGACGGCAGCCGGAACGCGGTAAGGGGGAGGGAGTACTTACTTGCCCTGTCCGGATCTCTCACTTTGGGTTGCCAGCGCCGGGATATGATTATGAACCGGCGGCTATTCAACCGCCGGGACTTCATACCCATTCCATTGAATAGCTATATGATCTTTGCTATCCTTCACATACTGTACTATTATTAACCTCACATACACACAGTAACCTATCATTATGTTTTTGTACCATGGGAGAAAACCAGATCACTTGGAGGAAAACACACAAAATAAACTCTACTGATAGTGCCCTGGCCATACTAAAACCCATGACCCTAGCACCGAAGCAGCAACACATGTACAGCTGGTGTAACGATTAGGTGGTTGTCAGGGCACCAAGGGTTAGGGGAGCACGTAAAACACTTTTAATGAATGACATAATGTCACAATATTTAATTGCTGGCAATACGCAAGCAAAATAATATAATGGTTTTAGAGGTCGATTACAAAAACAACTGAGTGAATATGAGTCGCATAGCAGAGCTAATACTTAGACATTCTCCATCCAGATGTATTCCTCATTACAGGGGCAAAATTTACAAAGCGGCGGGTTCTAAACCCCGGCGGTTTGGTGGTGGGTTCTAAACCTCGGCAGTTTAGTGGCGGTTTGACGGCGGTTTCTAAATGACACCAAAACCATTGACTAGTAATTTTAGTCTTAGCCCTGTTCTGTTCTATTCTATTCTATAGTGTGTTTTGATGGTGGTTTTGCTGCGGTTTTGAAGTGGTTTTGGCCGTAGTAAATCTGCGGATAGCAAAACTGCCGCCAAACCGCCGGGGTTTAGAACCCGCCACTTAGTAAATTTTGCCCTACATCTCCAATTTACTAATACAATTAGTTTTCGGAAATGGAAGTGCGGTGAGAAATGAATACGTTTAGAAAACATCAGTAGTTTGGAATGAGAGCTTTGACTTTATTATTGTATTGTTGTTATTGCAGGAATGATGTTAGCCTCACAGTATTATAATGTACTTGTGAAACTACTGACTACTCCTCCATGTTCTTGTGTCCATGTCACAATCTTTAAAGTCCAGTAATAATAATAATAATTATACTGTGTATATGCTTTATGGCTAAGAGTACAAATTATTTATTAATCTATTACCAGCAGTTTAACAGATAACAGTAAAATCTTTACAGGTAGAAAGAACAAGCACCTACTGTATTAGTGTAGTATTAAAGGTAAACCGAATAACCAAAAGTGACAAATTTATGCGTACCAAGAGAAAATATCATAAACCTATCCGCAGAGCTGATTTTGTAGTCCTGTGCATTTCTCCTTCTTAAGGGACCTATACATTTATAGACTTGAAGGTCTGAACGACTAGCGTTCAGACCTTCAAGTCGCCGGGTGCTGAGCGGCACCGAAAGACGTTCACTGCACGTCCGGCTTCCTATCTCCTAACATGCCAAACCTGACGACTGTCGTCAGGTTGACCGGCATGTTGGAGAGACAATCGGGGTTGGCAAGGACCCAGCGTGCACGCGCATCGCTAGTCCTTGCCGGCTTTCCACTAGCAGACTTTCTGCACGTTCCGACCAAAACCTCCTGGTTTTGGTCGCATCGTGCAGAAAATTGGCAAATGGATAGGCCCCTTTAGATCCTCCCAGTGGGATATTTGGAATTACATATAAACTGGGATAACAATATAGTTGCTATTTAAAAAAATATATATAATAATACATACAAAACATAAATAAAAAAAGTGTATCTGTATGTATGGCTAATGCCACAGATTTCAACAAGGTGGTGCTGTTTTTATCCAGATAAATGTTGGAGGCAACATCTAGGATCCAATGATTCCAGGCAAAGGGGCCTATTCATCAACCGATAAATGGCCCGGTAACCATGCGGAAATGCTAGTTTCTGCATATGTAGGTTACTGGGCTATTCATTATCAGGGGCCCCAAATAGACTCCCTGATATTCAGCAAACTCCGAAAACTGAATGGTTTCGAAGTTTGCTTTCGAGAACAAGCGCCATCTTCAGACGGCGCTTGCTCTTACAGCCCCGCTCCTTTCTATGGGAAGGAGTTCCGGGGATGCGAAGAGATACTCGAGCGGATGCCCCTGCCGCCTCCTCACTACCTCCCCGCTGGCTTTGCGCAAGGAGGAGGCGAGTACGCAGCTACATCTGTAGCTGCGATACTAACTGAGGGGACAGCTGCTGCGATACTAACCGAGGGGACAGCTGCTTTTCAGAGCAGCTGACCCGCACCGGAGCAATGATGAATTAATCCAGTGTCAAGTTTCCCCCTCTGCGAGTTGGATACTTAAGTATCCCTCGCAGCAAGACCATTCCTTAATTGTAGGGGCCGATGATGAATAGGCCCCAAAGTCTTGGTTCTACACATTTAGTCTAGATTAGAGGTTCCCAAACTCCGCCAGTACAGTAAAGATTTTAAGGCTATCCATGTTTGAGTTCAGATGGTTAAATCAAATTAACTGAGCTACTAATTACATCACCTGTGCTCAAGCATGAATATCCTTAAAACGTGGACTGTGATGGCGGAGTTTGGGAACCTCTGGTCTAGACAAAGACTCCTTTGGTTGGATGGCAAATGTATTCTGTGCAGAGATATATAAACAGTACCTGTGTAATGATAATAATCCCGATGATTTATTTATTTATTATTTATTACCAGTTATTTATATAGCGTACACATTTTCCGCAGCGTGCAGCTGTCCTGCGCTTGTCAGTAGTGTGTTTTATTGTATCCATTTTTCACTAGTGCACATGCATTTGCGTCATATTTGTGCATGTGCACTATACTATTAATTGCGACTATAAAGCTGACTAGGCTGCTAGGTGACAGTTTTTAGGGCCTGATTCAGCAAGGATCGCAGTTGCTTATACGCACGCAATCGGCCTATTGTCGTGTACTGCGCATGCGTAAGCATCGCAGTGCGCAAACTAGCTACTGCGATCGAGACTGCGATTGCAGAGGATATGCAGACCCATGGTAGAGTGATTGACAGGAAGTGCCATTTGTGGATGGTGATGGGGGGGTGGTCGGGTGAACGCAGGCGTGCCAGTGCATTGGGACGGCGTTGCATGGGCGTGCATAAATTAGCCACTGCGATACCAGACACAGCCTGAGGCCTCATAGCGTACGCTGAAGTAAGCAATTCCTGCATGAGGTCTGACCTGCCTGAACTGTGCGTATGGGTCCGATGTTACCGATTATTTTACATGTTGTTACTAATACAATATAATTTGCAGTTATGCCCATTCTGATGTGAAATGAGCTTTAATGCTACAGTAATGATAGAAAATATCTATTAGTTTGGAACAATAGAAGGAATATGGAATAAGAGCAGAGGCGGTTTAGGAGAGGAGGGGGTCCGTCTGCAGGCTCCGAATGGGCTACATCCTCTCCGGAGTCTGCCGCGGTAGCCAGTTTCCCTGTGATGTTTGCAGCACTGCAGCCAGCGCCGGGTCGATGGAGAGTATATTTAATTTGGTGCAGGGTGTGCGGTGTGTGGGCCCTCCTGGACCCAGGGGCCCGTGTGCATCGTACACCTTGCACCCATTATAAAAACACCCCTGAATAGGAGACCTACAAATTTAAAAGTGGGAAAAGACTCAAGGAATATAAACATTCTTGACACAAGAGCAGATGTAATATATATATTTACCGAGGCGAAGCAGGAAGCACTAACAATGAGATGTATTAACATCTCATCAGTGGAGCAGAGCAGTGATAACTCCCCCCTCCGGCGATCCTAGTGCTGATGCTCTATGTCTCAGTCCTGGCCGGCTCCACTGAGCATGCGCGAGATCTGGCAAGTATCACAAGATCCCACGTGCAGCCCTGGAACAAGCAGCCCCTCCAGCAGGGACAGAGCTGTCCCTGCTATGGGGATAGAGCATCGATAGTGACAGCTACAGCAGGCGGAACGGTCAGGTGAACTGACCGTTCATACATAGCCCTACCTATCAGTACTGCTATCTTGTAGATAGCAACACCGATAATGATAGGGGTGCATAGAGCCCCTGTCATTTACTGCCCATGCCCCATTCATACATGGGGAAGAAGCGGTACCAGCGCACATAACATGCGCTGATGTCGCTTTGGCGGTTCATACATCTCCCCCACATTCAGGGCGGCAGGGGCATGGCCAGAAAAGGGGGCGTGGTTGGGTGGGTTCCTGACGTTTGAATTGCGTCACTGGCCGTCCTTGCAGCGGGGGTTTAACAGTAAATTGCGGGGGGGGGGGGATCAGGGGGATCGGCGGCCATCAGGAGGCTTGTCTGCCTTTCCGGGGGGCCGGGAGTTGCACCCGATTATCGGGAGGCTCCTGGCCAAATCGGGAGGGTAGGCAACCCTGGACTGAGGAGGCTGAGTGAGGGAGATTGTTGTTGGGTCAGAGGGGAGAGCTGTGGTTGGGTCTGAATGAGGGGGATTGTTGTGTGTGTGTTTGAGGGGAGGAGATATGTGTGAGAAGGGGGAAGATCTGAGTGAGTGGGGAGAGCTGTGTGAGAAATGTATACACTCTATGTATTTATATATACATTAATATGTAGCCCCCAGGCGGTATTTTGCATAGGACTCTGTGGGATCTTAATCCGGCTCTGGGACTGAACGGAAGGGAGAAGGGGTGTATCCACAGGCAATAACAAAGAAGGAGCATCAGCACCCGGCTCAGGCCTCCCCTCAGCAGCAGGGACACAGCTGCCATGTTCTCTCCTTCGTGCAAACCGGGACGGCTGACGTCTGGTCCAGGGTGGTAGATGGAACCCACCTCAGAGGTGGAAAAGAGGAGAAGCCGGGGGTGATGATGGGAGGGTACCGCCTCCTCCTGAGCCGGGTGCTGATGCTGAGAGCCTGAGTTGTGGCACCCATGACTGTGAGAAGCCTGAGAGGTGAGTCTGGCAGCTTCTGCTCATTTAAATGATATGCAGCATGCCTATATTCCGTGTTCCACTGTGTAACACAGCATTACGCATGCAGATACACCCAGTGTCACAGCCACTGACACTGTAACGTAGCATTTTGCATTCATATACACTAGCAGTCGCACACAGAATATAGGTATGCAGCTTATCATTTTAATCAGCTGAAGCTGCTTGTGCATCCTATTCATGTCTCTTTGCGAATAAGATGCATTTGAAGGTAAAAAGTTGCACGAAAAGACGCTTTGCGCTACCAAGTAACATCATGACATGGCGCAACTAAAGGGGCTGTTTAGCACGCAAGGAAGTAAGATGTATGTGCACCAGGTGGGTTTCTAGAGAAGCACCGGGGTTATAGACTCTGGGCACTAGAGTGCGCCCAGAGTTTATAGAGTATGCGCAGGTCACCGGGAAAATGGCCACGACAGCCACTTTCCCTGTACTGCGCATGCGCAAATGACGGGAAAATGGCTGCGGCGGCGCCCGCACCAACGTGTGATCTCGGAGAGGTAAGTAATACTATGGGTGCAGGATGTGCGGTGCGGGCCCCCCACATCTGTAGCTCCGTCAGATCCTGTCTCATTCATAAAGATCATTTAATTTCAAATAGTTCTGCATTTCTTTAGAACTTCTACAAATGACCACTAGAGGACAGTGTTGCTCCATGGTTGTCCTTTAGCTGTCACAGATTTTATTGCACAAGCAAACTTTACAGCTGTGATTGTAGATAATCTGTGAAATTTAATAAATTAGGAGGGGATGGAGAAACTATCAATAAAGCAGTGTTGGTGTGCTAACTTTATAGCTCCAACTATTCCTGACACCCCAAATATTTAGTAAAGAAAACATCTGCTAGGAATCACTGTTATGTAAAAATATATTTAGCAGAATGCAATGTTTGTGTTAAGGCCTGGCAGGAACTTCCAGCACTGTGACACTGCAGCATTGCACCACCCTCTGCTCTGGGGAACAGTCTGCATTGACCTTGGCAGACGGCTCTTATCTCTGCTCACCTGTCTTCCATAAAGTGAGCAGGTGCAGAAAAAGATTACTAATTATTCTCTGCTAGCGGCCTCACTTCATCTACTTAACTCGTTATCTGTAGCCTAGAGGTTAGCCAACATATAGAGTATACTAGTTCACAGTCATGTGCAGTGAACACAACACTTACAGCTTGTTTTGGTGACATTCGATGACCGGGAATGAATGGGAAACACTTTAGCATCATTGTTGTTCTAGGCATTCAGGGGGGATCCGGTCAGAATGTCATTTCCAAAATGTCACAAGTTCTGAATGTCGACATGGGCTTTACATCGACAAGCAATATGGAGACATAATTAAGTTATTACAATGTCAACATTTAATATGTAGACACCAGAAATTTTTATTTTTTTCTTTTTGTTAGGGATAGGTTAAAATAAGAAAAAAAACAGTTGACATTCTTGTGTGTCGACATGAACATTTCAACAATTTCACCATGTTGCCATTTTTTGAACGTTAACATATTGTTTGTCAACCTAACGTCCATGTCGACATTCACAACCTGGTGACTTTTCATACCACACCCATTCAGGGTTCTTCTCTATAAACTTCAGATTTCACTGCTATGTTTCAGTATCTGACTTCACCTCCTTCATATATTCAGTCGTGCTTGTAAATAATAATACTACGTGCTCATATTTATTATAACACGTCCCCCATCACTAATCCATACCTACCAATTTTGATGAAACAATTGAGAATATGGTCGGCACACAGCAGAGCTGCCATGCCATGCCCCAATTTGATCTCCCCACCTTTTATCAATGGTAAAAAACATAATATACAGTACTATCCCATGAAAAACTGGACTGTCGGTGGCAATGCTGTATTATGACTGAGCAATGTTGCTCGTTTCTGTCTATTTGTTTCATTGTAAAATCCTCATTACTTATACACAGTGCAGTAATTCAGAATATAAAGCTGGCCACACATCTACAGATTATCTGTCCAACCAGCCAACTTGTTGATTGGTTGGAATGAAAATCTGGTAAGGAATGAAAGCAAATGACAATCAGCAATTTGCTCCCAAACGCCGGAAAATGGACAAAAACTGTTGTTTGAACAAATTGTTTAGATCAAACATTTAACAAACTTGTCTGACGACCATTTTCATCTGTTTTCTGGCATTTAGGAGCAAATTGCTGATCATCAGTTACTCCCATACCTTACCAGATTTTCATTCCAACCAATCAACTAGTTGGCTGGTTGGATGCAAGTTGGTCTAGTGTGTGGCCAGCTTAAGGGTGTAGTAGAAGAAGATAAAATGTAAACCCAATAATAATGATTGATGTGCAAATCAGAAGGTTTTGGAAACACTGTCCATAAAAGAGGACTACATTTTCCACTGGCCCTAACACAGCAGTCATTCATTTTTAAAATCCCTGAAAATCTCTGTAGCCACTGTCTGATTTACATAGTGCATCTGCTAGCAGTGAGCAGGAAACCACAGGAGAACATATAGGAGATAGATTACAAAGAAACAAACAAAATTAAATATCTAACAAGTAACTATGGGGGACAATCCTATTCCATGCGAAGGGTGTGAGTTGCCATCGCAACGGCGTTAAAACACCGGCAACGGACCAACGCCATTCGCAGCCCACTCTGAGCCTGAATTTGCTTAATTTTAAGCGAATCCAGGCTGCTGTCAAGCGTGGCCATTGTTGTGATGAACATCGCATGGAATAGGATTGACCCCTATATCTGTAAAAAATAATATATATGATGTGTCGTTGTGTCTGGTGCAATGTAAACAAATGTAAAAAGCAATAACAGTCTATACTTACAAATACAACTACAGATCGGTCACAATGGGCTCAATCCTATTAGCCGCCATGATCTCGCGGTGCGAGTCATCGCAGCAATGGCCACACTTTACGGCAGCCCGGATTTGCTGAATTTTGCTCGCAGCCCCATAGGGCTCAGAGCAAAATTCAGCAAATTCTGGCTCGGAGTGGGCCACGAAGGGTGCAAGGTGCTGGTCCATTACTGGCGTTTTAACATTGCTGCAACTGCAGCTCGCACCCATCACACATAATAGGATTGATCCCAATGTTTTGTTATCACCAACTGATCAGCATTTTGTCTCTTTAGGGATGCAATCGGGAAACCGCCTGATGTGATCCTGACAGCCGGCTTCCCGATTGCTTTATCCCAGCGTGGGTTAAATGACAGGCGTCTATATCTAGACGCCTGTCATTTTCCCCACGCCGGGAGACAGGTGCCCGGCATCCCGATTGAAGTGATGCCGGGTGCCGCGAGCGACAGGGTTAGGTTTAGGGCACCCGGGGGGGACTTAGGTTTAGGCACCCCCCCAGGAGGGTTAGGCTAGGGGGAGGGAGGGTTAGGGTTAGGCACCCCCGGGGGGGGACTTAGGGTTAGGCACCCCCCCGGGGGACTTAGGTTTAGGCAGTGGGGAAGGGGAGGTTAGGCACTTACAGGGGGGATTAGGGTTAGGCACTTGGGGGGGAGGTTAGGGTTAGGCACCCCTAAGGAGGGTTAGGGTTAGGCGGGATAGGTTAGGTTAGTATATACTTACCTCAGGACGATCAGGATTTCCAGCGCTGTCGGGCTGCAGCTGCCGGGCTCTGTCCATCTGTCGGGCTGCCGCTGCTGGGAATCGAACCATGCGGCCGGCGGTATTTCATACTGATTCCGTCTCTTTATGCTGATACCTTAATGTACCTGTAATAAATATCCTCATTTTGCTGGAAATAAATGGGGTTTTGAAATTAATGGGAAAAGCTCTGTGCTGCTTGGGAACAGAGCACATCAACAGAGTATATACTACATGTGAACCATATGTCAAGATTAGTGTGCTGTCTGTGTATGTGTTTTTTTACATAAACAGATGAAATGTACCCTAAGGGATAAATTTACTAAGAATCGAGTTTGGTTGAGTTTTTTGCTTTTTTTAAACACTCTTTACTTCGCTGTAACTCGGGTGTGTTTTCCATTTTCCAACTCGAAAATTTACTAAGAAGTGAGTTTAGCTGAAAGTGAGTTTTCCGATGGTGAAGCAGATCGAGATTTCTTCCCCTAGTTGCGAGTTTAGATGAGATTAATCAGCCGAGATTGCAGTGTTTTCTCTCTGCCAAACTCACTTGAACAAGCAGCCTGCACATATCAGTGAGATATGTGAAGGCTGCTTGTGTTGTACCTGTAAAAAACGGGTTAAAATATTTAAAAAAATTGATGTAGGGTCCCACCCCAAAGCATTAACCAGCCCCAGACTTGTCAGCCAGTCCTGGTTCCAAAAATGTAGGATCCAGCACCAGGCTGTAGGGCCAGTCCTGGTTTTAAATATAGGGGGGAAAATTGCGTAGGGGTCCCCCTATATATGAAACCAGCACAGGACCCAAACCGACCGGGGTGTAATGCCACAGCCAGGAGACCCTATTACCGGGTCTCCAGGGCCAAAACATCTCACCCCAAGCCAGTCAGGTCAGGCCAGGGATCTCGGGTCTCAGGGGAGGTGGGGACCCCCCCTCTCCCGAAACACCAGACTTGGACTGAAGCCCGGGGCTCTTCCCCGCACCCCTGGGCTGTGGATACGGGGGTAATAAAGTCTAAAATCAAAGTAAACTATTGTATTTTACAGTGGAACTACAGGTGCCAGCATGCCTGCACTTTGGCACTTGTGGAACTACAAGTGCCAGCAGGCGGCCGGCACCCGTACCTCCACTTTAAAATAAATAGTTAAATAAAGACACAACACACACACCATATACAGTATAGATTTGTTACATACATACATCAATCACACATACTTACCTGTACCAGCCAATCGGTCCACTTGTCCAATGTAAAAATCTGTGTGGAATGACCTGCAAACAAGATCGTATACTCACCTACATCCTGGCACTGTTCTCTGCAGCATCCACGATCTTGTTAAAACAACAAAACGACTTACTCGAACCAAGCCGAACAAGTATATGCTGTTACATATACTTACACCCAGGCCCGCCAAGAGCCAGGCCCGATAAAAGGGGGCGTGACCTAATCGCGGGAGGTGTGGCCACGCCCCCTTAGGTTAAAAAAAAGTTTTGCCGAGCGCTGGCAAGCCCCCAGTGGTAGGTGCGATCAGCTTGATCGCTCCCTCCATAGGCATAGGAGACAGCTGTGGCTGCTTCTTAGCAGCCACGAGCAGTCTCCCAGTGCAGCCCAGCACACAGCAGCTGGGCTGCTGTGATGTAAGAGGGGGGGGGAGCGGTGCCGGACCTGGGTCCCTGACGGGCAACTCCAGCAAGCCCGGTCCCCGGGTAATTAGTACCCGCTCCCCCCCCCCCTCTCAGCGCCCCTGCTTACACCTCGCAAAATGACAGATTAGCAAAATTATCTGTTATTTCTCACGGGCCGCTAGCCAATCAGCGGCAGCATAATAGCCGCTCATTGGCTGGTTCCCCGTTGACTTTTTTATTAGGAATACATGCAGAAACATACACAAATCACACTGATCTGTGTATGTTTCTGGCAAACTCGCAGCTCAGGAGGTGGTCTATTTGAAACTTCAATTTCTCAGTGAGTTTGCTACAATCTCCCCTGA
Organism: Taudactylus pleione; assembly: GCA_031769625.1. Lineage (NCBI taxonomy): Eukaryota > Metazoa > Chordata > Amphibia > Anura > Myobatrachidae > Taudactylus > Taudactylus pleione. The sequence continues at coordinate 8,792,850 of JAUIMM010000015.1, read as the reverse complement.
GATTGGAAACTCGATTCTTAGTAAATTCCCGAGTTGCACCTTTTTCATGTAAAGTACTTCCTAGTTTGGCCTATGGTGAGTTTTTTCGAGTTTGCTATCTCACACGAGTTTTAACAGTGAAGAGAGAACTCTCTTCCAAACTCACTCGAGTTTGTCTTTAGTAAATTTGTGAGTTGAAAAACATGCCTAAACTCACATGAGATTGCAGTCTCACAAAAACTCGATTCTTAGTAAATTTACCCCTATTGTCTCTCTTTGACCATTTAAACTGTTGTCCGCTATGTGTGTGGTGCTGTACAGCCATGAAGAACCATTTATCATATTTTTGTTGATGCTGTCTATGCTAGTAAATATAAACACCATGTTGCCTGGCCTGCTATGCCAAGATAAAATGCAGACTAATCCATAATTAGTACTAGTGCGGGGCACCAGCATGCATATCATTATAGAAAAAGACTGAATACGAGGGGTGTGCATTAAGTTTCTGGATGTGCAAAGCATAAGTAGAGTCTGACTGTTGTTGCCATGCGGGCCATAGTTGAGGTGGACGCCAGGGTGACTGTGGCCCAGTTAGAGAAAAATAGGCATCTAATGGGGATCCATCCGCTTGATACTCTGTGAAAAGCTTGGCTTGAGCAAGGTTTCTGCACGCTGGATGCCCCGTCAGCTGTTTCGAGAGCAGAGTGAGACTTGGAGCTGCAACATGCTGGCCAGGTTTGATGGAGGTCGCTCAAACTCTGTCTGGGAGATCATCAGTGGAATTGAATCCTGGATCTACAGTTTTGACCCTGACACCAAACAACAGTCGGCCCAGTGGACCCCAGTTGGAGGTGTGCCACCACAAAAGTTCTGTCATGTGCGCAGTGTGGCCAAGCAGATGGTGGCTGTTTTTGTGGCCAAGACTGGTCATGTAACTACCACTTGTGCAGTAGCGCACCGTTCCTGGGGACTGGTATGCAAACCAATGCCTGCTGCAAGCCATTTCCATGCGCCGTCCTAGAACTCGTACTCGTGGTGCCCTTCTCCATCATGACAAGGCATCTGCCCACTAGTCCATGAAAGTGGTGGATTTTCTGGCCCATGAACGCATCCAGGAGCTTGGTCATACACCGTACAGTCCAGACCTGGCCCCCAGTGACTTCTTCATGTTCCCACAAATCAAACACAAGATGACTGGAAGCTGCAGTGGAGACCTTCATCCAGCATGTAGAAGGCATACCTGCTTTGGACTGGTCTAGTTACTTTACCAAGTGCTTTGAGCGCATGTAACTTTGCGAATACTTTGAAAAAAATATAATGTTCACTTTGTTTGTAAATATAATACTTTTTGTGCAACTGGAAACTTATTGCACAGCCCTCATATTTCATATTACCAAGCATCAGCTATTAAATAAACCCTGACTTTAGTTTTACTCATTGTATATGTATATGTATAATATGTATAATATGTACCTTTCACAAAAAAAAATATGATAAGGACCAGTAAGAAAGTTGGGTTGGCTCTTTTATACATGTTTATATGCCATGTTTGATTTGTTTTGTTATTATTAATCATCTTAACTATTCTAATTGAACTTATGTAATGAAAAAATAAATAAAAACAAATATAATAATTCCTGGCAGAATAAGTCTCAAGGTACTAGTTGCAAATCAATGAAAATTCTGGTCTTGATCCAATCATGTGTGAAGGGGGCGAGTTGCCGACGTAACTAGGGATGTGCGGGTTCAGTTCTACTCGGTTTTTTGTCACATTAGCTCAAGTTTGGAATAGTTCGGATTTATCTTATTGGCTATCCAAAACATGTGAGAGCCGGATATCCAATAAAATAAATCCAAACTAATCCGAACTTGTGTTAATGTGACAAAAAGAACCAAGTAAAACTGAACCCGCACATCCCTAGTTGTAACAATGTACAATCTGCCCCCATAGCGGTCTGGTCTTACCCAGGACTTGCACACTTTTGTGCTAGTCCAGCATTACTGTAAGTGTGGTATACAGCTGCCCTTACTTAGTGCTGCGGCTCATTCGCTCTTAATTGGATCTAGCCCAATATGCCCAAAAATACAGCAAACCCAATCAACATCAGTTTGGGATTTATCAGATGTCAGTCAGGGAGGACAGTATATTCTGTGGGTTGGGTACGGGATGGCGGCGCTCAGGATCCCAGCGGTCAGAATCCCGACAGGGTTAGGATACCGACACCTGCCTGTGAGTATTCTACCCCTACCCCCCGCACCCTAAACCTAACCTCCCCTCAGTGCCTGTGCCTAACCCTCCCCCCTAGTGCCTAACCCTAGCCCTCCCCCCCCCCTGTCCAGGTATATCTTTGCCGTCCAACTGCACAAATAGGGTCCTGATGGATCCAGTTCATTCCATTACAGTGACAACTGGAGTAATGTTTCATATTTGGCATAGGCTTAGCTGTATATGGAAAGCAGACACTCGGCAGGCAGATCTCACCTATACTTTGTCCTGTACAGGCCATAACTTTGTGAGTTCACCAGTGCCAAAATAATTTTATCTCTTGAAACAAGTAGTCCTGACCTTGTGCTAACTTAGTAAACTCTGATTTAGCTATTCATGCAATATACCCCACCATGTATAATAGTAAGTTTTTGTATGTGTGCTTGCGGGCTGCAGAGGCCCCTGGCTGTCGAGAGGTTAATATGAATGCACTGTGAGAGGCTCTCTGTATCCTGGCCATTGCTAAAACACAGAGTCCCAGCGTGAAGCCAGGAGTCAGATGCAGTAATGCTTGTGATTCAAGGCTCACCAAGATTAATGTCCTGGCTAAGTAGCAGTGACAGGACAGCAAACACGCAGCCTGCAGCATTCCCTGCTCACACAGGCCGCTCATTCAGCCCAGCAACTTGCTTCTTCTGCAAACTAAAATGATACCATGAAGTTTGAGAGATGAATAAATAACACTTTCACACCCCCTGCCTGGCTGGCTTGTCTGCCTTTTAACCCTACTGCAATCTGAATTTGTTTTGGCAGCTTTTGGCTAAGGTGACACGCTATTGGCAAGATGGGGGCGCTCAGGATAAAGGCTGGTGACAGAAACCTCTAGAGAGTTTAAGATAGGTTGGAGGGGCAGTATTAGAGTCATGTCAGATTTTACTTGGACGCTAAAGATTTTACATTTCATATATACATATACGCTGGATCGTCCTGCTAGTACATTAGTATCTGGTGCTCTCTCTCTGTCTCTCTCTCTTTAATGTGGCATTGTCCCAAAATAGAGAACAGCCAAGCTGGCAACTGCGCCCCTTGCCTCTGAAAAGAACCTTTATCTGACTCAGTGCAGTAGCTCTGGCGAGACCTGCTCGCTGGGGATATCAGCTAACCCTTCCAGCGTTCATTTTCATGCATGACACAGGTAGGCTGAAAGAAGAAAAGGGGGGTAACTGTAAGAGAAGTGCCCCCCTTTCGGTTGGGTCAGAGGGGCCTCGCTGACGCCTCTGCGGTGGAAAAAAAAATATTGAAAAATGTGGCGGAATTATTTTGATTCCTCGTGTTTGAAAGCAGATTCTGCGGCCAGAATTTCACCCATATTTAAACAGGCTGCTCACAGATGCAACACTGGCTGTTTAGCTTGTTGTTCACGTGGAAGCGTGGCAAATTTTCCCTATTCTTCTTACCTGAAATGAATGGCTATATCTCCAACGGTTTAGGGGGAAATAAAAAAATAAGACAATCAAACTCGCTATCGGACACTGTACATGGAAAAGGGCATATATATATATCTCCATGTTCCATGTAAAATAAAGGGCGTTAGTTAGCGCATTTTATTCAATATTTGCAAGGCTTCAAATAAACTGGGTTACTTTTTACTTTTATTCCATTATATGCAATCAAAGCTGTTAGGTTACATTAATGTAGGCTTACACCTAAACATAGACACATAACTAGTCTCAGACACAAATTAATTAGTTAAATATGAGACTTAATACAACGCTACAAAGCAACTGTAAGCGCCTGTTGTATAAGGGAATGGGGCAGCAGGACACTAAGAAAAAAAATTGTTGACAAAAGTACACAGAGACCAAGTTCCTGCAGACAAGGATCAGAGTAAGTCTATATTGTCTGGGTTCAGCATGCAGTCAGTTTAATACTTCAATTACAGTACACGCTATTTATAATAACCTGTCATTTGTGGCCCTGGTATTATTCATCCTGCCCAGGATTGTGATTTGGTCACATTTTTATATTAAGTATTTATTATATATTTTTTTTACAGCTTTGTTGCCTACAGTACCTGCCAACTCCAGTCTCCATCCGTATTACTGATTCATTTTAAATATCTTTTTCCTGTGTACATAGCCCCAGCTGCACCTGAACCCAAAATGGCTCACACAACTTTGGAGTCATGCTTTTTATATGGTCACATAATTCTGTTGTGATCTCTGATATATTTGTGTGCATACAATTCTATTTTGACAGAGAACACTACACCACCCAACAAATCCAGACCACTGTGGGCATGGTCATAATACAATTATATCACACTGTATGCAGACATAGGACACTATTCTAACATGACCTGACCTGTAGGCATGATAATAATGTAATTCTATTACTCAGTATACAGGCACCACACTATTATGTCCTGACCACTGGGTATGATCTAAAGCAGAAATATTACAATGTATGCGGACTTGGGAATAATATTCTCCCAACATGACTGGGCCACTGGACGTGATCATAATACAATTATTTTACACTGTATACAGACACAGGACACTACACCCCCAACACGGCCTGATTAATGGGTCTGATAATAATGCCGTTCTATCATATTCTATACAGACCTAGGACCCTACCTCGCCAACATGATCTAACTATTGGACATTATTATTATTTTATATAAAGTTCTTGATATTCTGTAGTGCTATTCAATGGGTAGATCTAAAATGGAGTGAGTGCCCAGGTTACAAGGTCTTACAATCCAATCCTATTACACAAGAGATATAAAACACTACACCCAGCAACTTGACTTTACCATTGAATACCATACTTTAGCAATACAATTCTGTTGTATTATAGACATCAGTCTTTTTACAGCCTATTTATAAAGTATACCGACTACTAATGTATAGCTAAAGACAAAGGTAGCAAGCACAAAAATTTATTTAATAATTGTACTTTTCCTTTCTGGATTTTTTCATGTGGGAGTGTAAAATTGTGCAAAATAGGCAAAAAGGGATTATTTTGCAAATATAACCCCTATCTTGTCTATGGGGGTCTATTCATTATGTTAATTATCGGGATTAACATACTAGCTCGAAGCGAGTATGATATCTCCTGCTTTACCACTTTGGTGAATGGCCCAGACACTTCATTTCTACATTTAACCTGCTTTTGTAGAAATTAAGTGATCATGAATAGATCCCTATAAGTATTGGTTAGATACACTATCTAGGAAAGTTGATCTAACTAGCACCTTTTGTAAGTGACACCCTAATACTGTTCCATTCTGGTTAGTTTAAACTGCTCATATTGGGGTAGATGTATTATAGCGGCATTAACGTGCCGCTATAACGCTTCCCACTTCACCTCTTTACCGAGGCGAAGCAGGAAGCACTACCGATGAGATGTATAAACATCTCATCGGCCGGAGAGGGGGAGCGTTAACTCCCCCCTCCAGCGCTACCCGCTAGAGACAGCAGCGCATCAGCCTAGTGCTGATGCGCTGTGTCTCTCTCCCGGCCGGATCCACTGAGCATGCGCGGGATCTCGCAAGTATCGCGAGATCCCCGCATGGAGCCCTGGAGCCGGCAGCCGCCGCAGCAGGGACAGGGCTGTCCCTGCTGTGGGGATAGGCTAACGCCAGGCTGTAGCTGTCGATGACGACAGCTACAGCCGGCCAAACGGTCATGCGTTATGACCATTCGTACATGGCCCTGCCGTCGGCGCTGCTTTCTTATAGATAGCAGCGCCGATAATGACAGGGGCATACAGCGCCCCTGTCATTTACCACCCAGACCCCCGATCATACATCAGGGAGAAGCGGTATCAGCGCACATAACGTGCGCTGATACCGTTTCTGGGCTTCGTACATCTCCCCCATTGGGCAGATGATGTGTCACAAGGGGCAGACATACTATATGCTGAAGACTATGATATGCCTGGCTCACTGAAGAGCAACACTCTTCACCAAACAGTAGAAGAGTTTATCTACATTAACCCAGCCAAAAGGAGCCCACAAACATTTTTAAGGACAAATCTAGCCTGGGAAAGTAGGGTGGTTGCCAACTATGCGTCACTGAGCACAAACCCTTCAACACTTTGTCGCGTTATTGTTTAATAGTCATCCTGTTTATGCAACGTAATGGACAGGTCATTATAACTGAGATCATACTATAATTTTACTGCAAAAGATTTCATTACAAAAAACACCATCAGATTTTACATTTTATCTGTTCAGATATTCTAAAATGATTGCAATCCTAGTCTACCCAAGAAATATAGCAGAGAGGTCACTGCTTGTGAGAGATGATATAGAGCAATAACACTGAAAAGAGATATTTTTTTCTTGCAGAAATTCTAGAGCAAAGAGCCCCTGTGTACTCAGTGACCTGTGAGGGTTGGAAAGACAAGTATGTTTTTATTTGATCAGTTAAAACGTCTCAGTTTAAAAAGATTTAACCGACATCAGTCCTAGAACAAACTTACCAAGTACAGGTCTGTGATTAATTTAGTTTTTGGTCCAATGTTGGGCGGACGGCACAGAGCCACATCAGATGTGCAGAGGTTGCACCGTCCTTGCCTAGGTACTAAATGCAGCCCCCTGGGAATCCCTTTAATCGCCAACAGAATGGCATCTCATGCTGGAAATATACTGTAATGCTGAGGTACGTGTTTAGCACTTGGAAAAATAAACTGGGACGAGATGTGGTGGTGAGCGCTGCAAGATTTAGAGGGGTGTGTGACGCACCTGGGTGGTATTTTAAGATACCACTTAATTATCAGCAGCGTTCCATAAACAAAAGACTGGCGAAACGGCAGCTACTGCCAGCCTCATGGACAACTGGCATTTCAAAGTGGCAGTCACTTACCCAAACGGTGCAGGTACAGTATATGAATGACTTACAGCAGATTCAGAAATACCTATTTTTCTTACGAAATATTAACCTAATGTGGTGGAGTTCAGTTCAGCACAGGTTGTAGTTTCAATGAGTACACTAGAAATTGGCTGTGATACTGTACGTTTCTATTTAATCATATTTTATAGTGATTTGTGCCTGCTGACTAACATCTGCCATTATGATGTCTCTAAGCATATACGGAGAGAAAGCAAAATTATATGAGTATTTTTATGATTTTTTTTGGCTCTATTTTTGTATTTTCTATAAAGAAAACGCATTTTACTGTAAACAAGTAAATGAGGTAAAGTGAGTTCGCTATGAGTTGATTTGCAGATACTAGGGTTAGTGGTCAGAAATTCAGTGAAACACCACACAGAAGTGGTGCAATGGTATTGGCAATATAGTATTGTTGCTCTGGAACATTTAGGTGCTGATGCACAGTGGAACACTAGTCAGTTTTCTGGAGAAGATTTTAGCACTGTGCATGGTCTGTAGCTAAGCATACACAACTTTGTGCAACTGCGGGAGATGCAGAGTAGTAGTCAGGGTAACTGTGTGGCAACTGGGTGTCCACACATAAGTCTTCTGTAAGCATGCATTCAGAATTGTTGGCTTTCCAGAGGTGATCCACACAGGGATCCTTCTGATTTCAGGTGGATCTCTTGCACTTAGTATAAGGTTGATGTATTGTGTGCTGATAGTGATGACGGCTCCTTTCACAAGCAGATGGATACGGGTTGGTGCGGCCATGCAGATGTGGTCAACTCTGCACACAGGTGAAGATCCGCATTTATTTCCGAGCACGCTATGTGGCCACATCTGTGTCTGACTCTGAATCAGCCTCTAAAGCTGAGTACACACTGAGACGATGTCGGCACAATATGCCGAAACAGAACGACTTATCGGCCGCATCGATCAGTGTGTAGGCCAATATGCACGCTCCCATGCGGTATCATTCGGTCGGCTGTGCTGCACGTCCAACCAGACGATATAGCATACGGCTCCATTGCAGGTAATAAAGAACAGAACAAGGGATCATTCCATCATTCATTACCTCGTTCTTATGTGTACCCGAGGTAGTATATGTTGGCCTGTCGAGCCAACATATCGTACTGGTACACTTCGCTCAGTGTTATCCTGGCATAAGTCTCTTTCAATATTTGCAGATCTTCATTATCACCTCTCTTCCAGGTTTTATTTGTTTTACTACCCTGTACATGCATGTTCTGACGTATTACTGAGAGCTGCCACCTTCAGCTTTTTGTACCATGTTATTATGTAAGCATGTTTGTTTTTGCTTACTTTATATTAAATTTGTTGTACTTTTTAGGAAATTCTACGCCCAAGTTCCATTACAGCCTTTATGATGGTGTCCGGCTCCCAGGTCTCCTGTCGGTATGATATTTTATCCACTGGACTCACTGCGCTGTTTTCAAATGTAGGGAGAACACAGCTTTCAGTGCTGATGAAGTGGATGGGTTGGGAAATTGGTGAGGAATGTGAAAATAAGAAGCCAAAGTCATCCAATCAGGTGCTGAAGTCACGGCACATAGGGGCTGATTCACAGTTGAACACAAATAGGTCTTGTGGACGTATCTTGTGTGTTTTTGTGCTGTATATGCTGTGCAATATAGTGAACAAATATGGGCAATGTAGAATAGAATGCAACTAAGTTGCCTCTCCATTTGTAGGTAAAGGGACATAACTGGGTGGTAACAAGGCATTCACATGTAGAGTAAGTTTAGTGAGGGTGTGTCAATGGAATTGCAGGCCGAGCTGTAACAGGGCTCAATTGCGCCCTGTGCCTACCCTGAGCATGTAACGCCCTGAAGTCATGCGCATGATGTCATTACATCGCGCAGAGGGAGTGGGGCAGCCAACCAGCACCGGTAAGTGCAGCTTTCACATGAGTGTCCTGAGGATGCTCCGATCGGCCGTTCAGACTGTAGGGTGCCTCTCTGGAGCACCCAAAGGAAACTCCGGGCAGCGCCGCAGCAGTGATACTGGCAGCAGGGTGCTTTTCTCTGCTAGTCATAAGCAAGGGCCATGGGGCAGCATTTGATTAAGAAGGGGTTGCCAGAAGTGAAGAGCCACTTTACATAGAAAATATAAAGGGAGCACTGTTTACGTATATGACAAGGCTATACAGTCAAACTACCAGCCTTTACAGCCGGATTAAGAAACCGTGGGGTCCTAGGCAACATTCTGGTTTGGGCACCCTTGCCACCACTGTTTGTCAAAAAAAGCAAATCTAAAACGGGTTAGGATAATTTGGGCTCCACAGTGCCCCCTGGACCCTAGGCAGGAACCTTGGTTGCCTAATGGGTGATCTGGCTATGCCTCTAGTCATACACTGATCAGCTAGATACTGTCCTCATATGATTCTGGCTGTATTCCCCAACCTGGGCAAGCCATTAAGAAGTGATCTACCATTGGTCAGAGGCAAAGAAACATTAATTAAGTCCCTCCTACTCCTATGTTCCACATGCCATTAAAACACTCAAAACACTGAACATTTAGAGGCCTATTCATCATTGGGGTTACTGGATACTTAATTACCAGAGCAATTCAGTACTGCCCCGTTGTGAGGACAGCTGCTCCAATTAATAATAAAGTATCGAGTACACTATAAGCGAATTAAGAGTAGACACACCATTGAGGAAAAAGTGGCACATTGGAGGAACAGGTAGCAAAATTGAAGAAAAAGTATACAATCTAGGGTAAAAAGGCAAAAGACAGGTCTGATAGGGTGACCTTTGCCAAGCATAGTTAAGCTTAATCTGCGACTTTTTAAACTAATTAATTTGGAACAAAAAAACAAATCCTTCGTATCTAGTACACTATACGTAAACTAAGAAACAATGTTCAGGAAAAAGTGCAGAGCATGGGCATCACGCCAGGCATCTTGTGCCATATGGTGCAAAAAAGAAAAGGTGTATGAGAACACATCTGTAAAGCCGACCTATTTGGTATCATTGTATTCTGGATAGCTAGTCAATTAAATTGTGGGATAAATTTTAGTTTATGCTTAATAAGGTTTATGCTTAAAGCTGGGTACACACCGACAGATGTACCGTCTGTTCTACTGAACGGGTGATATATCTCTGTAGTGCATTGGTGTGTACAGATGATATGTCTGTGAACGACATCGTTCACAGACACATCGCATCTGTCCTGCAGCACAGCCGATGCCAATATATCTTGAAGATACAGTATATCGGCACGTCTGGCTTTGTGTACACTTGCTGCAGGAACCTGCCGGTAACTGACATTTCAACAGTCGAGATGTCAGTGCTGAACAGCTGAACAGTGGGTAAGTTTGTGTGCTGACCCGTTGGCCAGGTGTTTACCCAGCTCTACAGATGTTTGTTCACTTTGCTATCAACATAAAGGCCCGTATTCAATTGCCGGTGAAAAGTCCCGGACTTTCCGCCTGCTGGACTTTCTGCTGTCATTGCTAGTTTTGTCTCCGGAAAAGTATTGCGCTCGTCCCAGCTATTTGCCCTATTCAATTGCAAAGGACGCGAGGACGCGTCCCGGCTAGACTCAAACAGGCAAAAAGTCCTGTCAGATTTGGGGAAATCAGCCTGACACCCCCCAAAAGATGCACTGACATGGGGGATCACTATGGGTACCCCTGAATAGCCCTGCTGAAGGTATTTGGGGAGCAGAAATGCTCTCAACTGCTGCTAATTAGCTTCTTTGCACAAGTGGTGAAGAATAGCATTTAGCAGTGTTTTTTGGCTAAAATACGTTGTCCCAGCAAATTTGGGGTACCGGAAAATGGGTGCAAGCATGGTTATAAAACGCGAAAGTGATTTTTAAAAAACTTAAAAAACGCACCTTCTGCAAACAAAAAAACACCTGGGGCATACTTGGGGGACCCCCTGAAGTCTATTTCGCTAGATTTTAAGTTTGTCCCTCAACTTTGTTTTTTTGCCCCCCAAAACGAAACCACTTTTTTGGGGTGATTTTAAAGTATTTTTTTTTATTTTAATTTTTGACGCAGATTACCTTTGGGGGACTGTCCCAAGGCTGCAGGGGTGTTGCCGCAACTTTGCACCCCAAACCCCCAATTCTGCTCTTTTTTCCCACTGATTACAAGGCGCAGACTTTTCTCACCGGCGGAAAGTCGATGGTATTGAATACGGGGGAAAAGTTCTCGCCTGGTGAAATTACGTCACCAGTGAGAACTTTTTGCCGATCTCGGCTTTTCGCCGGCAATTGAATACGGCCCAAAGTCTTATCTATCAGGTAAAAAAAGAAAACAATATAATACTTGTTAGGATGGGAAACTAAGAAACAGAAAAAAAAACAGTAATTTTTTGTAACACACAGGTAATGGGGTAATTAACTGGGTGCTGGCCATAGGGTATACGTTTAGGAAGTTGGCGGCCGCAATAACGACCGCCGGCTTCCCGACTCCTCAATCCCGGCTAGGGTTACATGACAGGCATCTAAAATCTAGACGCCTGTCATTACCCCTACGCCGGGAGACCGGCACCCGGCATCCCGATCGAAGGGATACCGGGCACCGTGAGTGGACAGCCGCAGGGTGGAGGGTTAGGTTTAGGGCTCCCGGGGGGGACTTAGAGGTCGGCACCCCCCCAGGAAGGTTAGGGTTAAGCTAGGGGAAGGGGGGTTAGGGTTAGGCACCCCTGGGGGGAGGTTAGGGTTAGGCACCCCCCCGGGGGACTCTTTAGGCAGTGGGGAAGGGGGGGTTAGATTTAGGCACTTAGAGGGGGGTTAGGGTTAGGCACTTGGGGGGGAGGTTAGAGTTAGGCATCCCTAAGGGGGTAGGTTAGGTTAGTTAGTACTTACCTGGGGACGATCGGGATTTCCAGCGCTGTCGGGCTGCCGCTGACGGGATCTCTTCCTCTGTCGGCCTGACGCTGCTGGGATTCGAACTGCCGGCCATGCGGCCCGCGGTATTACATACCGATTCCGGCCATAGAATCTTGCATGAAAAAGCTTGATATTCTCTTATTTCTATTGACCCTAAATTCATGACACACCCCAGACAAAGAGGCAAAGACCTCACCAACAATACACAGACAGTAAGGCCTCACAGAAATTGGGGACACTAATGAATATTAAATTATGTTTCTTTATTAATCAATACATGGCCATTGTTTGTCTGCTAAAAGAAACCTAAAAAGTTCTGCCAGGTTTTCTTTCAATAAACTTATTATTAACTCATAGGTGTAGCACAGCCATAAGACCAATACCAAAGGAATGTAAACATGTAAGAACCATTTCTTAACACTATGCTCAATAAATATATATATTAAAAATAATTGTTAGTTAAAACACATTAGATGCCTAAAAATGCAATATATATGTAAAAGATGCTACAGCTATACAGTATTCGGATCCATAAATACCTGTAACCATCATAAATTAGTATCGAAATCATAAATAAAATATAGTTATTTTCAAGAGTCTCGTTAGTAAACCCATACATCTGTATATTTGCAAGTGTAATCAGTTCGGTGCCGGACTTGGGGGGGAGCACATATTGTCTTCTTTATGCTGTGGCCGGTCATTAGATTCTGGCCCTGATTCAGAGCCGGACGCTCTGACAGAGCGCTCGCTCTGAATCAGGGCCGGCCTTCTGTTTTTTTAGAGCGGTCTCCTGGCCGCTCTAAAAAAACAGCTGTGGGTGACCACCCACAGCTATAGCGAGCGGCCAGGAAGATGGTTGCGATTGTCAAGACCATCGCAACCATCGGGCTTGCGACGAGACCCTTGTGGTAGGGTCTCGTTGCCGCAAGCCCTAGAGTGCTTTCGGCTCTAACAGAGCCGAAAGCACTCCCAATGACATCACTTGTGATGTCAGTGGGACCGGCCCCAGACGGTATGCGTTCCCATGGGAACACCTCGGCCTGGGTAGCCACGCTCCCGGCCTGCCCACCAAAGGTGGCGTGCTGTCACTCAACATCGACAGCACGCCCCCTTTGGTACGAGACCCGGAGCGATGGTTTGCCCATCACTATCCGGGTCTCGCGCATGCGCACGACGGAGCCGGCTCCATCGTGCGCATGCGCACTGGGCCACCATCGACCCACTTGCGAGTGCATAGCGCTCGTGAGCGGGTCTGAATCAGGCCCTCTGTTTGCAAAACTTTTTCCTGTAGCGTAAACAGTCCCTCATGTAAACAAGGCTTCCTAGTCTGTAGGTAAGTATTAGGCCTGGTTACTGATGATTTGCATCCAGTGATTACGTTACTGCTCAGCTCTGCGAGTCTCAGCTACTCTGGTCAATGCGCTTGTCTCTTCTCTGCGCTTTATATTTACTTCTGCTGCTGTCTCTTACTGCATGTAACACTCTCTCTGTGTCTCTCCTGCCTTACACCAGCACACACTGCCTCCCCTCCCTCACACCTCTCCTGAACCAACTGCCACTTGCTTCCAACGGTCACTTTTCATACCAGCTGACACCAGCACACACTGCCTCCCCTCCTCCCTCACACCTCTCCTGAACCAACTGCCACTTGCTTCCAACGGTCACTTTTCACACCAGCACACACTGCCTCCCCTCCTCCCTCACACCTCTCCTGAACCAACTGCCACTTGCTTCCAACGGTCACTTTTCACACCAGCACACACTGCCTCCCCTCCTCCCTCACACCTCTCCTGAACCAACTGCCACTTGCTTCCAACGGTCACTTCTCACACCAGCACACACTGCCTCTCCTCCTCCCTCACACCTCTCCTGCACCAACTGCCACTTGCTTCCAACGGTCACTTCTCATACCAGCTGACACAGCCCATGTGTTGTCCTCCTGACCTCTTGAGCATCTGCATAGGCTGCTGGGAACTATAGGCAATGGTCTGTCTATGTAATGACATGCGCATAAACTTTAGCGAGATATTCCTCTTCATAAGTAATCCCTTGCATGGCAGGGCATTACAGTTATTAACAGTTAAAAATGATGCATCCCATAAAAGTTAATTTGGTCTGGTCGACGCAAACCTTCCAGTCATTAAGGATCAAGGAATGATGCACATAAATAGAAATGGCTCCCAAATGTTACCCATTAATAGTATTTTTAGGCCCATTGACTATCTAGCTCCTGGGATTTTTCCTGCCCTTGTATCATGAATTTGCAGAGCCATGGGGTTTATTAAACATATGGCTATTTTGTCAGTAGTTTTTAAAATGGCAATTTCATTAAAGTCAAAAGCCAGCATGTTTGGTATATTTGTCAACGCAATAGTTCATGTTTTATCTTTAATAAAACTGGTATATTAAAAACAGACAGCAAAATCTCTACATCATAAATAAACCCCTATGTGTTTTTTAATCAGTTTATGCTAAATATGTGCTCTGAGATTTTATTTCTCAAGGTGCATACACACACAACGATTTTTTTTAACGATTATCGATAACAATATCGTTTATCGTTCAATCGTTGAAAAAATCGTTCACTTTCTGAGTTAAAACGATGAACGATTATCATTCATGTGCGTTCACGTTTGTAGTTCAGTCAGACTGACCAACTGAGCGATTTTCATTAAGGGACTATGCAAAAATCGTTTGTAGTTAAAAAAAAATCATTCATTACACTTTAAAAAATCTGACAGATAATCTGACATAAAATAGTTCATAAAATCGTTGGTAACAAAATCGTTGTGTGTGTGTATGCAGCTTCAGTGTTCATAATTATAAGTCACTTGATCAGCAGTTTTACACAAATATAGAATATAACAAAAAGCAGCAAAAATTTGTTTTAAACATAAAATGTGAGCATCTTAAGATCAGGAAATATTTGTATTCTTCCCAGTACATTCATCAGCGAATTAACGTTACTTTCTTTATCCAAATTCGCTTTGTGCTCTCTCCCCACATAATAGGCGGCAGTACACTTTACAGGGAAGCCAGCTAACTAATTAATTACAGCATCATAAAATTATCAAAAAATTTGTACTTTTCAATACTTTATTTTATAACTTACTTTTTTTTTCAGTGTTCTTAAAATAATAATTAGTTTGCTAGTTAAATAGATGGGGAAATGTGTAGCCAAAACACACATTTGTTCTTTTTTTGCCATCTCTGATTCGATACCTCACAGGTTTTTCCTGTTAGAGCTCAGATTCATCTATCAACCTTGTGTCATTGTCTTGTACCATCCTAACCTTTACCCCTACCCTGACACCTACAAGTCCCCCCAGCAGCACATCTCTCTAGTTTGGAGGCTGAAGGAAGAGGGCAGTCTCTCCTCCTGCTGTCACACTGCATAATAATCTGTCAGCACTTGCTGGCTCCGATTTATTTGTGCACTAAAACCTGCCTGAGGCAAGCGGATGCAGACAGCATTGCGTGGTTCTGGAAAATGTGTTCGAAGCAGCTAAAAAGCTGCCTTTTCAAATATTTTTCCCTTATAATAAAAGCATTTAATTAAAAGCCATATAACTTGCTTTTCATTAAAATGGTGAGTCTGCTCACTCAAGGCAAGCCCTGGAATACAGATTACATTTATATTCCAAATGTAAAACTGTAAAACCAATCCATTTTTCTGCAGATATGAAGAACTTTAGCACTTTGCACAATCTTGAGGTACTTCAAACCTGTCTGGCCACATCACGGTACAAAGTATTGTTACATAATATGTGTTATTTTCCGTATATCAAATTAGTATTATTTGAACTATAAGGTGTGTGTGTGTGTGTGAGAAGTTTTTCACATCTATACATTTGTTTTGTATGATTTACATTTTGTAGAGCTTTCGGTGCTTTCTATGTTACAAGCTTTTATTTATTGTTTGTGAATTATTTGCATACATCTGGAGAATGATGGTGATAGATTTCCCTGACGTGCCGATGTAAAACCTTATACATCTCCTGTGCACAAGAACTGCCTCATAGACACATTTATTGTGAGCAACGCAATGGGATACTCTCAGACAGAAATATCTGAATTCCAATACTACAGACTTTAGGCCAAAGAGTTAAAGGCTGCTCGAGGGCAGAAACTTACAAACTAACCTATGGCAATGGTAGATGTGTATTACAATATGTAGTGATGCAACAATTAGCACCCATCCCCCAGTATGAACCCAGAGTAACCTCCTGCCTGACCCCAATGGGCCAGCTTCCCTGTAGGTGAATATGCTTATACCCCATGTGTTGTGAATAGTCCAAAGTGAATTATGAGTCCGGTTTTTACTCCAGACCACCAATGATTTTCCCACTGAGCTGGAATTCCTCCATCAATCTCTCCTCCATTCTGCTTTATTAGTTATATGTCCAACAGAATGAATAACTCACAACTTTATATAATGAAATGTCTATAGAGAGAGAAGGACCGGCACTCCATATAAACAAGTACAGCAGCCAGGGTGCTAATCCAAATGTGGAATGTAGGAACTTCCAATCCTGCATATAAACACGATACAGGCAGTACTCCACAGATTTTCAAATAACGCTCATCTTTAAACCATCAGTGTGCAACGTTTCAGATTGACGAAAGATGGAATAAATCTAAAACGTTGCACGCTGATGGTTTAAAGATGAGCGTTATTTGAAAGTCTGTGGAGTACGGCTTGTATCGTGTTTAGACAGATAGATAGATAGATAGATAGATAAATATTGCACACACACACACAAAGCATTTTGGTGGCCAACATAATGCAACATTGAGGAGCTAGATCTTTAAAGGTTTAAAAGAGCCATAGAAGATGTGCATCCGATGACTGGTATAATTGACTCTTCCAAAAGATCACAACAATAATGTGTTTTTAGGCACTATGGGACTTGCTCTGTCTACGTGTATATGTGTATGTCTCATTATATTTATTAGACACACACACATACATGTGCAGTTACACCCATGGTACTCTGGAAGTTGTGCCACTGCATAGACACATTGAGGCTTATGCAGCGTTCAGTGAAAGTCGGATTGGTGAATGTATTTTCACACAATGAATGCTCTGGAGCCAAGCATACAAGTAGTATGGGCTATAGTCATATCAACTCATTCACATCTCCACTTGCTGCTGAAGGGGCGTTAACTGCATGGTAACTCTGTTCAATGAGCGTCTGTCAATGGAATTGCTGGCTAAGCAGAGATATGCATACACATAATTATGTCTGTTTTACAAAGGATCTTCAAGATACAACTGCACTGAGGTGACTGCACATACCCTAATAACAAACATCCCAGCAGCTGTGTAGAAAAGGGGATAAGGTGCAGAATACATTCATAATTTAGGACCAGCATAACTTACCAATTACTAAGTGCAGACATTTATAAGTGTATTACCTATTATGGTTTATATATATATATATATATATATATATATAAATCCACAAAAAAGCGGCACTCTCAGACTGTTATGTGCAAAAGATATACTTTACTGCATCAACGTTTCGGGGTCCAACCCCCGTCTTCAGGATACCTAGCAAGATTAATTGAGGTTAATCTTGTGGTTACATCAATGATACAATGTTGCGACATTGTATCATTGATGTAACCACAAGATTAACCTCAATTAATCTTGCGGTTACGATGTAGCGGCTCCCACCATAGACGACTATGGGGATTTCTCACCATAGACATCTATGGGAGACACAGGCTGGCCACATTCAGCTAATCAGGGGGCTGCTCCGACGGAGATGCTCCCTGATTGGCTGGCGGCCCCTTCACTGACGGGGCACACGTGTGCCCCATTCATTTACGCGGAGCAAAGGTATGTGTACACACATACCTTTGCTCAGTCCGTATGGATCGGATTTTTTTGCGTTTTTTTATTTTAACCCCTGGATTGCCTACTTGGAGAAGAGGACGTGATCTACGCATAGGAGAGGTGAGTATGGATTTTTTTTTTCAGGTACACCCCTATGGATTACTTCGGATACTAGGTGAGTATGTGTGAGTATGCATGTATGTTTTATTAAAATTATACTTTCACGGTGTATGTTTGTTTATTTACGTATTTCTTTAGTTGTGGAACTACAAGTGTCAGCGGGCCCGTAATGCCCCGCATGCTGGTATTTGTGGTTCTCCAAATACCAGCATGCAGGGAGGCTTGCTGGTACTTGTGGTTCTACAACCAAAGACAATATGGAAACTTTAATTTTACACTTTACACTATCAACCCGGCATCCACCGCCCTAGGGTGCCGGGGATAGCCCCGGGCTATCAGTCTAGGCCTGGGGTGGCCTGGAGAGGGGTACCCCTTTATTGGGGGGGTACCCAACTCCCCAGGGATCCCCGGCCTGGACTGACTAGCGGTCAGGGATAATGCTTTGGCCGGGGAAACCGGTGAAAGGTTTTCCCTGGCTGTGGCATTATCCCCCCGCTAGACAGAGTTTGGTGCTGGTTCTGGAATTTTCAGGGGACCCCTACTCGTTTTGTCCCCTGAATTTCCAGAACCAGCTCAACAAACCCCTGTGCTGGTTCTTAATATACAGGGGCCCCCTACGCATTTTGGCCCCTGTATTTTTAGAACCAGAACAGGCTTTATAAAGCCCGGGGCTGGTTATGCTTTTGGGGAGGGGGTGCACGTTTTTTTTTTTTTACACACACACAGAAGCCATCACGGATCTCACTGATCTGTGATGGCTTCTCTAAAACTCGCACCTTTTAATGCTACTCGCATTAAAAGGTGTCAGTTTACATAGTCCTAAACTCGCCTGCACTCGCAAATGCAGTAGCCTCGAGCTGAAAAGTTCGCAAGCTATTGAATTTGCGAGTTTCAGTACAAACTCGCACTTTTTAAAAGTGCGAGAAAGTGCGAGTTTGTACTGTTACTAAAACAGACTACCTATTACATTTGGCCGCTAATGTTTGATTTAACATCCTCCGTACAGAGGCCCTGATTCAGAGACGGACGCTAATGCGATCGCAACTGTGTTTCCATACGTAACGCAGTCGCAAAAATATGCTAATGTTAGCAAAGATCACACGAGCATAAAGACGCCCACTACTGCTTTCTCACCTGCATGTGACTACGCATACCTACGTAAACATCGGTAACATCAAAGTTCATCGGCGGCCATCTTACCCTTGCGACAGGTCTGATCTGCCGCAGGCCAGGGAGCTCTTCTGCCACGCAGAGCTGCATATGCAATTGTAGTGGCTAATTTATGCACAGCCACGTAACGGCGTTCAAACGGCCAGGCACGCCTGCGTTTCGCTATCCACCCCCTGTCAACACCCCCAAACGGTCACTTCCTGTCAATCAATCTGCAATGGGCCTCCGTGGTCTGCGTGAACACGCGGTGATCGCACTGCTGCCTTTGCGCACTGCAATGCATGCGCAATGGCAAACAATCGCTCGAACTGCGTGCGATTTGCAGTAGCGTTCATCTCTGAATCAGGCCCTGAGATCTTAAAGTCAATATAAGCAAGGTGCAATGTTAAGAGATGATGTAAATCATTTTGGTCAGGAGAGTAAAAGGTAGATTTTTGTTGAAAATAAAAGCTACCCCCCTCGCCTATTTACGATAGGGGGCAAATATGCACGTCCCAATCCATGGTGCTCTAAGCACATTAGGGTTATCTGGGATCCAGGGGGTTTCCTGGAGGAAGACCATCATCCAGCGCATTTTCCCCGGGCGAGAGGCCACCCTCACCTATTATGTTTTAATGCTAGATAATACAGGAAATCCTTGCAAGCTTCTCAAGCTCCAAAGCATTCTTCTCCGGCAGATTCCAAACGTAGCCAAGCTTAGCTGGAAAAAGTTCACCTTTAACATTAGATCCAACATGCACTATCACATTATGCTTAGCAAATCACATTTTAACTAAGTGCAATTTATGCCAGTATTGTTCTGAGTGATTACATGACATACAGTAGGATAATACATATAAAGGGGATAATGATGAGTTTTAAATTACTTTGTTGAAATGTATCCTAACAAGGAAGGAAGTTAGTCTGTTAGAAGTTTTTAGCTATTTACTCCTTATCACAGGGGCATGCTGCACACATTTATAAAAATAATGAACTTCATATATCTTAATTATATTCTAAAAGGATCACTAGATCTAAATATAATGTTGATCCACAAAATAAGTCGAGTGTGTACTGCTTTGAAAAAGTATTTAGTCCCCATCCCTTTTTTCACGCAATGCAAAACCAATAACAGTAAACCATGAAATAATAATACATGCTCATAATTTAATATGTGTGTTTTCTCCCCACCATGGTTAGTATTTGGTTGGATCACCTATGGCAACTATTACAGCTACTCCAGTAAATGTTTTATTTTGGGATGTTTCTATTAACTTTAAAAACAGAGCTGATTAGTAGGAGAGTGGCAATGGGCACAGTAAATATAATGCATGTGATCAGGAGAGTGACAGAACTAGTACTGCCACTACAGAAAGGCAGAGTGGGAACTCTCTTATAAAGGCCCCTTTTATGGAATGCCTTGGAGATTGTTGACCCATGTACATTATTTTCTATTGCAGCCATTATCTCTTTAGTTCATTCATTCACAGTTGACCTTCTAATAGCTTCTCTAATAAGCCTCTTTTTGGGCTTCAGCTAAGTTTAGGGGGCAGACTGCTCAGAGGTTAAAATAGTTTTTTTTACAATTTAAGAAATTGTGGTTTCCATTCTTAGTTATTTTAGATTTTGATCAACATGATGCTCAAAGTGCGCACTTTATGGATCAGTGCCAACAGAAATTCAAAATCAGATTCTGCAGCAACAAAACATGAAGAATACACAGCAGGAGATGCATATACTACTATCAGGCGGTTTATGTTTCTTGCAGTGTTCCTCACTCAACCTTCTTTCTAAAATCTTTGGTTCTAAAAGTCCCTGAAAGTTTTGCAAATTTATTTTTGAATATCAGCTCATTCATAAGGAAGCAACTTGCATTTAGTTGTTTATCAGCATCATTTTACCCTTTTTCTTTTCGTGTGGCAGACACTGTTGGTGGTAATACAATTACTGTGGCGATACTCGGTTATCACCATCTCAGGTTGAGTAAAGTATTTTTATAATGTGTAAAGATCTCATTTTATATTTTTGATTAATTTTTTTCTAATCTATTTTTACATGGGCTTTTAGTTCTGCATATGCCATACTTTCCTACTTTTTCATTCTCCTCTTTGTGAGAAGCCCAGAGAGAAGATAGAAATGACCACCTAATGATGTAAAGAGCTCAGACCCACCCCCGTTGTGGCAAAATGCCACAAATTGCAGCTCCATGGAGAGGGTATGGGGCTAAAACTTTGTGAATTGCATCAAGTTAGTCGCGCCCCCTTCCTACGGAGCCACAATTTCTGGCATTATCTTCCTATCCTACCCACTTTACTAGGAAGTAAGAGGGATGTGGGAAATCCACCCACTCTTCCGGGAGTATGGGGGACTACAAGAACAATCTGGAGTCTCCTGAACCTTCAGAGAGAATAGGTACGTATGTATGCACACATCTGAGAAAGATGGATAGAAAGGCCCCATAGTCAATTTGGGTTAATATCAGACTTTGTACGTAAATAAAATCATAAAAAGTAAGAAAATGTATTTACTTTTTTTTTGTGGTGGAAGCTCTAAGTTCCAGAAATATCGGGTGCTTCTGGATGGTACGTGTATTGGGGTTCTAGAATGTATAAGAATATAGGAATGTACTGTCCTATATAGTCATAGGAAATCATACTAATATGTAAATGAAGTAGAGATGAGCAGTTCGGTTTTGGCTCAGTTAAATTCAAATCTGAAAACCGAATCTTATTGGCTATTCAGCTATCATGTGTTTTGGATAGCCAAAAAAAAATATCTGAACTTGCGCTAATTTGAAAAAAAAAAAAAACCAAGTAAAATCGAAACGCTTATCTCAAATATGACTACCTGAAAATTGCAATGAGTCGTCCTGTATCTTACTTGCTTACGCTCCCAGAACGGCTGGGAAGCTCCCGAAAATCTAGTGGCGCTTCTGGCTGCCCAGAGGAGTGGGCAAGTCTCCTACATCTTTTTCTGTATTATGTCAAATTGTATTAGATTGACAATGACAACCCTTTTATTAGGTGGGCTTTGCAGTTTTAATATATACAAAATTGTCTATACACCAATGATATTGTGGATCTCTCATTAGAAAGCTGAAGTTGCTGAGGATCAAACCATCGTAGGAAAGGTGATGAGAATACCTTTTAAATAAGCTGATCCTTCACCTTTAAAGTAGCACTAATAAAATATTGTAAAAGTCACAGATGCTTTTCTTTTTTATTACTTAAATATGGAAACTACATGACTAAGAACTGGGACAGACTGGGGCTGCAAAACATCCCATGCATAAATTCCTGTGGGGCGTGGTCTTGTCACACAAGGGTGTAATTTAGGGGGTCATTCAGACCCACTCGCAAGCGGCAGTACGCTCGCAAGTGGGTCGATGTTCCCCACTGCGCATGCGCACGACGGAGGGAGCTCCGTCGTGTGCATGCGCGAGACCTGGATTGCGACAGCCAAGCTGTCGCTCCGGGTCTCGCACCAAAGGGGGCGTGCTGTCGATGTTGATTGACAGCACGCCCCCTTTGGTGGGCGTGCCGGGGGCGCCTGCCAGACGGAGGCGTCCCCCTGGGAACGCCTACCATCTGAAGCCGGCCCCACTGATATCACTAGTGATGTCAGTGGGAGTGATTTTGGCTCTGATAGAGCCAAAATCACTCCAGGGCTTGTGGCAGGGAGACCCTACCGCAGGGTCTCCGTCGCAAGTCCGTCGCGACCATCTTTTTGGACGCTCGTATATGCTGTGGGTGGTGACCCACAGCTATACGAGCGTCCAGGAGGATGCTCCATTTTAATGGAGGAGGGCCCTGATTCAGAGCGAGCGCTCTGGTCAGAGTGTCCGGCTCTGAATCAGGCCCTTAGTCACACAGGGGCATGGCCTTGCCACACGCCTCCCATCTTACGGTATCCCGGCTGAGCAGTGCGCCGGGAGGCGGAGCTGCTCAGCCAGGGCTTCAATCCAGAGTGGCCCATTAGCTCTTCTGGCATTTTGAAAAAATTCAAAAAGAAGTGAAGGCGCTATTTAAATAGTAGGAATAAAATTTTCAATTTATTAAAATAAATAAAACTAAAATAACACACATTTCATATATAAGAATAATAATTCATATTATATATCCACAATATTAACACCTGCATCTTTAGCACTATACATGCAATATATAAATATTTATAATAATTCCCATACAATTTTATACTCAATATTCTAGTGCGAATAATTCAAGCTTTTAAAAATTAATTTTG
This sequence comes from Taudactylus pleione, assembly GCA_031769625.1. Classification (NCBI taxonomy): domain Eukaryota; kingdom Metazoa; phylum Chordata; class Amphibia; order Anura; family Myobatrachidae; genus Taudactylus; species Taudactylus pleione. Next base: position 8,769,560 of record JAUIMM010000015.1, on the reverse strand, counting down.
TTCACAGAGATACATAATCATTTTTCAACCGCTTATTAAGATAGCTTAAAAAATAGCATGCTTATGATTTGTTGCAAAAAAGAAGGCATTTCTTATATAAAAAAATAGTCACTTTGTAACCATAGGCTCACAGTATCCTTTTATTCAATTATTGATTGTATAGTTGTTATTTTATAATACTGCACTTCATGATACAGATACCATCTATTCTCTGGCAGGTTCCTTATGGTAGCTGTATAGGAATACAATCCAGACTCCCAGAGAGTTTAATCAGTCACTTGTACTTCCTGTTGCTGGTTATTTGTACCAGAACACACAGCCAATCTGGAGTAAATTTAGAAAAGATAGTGCATACTTCTCTCCTGGGTTTGGTCATCTGTTTAGTAATCCAACTGTGCAGTTTCCTGTGGATAGTGGGGTAGATAACGCGTTTCTCTGCCTATTTGTGATATCAGCGGCTTCCTTAGATCTATTGTGCTAAAGATTTAGGTGTAAATATTGTGGATATATAATATGAATTATTATTCTTATCTATGAAATGTGTGTTATTTTACTTTTTTATTTATTTTAATACATTGAATATTTTTATTCCTACTATTTAAATAGCGCCTTCACTTCTTTTTGAAGTTTTTCTGATTGTACTATTTAAAGGGAGCAATACCCTTTAGAAGGCTGCAATTTGACTAGTAACGATTGTTACCAGATAGACTAGCGCCCTAATAATTGCTTGATTGTCTTGGTCTTCTGGCATTTGCCAGAAGTGCCAGATGACCAGTCCGGCCCTGACTAAGAGATACCATGCTCTTATTTTATAACAAATCTTGACACATGCAACACAGTTTTATTTCAATTTATGGATGATCTGTAGCAGCATGGTAGTGTCCTCTCATGTCAATAAATCTGTTTATATAATAAGAGTAAATCTATAACTCACAAATATACAGGGTTATTCTTCAAACTGTAACCCTAAATGAATGCATTATTAGCATTCAAAATAATTAGTATTCGTCAGAATCTTATTTAGAAACCTCAACTTACGTCAGTCACATTTGACAAAGAGATTTACCATCATATTCTTTTACACATGACAACAGCTCCTTGAAGCATTTGGCAATAGGACAAAATGAAAATAAGGTCCGTTTCACATTTTAATGGAATAATACCTTTCCTGTAACATTTGATAATATCCCTTAGACTACATTATATTTCCCCATTTGTGTGAAAGTGAGAGGGCAGAAGATTCTACTACATGAACAATAATTGTGCTGTAAGACCCGTTCTTAGGTTGTCCTTACACAGCCAGCATAAAATATTTTTGTAACTTCCTCATTTCTTACTAGCATCACTGTGGAATTAATTTGTCCTATCGATATATTGCTTTTTGACATTGTGTTGAATACAGCGTCTATTAAACTTTCAGCGCCCACTCTCTCTGGAGCTTTTCCTTGTTGTTCCACTGCTCCCATCAATTTCCAAGCCCTGCCATAGTTTGTACACTTCCAAATGGAAGATCAGGCTGGGCTGCTTAGAAGGAGAACTTGGCAGAACAAATTCTGGGAGGGGAGGGGGATGTCCGTAAATTATTCTGAACAGGGAGTTCTTGCAATACATTTAACCCCTTTCGATGTCACAGTAATTTATATATTCATTTTAATTCAGACAAAATAGGACAGTTTGTCATTTCATAACCATGCATTTGTAATAACAATTTGTCCGATATATGTTTCATTCTGCGAAGTCTCATATTTTGTTTTACTTACTTTAATAAAGTAATAAGTGTATCCCTCACCTATACACACATGATACATTTACTAAACTCTTTAGATTATAATTGTATTAAACTCTCCAGATACAACTTTGGGTATCAATGTCTAACAAAGTGCTAATGTGTCACCGATTCAATTCAAGGTTTTCGGTGCGCACATATTTGCCCTCTACAATACTCTCAAAATCGCTAATTTGCCTGTGTAAAATAAAAAATAGTGATGTTGTTGGTCATGATGTGCCATTCTGGATCAGAACATTGTGGCCATAGCTTATATTTGAATCACCCCCTCCCCCTTCTTAATAATCAATTGCCATAAATCTATTTGGTGCAAGGTATGACAACTGCACTCATAGGAAAATAGGTGCCAATATTGGCAACATGGTAGTTGCTGTGTGTTAGACACCAAAATATTGGGTATTTTATTGTACTGGATCGTTGTGGACATACCGAAAAAATTAATCCTGGGCTTGGTGTAGTCACTGGTTGATCACTTGACCAGGCTTCAAGTTGCAAACACCTTGATTGAGCGCTCAACAGCCAGATCCATAAAAATTGGTCACTCACCGTGCTCTTGCTAAGTGACAATTTTGACCCATGTGCTCTCGGGGAGGGGAGGAGGGTGGTTTCACAAACTGAGGCGTTCCTTAAGGAACGCCTGCCGTTTTGTGGGCGGCCGCACTGACATCAGCAGTGATGTCAATGGGGAGCTTCCTGCTCGATCAGAGCAGGAAGCTCCCTGGGGCTTGCGGCTGCCGAGACCCAACCTTAGGGTCTCGTCGCAAGCCCCGATGGTCGCGATGGTCTTGACCATCACGACCATCAACCTGGTCAGTCGCTAAAGCTGTGGGTGGTAACCCACAGCTTAACTAGCGACTAGGAGGCCGCACTTAAAAATAGAAGCGGCCGCCCTCATTCAGAACGAGCGCTCGCTTCTTGCGAGCGCCTCTGAATGAGGGCCTATATCTTTAAGGGTCCACAGTAATATTTTATCAGTGTATTGCATATTTACAAAATGCCATAACTGAATTTATTTTGACTCATAACTTCTAGATCATCGTTAGTTCTTAACGGTAGACTTATCCTATTTTTATGCCATTGTCATATGATTTATAAATACATTTATATAAATTGTACAGAATTCTGTGACAATGACATCTACAAGTACCAGTTGCAAAGCCCATATAAATCACCACTATAGATCTTGATGACTTTCCAGATAAAACCTCCTATATGTGTGTGCTAATACCCTCTGCCCCTTCTCTACTTGTACCTTTCACACTTTATTTTCTAATCTTACTCTACATTAAGGTTGGCCAGTAGTTAAGGGGTGTATCTCCCATGTGTTTAGCTCAAAATACAACATAAAAACTGATAGTATAAAATTGCAAAATGTCTCATATTACATGCAAAGAGATTGCTCAAACTTGGACAAACCCATCTTTAGATGAACATGATTCCACAGGAAACTTTCCTTCACTTGATACCAGAAGATAGGGGATGGCTAGCGCTGATCTGCACCCATTTTCCATGTAGACAAAATACATACATACCTCTTATCTATCCCGAGGCAGGGCAGACTAGCCACCTCAACAGCCAGAACTTCTGTCCCAAATGCCTGGAATGTTGGGAAGTATTTCCCTCTGCCATCTAGTATCTACACATGGGTGTCCCAGCACTACCCAAAGCTCTGCATCATCTCTCCTCTTCAAAGAGTCACCATCTGCCCTTAAATTTCCCTCTACAACACAACAATTTCCTCAGTTTCCTGAGCCCATTGCCCTGGAGTCAACCTTGAATTGTCTCTCCCGACCCTTTCACCTCTACCTTCAAAATAATGCTAGAATATGCCCTTTTCTTGGCAATACTAATCGATACTCTCATCATCTCACTGTGGACCTCATTCAGATTCGGTTGTAAGCGGCCGCTCAGTCGTACGCATCCGATGTTCCCAAACCACGCATGCATACGGTTAGTTGTGCGCATGTGCGTACGAGACCTTGCGATGCAAAAATCCGGTCGATCGTACAGCTTACGAGCAGGAAGTGGCTTCCGAGAGTTGATTGACATGAAAGGCCGTTTGTGGGTGTTGACGGGGGTGGTGGTATAAAAACGTAGGCGTTCCTCACCGTTTTCAGGGCAATTATTGGCGTACATAAATTTACTGCTACGACAGACATAGAAGGCTGAAAGTAGTAAAACGTCACTCTGCGAGCAGGTTAGAGGCCTGGCTGATCGTACAGCTTTAGGTTGGGTATGTGCTCTCTCAAGCCCCAGAGTACAATCGATACTATCGAATGTGACTGATGTTATGTTTGATGTTTCTATTTTGTGCCACACAATGCAAGCAGCTAATAATCAATTGTTGAAGCTAATAACACTGCTAATTGGCTTGTAATTGATTCAGTTGCGTTAGCATTAGCGAATAATAAGAATAAATAAATTTCATGGGGATGGCTTATTCTATGCTTTTTTTGTTAATTTTTGGTGTAATTTGCACACAACACAAGCGGCTGCAACCATCAGAAGAAAATTAACATACAGCGAATGACAACGTTTGACTCGATCGCTAACAGCTATCACTCGCTAGCTAGAGGAGGTGCTTTGTTCATGTTTGGGCGTCACTTTGGTTGCAATCGCCCGGCCGTGCGATTGTTTTTTTTTCTGATTCTCGATCTTTAGGCGTACCACCGAGCAGCCGCTTATGACCGCCTCTGAATGAGGGCCTGTGTTCCACTCCCCACCCCCATTGTGAGGTGACTGCACCTCCTTTTCTGATTGTACTGAGGATGTGAGATGCTGTCAGTGGGCATCTCTTTGCACTGGACTGTGGGTGGGTCATTAGCATATTTTTGCAATTGCAATCTGTGACAGATTGCAGTTGCGATGGCATTTGCGTCCACACCTAAATTCCTTTCTCCTTATCATGCTCCACCTCTCTACAAAATCTCAAATGGATTCTCAAAACTTGTCCTCTTTATCAAAGCTTTCAAGCTCTCATCCTAACCCACCACTCCATGCTCCTTGCCTTTTACCTGTCTGTCTCCCAGTCCCCTTTAGATTGTAGCTTTCACAAGCAGGGCCCTCTTCCCTCATATGCTTTTCCTTCACTCACTTACACCATCATCTACTTCCCACTGCCAGTAACAGCATCAAACCTTTGGGTTTGGCCACACCAAGGGGCGGTTTAAGAGAGGAGGGGGCCCTGTGCAGACTCAGTGCGGGCAGGGTTGGACTGGCCCACATGGGTACAGGGGAATCCCCCGGTGGGCCCCACTGCCTGTGGGCCCACCCCCTCCTTTAGGGATCAGGTTCAAGACTGTGCACTTGAACTACACATTATACATATGTTACATTATACTGCAAACGACTATGGTGTATGTCATACAATGCATTGCTGTTATTGATCTGGTACATTATCATGCATGCACTAGGAGTAATCACTATTATATACACAATTTAAGGGACCCAGTCCATGCACATTCTAATGGTTATCCAAGCCTGTGTGAGGCTGGCCACACCCCCTTTAGAGGCTGGCCACACCCCTAATTATGGGCCCCTATCACTGTATTCTCCCCGTGGGCCCTTCATGCCCCAGTCCGACACTGAGTGCAGGCTCCCCTCCTCTCTCTGGTGCAGTAGACTCTGGCATTGCACCAGACTGAGGGCCTGATTCAGACCCGGATGCTATGCTGCGCTCGCTCGCATTGAGTGATTTTTCGCAATCTGCACATGCGTATGAGTCGCAAAGCGAATGCGCGAACCAGTCATTGCAATGGGAAAGGCGTTTAATGGGTGTGCATGATTAGCAAGGTAGCGTCATTACACACGTGACTGAGTTGTAGCCTGAACTGCTCGCAATGTTGTGGTGGGAAATATCTACCACAAGCGCTGCGAGCAGCTCCGATGGCTCTCGATGTTCCTGATTAATCCTACAACTGCCAGAGATGACGTGTGTTGCGAGTGGCAAAGGTGCAAGCACATAGTGCGGCCGCTCGCTATTAGTGGGCGGCTTTACGCGACGCAGTGCAAGCACATGATTTAAATAGCTTGCCCCTTTTAGCCAGCGAGCGGATGCAAATAGCATCCGGGTCTGAATCAGGTCCTGAGTCTACTGTGCAGGTCTCTGGAAACATGGCACCCGCCCCAGGTCCCGGTGACTTCTCTACTACACATGCGCAAATATCTGGGAAAATGGCTGCTGCACCATTTTTCCTGTGATTTGTGTTGCTGCGGCGCCTACGCGGGACATTAAACATGGGTGTAGGGTGTGCACCCCCCTGGACACAGGGGCCCGTGTGCACAACATACAATGAACCTATTATAGATACATCAATGGCTGCCCCACCACTCATTTAAGTATTATGACTGACTGCTGCTGCAATGTTTATAAACCTTGTCTACTTTTATCCTTTTATTAGATTTTTTTTTTTTTTAAATATGAATTGATAAATATTGTATTTCTCATGCTATAAATGGCATAGTAGCTTTGGGGAGCATCTAAAACTGACTCAAGGTATGCAAAACAGGTAATAGTAAATATGTTAGACGGTAATGGGAGGCCATGAACATAAACCATTGTCCTCATGAGCTTACAGGCTAGTGATAAGTTCCATCACTGATGTCAGTACATTACATCATTATTTCCAGAGTGACACTTCCCATAAACATATATGGGCAGACACCTCATATCTCCAGATATATATTAACATTTTATTTTGAAATCAGGTATTGTCATATTTTTTGTGGTTATATCCAGTGACGTCACTATGTGTGGTGACACCCGGTGCAGCAGTTTGCAGACTTCGGTGTGCGCATGCAAAAGGGGGAGTGGTTGTGTGTATGCAAAGCCATGCCCCCTGCTTTGTGCCATTTTGGGGCGTGACTGCAAGTCACACTCCCCTTCACGTCACACTGGGGGCTTGCCCAGCACTCCAGGAGCTGCTGGGTAGCCCTCCAGCCTTCTCCAACACACTGGATGACCTCGGTGACACCATCCATATTTTGGTGTCGCTCCCTTGGATGGTGTCGGGTGTGGTATAAGAGAGAGACAGTAATTAGATAGACAATGTCTAGATAGACACCAGATGTTAGACAGTCAATAGTTAGACAGGGACAAAAGGTCGACAGGGACAAAAGTCAGACATACTAAAGTTAGACAAGTAAAAAGATCAACAGGTACAAAAGGTCGACAGGGTTAACAGTTCGACACGAAAATGGTCGACACAAAAATGGTCGGCAATTTTTTGTTGTTGTTGTTTTTTAGCCCTAATCTTCACCCTAACCCTAACCCTCCCCTCGGTGCCTAACCCTAACCGTGGGGATAAGTGCCTAACCCTAACAAACAAAAAAAGTAGATAATTTCTGTGTTGACCATTCTCACGTCGAACTTTTGACTGTGTCGACCTTTTGTACCTGTCGATCTTTTTACATGTCTAACTTTAGTGAGTCTGACTTTTGTCCATTTCAACCTTTTGTCCCTGTCTAACTATTGACTGTCTTACATCTGGGCCAAATGTAATAGGGTGAGAGTTTAGAAAAGTGAGAGTTTCTGACACTTTTTAAACTTTGTCAATGTAATAGAGTCCAAAAACAAAGTAACAGAGCGAACTTGCATGTTTTTTTAGACTTAGAAAACTCTCACGATTTAAAATCTCATTCAGATGTTTTCCCATTTTGAAGATAAAACTCAACCAATGTGAGAGTTTACTGCTAAACTCTCACATTTTCTAAACTCTCACCCTATTACATTTGGCCCCAGGTGTTCTATCTAGACATTGTCTATCTATAGTCCGTAGAGGGGGGAGTACAGAAGCAGTATGTCTAACACAATCCCAAACTTCCATCCAAAACGAAACTGGTAAATCCCAGAGCATATGCCATAAGGCGCTATCAACAGAACCACACTTGGGACAGGTCGAACCCAGTGGCAGAACTGGTGAGTGTGCGACTGCGGTTATATCTGCATGCAAAATGCTACGTTGCAGTGTCAGCGGCCAGGGCCGAAACTAGGATATCTGTCACCCGGTGCAAGGCAGTAATTTTGTGCCCCCTCCCTTCCTGTTCCTGGATTTTGTCCTTGCTCCTCATTAAGGGGGAGATGTATTAACGGCAAAATGCGGTAAAACCCCTGAAAATGCAGTTTTCGGGGGTTTTACCGCATTCCCCGTATGTATTAAGCAGCAGAATGCTCTGCATTCTGCTGCTTCGCGTCGCGACGCTCGGGGCTGGGAAGCATCCAATCTGATCCCTCCCATGAGCCCCCGCGGCCTTCTGCGTTTAACCCGGAAGTCCTTCTGCCCGGCAGCATCGCAAAGGACAGCTCTCATCGAGTGAGCTGTCTTTTGCGAAATCCTTGGTACATACCGCGGTAATGAACCGCGGTATGTACGCGAAGTGGGGGGGATGTACCGCAACGGCGATGTCGCCGTTAATACATCTCCCCCTAAGGCAGTGCACTAATCAGACGTCCCTGGTATAGTGACTTACATTATTTCACACACCATAATGCCCATTACACATTATGCCACACACTGTAATACCTATTACCAAAGTGCCACTTACATATTTGCCCGACACCATTTTATGCCCCACAGTAAGGCTTCTAATTACTTTAAAATTACCTGCTCGTTGTCAGGGGTTTTATGCTCTTTACCAGGGGTTCCATGCTCGTTGTCGGGGGTTTCCTGCTCGTTGCCAGGGGGTTTCATGCTCGTTGCCAGGAGATTTCATGCTTGTTGCCAGGGGGTTTCATGCTCGTTGCCAGGAGATTTCATGCTCGTTGCCAGGGGGTTTCATACTCATTGCCAGGGGCTTTCATACTCGTTGCCAGGGGGTTTCATGCTCGTTGCAAGGTGGTTTCATGCTCGTTGCAAGGTGGTTTCATGCTCGTTGTCAGGGGGTTTCATGCTCGTAGCCAGGGGGTTTCATGCTCATTGTCATTGGGTTTATTGGTCGTTGCCATTGGGTTTATTGGTCGTTGCCAGGTGGTTTCATGCTCGTTGCCATAGGGTTTATGCTTGTTGCCATGGGGTTTCATGCTTGCTGCCATAGGGTTTACGCTCGTTGCCAGGGGGTTTCACGGGAGAAGATGCAGCTTTCTGCATCTTCTCCCGGCAGCGCCAGTGTTCCCGCCACATCCGGGAACGCTATGTGCATTGCCAAGTCACCGTGCACTACAAGACTGCGTGGGGTGTGCAGGGGCTGAGCCAGTCCTTTTTCACCCCCTGCATTCCAGCACCGGGTGCACGTGCACCTCTAGCCCCCCCCTAGTTGCGGCCCTGCAGCGGCTATGATGCAGCATTTCGCATACAGATAGAGCTGCCGTCACACACACATATAGACGTGCCACATATAATTTGTCACATCACTTCTGCATCCTATTCGCATTGCGTTGCAAATACGACAAATTTGAAGGTAAAAAGTTGCATTAAAAGACGTTCGGTGCAACCGAGATGTGCCACAGCATGGCGCGACTAGAAGGGCTGTTTAACGCGCAAGGACGCTAGATGTACGTGGACACATCTGTATACAGATGCAGGGAAATAACATATTCTGTGCACTATATAAAAATGAATTTGATGAAAGCGAAGACAGACTGTGGAACATTTATTTACATTATAACAGAACACTAATATTGTAATATTTATTTATATTTAAGTGACCTTCCTACTGATTAACAGACAAATGTTATACAGCACATGTGACTCCCTTTCCAGAAATGCACCCTCACATTTTAATCCTCTAGATAGTGAGATCCAGTGGCGGCTCCTACCTGTAATCTACGGGGTGGGTTTGCTGCTCTCTGCCAGGCTGTGCAGCCGGCTTGTTCGCACTTGCGCCCAAATTGACAAGCAGTCCTGGCTACTAGGGACTGCATCGGCTGCGTCCCATAGAAGCCAGATATGGCTGCCGTTATAGCAGGATTGGATTCTCATTGGAAGAACTCTCTCTGCTAATTGCAGTCCAGGCTGGCAGTCCCAGGGGGAGGAAACACCTCCCCCTGCGTCTGCCTGTCAGGCTGTGATTAGCAGGGATCGCTTCTAATGAGAAGTCACTGCTAGGCACTAGGCAGTCCCTGTGGGTGGTGGATTTTACTGGGGTGTCTGTAGTCCTGCAGTCTCTAGGTGTAATCCGCCACTGGAGATTTGAAAAAATATATATATAAAAAGCTTGTGCCTGTCAAGATTGATTCGTTTAACTGTGTTCTGGTCAATAACATGCTGTGGAAATTGGTCTTTAAAGCCTTGTATCTATAGGAGCAGGAAAAGGAAGAGGGAAATGCTGAGAATCAAAACAGGGAACTGTACACTCATAGGAGCGTTGGCATATATATATAATGAGTGCAGGATGTCTCGCCCACACCCTGAACCCAGAAAATTATACTTACCTCTCTGGAGTGCAGTGTCAGTCAGCGTTGCAGACAGAAATCTTCAGGAATATGGTGTGGCGGCCATTTTCCTAGAGATTTCAGCATGTGCAGTAGAAAAGTAGTCGGGAACATAGCATGGGCGCCATGTTTCCAGAGACCTGTGCATGCGTAGTAGACTCTGACACAAAGCCAAAGTCTACTGAGCTGCCGGAGAGGTGGAAGTCCGCACACAGACCCCCTCTTCTCTTAAACCGCCCCAGCCTAGGAGAATGGTATTATAAACTGGCTTTAGGAGCTTACAATCTAATAAAATAAAGCATTTTATCAAGTGAAATGCATAAAGGAAATCCTGTCTTAATGAATAAGCATTATAATTAGACTGACCAATAGTCGTGGGAATAGTTAACAATGAATCCTTTGCAAATATACCTAAAAATATAAGTGTCTCTGGATGCACAAGCTTACAGTCTTTTTTAGGAGGTGCTGGGTGTAGTAGAAGCTGGTAGTGCTAGGTGCGGCGCTCTTTCAGCTAATCCTCTGCGTATTTATCAGTCCTGGGGTCCGTGCGGCCATTCACATGCCAAATATTTCAGCAGATCAGGCTGCAGCTTGAGCAGCCGGCTAATTTTGCAGCCCACTGTACACAAGATTCAATGCCCCCAGTAATCCTGGCTTAGCTGGGAGCTGACCCCCTACAGAATAAAGTCACCTTTTAAAGAGGCAGTGCCATTTCTCAGCACAAAATAAAATGACCTCTGCATTGTATTTTTCCACTTCATTATGCTGAAAAATCGAGCATTTTGTATTAATCCTGGAATGAACAGCTGACAAAATCAAATATCTGACAGCAGACAGAGGCCACTCAGACCACCCATCTTGAACTTGCCCTACCCTCTCTACATGATGGATGATTATCTACATTTCCTCGTAGCTAAAAGCAGCAGCTCTGATTGTGATGGCTATACTATCTACTGTACCACATGTGCTGGGAATCTATTCTATGTATCCACAAACAATCTTGCCTCTATTTCTAGAGCCAGACTTAAGGTGCCTACACACTAACCGATTTTTTACACAATCTGGCGGATTCCGACGCATCGGAACGACAGAACGTGTAAAATATGCCCAAATCTTGATCGCACATCGCATCGTCAGATCTGCCATGCTGTAGGGCAGATCTGTCAATCTGGGACACAATGCACTGGAAAAAGTCTGGATGCACAATAGATCGTTTGTAAATTGGACACTTTAAACACCAAATCGTGTGCAGAGCTGCTGGGGAAGAGTTTCAAGGATCGTGTGCAGATTAGTAAGTGTGTAGGCACCTTAACTGGATGCCAATACATCAGTACATTGTAAATAATAATAATAATAATGTATTATGTATATGGTATGTAGTCATTGTTTTGCCTTAAACATGGACATTCCCTCCCTTCCCTCTCTCATCCTTTTGATTCAGTCACTACAGGAGTAAGTAAGATGAGAGACACTGACAGGAATAGAGGCAGCAATAGGACAGTGCTTCTTGATTCTTGCAGGAATGGGCATTGCATGGCTCTGAAGTGGCACACACAAGGGGGGATCTGAGCACAATCAGACCCCCCTCCCAGTGGTACAAATTTGTTTTTCAGAGACTGAAACAGCCTTATCTCCATCTCTGCACTGACTGCGGAACGGCTGCGGGCGCGACAGAGCTGACGCTCCTCAGACAGAGAGCTCTGATTGGCAGAGCTCTTTGCACAGATATGGCCGAGGGAGCTGCTACACATGTAGAGCAGCAGCAGCTCCGCTCACATGGACTCTGGCAGCGAGCCTCCTCCTCCCTCCTCAGCCCTCGGTTTTGTAAGTATGCTTGTGTGTGTGTGTGCATGCTTGTATAATTATGCTTGTGTGTGTGTGTATATATATATATTGTGTGTGTTTGTGTATGCTGTGTATAAGTATGCTTGCGTGTGTGTATATATATATTCTGTGTGTAAATATGCATGTATGTGTATATATATTAGGGGTGTGCACCGGCCACTTTTCGTGTTTTGTGTTTTGGTTTTGGATCTGGATCTTTCTTCGTGTTTTGGATCTGGATTGGTTTTGCCAAAACCACCCTTCCGTGTTTTGGGTTCTGGGTTTTGTGTTTTGGATCTGTATTTTTTTGAAAAAAAGCATAAAAACAGCTAAAATCACAGAATTTGTAGGTTTTTCTGCTCCTATGCTATTATTAACCTCAATAACCTTAATTTCCACTCATTTCCAGTCTATTCTGAACACCTCACACCTCACAATAGTGTTTTTATGTCCAAAAGGTTGCACCGAGGTAGCTGGATGACTATGCTAAGCGACACGAGTGGGCGGCACAAACACGTGACCCATCTAGGAGTGACACTGCAGTGGCAGGCAGGATGGCAGTTAGAAAAACTAGGCCCCAAACTGTACATAATGCAAAGAAAAAAAGAGGTGCAAGATGGAATTGTCCTTGGGCCCTCCCACCCACCCTTATGTTGTATAAACAGGACATGCACACTTTAACAAATCAATCATTTCAGCGCCAGGGTCTGCCACACAACTGTGGCTGAAATGATTGGTTCGTTTGGGCCCCCACAAAACAAGCTGGCAATTAATGTGTCCCTGCACAAACTGGCTCTACGGAGGCAAGATGTCATCCTCATCCTCCTCATCCACCGATTCCTCACCCTCTTCAGTGTGTACATCCTCATCCTCACAAAGTATTAACTCGTCCCCACTTGAATCCACCACCACAGGTCCCTCTGTACCTTCTGGAGGCTGGTCTCCCTGGAAGAGCTGATAATTCATTTTGATGAACATCATCTTCTCCACATTCTGTGGAAGCAACCTCCTACGCCTTTCGCTGACAAGGTTCCCGGCTGCACTAAACACTCTTTCGGAGTACACACTGGAGGGGGGGCAACTCAGGTAAAATAGAGCCAGTTTGTACAGGGGCCTCCAAATTGCCTCTTTTTCCTGCCAGTACAGGTATGGACTGTCTGACATGCCTACTTGGATGCTGTCACCGATGTAATCCTCCACCATTCTGTCAATGGTGACAGTATCATATGCAGTGACAGTAGACATGTCAGAAATTGTTGCCAGGTCCTTCAGTCCGGACCAGATGTCCAAACTTGGTCCTGCCTGCCCTGCATCACCGCCAGCGGGTTGCTTAGGATACCTAAGTTTTTTCCTGGCAGCCCCAGTTGCGGGAGAAAATGAAGAAGGAGCCGTTGACGTGTCACGTTCCGCTTCAGCTGACAGTGTGTTCACCAGCAGGTCTTTGCACCTCTGCAGGCTTGTGTCGGCCGGAAAGAGAGACACCACATAGGCTTTAAACCTAGGATCGAGCACGGTGGCCAAAATGTAGTGGTCTGATTTCAACAGATTGACCACCCTGGAATCCTGGCAAAGCGAATGAAGGGCTTCATCCACAAGTCCCACATGCCGAGCGGAATCGCTCCGTCTTAGCTCCTCCTTCACTTTCTCCAGCTGCTTCTGCAAAAGCCTGATGAGGGGAATGACCTGACTCAAGCTGGCAGTGTCTGAACTGACTTCACGTGTGGCAAGTTCGAAGGGCTGAAGAACCTTGCACAACACGGAAATCATTCTCCACTGCGCTTGAGTCAGGTGCATACCCCCTCCTTTGCCTATGTCATAGGTGGATGTATAGGCTTGTATGGCCTTTTGCTGCTCCTCCATCCTCTGAAGCATATAGAGGGTTGAGTTCCACCGCGTCACAACCTCTTGCTTCAGGTGATGGCGGGGCAGGTTCAAGAGTGTTTGCTGGCGCTCCAGTCTTCGGCACGCAGTCGCTGAATGGCGAAAGTGGCCAGAAATTTTTCGGGCCACCCAAAGCGTCTCCTGCACGCCCCTGTCGCTTTTCAGAAAATTCTGCACCACCAAGTTTATTGTGTGAGCAAAACATGGGACGTGCTGGAATTTGCCCAGATGTAATGCCCGCACAATATTGGTGGCGTTGTCAGATATCACAAATCCCCAGGAGAGTCTAAGTGGGGTAAGCCACTGGGCGATGATTTCCCTCAGTTTCTCTAAGAGGTTGTCGGCGGTGTGCCTCTTACTGAAACCGGTGATACACAGCGTAGCCTGCCTTGTAACGAGCTGGCGTTTCTGAGATGCTGCTACTGGTGACGCTGCTGCTGTTGCTGCGTAAGGTGATACATCTACCCAGTGGGCTGTCACAGTCATATAGTCCTTAGTCTGCCCTGTTCCACTTGTCCACATGTCCGTGGTTAAGTGGACATTGTGTACAACGGCATTTTTCAGGACACTGAGGACACTTTTTCTGACGTTTCTGTACAGTCTCGGTATCGCCTGCCTAGTGAAGTGGAATCTAGACGGGATTTGGAACCGGGGACACACTACCTCCATCAATTGTCTAAATCCCACTGCACTAATGGCGGATACCGGACGCACGTCTAACACCAACATAGCAGTCAAGGCCTCAGTTATACGTTTTGCTTCAGGATGACTGCTGTCGTACTTCATCCTCCTCGCTAAGGACTGTTGGAGGGTCAATTGTTTAGTAAAAGTAGTGGTGTTCCTACTTCCTCTCTGGGATGATGAACGACTCCCAGCAGCAGCAGCAACAGCAGCAGCGGCAGCAGTAGGTGTAGCAATGCAGGATCCTCCGGAGGAATCCCGGATAGGAGAGTCAGTCATGCCAGTGATATGGCCTGCAGGACTACTTCCGATCCTGACTAAGGAGGAAATTGACGAGGAGGGAGTTGACGGTGTGGTTTGCAGGCGCTTGGATACAACAGGACAACGGGATTTAGGTGTCCCTGGACTGCTTACGGTCTGAGCCAAAGTTTCTGAACTTGACAGTAACTTTTTATGAACGCGCTGCAGGTGCCGTATAAGGGAGGATGTTCCTAGGTGGTTGACGTCCCTACCCCTACTTATTTCACCTTTACATATGGTACATATGGCAAGACAGTTGTTGTCCGGATTTGGATAGAAATATTGCCAGACCAAAGAGGTGGAATGTTTGGTCTTCTGCCCAGGCATGACCGTGATGGGCTTTTTCATCCCACGGACAACAACTGTCTCCCCCGGAGCCTGATTTAAACAAACCACATCACCATCAGAATCCTCCTCGCCAACTTCCTCCTCAGCGCCAGCTACACCAGTATCCTCATCCTGTTGTACTTCAACAGTGACATCTTCAATTTGCATATCAGCAAGTGGACTGTGGGTGCTCCTTTCAGCACTTGCAGGGGGCGTGCAAATGGTGGAAAGAGCCACCTCTTCCCGTCCAGTGCTGGGAAGGTCAGGCATCGCAACCACCACCACACTTGGACTCTCTTTGGGGATTTGTGATATCTTCTTAGAAAGCACAGTTCTTCGCTGTGCTTTTGCCAGCTTAACTCTTTTGATTTTTTTAGTGGGAGGAGTGCTTCCATCGTCATGTGAAGCTGAACCACTAGTCATGAACATACTAGGGATCGACCTTAGCCGTTCCTTGCCACTCCGTGTGGTAAATGGCATATTGGCAAGTTTACGTTTCTCTTCAGCTGATTTAAATGTCTTTTTCAAGGTCATTTTCCTGAACTTTGCCATTTGGGATTGTATGTGCCCTCTACTATGACATTGGGCATCGGCCTTGGCAGACGACGTTGATGGCATGTTATCGTCTATGTCATGACTAGTGGCAGCAGCTTCAGCACTAGGAGGAAGTGGTTCTTGATCTTTCTCTATTTTATTTTTATCGGAGAAAGTTTGGTCCTCCATTTATGTTATATCGATTTGATATATACGTGCGGCTAAACACAGAAAATAATTTTTTTTTTGGTTTGGACTGGAGTGTACTTTGTGGGTTACAGCACCCTTTAACGGTCAAGCCAGCCGGCCCTTTACTTATGACACAGGCGCACTCTTGGCACTACTTTGTTGATGCACGTGCGGCTACTGCGCACACAATTCACAAACACAGAAAATAATTTTTTTTTGGTTTGGCCTGGAGTGTACTTTCGGGGGTTACAGCACCCTTTAACGGTCAAGCCAGCCGGCCCTTTACTTATGACACAGGCGCACGCTTGGCACTACTTTGTTGATGCACGTGCGGCTACTGCGCACACAATTCACAAACACAGAAAATAATTTTTTTTTGGTTTGGACTGGAGTGTACTTTCGGGGGTTACAGCACCCTTTAACGGTCAAGCCAGCCGGCCCTTTACTTATGACACAGGCGCACGCTTGGCACTACTTTGTTGATGCACGTGCGGCTACTGCGCACACAATTCACAAACACAGAAAATATTTTTTTTTTGGTTAGGACTGGAGTGTACTTTCGGGGGTTACAGCACCCTTTAACGGTCAAGCCAGCCGGCCCTTTACTTATGACACAGGCGCACGCTTGGCACTACTTTGTTGATGCACGTGCGGCTACTGCGCACACAATTCACAAACACAGAAAATAATTTTTTTTTTGGTTTGGACTGGAGTGTACTTTCGGGGGTTACAGCACCCTTAACGGTCAAGCCAGCCGGCCCTTTACTTATGACACAGGCGCACGCTTGGCACTACTTTGTTGATGCACGTGCGGCTACTGCGCACACAATTCACAAACACAGAAAATAATTTTTTTTTTGGTTTGGACTGGAGTGTACTTGGGGGTTACAGCACCCTTTAACGGTCAAGCCAGCCGGCCCTTTACTTATGACACAGGCGCACGCTTGGCACTACTTTGTTGATGCACGTGCGACTACTGCGCACACAATTCACAAACACAGAAAATAATATTTTTTTTGGTTTGGACTGGAGTGTACTTTCGGGGGTTACAGCACCCTTAACGGTCAAGCCAGCCGGCCCTTTACTTATGACACAGGCGCACGCTTGGCACTACTTTGTTGATGCACGTGCGGCTACTGCGCACACAATTCACAAACACAGAAAATAATTTTTTTTTTGGTTTGGACTGGAGTGTACTTTCGGGGGTTACAGCACCCTTAACGGTCAAGCCAGCCGGCCCTTTACTTATGACACAGGCGCACGCTTGGCACTACTTTGTTGATGCACGTGCGGCTACTGCGCACACAATTCACAAACACAGAAAATAATTTTTTTTTTGGTTTGGACTGGAGTGTACTTTCGGGGGTTACAGCACCCTTAACGGTCAAGCCAGCCGGCCCTTTACTTATGACACAGGCGCACGCTTGGCACTACTTTGTTGATGCACGTGCGGCTACTGCGCACACAATTCACAAACACAGAAAATAATTTTTTTTTTGGTTTGGACTGGAGTGTACTTGGGGGTTACAGCACCCTTTAACGGTCAAGCCAGCCGGCCCTTTACTTATGACACAGGCGCACGCTTGGCACTACTTTGTTGATGCACGTGCGACTACTGCGCACACAATTCACAAACACAGAAAATAATATTTTTTTTGGTTTGGACTGGAGTGTACTTTCGGGGGTTACAGCACCCTTAACGGTCAAGCCAGCCGGCCCTTTACTTATGACACAGGCGCACGCTTGGCACTACTTTGTTGATGCACGTGCGGCTACTGCGCACACAATTCACAAACACAGAAAATAATTTTTTTTTTGGTTTGGACTGGAGTGTACTTTCGGGGGTTACAGCACCCTTAACGGTCAAGCCAGCCGGCCCTTTACTTATGACACAGGCGCACGCTTGGCACTACTTTGTTGATGCACGTGCGGCTACTGCGCACACAATTCACAAACACAGAAAATAATTTTTTTTTTGGTTTGGACTGGAGTGTACTTTCGGGGGTTACAGCACCCTTAACGGTCAAGCCAGCCGGCCCTTTACTTATGACACAGGCGCACGCTTGGCACTACTTTGTTGATGCACGTGCGGCTACTGCGCACACAATTCACAAACACAGAAAATATATTATTTTTTTAGCACTTGGGGGGAGCACCCCTGATGGACAGAGCACCCCCTGGACAACACTACAGCACTCCTTTAGGACTGGGACACTGCACAGGACTTTGGAGTGGACACAGCCCCTATGGAGAACTGACTGCACAACACAGTCCAGCCAGCCCCTATGGACTTTGAAGTAGTGGACACAGCCCCTATTAACAACAGCAGCACAGCACAACACAGCCAGCCCCTATGGACTTTGAAGTAGTGGACAACAGCAGCACTACACTACACTACACTACACAGCCCTAACTCCCACCCTCCCTCTTCACTGTCCACAGCCGAGTGAGAAAATGGCGCCGACGTGTGTACCTTATATAGGATCCAAAACCCGCGAGACTCGGAAGGCGGGAAGATGACGTTTTGCCTCGATTTCAGATCCGAGTCAGGCGGGAAAAGTCGAGCCTGACTCGGATCGGACTCGGATCGGGGGGGCTCGGGGGGGTTCGGATTTCAGAAATCCGAACCCGCTCACCCCTAATATATATATATATATATATATATATATATATTCTGTGTGTAAATATGCATGTATGTGTATATATATATTCTGTGTGTAAATATGCTTGTGTGTATATGCTGTGCATAAGTATGCTTGTGTGCGTGTATGTATGCTGTGTATAAGTATGCTTGTGTGTGTGTATATATATATATATATATTCTGTGTGTAAATATGCATGTATGTATATATATATATATATTCTGTGTGTAAATATGCATGTATGTGTATATATATATATATATATATTCTGTGTGTAAATATGCATGTATGTGTATATATATATTCTGTGTGTAAATATGCATGTATGTGTATATATATATTCTGTGTGTAAATATGCTTGTGTGTATATGCTGTGCATAAGTATGCTTGTGTGCGTTTATGTATGCTGTGTATAAGTATGCTTGTGTGTGTGTATACATATATATTCTGTGTGGAAAGATGCTTGTGTGTGTGTATGCTGTGTATAAGTATGCTTGTGTGTGTGTGTATATATATATAGTGTGTTTGTGTATGCTGTGTATAAGTATGCTTGTGTGTGTATATATATATATATATTCTGTGTGTAAATATGCATGTATGTGTATATATATATTCTGTGTGTAAATATGCTTGTGTGTATATGCTGTGCATAAGTATGTTTGTGTGCGTGTATGTATGCTGTGTATAAGTATGCTTGTGTGTGTATATATATATATATATATATATATATATACATATATATTCTGTATATATACAGTGGAAAGATGCTTGTGTGTGTATGCTGTGTATAAGTATGCTTGTGTGTGTGTATATATATATATATATACTGTGTGTGTGCATGCTGTGTATAAGTATGCTTGCGTGTGTGTGTGTATGTATATATATATAATATATATATATATATATATATATATATATATATTCTGTGTGTAAGTATGCTTGTATGTGTAAGCTATGTGTGTGTGATGCTGTGTGTATGTATGCGTGCTTGTGTGTGCATGTATTTTTTTTAAATATATGTAATGTGCACTGTTGCTGTCCCACAGCACCTGCATGTTGCTTACAGGGTGCCTGAAATGTATATTTGCCTACTTTGGAAAATAAGTTTCAGGGGATTACAGTTGCTAGTACCGTGCAGCGCCATTAATGGGATCTTGTCATGCTCCTCCCAAAGTGCGAGTCTAGCTCCACCTATGGGCGCATCTATGCTTAAATGCTTGTTATTAGATATTTCTATATAACATTAGTAACAATATATTTTTGGGAAATTTTGCTAACATTGCTGTCTGCAATACTTAAGTTTTGTTTGCAACTATTGTAAACTTGCGAGCAGGGCCTTCCTACCTATATATCTATATGTTATTACCCAGTTTTGTTCTATTAATGCTCACAATTGTAAAGCGCAACGGAATATGCTACGCTATATAAGAAACTGTTAATAATAATAAATAAATAAACTATTCACTGTGATACAGTATTCCTTTTCTTCTCACTCAGCACAATATACATGATAAATGTGATACCTATTCAATAACTTCCAAATGCCATTGGACCTTGTATGAATTCAACTTTAAGCATATATTTCTTGCCTCAATATATGTTTCTAAGTATGATTTTTGGTGTATTAGATGTTATTTCATTGTGGACACTGGACTGCCTGCAACTTGTAGGCCCTTCCTTTATTTATTGGCTTTTCTGTTTTCCATATCTTTATAGTATCCTCTAAATCATTACGGATACAAAATACTCTTATTAGCCACTTAACTGACAAATTCTTTTTCCAAAAACCGCTCCAAAATTGTCGGTTTCTTTTATGATTGAATTAGGTCAAGAACATAATTTTAAACTTATCCATCACTATTTTATATAAAAAATTTTTTTTTTAAAACACAGTATACCATAAAAATAGCACTTTTTATGTTATACTGTAATGATGGCCATTGACAGCTGTACCATCGATGGTTCAACCATCGTTAGAAGCCATCAATTGTTTAGCGATTGGTCGAGACCTGTGTAGACAACAACTACCGATGTTTCCTAAACATCGATTGAGGGTTGCCATCGATGGTGCAACATTGATGGCCACCAGCAATAGCAAACCACTTGTTTTCAGTCTGGCCATCGATGGTTTGCAAACCATCGATGGTCGGTTGCCATCCCTAATCAGAGGCTCTGCGATATATATACATATATATATATACACACCCATATATATATACATATATATATACGCATATATATGCATACATATATACACACACATATATATATATACATGTTTGCGTTTTGCGGTTTCTGGGCGCACAGTTTGTGATGCAGAGGCCTGTCTCACATTCTAGACAGTAGTTTCACTAACAGTTCCTGCAGTTATGAAATCACTATTCTGTGGTGCTAAATTGTAGGGCACCGTCACTTTTGAATATTCAGTACAGGCACATTCATAGCGGCACACTAGTTGTCCTAGCAGACGGGGGATGGTGTCTTTGGCAATGGTGACAATTCGTAGCATTTTTCAGGACACTAGGGCAGAGCTGACTGCTTACAGTAAATGGATTAACAAAGCTTCCTTTATTATGGTAATGTGAGGCTCTTGGCTTGCTTTGGGGGAAGGGACCTGATGCACTGTGTATGACTCTCGGCCCACTGGGCATGCGCCAGAAATCCCATCGCAACCCTCCTACTGGGCATGCGCCCGCCAGAGATGGAAATGCAACAGAATACAATACTGTACTGACTGCAGTAATACAGCCAACTGCGCATGCTCAGTGATAGCATAGCGCTATATGGCGTATGGCTTGGCGCCACAGATCCCATTCTAACCACCTCCATTTCTAATCCATCGCAGCCACCGTAGCGCCAACCGTGTAATACAGAGAGCTCTCTCTCCTACAGATCCCACTACTACCGTACTTAGTGTGCAAGGTTGGAGCAGCATCACCAATGTCATCAGTTTGGGATGCAACGCTATTTTGCGCATCAAACGCACAGTCAGCTTTGAACACAGAGCGCTCTCTCACAGACGGAAAGCACTCTCAGACACAGTCCAAGGGACGTAGCCATAGTGCGCGAGGCTGAGACCGCATATGCGTTGTCGCATGTTTGCGTTTTGCGGTTTCTGGGCGCACAGTTTGTGATGCAGAGGCCTGTCTCACATTCTAGACAGTAGTTTCACTAACAGTTCCTGCAGTTATGAAATCACTATTCTGTGGTGCTAAATTGTAGGGCACCGTCACTTTTGAATATTCAGTACAGGCACATTCATAGCGGCACACTAGTTGTCCTAGCAGACGGGGGATGGTGTCTTTCCCAATGGTGACAATTCGTAGCATTTTTCAGGATACTAGGGCAGAGCTGACTGCTTACAGTAAATGGATTAACAAAGCTTCCTTTATTATGGTAATGTGAGGCTCTTGGCTTGCTTTGGGGGAAGGGACCAGATGCACTGTGTATGACTCTCGGCCCACTGGGCATGCGCCAGAAATCCCATCGCAACCCTCCTACTGGGCATGCGCCCGCCAGAGATGGAAATGCAACAGAATACAATACTGTACCGACTGCAGTAATACAGCCAACTGCGCATGCTCAGTGATAGCATAGCGCTACATGGCGTATGGCTTGGCGCCACAGATCCCATTGTAACCCCCTCCATTTCTAATCCATCGCAGCCACCGTAGCGCCAACCGTGTAATACAGAGAGCTCTCTCTCCTACAGATCCCACTACTACCGTACTTAGTGTGCAAGGTTGGAGCAGCATCACCAATGTCATCAGTTTGGGATGCAACGCTATTTTGTACCCGCATATGCGTTGTCGCATGTTTGCGTTTTGCGGTTTCTGGGCGCACCATAGCCACAGTATGAAATCACTATTCAGTGAAATACAGTACAGTACAGAGCCCTCTCTGGGCACTACAGTGTCCAGAGCAGACAGTGACAAAAAAAAAATATACAGTACGGTACAGTATATTCTTTTCCAGGGATCGAACCCCGGGCCATAATTCTACCAAAGTGATCACCTAACCACTAGCCCACACGACAGCTACAGTACAGTGAACCACAGAGAGTGGCCTCATCCTTGTGCACTCCTCCCGCTGCTGTTTTTAATTTAAAAAAAATAAAAAAAAATGTCATACTGTAATGCATCCCATATCAGTGAAAGCTGTGCGTGCATCTAATTATTCTACAGTATCAGTTATACCGTGACAACAACTCCGGCAACTTCTCTGCTATTCAGTTACTGCACCGTACCGTATGTACAATACAGTATGTGCAGTGATTTGTACAGTATATTATGCGACATTAAAAATACAGTATGGGTTGTGCGTTCATGCAAATGCTGTGAATATGATAGACATTCAGTACAGTGGAGCACTCGCCACCCAGCGGTTAAGCACTATATTACATGCAATTACAAAAGTGGAGCACTCGCCACCCAGCGGTTAAGCACAAGTGATATTCAGGTAAAAGTTCAGACAGTTACACGCAATTGATCAAGACACAATTTAGGCGCAAAAGGAAATTATACAGACCCAAGTACAGTATACATACGCAGGTGCTTCCGGACCCTTTTTGACCCTGTTGACCCTTTTTAACTGTCCTTCTTCCATATCGACCTTTAGAGTGACGACCATTTGTCCCTGTTGAGTGATTGCCTATCTAATATCTGGTGTCTATCTAGACATTGTCAACCTTTTAACTGTCTATCTATAGTCTGGTATCCCTAACCCACAACAGTCTTGATGTCTTTTGACATTACTTGTTGCTTCAGTTGCTGTGTTCTGTGCAAATTGTGAATCTGCAAAGTTGGCCCCAATCTTTTATTTTTGTGTTTAGCAATGTTAGGTGGTATGCTGATGGTAATGATTGGTAACCTGGAGCAGCCATAGCATCATCTTTTTTTGTATTCAGCAATGTTAGGCAGTATGATGATGGTAATGATTGGTAACCTGGAGCAGCCATAGCATCATCTTTAAGCAGGCTGTAAATGATATGGTAGAGAAGCCAAACATGGGACAGAGATTGCCTTTCTCAAACATACTGTAAGGTACAGATATGTACTCATACACTGTGGCTTAAGTCCTGACATTTAGCCCCTCTCGGCGCGCCATGATCGTCGCGATTCAGCCAAGCATCTTATTTGCTTAAAATGTGTGCCTGATTGGCACTGCTCAAACAACCATAAAGGACAAAACTATATTGCTAAAGTACACTGTACATTCTGGCTTGCAGTACTTGTACATCGGTGTGCAACTGAGTCTCAAATCTGTGTAAAGAGGGTCCCGATACAAGCAGCTGTGGTTATTTCTCCAGCTACGTTCCGTTATACTTCATTTACGAATTGGTAAATGTGTTATACTGTACAGTACCAATTCCTGTGCGAGAAAGGTCCCAGCCTATCAGGTACACTGTGAGCAGTTTTGTCTATGGCTGCAATCAGGGGCATCTTAAGAGACCCCCGTGTGCATTCCCCTTCCAGGGCCCCCTCTTCTTTCCCCGGCAGCTGACTGATGTGGTTGGCCGGCCACCGCAGCATCAGTAGACTCTGGGCATGCTCAGATTGGTGGGGAAATGGGGCGGACACCATTTTTCCAGCGATTTCATCACTGCGCATGTACAAAACGCCGTAAAAATGACCACAGCGGCCATTTTTACTGCCATTTTCAGCAGCGCTGAGACATCCGACGCGGGACCTCAGAGAGGTAAGTTTTAGATTATGTGGGAGCAGGGTGTGCGGTGCGGGCCCCCTGGACCCGGGGGACCGTATGCACCGCACACCCTGCACCCATTATAGATACACCCCTGGCTGCAATGTGACTAGAACACAAAATTTATAAAAAGATTTGCTACTCTACCCGTGTTGGAGCGTCTCAGTTGCTCTGGACCTCTCGCACCATATGGCGCAAAGTCACTAGTTATAAAAGGGACACATCTGTAGCAAGCAATCATCAACTGAAACATTGGCTTAGCAAAGAGTGCATAATATATCCGAATTGTCGTCCTCAGCTCCTTTAAAATCTATATTTGCTGTACAGAAGTCTACACTAGTGTTAAATAACCATTTATTATAGAAATGTAATTATATTCAGCATGTGTGCAAGCTGGTAGGTGGGGCATCCACCATTACTGGAGGCAGGTCATTCTCTGAAATGATCTGTATTTCCAGAGCCCTTGTGGTGTCCTGTGACTATAGTGGAATTCTGTCACAGCAGGTGGATTAGGGGTGGACACAGGTGGGTTTCTATTTCCTGCTCGTTACCATGGAGATAATCCTCCCTGAAACAAAGTGATGGAAGAACCGGTTGGGCAGAGACTGGAGAGGAAAGGCTGAGGAGGGAGAGTGGAGAAAAAACAAAAAAGAGAACTGGGCAGGAAAGGGGGGGGGAGGCGGCACTGACTAGTGTATGAGGAAAGAGACATAAAAGAAATACAAGCAGCAGTGGTCCACAGTATAATGAGGTGGTATCCAGGTCCGACTCCATCTGATCTGCAATGTTAGAGGCAGCCAGCAGGAATGCAATCTGTTACTTTAACAAACTGTTGATCTTGTCTCATAATTGGGACAGTACTGGATGCAAGTATGCTGAATGTGATACAATATGTAAAGCATACTTGCCTACTTTTGAAAAAACATTTCAGGGAGGTTGTGAAAAGCAAAACCTATGAGCGCGGAGGTAAAGTGGGCGTGTTCTGCTACATCTGAGAGGCGTGTCATAAAACTGATTTACATCCAAATGCAAATGAGCCCAAAGCAGTTAGTAAAATCTACTTGTTGATGAAATCACACTAATTATTTTCAGAAAATGCATGTAACCATAGGGATCACTGTGCCTTATAACAAATGTAGGGAAATTATACTAATTATCCCATTTGAATGTGTATATATATATATATATATATATGTGTTTTTTTTTAGTATAATAGCTTCATAATGGGGGTACGGTGAAATTAGATAGATTGGTAGACTCTTCAGGGAATCAGGGAGATTGCTATTATTTCAGGGAGTCTCCCTGACAATGAGGGAGAGTTGGCAAGTATGATGTAAAGGCTGTTAGTTTGCTACTGCTATTTGATATTGTATAATACAATATATGGTTTATTTTACAAGGATTTCATGGGAAAATTGCATTCTGCTGTCCTGTGTATGCAGACATCAGAGGAAAAATAATCATAACCATATTTTCACTAACTGATGTCTTAAAAATAATTGCATTGAATCTAGTTGTATCTGTAAGGACATCCTCAGCCTTGGGATGTCCAGTTTTTGTCTTTGTTGCTATGGTGAGAAGGAAAATAAACAGACCATGCAACTTGCCAGCCTGCCAGGGAACCAGTAGTCCTTGTGTGCTTTACGTGCAACTGTCAGGCTTGCAAAATCCCTTTAGCAAATAATTAGACCCGAGAAGGCCTTTAGTGTAATGCTTCTCTGACATTGATGTCCTATGTCTGCCCAACACTAGACAGGGATTAGAAGCACTCAACAAAATATTGAAATATAAACTTCCCGCGTAGGCTAAAACAGATCATGTTTTGTTGGCAAAAGGATTCTCGGAGTTGTAGCTGGTGAGCCAAACTATTCACAACTTTGGTACAGATGAACATGTTTTTGGAATCAGTTGGAATTCCAGAAATAGGAATTATGTAAAACGTAACACATCTTTGTGCCACAGACCTAGAGCTGGGTCTTACTAAACAATACAGTATGTAGATGACTACAAAGTATGATGTTACATGATGATACATTATTAGTCTATTCTATTCCATATTGTAGCTAGAAAGAATTGTCCCCGATTTCTGGTCACTTATTCGATCATCAGTAATAGCTGCAGTTTACAATTGTGTCACGGGCCAGATTTGGCCCACAGGTCACCAGCTAACTAGGGCTTCCATATAAAGTAAAACATAACTGTATTATAATCATGTCCATTGGTAAGGTAATGTTGGATTACTAAAGTGTCCTACTGTATGTCTCTATCAAGTAAAATAGAGCGACTGGTGTTGTTGGGAGTCCTAATGTTTTACAATTGTATTATGATCTTTACTGAATCTTGTGTTATAGAGTTTTAATAGTCTCACTAGCTGGCGACATCAGTCCACCATAGGTTTTTGAAATCTGTGACTCAGCCAACAGTTATTTTAGTTACATTGTAGTGAATTAACTGCAGTTCCATGTAGGTAGATAATGATACCTGTTAGTCATTCATTAATATTTTCTGGAAATGTTACTCACTGTATCACCATTTAGCACTGCATGTACTGTAAATGTACTCCGACTGCTTGTTGGCCATTACAAATAGGCTGTGTAGAGGCAGGTTATCATATAAAGCACACCAAACCTACACGTTTATATGTGTGATTGTGTGTAAACGTTCCAGGAGATATTTGGTCAGATATTCTAATTACAGAGGAAGATATTACCTCTGTACATCAGATTTATTCTCAGTTAATGGATATAGGGGGTAGTCTCATCTTGCCCGATAACAGATAAAAGTTCATACTCAGCTGCCTAGTAACCATAATAAAACCCAATCTCAATCATTAAGACCTGGCAAAGTATTGGGATTTATATGAGAGCATTATTATTTACACTTACTATGACTGGCAATTTGTACTCGGGGTCTTCAGGTGTCAGTCACTACTGAGTGACAATACTATCATTAAAATGGGTATTGCCAACATTCTTTCTAGGTAGTGAGAATGTGGGAAAGATGGCTTGAATGGCAGGATGGTGGGCTTCCTATCCTTCTAGCAAATAAAATCCTAAACCCTAATATTGTCCTAATAAATTACCAGGACTAGTGAATCCTGTGGCAGCGCATTTCTGTTGCTTGCACTAATTCAGAAGTATTTATTACATCAATGTTTTTTTTATATATTTTTTTCATTATATATTATACAGTAACCCTTAGTCCTTATACAGTAAGTGCACATACACTGATGTGCATGGAGGCTTACCATTAGGGGCACCATAAAGAGGAGATAACAAATACAAATGTAAAAATATCACAATATACCCTTTAAAAATTGCAACAATCTCAGCCCTGAAGAGGTAAAGAAATATTGAACAGGAATCTTGAATACATCCAAAACCTGGGGCAATACAGTATATGGGAAATAAGAGAGCAATGTTTCTCGTCCTAATCC
This sequence comes from Taudactylus pleione, assembly GCA_031769625.1. Classification (NCBI taxonomy): domain Eukaryota; kingdom Metazoa; phylum Chordata; class Amphibia; order Anura; family Myobatrachidae; genus Taudactylus; species Taudactylus pleione. The sequence goes on along the minus strand of JAUIMM010000015.1, from coordinate 8,741,889 downwards.
AGTGCCTCTAAGATAATACTTTTCCCATATGGTAATCTTATTGACTGTCCAGGTATTATAATTCCCAGTCCAAGGAATTTGTGTGAGGTTTTAATATGAATTTTATATTTTATCTTCCCATTTTTGTAAGTTCTAACAGGCTTGATCATTGCATATATTTTACATATTGTAGTTTTAATAGTTTTTTGTAGTTTTGAATCTATTAAATAATTGCTTTAAATGACACAGGGTGGGGATGTTAGCACACACGTTGCTAAGGTGTAAGGTACTACAGCCCATACTTGTGGGGGTGGCTGAAATCCTACTTAAACCTATAAATCCCAGGATTTCCGATTTTACTCTGTCCCTCCTCTTCCTTTTCTGCAATTCTTATTCTACCCATGTGCTCTACTTTGTATTTACTATAAGCCCTGCTTGGACTCACCTGTTTCACATATCTAAATTCTCAGTATTCACGTATTAGAATTGAGAAGCTGGTAATTACAATTTTAATAGGTTTCTCTCCAAATTATCCTATTTCATCACCAGTCTTCACTAGTTTTCTATCACCAGTTATTTAAAACATAGCACATGTAATGCTTCTGTCTATGGCAAGAGCAGGCTGTACATATTCCTCTGTAAAAGAGAATATGTCACATGCACGCAGTGGTGGGAAGAGTTTATATTCAATATATTGATATTTGGCACAATATTGTCTTTGATTTTAAAAAATCAGATATATCGGATGTATTTGGCCCCAATATATCAAGCAGACGTTAAGTGAATCATCACCATACATGTAACCTTAGAAATATTGACAAAACAGGTGGATTAGCAAAATATTTGATTTTTATTGCACTGGCCTCCAGGAGCATGGGATGTATTCACAATCAACCACTAAACACAGTATGGTCGATCCCACGTAGGACCATGGTGCGGAGGTTCCAAGTGTGCACTAGGTCCCCACCAGCTGTTTGGCCGACCCGCGTTTCGCCGGAGGCTTTCTCTAGGAAGCCTCCGGCAAAACGCACGTCAGCCACACAGCTGGGGGGGACCTAGTGCGCACTTGGAACCTCTGCACCACAATCCTACCTGGGAGTCTACAGGGACAGACAAGTATCTTACCTTTATCCTCTTTTCTTGCTCTATCATTAGTTTGTCCCAAACCAGATCCCCTGCGCTGCCTATTGGCATCAGGGATTCTAGTTATATTGGACACTAACAGCAGAGGCAAGCTGCACTGCTTCTTTTGTGCCATATGTCAGTGACACTCATCCCATGTCTGATACTTGTATGACATGGGAAAACAGCATCTGACTTATAAGCGCACTTATCTTTGATATTAACATTCTATCTAGGTTCAATTTACTTTATATTCTCCCAGGTAGAAGGGAGGGACGCCTCCAATAAATCAATCATTGTAAATTTAATTGTTTATTATATCCATGGTTTTCAGCTTTTTAATATTTGTCATTTGTTACTTTTTATGATACATATACTTTCACTTATTTTCGCCACACCTATATGTGCATATAATAGTGTTACCCCATATGTGATACTCAGGAGCATAACATCAGATCTATGATCAGGATTGCTGATTGCTTTATTGTTATTCACTTACTATAGTTGTTATACGGTCCAATTGGACTTGTTCCTGAGAATATATTTAATACTCTCCCTGTGTTGATATTTATCTTTCGATCTTAGGGGTGCAGCCAGCACATACAGGATCACTTGAGATCACTTATCTTTGTTTGTTTGTCAGTCTGTCTTGCACTTATTGTTCATGATTGTAGGTTCCTTGGCAGCATTATCTTAATGATAATCAATAAAGATTTACATTTTAATTTATATCATAACTTCATATATAATCAGAGAGTGCCCAACAAAAGGAGTTTCTTTTTTCTCTGTTTTCATTAAGCTGAGGCTTACTCAGCTGGCCGTCCGCCGTCCACCATCATGACCACCGATGGTCGCGATGGTGAACCCAGCACTGTGAGCTCCATCGCAGTGCTAGGATCGCAAATGCAATAGGGGGTGTCAAACACCTCCTGCTGCATTTGTATGATTGCAAGGATCACATTGCAAAGCTACCGGCTTGCTGAATCAGGCCCGGAATTCATTATGGAATGTACATCCCAATAGTATATAATAGAACGCAGAACCCAAATAGTCCTGATTAGTATAGCTTAAAAAGGGTAATGTCTCGTGATTTAGGAGAGGGGCTTCACTAATTAGTAGTGTGATTTTTGACAGAAAATAGCATTGCAGAAAATTTTATCAATTACAAATTGGGAATATTGTATTGGAAGATACAGTATGTTGGACACTGCAAGGAGAGAAGGGACTATGAATGCTGCTCTGTCCAAACTGTGGCACTGCGCTCCCAATGCCGTAGCACCCCCGTTTAACCGTAGTGGTTGAACGGCCCTGCGGCCCCCCAGAAAAAATCTGGAGCCTGGGGCACGTGCCCCCATAGCCCCCCTACTAGTTGCCGCCCTGATGTAATAGATTATATGGTGGCATAGGGCAACAACAATGACTACATAACTGAACTGTATAGGATGAGCAATGGGACTGTATATGCAGGATATTTAGCTGCATATGGTGGACAGATGGTCAAATGACAATTGCCACCACACACACAAATGTATCATATCATACATCATGGAATGCACAGCACACTAACAACAATCTTTTTTTTCCATATACTGAATGATATAAATGTTACACCAAGTATATAATGTTTGTACTGTACAAAGTCTACCAACTTAATCCCATTACAGTGGAACCATCCTTCTCCCTATGGCGGCATGCACTTCTCTAGATTTTGCTCAAGGTTCAAAGTGAAAATAGTTTCAAGTTGGCTTCTCTGGCAATCCACAGCAATTAGCATTGATCGATGGAGTTCATGATAAACAATGAAAGCAAATGTCTGTTGTGATCCTCATTGTATATTTTGCATACGTACAGGAAATACAATGTACTACCAGAACACAGCTGAAAATCACTCTTCTTTCTATACCTGAGAGTGTGTAGCCTGTACCCACCACACTATTTTCTCAGCCTGATCAATGTGAGATAGATTGGATAGTATTGTTAACCATATCATTGCTTGTCCTCACAGATAAATAACTAGAGCCTTACAGAAAGGTGCTACTAACAGTCCAGGTATTTTTATCCCATCAGCTAACATGGATATACCCAGAGTATTTGTATATTCTGTGACTAGTTGGAACATACCTGGGAACTTTTCAGCTGTGACTGGGAGTTTAAACAGCTCAATAAGGGAAACACATGAATGTATTTTATTTCTATTATGCTTCCGATCTGCACGCTCAATTACTGTGAAGTCTTTTCTATCCATGTCAGACTGCAGCACTAACCATTTCATGTGGAGTAGTTACAGACTACTATCTATATACTATTATTATCACCTCCAGATAAACCTTATATGCACACCAACCTGAAGCTTTTATTCTCTATATTTCTGTACAGTTGTTCTTTGTGCCTTTTTCTGCTAGTTACTTAAAAAAAGATACAAAGTTGTGCATTATTGTTGCCTTGGGATACGACACAGACCTGTTGTGTAGGTACAGATGGGTGAAAACAAACAGCTCTGACTGATTACATAAATATAATGCTGAAAATCACCGGAAACATATTTACAATGTACATATTTAGTAGTATGTGCAATAGAGCATATACCAGCCAATAAATGAAGGACATATGAAGGGAAAAAAAAAATACAGCTGAAAGTAACATTCCTATGCTTCTAGCAATGACTTCAGCTGTAACATGGTTGCATATTGAAATATTATCACTATAAAAATGTATCTTAAAAAAGTCTCAAGGTAGAGGACATCAATAAATACAGACACAAATGTCATTGTGATTCAGAAGTGGACGCAGTTGCAGTAGCGGCTGCGACTTTAGCAAATCTGGGCGATGTTGCATATAAAGATGCATTATTGGTACTATGGCCGCCGGTGTCAGTGGAGCCATGTCTTTAGACACAGTCGCTGACACCGACATGCCTGCAAAGAGAGAGAGAGAGAGAGAGATATCGATCTGGCACTCTTGTAACCAATCAATATATCTACCTGCGTGCCACTGCAAAAGTTATTTACCTTTACCCCAAAATATATTTAGATACATATAGTAGTGCCCCCATATAATGCCCCTGTAGTAGTGCCCCCATATAATGCCCCTGTAGTGCCGCTTGTACGAAAAAACCCCACTTACCTTTATCCACGCTCCTGCATCTGCCGCCGTCCTGTCCGCCTGGCTGCTCCTCGGAACTATGGGAGAGACATCATGACGTCGCTCCCATAGTGCGCATGGAGAGAGTCGGAAGCTGGAGTTCAGAAGAGAACTCCAGCCTCCGGCTAATCCAGCGCTGCAGGGAAAGAGCCGGGCGCCCGCTGGTAATAACATCTCAGCGGGCGTCCGGATTAGAGCCTCCCTGCGGCACAGCCGGGCATGCATATGAGTCATTCTATATTATGGAATGATTCATATGCATGCCCGGCTGTCCGTCCATTACCCCCAGGAATTTAATTTTTACTCAATGTGGGGTAATTTACCCCTGTTCCCTGACCACTGCCATAAAGACAAGAAGCACGGCACTGCAGGATTTTATGAAAGTAGCAAAATGTATTATTATAAGTGATACATAATAATCCTCACAAAGTCAACGTTTCCGGGCCTCACAGGGCCCCGTCATCAGGACTGAGGAGATGTATGTATGGAAACCTTGAAACACCAAGAGGGGTATTCAATTTGGGTGTTTTTTGCGTTAATATCGCACTTTTTATCGTTTTTGCGTTAATATCACTTGTTTTAGCTTTACACTGTATTCAATATCAAAGACTTATCGCAGTTTTGAAAAGTCTTTGATAAAAAACAGTGATAACTTTTGTCCATTGAATAGGTGTCGAAAAAAAGTGCAGAATTGGGGTTTAGGGGTGCAGGCTTAAAAAAAATAGCCTGCACCCCTGAGATTGACATTTAAAAAGGAGCTGTGTCAAAAAAAGTTTCAAAAAAAATAGGGACACCCCAAAAAGTTAATTTAAAAATTGGGGTGCAAAAAAAAAAAATAGGAAAAAACTGTTAAACAATAGGGAAATAGGTTCAGGGCTATTCTGCATGTATGCGGCAGATGTTTTCTAGAATAGAATTATAGCGGCAGGTGCACAAATGCAGAATTTAAAAAAAATTATTTTAGGGACACCAAAATATGCTAGTACCCATTTTCATGTACCCCAAATTTGATGGGACCACTTAAAAAAACGAAAAAAATAACCTAAGTGCTCTTCTGCATCACTTCTTCAATGTTGGGAAAAAAACACCTGCTGCGGCTATTTAAATCCCCGACTTTCAATTAAAGGCTAAAACGGGGGTACCCATAGTGTTCCCCCATGATTTTACAACTTTAGGGGGGTCTTACAATTATTTTGAGGAAAAATTCGTAACTTTACGCAAATCCAACTTCAGAGTTTCCCATTTTCGTTAATTTTATTTTAAATACGGGGATAAGCGCACCAGACTTAACGCAGAAAAAAAACTCCGATATGAAACGTTAACTTCGGCAGTGAAGTTAACGTTTCATATTGAATACCCCTACAAGTGAAAGAACAAGAATCACCGTGGAAAGCTTACCTTAAATTAAATCGCCGTCATGGAAGTAAAACAGCCTGTACCGGAGGACGATGGGAGGCGTCTGGCTGGTCAGCGTCGCAGGTACGATGATGTCACCACAGTGCGCACAGCGGTTGCCCCGGTAACCAGGGACGCTGTCTCAGGCCCCGGCACTGGCTGGAGAAACACCTGAGTGAATGATAGAGGCATAACAGAAATGGGGCAAAATAGGATCACTGGTGAATAAAAGAAAAGAAAAAGATGAAACTTAAAATGAAAAACAGAAAAAGACAATGTGAGGTATACAGAATAGAAATAGATGTATATGTACAATAAAACAAAAAGAGAAGCAAGAATAACAAATACAGACTGTAGGTCATAAACATGACAATATGAATAAATAAAAAAAAGAAAAAACACTTATATATGCAAACATAAACATGAAAAAAATAAATAAACAGTTCCTGCTGTCTGTTGAATATAGGAAAAAAGAAAAAAAAGAGTAAACAAATGTCCGAAAGGTTCCAAAAATAAGCAGAATATGACCAAAGAGAAAAATTTATTTTTGTGCAAAAAATGCTGTACGTTCCAAAAAGGGGGTACTATAGAAGTACTACAGTCAGGTCTGATAAATATGCTTATAAAGCATTCCAATTAATCTCATTGAGACCATTGGGTTGTAACGTGTCCAGTTTGTAAATCCATCGTGATTCCAATTTTAAGAGAGCCGCATGTTTGTCACCTCCTCGGGGCATCAAGTGGATCTGGTCGATTATTTGGTAACGTAATGTTGCCAAAGGATGTTTGTGTTGATGATAGTGTCTGGCCACAGGTTGATCGATGTCGCTGCCAGTTAAGGCTTTGGATATGGCAGATCTGTGTAATACCATTCTCTCCTTGAACATTCTGCTTGTCATCCCAACATAAAAAATGCCACATAGGCAAGTGATGTAATAAACTACAAATTTTGAAGAGCAATTCAAAACTTGCCGTATCTCATAACTGACATCTTTGTGTGGGTGCTTGAAAGATGCTCCAGTAATAAGATAATTGCAGGTAGTGCATGAAGGGCAGCTGTAGCAGCCTGGTTTCTTGGTTTTCCCAAAAAGGCCCACTTTGGGTTCGTAATCAGTGATATCTGCTTTGACAAGACGGTCGTGTAGATTTCTCCCTTGTTTGTCTCAGGTCATTGTTTTGGTGTGTCTGAGATCAGATAGATTAGGATCCGTGGTAATAATAGGCCATAAGGCTTTACTAGCTCGGGGAATTATTGGACTTGCTGTCGAGAATCTAGTGGACCAAATACATTTCTTGTCATCAGACTGCAGTTGTCTGGGTTGAAGCAAAGATGATCTAGTAGCTGCTAGAACTTTTTCTTTAGAGGCAGTAAGATGTGGCCAACTTTAGCTGCGTTCTTTAAATTTGTTGACCACAATATCCAAAGCGTCTGGTAGGTGATTGCTGCGACCCTCAACATTTGTGAATAAGGCAGTCCGGTTTTTAACGCCTTTGGGTGGAGACTGTTGGCCTCTAGCAGGGTATTCCTGTCTGTAGATTTATAAAATACAGAAGTGGTTAATAAATTCCCTTCTCGGAGATGGACTCTGACATCCAAAAAGGCGATGGAATCCCGGCTGGTAAGGTACCTAAATTTGATTGGAGATGGTAACTGATTTATCTGTTCCATCATTTCACCAAATAATTTTTCACCACCATTCCACAACATGAAGCAGTCGTCAATATAACGAACATACCAGACAATGTGTTTGCTGTAATTGTTATTACTAAAGAAAAATTCTTGTTCTTGCTTGAACATAAAAACGATTGCGTAGACTGGGGCTATACTACTGCCCATGGCACATCCTGCTGCTTGAAGATAATAATCTCCATCAAACAAAAAGTAGTTGCGCGTCAATACTAAGAGCAACTTAATTTGGATGTAATTACCCTCAATTAAATCTGAAAGTCTGCAGTTAAAGTGCATCTTGTTTGTTTAATTTCAAAGCCATTGTGGTGGTGAATAGAGGCCAAAATATGAAAATTCTGTCAATGTCCCAACACCTGACTGTAGTTATCTTTGGCCAAACCTATAATATAACTGTCCGTCTCCTTTGCCAGCATGCTTGCTGACATTCTGGCTGCCCCCTCTGGGAGAGTAGGCAAGTTTGTTTGCCGTTGATAAAGAACTTACAAGGGATTGTTATGAGGGTGTAGCCTTAAGGCAGTCTATAGATCTCCTTCAGTAGATCTACCTGGAAGTGACATGGTGAAAGGGCAGAAGTGCGGTTTCATGCCCATAAAGACCACCAAAAGAAGAAATATGTACTCTCACTGGCTCACTTTGCTTCCCACGCTTCGGCACATTGGCTCGCTTCGCCCGCCACAGGTTGCTATTCCCACTTTATGTCCACGTGGATAGTAACTGATGATGTTGGACAGTAACTGATGATGTCAGGTACATCTACTGAAGAAAGGGATCTATCTGCTATTGTGGCCTTAACACAATTCACACAAGTATAGAAATAAATATATACAGGGTTATTTTTCTGGAAAAATAGGTTCAGGAACTGTGGGTGGAGCTATAGAAAAACAAACAAATATATATATATATATATATATATATATATATATTAGTATTTAGTAAAGAAGGCACTCAAAAGGGACTTTAAAATAAAACTTCTCTTATGGAAAATACATATTTTGGCCAAGGACATTACGTCAAAGTTAATAAGAGGTTCAGGAACTCAGGCCCTGATTCAGAGCCAGACGCTCTGACAGAGCGCTCGCTGTGAATCAGGGCCGTCCTTCTGAATTTTTAGAGCGGCCTCCTGGCCGCTCGTATAGCTGTGGGTGACCACCCACAGCTATAGCGAGCGGCCAGGAAGATGGTCGCGATGTTCAAGACCATCGCGACCATCGGGCTTGCGACGAGACCCTTGTGGTAGGGTCTCGTTGCCGCAAGTCCTAGAGTGCTTTCGGCTCTATCAGAGCCGAAAGCACTCCCACTGACATCACTTGTGATGTCAGTGGGGCCGGCCCCAGATGGTAGGCGTTCCCATGGGAACGCCTCCGTCTGAGCAGACACGCCATCGGCACGCCCACCAAAGTGGTGTGCTGCCACTCACCATCGACAGCACGTCCCCTTTGTAGCGAGACCCATAGTGACGGCTTGCCCGTCGCTATCCGGGTCTTGCGCATGCGCACGACGGAGCCACCTCCGTCGTGCGCATGCGCACCGGGCCAATATCGACCCACTTGCGAGCGCTCAGCGCTCGCGAGCGGGTTTGAAGTAGGCCCTAAGTCCCTGCTCAAAAATAGCACTATGTGTGTGTTTGTGCATAAATATATATATATATATATATATGGTCCATACGGCGGCACTTCGGACAAATCCAATAAAACTGCTTGTTTGATGCAATGTTTCAGTGCATTTAATTGCACTTTTTTCAAGTCAAGTAACAGAATAAAATCACACTTACCCTCCATATAAAGCCACAGACCCACATACACGCTAGACGCCACTGCTCATTTCCGGTGCTCCAAGGCAGGCGCAGGAGAAGTGACGTCGAGCTCCCCGTTACCATAACACCCAACATAAACAGAAATAAGACATTAAAAATCACAAGATATTAAAGAATACAACATACAAAACACATACATATATCATAAATAATAGTGCCATTACTAGTATGCACAGTAATTACTGAGCGCTAAGTGTGAAAATACATTACATTACTACATGTGTATAGAGTATAACAATTACGTGAAACATTAGAAAATGAGACCCAATGGATAATTAAATTAGATACATTATCACCTCGTGGTCTCAATGAAACATTGGGTCTCTGGTGCTTCATTAATCATCTTTAACATGGTATATTTGTGTGTGGATATATTTCCATGATTCAAAACTAGTAAGGTTATTATTTCAGTTTATGATACAACTACTGTCTAGGTCCATTGTTGTGTTCTGATATTAGTGTACAGCGTGACTATATTTTCTAGGTTAAGATATATTATGCATTTTCTGATGTTTCACATCATTGTTATACTCTATACTCATGTAGTGATGTGATGTAGTTTCAGACTTAGGGGAGTATTCAATTAGACGCGAAAAGCCGTTTTCTGCGGAAAAGTATCGCGGGTGACGTAATTTTGCCAGGCGGAAAAGTATCACCATATTCAATTCCAAATACTTTTCGCGTATGTGAAAAGTCAATGCAATGTAATAGGCGAAAAAGATTTGCCTATGAAAAGATGGTGAAAGGAAGTGCATTTTATTTATTTGGGGGTGCAAAGGTGGTGAAATCACCCAGCACCCTTAAGACAGTCTCCCAAAGGTTAACTGTGTAAAAAAAAAGTAAGGAACACCCCCAAAAAACTACTTTCATTTTGGGGGCAAAAAAGTACAAAGTGGGGGGACAACTTTAAAAACTAGCGAAATAAAGTTCTAAGGGTGCTCTAAGAAGGGGCCAAGTGTTTTTGGGATTGCAGGTGGTTTTATGATGGCGGAATTTCACTTTATTTAAAACTCCACTTTACAGAATTTAAAATATGCTAACACCCATTTTCAGGTACCCCAAATTTGACAGGACTACTTATTTTCTCCAAAAAATACTGTATAATGCCATTCTTCAACACTTATGCAAAGACACTAATAATAAGCTATTTAAACAAGTTAAGTACCCCAAATAGCAAACTCCGCCTTTACAGTCCAGGTTTTAAGGATATCCATGCTTGAGTCAGATGGTCAAATCAAATTGACTGAAGTGCTAATGAAGTCACCTCAAGCGTGGATATCCTTAAAACCTGGATTGCAGTGGTGGAGTTTGGGTACCTCTGGTATAAGGTAAAACACTAAAAGTAGTAAAGCACTTGTTTTTGCCTGCCATAGTGTTGTCTGCTAGTGTCTATCACATCATTAAAGCTGGGAACATATAGTATAGCATGACACTATGGGCATGCATGTACTATAGGTACTAGGCTGAAAAGGACTAACAGGATTACTGGTTTACTCTTAGAATTTCAACAACAAAACGTGGTTAACACAGTAATGAATTCACAGTGTAAAGCTCTTCACAGTATAAAAGTAGGTTAAATGTCATATCGGATCTGGACCTGCTCTTTCACAGTAGGTGGGAAATCCAGCACTTTATCTGTTCTTCAACCAAGTCGGAGATTTATTGGAGCTTGGCATTTAATGGGTTAAATTGCAACACAGCGTGACACAGGAGCATTCCAGACCTGTCACCTGAGGTTTCAGCAAGAGACAGAGAGACCAAGACGCTGTTTGTCATTCAACGCTCCATTAATATCACTTCCTCTTAGGGCTTTCTCTTTTTTTAGAATTGCTGAACCCCTTTAACCCATTCTGTTCCGCACAGACATTACTCCATGCCCAAGTAACACAATATAGGCCTGCCAGACTCTGTTTCATTGACACACTTTTTTTTTGTTTGCTCCCAGTCCCCTATCAGCATAAACTATATAACTACAGTAGCAACAAAATAATGTGGGTCCCCAGCTTGGCAGTTCATTGATTGATGGGGAAGTAAACACAACCATGCATATTTGCTTATGTTCATCTGAAATAACCTTTTAGAGTTTTGAAGGTGAGTGAGACAGTCACCAGGTCCAGATCTGCATGCAGGCAACACATGCCTGGACTGAGGGCTGCAGAAAAGGAGAGTTCTCATTTTTTTCCTCAAGTTTCTCACCTAAACTAAAATTCCAGGCCCATTATCTTACATCACAGAATAACCATTATCTGAAGATTTGCATTGTATTTGCTACTGGGGAGTGGTGAGAACAGTGTGACAGATTAGTATTGGAGTATCTTTTATTTTTTTTCTTACACAAGACACACGGACTTGGGGACTACTTCCTACATTAGCCTCTGGGACCTGGGGTCTGCTTTTCTATTCCACCCACAAGGAACTGCTTCTGCTTTTCTACACAAACCTCCAGGACTTTCTACATGAGCCAGGGTCGATTTGTTCTAACAGCGATTATTACTGATCTTGTAGGTCAAAATTAAAAAATATTTTTTTTCTCCAGTAGAGGGCACTTAAACAAAAATAAATAAAATGAATATATATATATATATCTCATTTCATGTGTTTACATATAAGAAAATAAAATGTCATAAGCATTCACGTTCAAATTAGAGAATGTTTTAACACTACAGGTACTGTGAAGAGCACAAAAAAACCTAAAAAAACAACCAAACAAAAACCCCAAATCTCCATGTGAAGTGGGAGACTTCATCTGCGGCTTGCATACAGCATTCTATGGTAGAACATTGTGAGCTAAGTCCTGGGAACCAAATCAAACTGTTCCAGAAGATAGCCAGAACACTGGGCTCCAGTGCAGAGAGAACACGAGGTACACAAACCACTGAACAGTAGGATGCAGATCTGAATAGCTCAGCTGTTAAGGACCTGCCTCACAATCTTCAACATTTGGCAAGAAGTTATTTATTATTATATATTTTTTAAAACCACATAACAAAAATAGCATGAATTATTTTCAAAGCAATCACTCATTTATATTCTTGGAAAATATGAACCATTCCACACATCAGGTACACCCAGTTGCCTATGGATAACAAGTGCATGCATTCAGGTGCACTGGGCTGTATTCTGGATACACTGTCCACCTGGTAGATACATATATTATATAACAAATGTGGCTAATCCTATACAATCCAGCATTTACACCTGGCCCAGCAGATCACATAAACATCATGGTCGCAGGGCACTATCACAAGTATAACCCATGGTCAGAAAGGACTGTCATTCCTTTATTATCCAACTATGTGACCACATCCGTATCAACATGTTTACACTTTATATTTGTGGCGTTAATGTATCTTTAAGCAAATAAGCTATGCTCATTTCCCATGTCTGCTTCTTTTAACCTTAGGCTATTTGCTTTAACACTATGACTCAGGCACTGAAATTTCAACTGCAGTATCTACCAAACCTGAAATATTCTGTATGCTATAGCTCATTTTCTGTCAGTGACAAATGGTGGAACATCTATCATCATTATTAATGGCAATTTTTGCTTTCTTGAGCCAGTGCAGTATTGTGTACAATAGTCGGAAAATATGTTTGCTCTGTCATGTTTGAGTGATAGTAGTATGTTTCTATATGCAACAAAATAAACAAAGCATGCAAGTCCAAAAATAGGACATGTTTTCTAGATTTTTAGATTAAAATAAAAATCTTGTCTTTATGTTGCAGAGAAGATCAGCAAGACTCGGCTCTAAAGTATCAATGTCAAGATTTCCAGTAATTTAAACTTTTTTTCCTCAGAAAATACATACAGGTCTATTTACTAAAGTATTTATCTAATTTCTCTGACAAAAAGTATCCATTTTCACCAAGGATAGAGCTTCTCTCTACTGTATCTCCTAATGTCCCCCAGCCGGTGATTGCTATCATGCAAAGCCAGATAAAACATGAGCAGATGCATTCAGGAATGGCATTAGACTTTTCAGAGCAGCTGTCCCCCCACCGGGGCTTAGTTGAATTGCACCGGTGTCACGTTTCCCCGCTACGAGTTGGATACTTAAGTATCCCTCGCAGCGAGTTCAATACGTCATCATTGGAGGCCATTCGGCCTTCGATGATGAACAGGCCCTGAAGTGCTCCGTTTCTATATCTCTATTTACTAAAGCAAAAACCATACATTAGATAATCCCCTTGCAATATAATTTCTTAATCACTTGGCAGTAAAAGGTCATAGAAAAGATGGATGCATTCCAAAATAATTCCCAACCAACGGCCATGTCATGGCTTGTCATGGTGGCTGAAATAGCCACACACACTAACTAGAAGGGATGTTCACAACCTTTTGACCATGTAGTATGTGTGTAAAGTAGACAGGTGGCGTGCGGGATGATGAGTGGATTCCTATGGTTCTAATTTTTATTTTTAAGGGAGGAGAGCAGGAAAGGCTGAAGGACGGGGGTGGGGAAATAAAAACCCCAAACATCCCACAGGGATGGGAAAAAAGGGGAGGGGGTAGACAAAGTGATAGCTAGGACACGATAAATGCAACTTCCAAGTAGTCCTTGCTGCCGCATTAAATGATGGACATAATAAAACATCAGCTGCACAAACCTTATTCAAAACATACCGTTACAGAATGAAGACTACATATTTCCTTGCACTTTGAAAATTACCCTGTGACTTTAATTCTAATAGCCACATGTCTAAATGTATTCACTCTAAAATGATTCTTAACCATGTGATCCTTTCTTATTTTCTGCTCCCTGAAAGAGATAAGCAGTTACACTGCACAGTATCAGTTTCCGATTAAAACTGTATGTGCTGTTGTTACTAGTCGATGCACATGGTGGGCTTGGTTCAGAGGTGAATGCAGTGTGGACATCGCACGCAAATGGCTGATGTGTTTAGTCTGCGCATGTGTCCTGAGAAGCAGCACAGAATTGGACGCATGGTCTGAGAAATTTATAGGTAGTTCCTGGGCGGTAACGAGGAGGGGGAAGAGGGGTGGGTGGAAAAGCCAACACAGGGGTGTCGCTGAAAGCAGCTGCGCTCAAAGACGCACAGACACACAGGAACCCATACTTGGACGTAGAAACTGCTCCTGCCATAGGGCTGTTGCAAGCTTCAATGGTGCACCTAAATACTCACAGTGACAAAAAGCCACTGTCCTAAGATGCTGCAAGTGGACATCTCAGGAGTATGAAAACTGGATGCGGCACTAGCATAAAGAGGCATTTGCCTCAGAATCAGACTGGTATTACTGGTTATTGTAGCTGTCAGTCAGCTCACCTTTTTGTACTGTATTGCAGGTGCTGGTTGTGGTTAGTACAGACACTAAAGTGGACACATCTATCTATTCTGGCATTACAAACCATTGGGCATGGCAGTTTTTACAGCCAGACAGTAAGCATTTAGGGGTCTATTAATTCCTCATAAAGTAAGATTTTTCATATGGCGGCTATATAAAAGAATCATACAATGCTTGTCAGATTAATGATGCAGTGTCATTGGAAGCCCATCATCGAATCGTGGATGGACTCTCAACATTGAATCTTGAGATGCGATGATAACTAACCATTGCACCAAACCATTCCATGGAAGTACCATCACAACGGTTCGCGCATGCGCAAAAATCCTGGTTTGCGACTGCCTTGCTGGATATCTAGCAGCTTGATTCAGTTATATTTTACCATTGGAAAAGCACTGCTTACACACCATTTGATGATGGGAATTGGAAATTTGTCATAGAATGGAAAAAATGCCGCCTTCACAAAAACAAAAGAACACTGATGGCTGTAAGCCATTGACAATGAAGTTACTGTACATTCTTAAGGCAGTTGCAGTGCACATAAGGTGACTGTCAATGCTGGGCTTGTCCACCATGACACAAATAATACAAGCATGGATTCCCTTTGCTATAGTGAAAGCCTCTCCCAGTTTGGTCAACACAGGTCTTGAGCCTCCTATGCATAGGGGGCAGTGGGATTCAAAAAAGAGGTTGTGCAGAAGTTACTAGCCTTCTACTGAAAGTGATGAGGAACAACCTGGGCTGTAAGGACCTCAGGTAATTAACTATACTGGAACTGGGTCCACAAGACCAATGTGCTTTATAACAAAGAAGTTATATAAAAATAAACAAATACATACAGAAACAATTGTCAAACTGTAAGTGAATAAACAACCAACCAAAACCCTAACTCACTAAAATACTTTATTAAATTTTACTCTTTTTATCTTTCTTGATTTGTAGTACAAATTATGTCTACTAGCCAATACCTAAAAGCGCAGTCATTCAGCAAAAGCTGCAGTTCTCATGGCCACAATAATTCAACATGTAATGGTGTTACAAGCCAGGAGAAACATATTGCAGGGGTAAGACCAGTCTTTGGCAACAGGCGCCTTTGGGACCACATGCCTCCCTCTAAGCCTACACTTTGAGTCCCCAGCTCCTTCCTGCTTTGAAGTCATATTTGTTTGTTATTGCTTGTAACCCTCGTTTAAAAGGTCTGTCGATATGTTGTTCCAGATCGGAGTCTCTAATAGTATACGTTTATTAAATTAACTTACTACTGATATTCTGAGTAAAGTGCAGCCCTTTAGGCAATGGCAGTAAAATCATCCGGTGTTCAGATAATTTGGCACATGTTATCTATTATAGTGGGCTGGTTAATGGAGGCCGGGTCACCTCAGCCACCCTTCCCTGCCACGTTATTCTTACCCTTGTTCCTGGCCCTCTTCTCTGAGTAGTCTGTCTCATCATTGCTGTGGATCGCATCCTGGCTTCCATTGTGCGTTCCGTGTACATTAGGTGTGGAGTGCACATGCGCACAAACACGATGTTGCAATATCTATCACTTCGCAGTTTTGAATAATATATTTCCATTGTACATCATAGCGCCAACAGACCTGGCAGAGGATCCCACAGTAGGTAAAACGTATAAGTGAGTTCCACAGAGTGCTTGATACATGGAGCAATGCCTTACCAGTATAATACAATGGTTTGGGTTTGAATTGGGAAGAAGCTAATCCGCGACCTACTAGTACGGCACCTAATACACCGAAAATGCTTTACAGAGGGCATCAGAGAGAAGAGAGAATGACACGATGGCTAGGATCATTAATAATTCATTAATAATTCATTAATAAGTCCATTATATTAAGGGATTGTATTTTTACTTATACAGGAGTATAGATTGTAAGATCCCTCTTGAGATTTGCCTGTCAGTCAATACCTAGTCTTGCTTTACTGTATATACCCCAATTGTAAAGCGCTAAATTGTATGATGGTAATGTATAAATAATAATAATGATATGTATAAAACAGGTACTGCTACCTAGAACACAGTGGGACCTTTATAACTGTACTGAATAGCCCAGTCTGACACTGGTCTCAACCGTTCGATAGTTTATTGGAGAAGTGCTTTGGTTATTTTAATTCAATTGATGTTATGTGCCCCAATTCATTTTTTTTCTTGTTTGTTGCCCCTTCCTTGCTTGCCTACAAACCCACAGACATAAACAGCTAGAGCTAGAGATATTAATAGAAATTATTCTGACATAGTTTGCATATCATCTTATTTTCATGTAATACAGGATGGTGCATTCTGATTATAATTAGCAGTCTGTAAGGTTGTTACCCATTGAACTGACAGAAAGGGAGTTTTACCATTCTATGCTGCCAAAAACCATCCAAAGCCCAAGCTCCAGGAGGGGATGTTGTTCTTCATAAGCAGAGTTGCCGGCTTAAATTCAGAGGTTGAGCAGGTTATTAAATAGGAATTTGTTAACTAGTAAATCAGGGAACCTACTAATAAGAGCCAGACTCTGAGGTATTAATTGAGACTTGAGAGCCCCTTCCCTCCCCTCTAAAACAGCATAGCTAACAGATCTGTCTAGGTACAACCAACTAACAGTGAGGACTAAATTCATAGCAACAGTGCCTTATCCGCCCCCACCTTTTTAACTGTTTCCTCAGCTGTTTGATTTATAGGATCATTTAAGTTTTTTACAACTTTTAAAAAACAAACAAAATAAAAACAATCAAAACAATATATTTCTGTTTGGTAATGGATTTACCTGCAGTGGGTGAGTTGAGTCCAGTGAAACCTATTGAGATGGGGACTGAGAATAGAAAAAGATCCCTATGGAAGCAAAGAATGTAAAATGAATAAAAAAAACAAAATAATCATCGTACTAGTCTCTAAGGTGCGGATGTTTGGAACTGTACTTATCCCCAATTTTTGGGGATTATGATTGAAGAAACTGGATAGTGGGTATGACCTTTTTTAACCCAATAATTTAAAGGTGGGAGGTATGTATAGTGTGTAATCTTATTATCTGCCATTTTAATCCTGACCTGAATAAAAATCAGAAAACATTCTCTAAATCTGTATCTCAATTATAACAAGGTACTGTATATTGCACACAATCTGTGTGATGCTAGTTGCGATTTCATATGAAGCAGCTTTCATTTTACTTAAAACCTTTTTAGTGAATATAATTCAAGTTTGTTTATCCAAATTCCAGTAAGTTAAACCAGCCAATCTGATCTTACAGTCACAAGGAAAGGTTACTATATATCAGAGTAAAAATGACAAGAGCGGTGCCAGACAGCATATCACTGAATGGGTTAGACTGATATGGAGAACAAATAAGTCACACCCAGTCATCATGGTCTAACCTGGAGACTTTACCATTACTTTCTGACCCACCGAAGAAAAAATATTCTACAATACTTCCCATGCAGGTATTTGGTACAGTAGGCATTCATTATCTGAAATGCATAGATCAATATTAACATTGCACAGAGCAAGTTCAAATAGTTATGTAGAGTTTAGTGATCTGTAAAAAGAGATAAACTTTGATATCTGAATCAATGGTTCGGGGCAATGAGCTGTGAGAAAAGAAAGGAGTAGAGCACTGTAGACATTGGGCATGATTCATATACGGACACAGTACAGATGTTTACGCAGTTGAGCGATGTTTTGCTACTGCGCATACACGAAAAGTCCAGAAATCCCTTACTGTGCACAAGAGAACCCAAGTGCTAACAGTGGACAAGGGGTTTGCGATCCCTGTGCATTTCAGGGTGGAGACTGGGAGGTGACCTAAAGTGATTGCAAAAAGGGTCATGTTATGGGAGTGTCATGGGCGTATATGGTATCTCTGCTGCGTAGACCACAGGCTACTGCAAATGTCGGTGGTGCAACCAATGTTGCGTCAATGTTGGAATGTTTACAAACTCTATTGCAAATGCAGAAAATGTGCGTCTCAATGCTTGTACACTCCATCGCACTGTCAAGCACTAACGGAAGGCTGAGATTAGCATATTCCTGCAACTGCTATTGCGAGAGTTGCTGCGAACACGGATGATTTATCAACCATGGGCCGTATTCAATTAGTTATGCACCCACGATAAAGTTCCGCCTGCCAGACTTTTCGCCCTACATCGCGTCTTGTGGCCGCGGAAACTTATCGCGCGCTTCCCCGCTATTCGCCCTATTCCAAAAGAAACGAAAACGGCGACACGCGAAGTCAGAACAGGTGGAAAGTGGTGTCAGAATCGGGGAAATCAGCCTGAACCCCCCCAAAAAATGCAGAAACATTGGGGATCAATGTAGTAGTCCCTGATTAGTCCTAATAAAACTGTTTGGGGTACTTAAGTTGGTACAATTGCCTCTAACTAGCATCTTTGCACAAGTGGTGAAGAATGGCATAAAGCAGTATTTTTTTGGAGAAAATAAGTAGTCCTGACAAATTTGGGGTACCTGAAAATGGGTGCTAGCATATTTTCATGTCAAGTGAAGTTTTAATAAAAGTGAAATTCCTCCCTCATAAAAGCACCTGCATCCCAAAAACACTTGGCCCCTTCTTAGAGCACCCCCAGAACCTTATTTCACTAGTTTGCAAAGTTGTCCCCCCACTTTTTGCTTTTTTGCCCCCAAAATGAAAGTACTTTTTTTGGGGTGTTTTTAAGTTTTTTTTTCTGGAATGTTTTGATGCAGTTGTCCTTTGGGGGCTGTCCCAAGGGTTCTGAGTAGTTTCCCCACCTTTGCACCCCAAAATAAAAATTTAGCACTTATTTTCTCCTGCTATTCAGAGGCGAATCTTTTTCGCCTATTTTATTACATTGACTTTATGTGTATGCGAAAAGCGGGTGGAATTGAATATGGAGATAAGTTTCCGACAGGCGAAGAGATGCAATCGGCGATACTTTTTTGCGGATCTCGGCTTTTCGCGTCTAATTGAATACGGCCCCATATTTCAAATCAGACCATTAACAGGATAATGTGATAAACAACATGACAACCTAACAAGTAATGAAAATATCCCATCACAAAATGACTATTCAAAAGACAGTTATAAGATGTTGCAGTTTTGGATGCATGTTCTCACTTCAGTCTCTGCATATCACCAGTGATGTTTATTGTACTGGCAGAGAGGCACATGAGTGCTAGGTTAGCAGGGACATGATGATGCAATACAATGCAAACATCACTAATTAATTCAGGAGTAGGTAAGTTAGCCTTTATCTCCAGTACTTCTTGGTTCAGTGATTTAATTACTTCATCTTCTGCATTCTCATAGATCAGCCAAGAAAATGACTGTCTCCACTGTACTGTGGCACTAAAATGTATTCACTTTTTTTTTAATTTTTAATGCTTTATTTTCTTAAATCAACCAATCTAAATGGATTCATTCAGGAATTCTTACCAAAATGCAAAATACTTTGTAATGTCTAATAAAAAACAAAAAAACAAAAAGTAATGTTTGTAATGTTTTCCTCGTGCTTTTCATGCATTGTGCTTTTATAGTTACAAAGAATTGTTTGTTTCAGAATTTCATACATGGCCGGATTCAATTAGCCGTGAAAAACCAAGATCACCGAAAAGCGCAATGTTTTTGCCTCATTCGTTTGTTTAGAGGCAAAGTTTTAGCATATTTTCACTATGCGCGTCCCTGCTTTTCGCCCAATTCAATTGCAGAACAGGTGAAAACGCATATGTGCAAATTCCATGAATAGCGAAACTAACGAAAAGGACAGGACTGATGGACACATTGGGTGTGTCATGTGACCAAGAAGTTCCCTGCAGTGTTTAGAGATCAGAGCTCAGCAGCAGCAGAAATAGGGAAGGCCATCTGTGGGGTATCCATCGATGGGACCATCAGTGATTACCATCTATGGCATTAAAAAACCATCGATGGTTTGCACCTCTCGATGGGCACCATTGCTGGGAGAGTGGCGGGCCAATAACAAATGGGGGCGAGGACCACGACTAAGCTCCGCCCCTTCCAGAAAAAAATAATAACAATCTGCTCCAACCTATACATCAATGGCTAGGAACCATTGGCTCTTTACCATCGATGGTAAAAGCATTTCACATCGACCATAAACCATCGATGATTTTGAAGGTTTATGGTTTGATGGTTGATGGCCATCCCTAGCAAGAGAAGATGCAGTGATGCATGTAGGAGAATAATCAGTGAGTAGGGGGTGAGACAGGCTCCCAGCACTCCCAGACTCATCTCCATGTGTGCCTTTCCAGCCATTGACCTCACGGCACATCAGTGATATATAGTTTACACACATATATATAATATATATGTATATATGTACACACAGTTATATGATATATCTATATTTGCATTTTTACAAAACTGTGTAATTACTGAGTCAGGGTCTGGGATGTGAATTTTTTCTTTGTATTCAAGTGGCTTTCGTCAATGTCCTGCTGGAATATACTGTACATCATCTCACAAGTTCTGATCTCTTGATTTGTCTGTATCTTGCTAAATCTATTTTGATCTCTATTTGACAAATGTTTCAGGCCCTGAAGTCAAGAAGTATCCCATACTGAGGGTGAATCAGAGGTGGATGCAGTTGCAGTAGCAACTTTTGTTATAGATGCAACTGTGTCTTTATTATGATGCTGTGGCCAATGGGTCTCTTTTTGAGACGTCCACTGACTGTGGTGCGAATTTGCCAAAATGCGTACAAATATGGCAGACGCAGAATGTCCGAGTGACTATGGCCGCTGGTGTCAGTGCAACTGCTTCTTTAGATGCGGTCACTGACATCAACACGCCTGCGAACTGTTAGCCACCCCCTATCTGCGTCTTATGGCAGTAAACATCAGGATGCGTATGCAGAAATAAAACTATGCTGTACTTGTGTCCACCTCTGAATCACCCTCACTGTAACAATATGCTCCTGCCACCATGTAGAGATGACATGCAACATTACACCAAACATAGGGCCTGATTCAGACCCACTCGCGAGCTGCTGTCCGCTCGCAAGTGGGTCGATGTTCTGCACTGAGCATGCGCACGACGGAGGGAGCTCCGTCGTGCGCATGCGCCAGACGCGATGAGCGAAGGACTTTCCTTCGCTCGTTGTGTCTGATCAAAGGGGGCGTGTTGTCGATGTTGATTGACAGCACGCCCCCTTTGGTGGGCGTGCCGGGGGCGTGCCTCCCTGACGGGGGCGTTCCTAAGGGAACGCCTACCGTCAGAAGCCGGCCCACTGACATCACTAGTGATGTCAGTGGGAGTGATTTTGGCTCTGATAGAGCCAAAATCACTCCGGGATTTGCGGTTGAAAACCTCAACCGCAGGCTCCGGCACGCAGTTTCGATGGTCGCGATGGTCAAGACCATCGCGGCCATCAAACTGCACGCTCGTATAGGCTGTGGGTGGTGACCCACAGCTATACGAGCGTCCAGGAGGACGCTCCATAGTTATGAAGGACGGCCCTCATTCAGAGCGTGCGCTCTGCTCAGAGCGTGCGCTCTGCTCAGAGCGTACGGCTCTGAATGAGGGCCATAGTGTCTAGATTGAGGCCAAAAAGTTCTCTGTTGAACTCATCAGACGATAGAACCAGGGGCGTATCTATAATAGGTGCAGGGGGACCCGCACCGCACACCCTGCACCCATATTATCTAGAATTTCCCCATTCGAGGTCCCACGTCAGGTGTCTCAGCGCTGCTCAAAGCTCCGTAAAAGCTGCTATTTTTCTGGTGTTTTTCCGCATGCGCTGTGAGGAAATCGCCAGGAAAATTGTTGCCGCGCTATTTCCCCCGGCGATCTGCGCATGCACAGTAGACTCTGGGCACACTCTATTGCCCAGATTCTACTGATGCTGCAGTGGCCGGCCAGCCGCATCACTTGGCTGCCGGCCGCCGAGGGAGGAGGGGTCCCCGGACGGGGAATATACACGGGCCCCCTCCTCTCTTAAGACGCCCCTGAATAGAACCTTTACTCCACTTGGTATGTGGTTCCTCCCAAATGTTTTCTAGCAAACGTTAGACAAGCTTGTGTGATATTTCTTCAATATTTTTTTTTAAACTCCCTGTCATAAAGCAGATACAGTGTGTGAAGTTCTGGGGCTATTGTTGTCCAATAGACAGTTTTTCACATCTTTAACATGGAAAACTGTAAAAGGACCCTGCTTGTGCTGAGGCTCCCTTTTTGAATGAGAGCCTGTTCTAGACAGTGCGCCAAGAATGTTTAGGAATATTCATGAAAGCTTATGTGTGGAGGTGTAAGTGATGTGGGACAGGTATGTGGAGGTGTATATGATGTGGAACAGGTGTGTGGAGGTGTAAATGATGTGGGACAGGTACGTGGAGGTGTATATGATGTGGGACAGATATGTGGAGGTGTAAATGGTGTGGGACAGGTATTTTGAGGTGTATATGATGTGGGACAGATAGGTGGAGGTGTAAATGATGTGGGACAGGTATGTGGAGGTGTAAATGATGTGGGACAGGTATGTGGAGGCGTAAATGATGTGGGACAGGTATGTGGAGGCGTAAATGATGTGGGGCAGGTATGTGGAGGTGTAAATGATGTTGGACAGGTATGTGGAGGTGTATATGATGTGGGACAGATATGTGGAGGTGTAAATGATGTGGGACAGGTATGTGGAGGTGTATATGATATGGGACAGGTACGTGGAGGTGTAAATTATGTGGGATGGTATGTGGAGGTGTTGTATTGATGGGAGATGGGTTATTGACCTGGACGATGAGAGGTAAAGTCTTGTATAAAAACATGTGCAGACATTTTTCTGTACCCCAAAATGCTAGAAATACTTAAATATGATGAAAAACACTAACTCGTTATAATTTTTCCACCTGTGATAAAAGAGCACATATCAGCCATTTGACACCTTTTAAGAACCTTTAGTACTTTCCTATAGCCACTAACGGCTTTCTATATGGTCCTGCTATTTCAGTTGTCACTTTTGTTTGGGCCAAGAATGGTTTCCCCACTTTTTCATGCACTTATCCCAGGTGCATTTTGTAAAAAAGTTGCACAACCTCGCCTCGAGTACTGTGAATTGCCATTTCTAATTGAACCTCAGGTGCGTGCATTTACACGATGTATGCGAGTTTCAGGAAACAAACTTGCATTCACAAACTTGCTACTGATTGAATTGACCGCATAGATTGTTGCAAGTGTTTACTGGAGATACTCTGGTGATGGTGGATAGTTTAATGAGGTCCACTGACCAGTAACAACGGGGTTGGACAGGGTTCTGGTGAAATGCTGCAATGATTATCAAGCTTGAATATGTAGGGA
The DNA here is from genome assembly GCA_031769625.1 of Taudactylus pleione. Classification (NCBI taxonomy): domain Eukaryota; kingdom Metazoa; phylum Chordata; class Amphibia; order Anura; family Myobatrachidae; genus Taudactylus; species Taudactylus pleione. The sequence continues at coordinate 8,718,169 of JAUIMM010000015.1, read as the reverse complement.
AAGTAAAAGCAGTAACAAGTTTACTGTAGGTGAACCTGTAGAAGGATTAATAGTGTGTGACCTGGACCCCTGGGAGAGACAGAGAGAACCGTTAAGATTTGAGGGCGTGCACTCATCCTTGACCCAAAACTAAAGATGAGGCACAATGAATTTTCATACCACTGTATATCCTTCCCAATTGGTGCTTTTCAATAAATCTTTCTGTAATTTACTTTGACTGTTGTCTGATAGTCATGATGAAGAATAAACCGATGGTCCGACCCCTAGCAAATGTGTATTTGTTGTGAAATCCGTTTTAAAAATTAATTGTACTTAGGTGGACAACACGTGTGTGATCTCTCAAGTAAATTGATTGCACCAGAATTCATTCAGATGAGATTAGTTATGTAATTGCTGTGTATTTATGTAATCAATTAAGAAAAAGTTTTAATGTTATTGTTTATATTGCATATAATTTGGTTGTCATCATTGGTTTGGAATCCTACATAAATCCATTTTCATACCATAATCTAATATGAGCAATCGAAAGATGATAGGAATTAGGTACACTTTTATTCAACACATTAAGGGCCTGATTCAGAGCCGCTCATAAGCGGCCACTAGTCCGCTCCAAGCGATGTTTGCACATCTGCGCATGTGTATGGGTCGTAATGCGCATGCGCCAACTAGTCAGTGCGATCGGAAATCGAGCGCTCGCAAAATAGCGAATGCCTGCTAATTTGAGTGACAGGATGAGGCGTTTGTGGGTGGAAACAGGGGAAGGTGCTTGAAAACGGGGAGTGGAGATCCAAACGCAGGCATGCCAAATGGTCAAAACAGGCATTTTAAGGGTGTGCATAATTAACAAAGCAGCATCATCGACCACGTCACTTGGTTGTCTCTTAGCCTGAACTGTTCGCATAATTGCGGTAGGAAAATCCTACCACAAGCACTGCGAGCAGTTCATACGCCTTTCGCTGTACTCGATTAATCAAATAAATAGCGGAGATGACGTAAGATGCGAGCGGCGAGGGGGCGTCTTTACAAAATAGCGAGCGCATGTTTCGTTCGCTCGCTCAGACATAGAGGCGTCAACAGACCACAAAGAGCGAGCGCTCAATTTAAATAGCCGGACCCTTTTTCTGAACGAGCGAGCGCAAATAGCGTCCGGCTCTGAATCAGGCCCTAAGTTCCCAGCCAATTCCATCTAATGGCATCATATTAGCAACCAACAGTTTAGAGATCAGTGTATGACCCAATGACCTCACCGCATTTCCTTAGAAACGCCACCCCACTGGTATTTTTAATAAATCAAAATATGTTTCTTTACACTTATTGCATTCTTTTTTGTACATTCCTGAACGTTTTGTGCTGGTTGTTTTCCATTTCTCTACAAGTATTTCCACTAACATATGACTTGCATGGACCATACAGACGTTAACGCAATCTAAGCCTTGTGAATGGCAATTTCATTGAAACTGTGAACAAACATGTTGCCTTTAATGATTTTGTATAGGGTAGTTAACCTGCTTTACCAACAGGAATCTCCAATTTCTGTACATACAGTGTTACCATCTGCAGAGTCTATTGCTGATATTCAACCAATCCACCTTGCTTTGGCAGTATTTGGATCTAAGATTCTGGGGTGGACGCTATATAGTGATGTTTTTGTGCATGCGCTGGAGGTGCAGTGTACATGTGCTGCAATGCTGTTGCAGCTCAGGTCGTACCGCAAACTGGCTCTCAGTGTAATTGACACACTGGAGCCATTTGAGGGCCTGAGGGAAGCGTTTCAGTAAATGGGGGAAAGTTGGCCCTGTTTATGAGGCTGCGTTGATTAACTGGCCTTAGTTGTGGAGAGCATTCTGAGCAACCTTAGGGCTCAGATACCTGATGCCCAGAACAATGTTCCTGATGGTGATACAATGTAGCGGATCTGAGAAGGCACAGGTCTCACTTCAAAAGACAACACCAGCACCATTTACATACCTTCTCAGATCCGCTGCCAGGGCTGCCATCAAAAATTGTGGGGCCCGGGACTGATAAAATAGGCAGGGCCCCCTAGCCCCCTTCCCCCTTAACGTCACGTTGTGCCGTCTCACAAGGAAAAATTTATTGCGGCGTATGTAGGAGGTGGAGCGGGAGGGCGGCCCTAAGCGGCTGGGTGAGAAGTAACTTGACTCCTTCTATGGTGCTGCAGAAGTGTGTGTGTGGGGGGGGGATAGTGAGGGACTAGCTGGCAACTTTGTTTGGGAGGCAAACACAAGTAAGTAGCCCTGGCTTTGCTATGTGCCTCTGCATGCCCGGGGAAAAAGGCCCGACACCCTGGAGGTCTATGGTGGTAATGAGGAAGGGTTGTCCCACTGGGACCTTACCTGCTCTGACGACCTTGGCGGGCACAGAGGGGTACCCTCAGCTTGCCAAGCACTGGATCCTTACTTGCCTCTGGGCGGTAGCTTGACATTGGCAACTACTTGACTCCCGGCAGACTTAACTTGAACAGCAAAGAAGACAAATATATTGTCTTGTCCTTTCTTATACAGTATCTGTATGTACAGTGTGTGCTTCCCCCTATATGTTCTGCCTTGTGCCCCCTATCTGTTTTGCCTTCTCTTCTCTGTATCCCACTGTGCTCCACATCCCGCATTGCGCTTCCATTTCCCAATCCCGCACTGTACTCCCCCTTCCCTTATCTCACCCACACTGTGCTCCCTCTTCCCTCATCTCACCCACACTGTGCCCCCTAATGTCACCCACACTGTGCCCTCTAATGTCACCCACACTGTGCTCCCTGTCCCTTATCTCACCCACACCGTGCACCCTTCCCTCATCTCACCCACACTGTGCTTCCTAATGTCACCCACACTGTGCTCCCTGTCCCTTATCTCACCCGCACCATGCCCCCCCTTCCCTCATCTCAAAAAAACTGTGCCCCCCAAAGTCACCCACACTGTGCTCCCCGTCCCTTATCTCACCCACACTGTGCCCCCTCAAGTCACCCACACTGTGTTCACCCTTCCTTCATCTCACCCATACTGTGCCCCCTAATGTCACCCACACTGTGCTCCCTGTCCCTTATCTCACCCACACCATGCTCCCCTTCCCTCATCTCAAAAAAACTGTGCCCCCCAAAGTCACCCACACTGTGCTCCCCATCCCTTATCTCACCCACACTGTGCCCCCTCAAGTCACCCACACTGTGTTCACCCTTCCTTCATTTCACCCACACTGTGCCCCCTAATGTCACCCACACTGTGCTCCCTGTCCCTTAACTCACCCACACTGTGCACCCCTTCCCTCATCTCACCCACACTATGCCCCCTCATGTCAACCACACTGTGCTCCCCCTTCCCCCATCTCACTCACACTATGCCTTCCCATTTCGCCCACACTGTCACCCACACTGTGCCCCCTCCTCTCACCCACACTGTGCCCCACCTCCAACACTTACCTATTACAACACTGGCCAGTCCTGCTCCCTGCCAGTTAGCTTCTCTGCTGTGTTGCTGTCATCATGCCTGAGTCCTGACGCTGGTCGGGGTCCCTGGAGAAGCTGAACACACTGCACTTACTGGGGTGGGGGCGGAGCTTCCTGATGACTCATCGGCTCTAAGCCAGTGATCAGGGGAGACTGAAGCAGATAGCTCAGCTCACTTCAGACTCCTCAGATCACTGGCTTAAATATCCGAGGACTCATCAGGCAGCCGGGCCCCACTCCCACCCTAGTGCTGCTCACAGTGCTCAGCCTCTGCTCTGACAGCTTCTCTGGTAATGCCGGCCCAAGGCCAGGTCCTGCGCATGTGTGCAGTATCTGGCTGCAGATTGCTGGCGGCACCTTGTTCTCCTGCCCAACCAGGCAGCCTCAGTGGTGGGCGGCCGCAGAATGTTGGGAGGAGCGGGCCCCGGCCGCTGTTACACTTTTTTTCAAAGAGATGTGTGTTCCGGCCGCAGCGTAAGTAGGCGGAGCAGGAGGGCAGCCAGCACACACTTTTACAGTACAGTAGCAGGGAGTAGGAGCGGGCCCCCTGAGTGTCCGGGCCCGGGACTCCAGTCCCAGTAGTCCCCCCCTGATGGCGGCCCTGTCTGCTGCTACTGAATGTGCAGCTCCAATTACTCCTGCGTCCACCTCTGAATCAGGCCCTATGCTTCCTGTTCTCAGGAACAGTGCCGTGCGGTTAGGTAAATGGCTGGGGAGGCACTGGCAGGTATCAGAGCCAAATTTACAGATACATATATGAACCCGAGGGTTCATGTGGGCATGATACAGAGGTGCAGCAGTATATAGTGCTGGAAATTTGGTGTGTTTTGATCAGGGATGTGTGGGAAAGGTAGACAAGGGAGGCAGTGCCTCACCTGCCATACACTATTTACTCGAAAGTTCTGACTATAAAAATGATTCGAATAAGAAGATATTTATAATATTTTCTTTACATTTTTCTTTTAATTTTTATAGTCAAAACTCTGGAGAATACCTTAGTATGACAGGAAAGTCTCTGCCTCACCTGCCCGCACATCACTGCTCAGGAAGGTCAGAAACCAACATAGATTGCTGAATCTTGAGTACACATCTATATACAACCCTCCCTTTCCCAACAAGATGTATTGGTTATACCATTAAAAAATAATCTTGTTTGTAAGAAAATTTGTGTCCTCAGAGGGCAACTCAGGGGACATAGCGATGTGTTCTCAATCCCACGATGTGTACGATTTCCCCTGAACTCTCCCAGGCAGCTCCTATACCTATATTAGGTATAGGGCTAGGTTTAGGATTGTCAACATTGTGAATTTCGACCTCCTGTCCAATGTCATAATTCTGAAAGTCGACATTCAGATCATGTCAACATTTTGAATGTCGGTACATTTTACTACACCTCTTTGAAAGTGCAATAAGAACCTTTCTTCACAGCCAACTACAAAAGGCATAATGTCTTCTCCCATATGTAAATACTTTACAATGTATTTTAACCTGCATTCACAGGTGAACAAAATGGATCAAAAACAATGCCATAACGTAATTTGTAAAGCATGTTAGTTTTTGTTGTAAGCATAATATATACAACAGGGTGTCACTGAGCAGAGTTGGATGGAGCCCCTCTGACAGATGTAAGTCCCACATGGGGAAAATGAAATACTTATCTTTGAAATCTTCCTAAATAAGATGAATTTGATAAAATGGAAAGTACTGGTAATTTGCCGTCTTATCCACTCTGGATTTTCCATGCTGGTTTCTTTGTTTAGTTTACTGAAGTTTGTCCTCTTTCATACTGCGGCCAAATGTTCCTCTAATTCAGATCTTCTAGCAGCACACAGTGTGGAGAACACCCAAATGTGTAGCAAAGACAGCATTATCTCTCCAATCTATAATACAACTAAGGGGCCTAGACAGTCAACAAAAGTGTTAATGGTTTAATTACATTATCCATGTATACAGTATGCTGTTATCTTCTTTGTGGGAAATTAGATCATTAATTGTAATGATTACAACCTAATTTTGTTTAGGCCTTAGAAGATGAGAAGATTGTGTGCTTTTATTTTATGTGTCCTTTATTGACTGTAATAGTGTAGTGATTACTTTATATGACCATGAATTAATTGCCTGTATTTCTTTCCTTTTCAACTCCATCCTTTTCAACTCCATAGCAGCCTTAACATATTGCGTAACCTTTAAGTCAGCTTAATAGAGACAGGAAAAAAAAAGCCCTCTGAAAGATATACAGTGTGATTCCTTCCTTCCCTTTTTTGTCGCTCAGCTGAGTAAGGCATGTGCGTGTAGGTGAGGGTAGTGTGTTTTTGGTTTTCTATCTAACAGGCTTATCAGCTCCTGGAGAGTTTGGATAGTCCCCGAGGTGCACTTCTGAGAGTGCAAGCAGGACAGGTGGCTCACTAGCTACTTAATTCATCAAAGTGGTCCTCCTCTTATGTGTTCTTTAAGCATGCCAGGAGGTCATTACCAAGTTGTGCTCAATGCTGATCGGCAAGGAAGTTGTATATAATGCTAGGCACTGATTTGCAGGAGCTATAGTTTTAAAGATGCTTTCTACAGTATGTCTGAATCCAGCCTAAAGAGGCCTTAAACCACATACAGCATTCTCTTTCCATATCAGGGACTGTTTATGATTCAACCCAAAGGTATTCTTTTTGAGGGTGTGGCGATTAAGCAGTCTTTACTAAAACACAAGGGGGTCTGATATAACTTATTTTCTTTTCTTTCAAGCAGTACAGTGAATTAGGCTTCTTAAGAAACCTTCTGTTGCACCTTGGTATCTTAATCTAGTACTTATAAACTCTAAGATCTAATCTGTATTTTATACATCTATATATATCTATATATCTATAAATATCTATCTATCTATCTATCTATCTATCTATCTATCTATCTATCTATCTATATATATTTATTTATCCAAAGATAAGTGGTGCACTCACCAGTCTTCAAAACAGCAATAATTATTCAAAATAGCAGCATAGTATAACTTGTTACATTGACGTTTCGGTCCTACATCTGGACCTTTATCAAGACACAGAATACACAGACCAATCCAAATATATATCCTATGTGCAAACTCACAAACCCCTCCCTAATTGTCAATATTCACCCCCAATTGACTAAAAGGTAGGCACCAAAATCAGCGTCCACTAAGCTATAAAACACAGAAAAAATACCCAAGTGTTCTTTAACCAAAATAGATAATACATACAGCGGTAACTACATATCTTTACATAAAAACATATCCAATACCTTATCCTCACAGCCACCGGGTGACATTCCATAGTTTAAAGAGAGCTAATCTGGACAATAACTCTAATACAGCTCACGATAGCGGCATGTGCTCCACTGTGGACCACATGACCACTTCCTCCCAGTGGAACCCATATGCTGCCCGCATCATACCTAATCACATGGGCTTCCTGGAAGTGGAACGCAGACCGCGGCAAGAGCCAATCAGTCGCGGTTTGCGTGTCAATACATATAGGCAGAAGGAAATCCTGTGTAATTCAGTACAATATCTCACATGAGACAACCGCTGTATATATAATCCAGATGTCACATACATAAAATATAAATCATAGTGTTACAGTGCATCCAGAAAGTATTCACAACGCTTCACTTTTTCCACATTTTGTTATGTTACAGCCTTATTCCAAAATGGAATAAATTAATATTTGTCCTCAAAATTCTACACACAATACCCCACAATGACAACATATAAAAAGTTTTTTGGGATTTTTACAAATTTAATAAAAAAACACACTAAGAAATCACATGTACATAAGTATTCATGGCCTTTGCCATGAAGCTCAAAATTTAGCTCAGGTGTGTCCAGTTTCCACTGATCATCCTTGAGGTGTTCCTACAGCTTAACTGGAGTCCACCTGTGGTAAATTCAGTTGATTGGATATGATTTTGAAAGGCATACACCTGTCTATAAGGTCTCACACTTGCCAGTGCATGTCAGAGCACAAACCAAACATGAAGTCCAAGGAATAGTCTGTAGACCTCCGAGACAGGATTGTCTCGAGGCACAAATCTGGGGAAGGGTACAGAAAAATATCTGCTGCTTTGAAGGTCCCAATGAGCACAGAGGCCTCCATCATCTGTAAATGGAAGAAGTTCAGAACCACCAGGACTCTTCCCAGAGTTGGCCGTCCATCTAAACTGAGTGATCGGGGGAGAAGGGCCCTAGTCAGGGAGGTGACCAAGAACCAGATGGTCACTCTGTCAGAGCTACAGCATTCCTCTGTGGAGAGAGGAGAACCATCCAGAAGGACAACTATCTCTGTAGCAATTCACCAATCAGGCCTGTATATTAGAGTGGTCAGACGGAAGTCACTCCTTAGTAAAAAGCACGTGGCAGCCCACCTGGAGTTTGCCAAAATGCACCTGAAGGACTCTCTGATCTGATGAGAGAAAGATTGAACTCTTTGGCGTGAATGCCAGGCGTTATGTTTGGAGGAAACCAGGCACCGCTCATCACCAGGCCAATACCATCCCTACAGTGAAGCATGGTGGTGGCAGCATCATGCTGTGGGGATGTTGTTTTTCAGTGGCAGGAACTGGGAGACTAGTCAGGATAGAGGGAAAGATGAATGCAGCAATGTACAGAGACATCCTGGATGAAAACCTGCTCCAGAGCGCTCTTGACCTCAGACTGGGGCGACGGTTCATCTTTCAGCAGGACAACGACCCTAAGCACACAGCCAAGATATCAAAGGAGTGGCTTCAGGACAACTCTGTGAATGTCCTTGAGTGACCCAGCCAGAGCCCCGACTTGAATCTAATTGAACATCTCTGGAGAGATCTGAAAATGGCTGTGCACCGACGCTTCCCATTCAACCTGATGGAGTTTGAGAGGTGCTGCAAAGAGGAATGGGCGAAACTGCCCAAAGATAGGTGTGCCAAGCTTGTGGCATCATATTCAAAAAGGCTTGAGGCTGTAATTGTTGCCAAGGGTTCATCAACAAAGTATTGAGCAAAGGTTGTGAGTACTTATGTACGTGTGATTTCTTAGTTTTCTTTTTTTATTAAATTTGCAAAAATCGCAAAAAAACTTTTTACATGTTGTCATTATGGGGTATTGTGTGTAGAATTTTGAAGACAAAAATGAATTTATTCCATTTTGGAATAAGGCTGTAACAGAAGAAAATGTGGAAAAAGTGAAGCGTTGATAATACTTTCCGGATGCACTGTGTATAAACAATACACAATACATAAAGTAAACAGCATATGTCACTAAAAAAATCAGACTATCAAAAATTCAAATAAGGGCTAAGGTTATATTGAGACACAGACCATTGCCACACTCAAAAAATAAAAAAATCATAAAAAAAGGAAAAAAAAATAAGACATTAATAAAGAAAAAATAAGAAAAAAAAGAAAGAAAAAGTCCATATTTCCAGTAGGCTCTATCATATTATATTCCTGGTAGAGCACCCCATAATAAGCCAATAAAATTAATTCAAAAATACTCCATACTGTATAGATTCATTAAGTCCTCGTGGCCAGATGGAATCCAATTTATGAATCCACATGGCCTCTCTGTGCAGAAGCTTCGCCTGACCTCCAACACATCTTGGTTGAGGTATCCAGTCGATTATCATACATTTTAATATCGCCAACGAGTGGCGAGCTATAGAAGTTTCGGGCAACTGGCTTATCCGAATTCCCACTGCTGAGGGCTGCCCGTATAGACGATCTGTGATTCGCCATTCTTTTGCGAAAAGATCAAAACGTCTTACCCAAATAGATTAAAGAACAAGGATAGATCTGGTTATAGATCACATGATCCAACCTGCAAGTGACCCTGTGCTGCATCCTGATTTTACGTCCAGTGTGTGGGTGATGGAAATATTCCCCCACCATCATACTTCGACACGTTGTGCAGTTCACGCACGGGACAAAACCTAGTCTTTGTGGTTGTAACCAGGTATGGGACCCAAGGGGGGAAATCTGTTCAGGACGCATCAGGATATCCTTAAGATTAGGCCACGTCTGTACCTCATCAAAGGTCTCTTGGGTAAACATGATGTCAGTGCTTGTTCACAGCCTTCCGAATAATCCTGCTGTATCATAGGTGGTTGTAATAACAAAAGGATAATAAGAATCTTGTTTAGATTTGTCCACCTCACCATAGTGGAAGATATCATGAGCCTTGCGCAGACATCTGATGACAACTTCCTTACAATATCCTCTATTGAAGAATCTATCACTCATTTCATTGAGTTGTAGCTCAGCTGTATTCTCAATTATTACGGAGGACCCTCAAAAATTGGGATACAGGTAAATTCAATTTCATAGGATCAGGATGGTGACTATCGTAAGATAAGAGTGTGTTGCGGTCTGTCTCTTTTCTATGCCACCGATAGCCCAAACCTGAACAAGTGGTGTAAATTGTGACGTCTAAAAATTAATCTCATGATAGTCAAATTGTATAGTCTAAGTGAATCTAAATTTTTCAAGAATTTCACCATCCCCAAAAGGGCCTCCTCTGTATCCTTCCACACCAGAAAGATATTGTCAATATACAGATGGTAATATTGGATACTTTCTCCAAACCATGGGACTATATGAGTATTCTCGTATGGTCCATATAAAGACCTAGCGTACGATGGGGCAATGGTACTTCCCATTGCGGTTCCCGCGGTCTGTAGAAAGTACCGTACTTTATCCAGAATCCAGGAACATATAAACGTAATATCAAGAATAAGGTTGAAAGTCACCCACTGTCTAGACATTTCTTTATTTCTCACAACTCTAAGATCTGACATTTAAGGGCATAAAACATGTCCAATTAGGGTCGAGAGAAGGAGACTTGATGAAATTACTATCCTGGAGGGAAATGTGTTGGATTTTCGAATTACATACCCTAACACCTGTGGTCACAATGAGAGCTATAAAATTGCCTCCTTCCTATAGTTTTATTCTCCAAGTTTTAGTCATACACATAAATTTACAGTCCTTGATATCTATATTTGTTGATTTTATTATATATATTTTTATGTGCTTTTTACATATTTATACAGTATATTTTTTATATCTTAGTCCAAACTATCATTTTTTATATATGCATATTAAATAATATAGGTATATCGTATCCTCAACCTATTCTGTATAGTACTGATATTATCCATTGTGTTCTGATTATTATTATTTATAATTGATGATGTACTATAATTTCCTAGATCAAGTGTATTGTTTTTGAACTTTCTTTTATTATTTTTTAGGTTTATGTCTTATTCATTTTTTTGGTGGTATATCATTATAGTTATTTATATCTTATTTATAATATTCATTGGTATATATGAATTTATAGATATTTTTATTAGAGGCACTTTATAATGGTTGAAGGTTGTCTATGTATATGTAATCTATATGGGCATATACTTTATGGATGCTTAAATACTGTATATATATATATATATTTCTTATGGTATAATTATCCATTATTCCAAACTATCCTGCTTGTCCATTCAAAGATGGTGGCGCTCATTAATGAGTAATGACTCCAATAAATGATTTAGAACAAAAATGAGTTAACCACAAACTCAGTCTCCAGGCGCTATTAAATTAATCTGATGTTAGATTGTTAATAATCTATAGTACGCTGCTCCCCAATAAAGTAGATCTGTTACTACTTAACGGTTAGAACTGTGTTCAGTGTAAACCCCGCCCTTTACAAGCACCTGTGTTATGCAATTAAGCTGATCTGAGCAGCTACCATATTTTTTTGCAGTTTGGAGAGGCATGAAGGGAGTCAGCATTCGGAGGATGTGCTGATCCTTGTAGTGCCATGTGGAGGTTTTTTGGGGTACCTCCAAGGTAAATTAGCTCTCAGCTTATATATGTACTGTTATCATGCAGTACACCAATTGTAATTATATGACCCAGAGTGGGTGCTACCATTATGTAGCAATAATTATTTTGGGGTGAGCGTTTGGGAGTGGGGCCCCGGGGGATTTCTGACTGGACCTTTCTCATGGCATCACCACTTAATTCACATAGAATACTTTTATCACTTTTCTATTTGTTTGTATATTATTTATGTAATTTTAATTCTTTCTCATTTCATTAACACTTACTGATTTATACTTACACATCTTTTCTTTACACTACACTATCACTTTTTCCCCTTTTTCGTGTGATGCCCTGGGAATGGCCCTTGGCTGGAATTTTTTTGGGGTGCCTTGCTTCTCAGACGTGAACCCCTTAATGTTAGGGACGCCAGTATAGAGGAGCCTTGACGATTGGCCTGGCGCTTATTCATATATTTGCAAATGTATGTAACTAATACCTCTGAATCGCTATTATCATGTAGGATTTAAGTATTGTTTTTGCTGCAGTGTGCTGGGGGGCAAATCTCTTTTTTTCTGTGTTCAGTGTATGGTTTTATGCAAGCCTAGCCAAGAACTAGGTACTTTTATATTATATTATTAAATATTAATGATTTTTTACATCTGTGTCTTAGTTAATCTATGATATCGTGCACTTCAAGTGGAATAGTTTTTTCTATTCCTCTTGTATATATATAAACTCCAATAAATGGCACCCGCTACTATATTATTACACTGGGCTTTGAAGTAAATATCCCCTGCTACATGCCAGCAGAGCACTAGATGCAGGTCTCACATCCGCCCATAACAACCACGTAGTGTGTCCTAACTTCCGCCCGCCGGACCTCGACTTCCTCCAGCACTCTGCATATAGGCTAATAAAGACACTTGCATCCTATATAATAATAGTAATTGCCAAGATCTCAGTACATATATTTGAAAACATATGGTTAAGCCACAAGCCAAGCCAAAGCGTACCTGCTTTTGGTGGTCCTAATGCTACATAATAATAGAACCTTCTTCGGGTCATTTTTTATGATACATGATAATAGCATATACATTATATATTTCTAAACTGAGAGCTAACTCACCTGGGGGCACCCCAAGAACCTCCAATATGGCACTACCAGGATCACCATACCCACCAACTACTGATCCCTCCATGTCTCTCAGAACAATAATAAACTTAATAGTAATTGGTCAAATTAATTATAAGCCCATCACAGGTGTGTGTAAGGGAGGAGTTAATCTAGACAAGAGAAAACCAGAAAAATAAATTCCCCAGCACTCTGCAAATGGGCCAGTAAAGAGGGCAGTTTTTCTGTACCTGTCAGATCAACTTTTGTCCTTACTTTAGGAACCTGTGAAGAACTTGCTCCAACCAAGCATGCTCTTGCAAGATGAACCAATAATGTAATTGTATAGTCTTTCAAGGGAGGTGCAAGAGATAAGGCGGATATCCACTACCCGATTAAAATGAGCGATTAAACGATAACATTATCGTTCAATCATTCATTAATCGTTCGCAAATCGGCCATGAAAATGTTGAAAACGACCAGCAATGTGCGCTCCCGCTGTTCGTTTTTTGACTTCTATCATCGCTCGAACATGCTGGTCAATCTGCCGATAACGACAGATTGGCCATGTTTGGGGATGAGGGAGGGTGCCTACAGTGAACGACTGATCGTTCAGTGTAGGCACAGCACAGACTGTGAATCGACTGCACGATTACGATGTCATAATCGTGCAGTCGTTTTACAGTCTGCTAGTGGATGTGCCCCATTAATGTGCAATGTGGATGTATTCTACAAGGGTGGTGGTGACATCCTGAGGATAAAAGATCCCTCCCTTCCTTTTCCCCCTCAGAAGATGATCTAGATAAGATACACAGTTGTGATTTCTATATGCCTTTACCAGACAATGGGGTAGATGTATGAAGCAGTGAAGTTGCATTTATTAAGCGCATTCTATAAAATGATAGGTAGAAGCTGATTGGTTGCCATGTGCAACTTCCCCACTAGCACGTTTCCACTCTTTTCACTGCTTCATACATCTACCCCATTATTTCTGGATGTGGAGACTTCTAATGCTAAGTTTGGAATAAAAGTTCCTCCAATAGTTACTACTTCTATGCACTGCTACTGTTGATTATGCTTAACTCAAAATCTTCTTTTATATATTGCTTGGGCACGTCAGATATGTTATGGTTGGCATCTAGTTGAAAACTAAAGTATTGCCGTTATTTATCTTGAAATACTCCATGGTGACAAGGTATAATGACCCATATTGTCTCTTTATGTTTTCTACCACAGATTGTGAAGATTCTCAGGCACCATAGAAAAGGAGGAGTCACATGATATACCTTGTGGACGCATTTCTTTTTCTGGTCTTTACTCATCTGACTAAACTGTTATCCATTCATAATGACTGCAATGGAGTATTTCAAGGAAATAAAATGAATGGTAAGAATTCTCCCACATTCTGCAGCAATTTATGAAACCATGAGATCCTCACAAGCAGGTTTGCCTTTAATTTGGTTGGTCTATATTTAGGGTAACATATGGACTGGAAGACTGGTCAAATGAAAAGGATACTGAGGGCCTTATTCAATTAGCGGAAAAAAACTGTAATTTTTTGGGCAAAAAAACAGGCAAAAACGGCAACAGGCGAAAAAAACTGGAGAAAAGTTTTCTCCATCCCAGACCAGGAGAAAAAAAATACAAAATCCTTATTTTTGGCTAAAACTGTGGGGATTTCTTTCAGAACCCTTTGGACACCCCCTCCCCCCTAATGAAAAATTAACGGGAAAAAAATGTGTAAGTTGCGTAAGTTGGCGAAAAACTACCGCAAAAAGAAAAAAAAGCTACACATCCTTGAGTTAGACAGAAAGTAGGTTGTAAATCTACACAAACAGGCTTTTACATGAAGCTGGTTCAGTAGCCAAAGGCACAGTAACGAGGTCAGGATGAAAAGCTAAGTTTAATAACAGCAGATCTAACCTGAAGGATCAGGGTAGGAGAACCAGACATATGGGAAACGGACAGAAAGATAGTGGAGTACAGGTAGGAAACTTGCAGAACAGACAGTATTATGGAAATAAATAGAAAAATGTATGGGTATAAGAGCGCTATACGTTGAAACAAATCAAAGTATATAGTGCGGTTGGATACAAAAGCACTTTATATTCCATTTAAAAAAAATAAAAATCAGAATATCACATATAATATACAACATTAAAAACAATCCATAATAAAAATGTAAAGTAAAAGCATACACTGGAAAGTTTGGATATTCTTCCTCAAAGATGGCCCACTGCCGTGTTTCCCCGATAATAAGACACTGTGTTATTTTTTTTTTTTGGGTCAAAAAAACTCCATAGGGCTTATTTTCGGGGTAGGGCTTATTTTAATTAACATTGACAGCATCATGCCTTCAGTCCTGCTTTTATCCCCATCATGCCCTCAGTCCTGCTTTTATCCCCATCATGCCCTCAGTCCTGCTTTTATCCCCATCATGGCCTCAGTCCTGCTTTTATCCCCATCATGCCCTCAGTCAGTGTCGGACTGGGGCATGCAGGGCCTACAGGGGAATGCAATGCCAGGGGCCCGGTGAAGGGGTGTGACAAGCCTTGGGTAGGTGTGGCCATCAAATGGAGGGGTGTGGTCATCCCACATTATTAACAATTTGGATCAGCACTCCTAATAGAAGGTTAAATGCCCTGGTGCCCGTCCACAATAGTAGTAATATGCATACAAGTCAGGACGGCATTCCTGGGACTTATATACTAATATTAAACACACTCAGAGAGCCATAAATAGATTTTATGTTTCGGGTCTTTAATAGGGTTGGGCGTCAAGATTCTGAGCACACCCAGTGTGCAGGGGCGCCAAGAGGGGGTGGGGGCAGGTACAGTGGCAAACGCAGGATTTTGAAAGGGGGGTTTCCAATACTTGGTTACAAAACCAATGGCAAAAAATCTAACCACATACAGGCAGCACTTCTCAGGTACTCAATAATCAATACTCAATAATCCAAGTTTGTTAATCCATTACTGTGCAACGTTTCAGATGAATTTATTACATATTTCATCAATGCCTTGACGAAATATGTAATAATTGCATCTGAAACGTTGCACAGTAATGGATTAACAAGCTTGGATTATTGAGTACCTGAGGAGCGCTGCCTGTATGTGATTGTATGTTCAAGACTGAGCAGTCTGCTTAGTTCTTAGGATCTGCACCCCGCGTTTTGAACTTTTTTATTTGGAGTCTACTTGACTATATTTATATGGAGCTTTTCAGCGGCACCGCACACGCACACAGACGCACACACTGACACAGACTGCACTGACACAGACACACTAACACACACACTGCACTGACAAAGCATATACACACACACACACTGACACACATATACACTGACAAAGCCTAGACACACACACACTGCACTGACAAAGCATATACACACACACACTGACACACATATACACTGACAAAGCCTAGACACACACACACTGCACTGACAAAGCATATACACACACACACACTGACACACATATACACTGACAAAGCATATACACACACACACTGACACACATATACACTGACAAAGCCTAGACACACACACACTGCACTGACAAAGCATATACACACACACACTGACACACATACACTGACAAAGCCTAGACACACACACACTGCACTGACAAAGCATATACACACACACACACTGACACACATATACACTGACAAAGCCTAGACACACACACACTGACACACATATACACTGACAAAGCCTAGACACACACACACTGACAGACACTGCACCGACAAAGCCTATACACACACACACAGACTGAAACACACACACTGACAGACACTGCACTGACAAAGCCTATACGCACACTACAAAGAAACAAGCAACAGTGATCTGCAGAAATGAATAATGATTTTGCCTGAAATTGAATTGACAAAGCCTATACACACACACACACACACTGATACACACACACTGACAAAGCCTATACACACACACACACACTGACAAAGCCTATACACACACACACACACACACACTGATACACACACACTGACAAAGCCTATATATACACACACACACTGACATAGCCTATACACACACACACACACACACACACACACACACACACACACACACACACACACACACACACACACACACACACACACACTGACAGCCTATACACACACAGAGATTGACACACACTGACAAAGCCTACTCACACACACAGAGACTGACACACACACACTGACAAAGCCTACACACACACACACACACTGACATAGCCTATACACACACACAGAGACTGACACACACTGACAAAGCCTACTCACACACACACACTGACAAAGCCTATACACACACAGACTAGCACACTGACAAAGATCACCCTCCCCCACATGTAAAACATTACACCCACCTGTGGTGCGGCTCTGGGAGAGAGCGCTGGTCACCGTCACGCAGCAGGCTCCGATGTCTCAGCTTCCCACAATGCTGGTGTGCTGTGCCCTATGAGAACTGCCCGGGAGGAGCTGTGCGCAAGCGCTGCAGCTCCCCCTACAGGCAGCTCAGCCAGGGACAGTTGCCGGGCTCACATGTTTTAAACAAAAAAAAAATTATTGTTAAGCTGGGCTGCGATGGAGTGGCGGGCAGGGGGGGTTTCTAGGTACTCGGAAACCCCCCCTGCGTGCGCGGGTGGGCAGGTACTAATTACCCGGACTTGCTGGAGAGGCACTGCGGGGGCCCGGGTCTGGCACCGCTACCCCTCCCTCTTACGTCACAACAGCAGCCCAGCACACGCTGCTGTATGCTGGGCTGCACTTGGGAGACTGCTCATGGCTGCTAAAGCAGCAGCCAGAGCAGTCTACTATGTCTATGAGCAGGGCCGGCCCTAGCCCAAATTTTTAGGTAAGCGAGTAAATTTTTTGGTGCCCCTTTTACAGTGGCCCCGGTAGTGGTCCCCCCTGTGCAGTGCCCCTTGTGCCCCAGTAGTACTCCCCCCCTATGCAGTGCCCCAAGTAGTGGTACCCCCTATGCAGTGCCCTTTATATAGTGCCCCCAGTAGTGGTGCCCCGTCCTTGTAGTGCCCCTAGTAGTAGTTCCCCCTCTTGTAGTGCCCCCAGTAGTAATCCCCCCCTTGTAGTGCCCCCAGTAGTGTTCCCCCCCTGTAGTGCCCCCAGTAGTATTCCCTCCCTGTAGTGCCCCCAGTAGTATTCCCTCCCTGTAGTGCCCCCATTAGTATTCCCTTCCTGTAGTGCCCCCAGTAGTATTCCCCCCCTATAGTGCCCCCAGTAGTATTCCCCCCCTGTATTGCCACCAGTAGCATTCCCCCCCTGTAGTTGCCCCAGTAGTAATCCCCCCCTGTAGTGCCCCCAGTAGTAGCCCCCCCTGTGGTGCTCCCAGTAGTAGCCCCCTTGTGGTGCCCCAGTATAATCCCCCCTTGTAGTGCCCACAGTAGTAATCCACCTCCCCCCACCACCACCCAGTAGACGTAATAAAAAAAAAAAAAAACACTTACCTGAAACCCGCTCCTGGTCCCGCCGCCGATATCAGCTCCTCCGTCCGCCGCTTTGCATTATGGGAGTGACGTCACGTCATGACGTCACTCCCATTACCCACTGCGGGAGCGGAAGATGTCCGGCTCCGGCAGTGGGAGCAGCAGCTGATGAGAGTCTGTCAGACTCTCATCAGCTGCTAAAGCAGCCGGCGGCTGTGTGTTTGTGCCGTGTAGTGCTGACTGAACTCCGTCCGGTCAGTGCTACACATGCGGTGCAGCTGTGTCACAGAGACACTGTCTGCACCGCGGCCCGCATGGTACGCAGCTGAGGCGCCCTTCACTATGTGGCGCCTTACGCAGCTGCGTACCATGCGTAACGGGAGAACCGGCCCTGTCTATAAGGGGTGCGATCACGCTGATCATGCCCACCATTGGCTTTGCGCCAGGCTGAGGGGCACACAGTGACCCCCTCCCCCAGCGAGAGCAAACATGATTTTTTTCAGGGTTTTTTCTAAGGGGACGTGGACACGCCTCCAGCAATTATGCCACACCCCCTGTCACCTGGGCTCGGCACAGCTGTCGGCGGCCCTGCCAATGTGAACACGCGTCAAATCACCCGCAGCACCAGCCGGCAGCATCTAACGCACTTCCGGGAAAACAAACCAGACGTGTGTAACCAATGACGTGCCCGTTGTCCGGCGACCAGACAACACTACTAAAAGTGACCCCACCACCTGAACTGAACAAAAACAAAACATACCATAAAAAACATGACAATAAAATCCCATGAGCAATCAGAATCACATGAATAAGAAAATCAAGCAATTGCATGTATACATATAAATAATGCAAATTTTACAGCTAGAAAAATCAATACAAAGGAAAACCTGTCTATCAATAGAAAGTTGGATAAACATAGATAAACCATATATCAAATATAACTCTGACCTAACAGAGACATTTATAAAATACAGTGTCTACATCAGCCAGGCTCACCATCACTGTATAGGTAGCTGTGCAGGGGAAGGAAAGCACTGCAAAGAGTCAGTGGAGAGGAGGGGGCGGATCCTGGCTCCTCTGTGTCACGTGGTCTCTGTGTGTCTGGGCGCTTCCTGCCTCCTTCACCTCCCCCCTGCAGCAGCCCGGATGTTTCCAGCATCCTGCTCCACCTCCCCCTGCAAAAGCCTGGGCGCTTCCAGCATCCTGCTCCACCTCCCCCTGCAACAGCCTGGGCGGTTCCAGCATCCTGCTCCTCCTCCCCCTGCGGCAGTCTGGGCGATTCCAGCATCCTGCCCCACCTCCCCCCTGCAGCAACCTGGGCAATTCCACCCCCCCCCCTCCACAGCAGCTTGGACTTAATCAGCCTGCTTCCCAGGCTCTGCTGTTACAGACTCCTCCCCCCCTGCTGGGCTGGTGCAGAATCAGACAGTGGAAAGAGACTGCCGCCCACCGCACGCGCTCACCCGCTGCCCGCACTCATAGTAACAATCTAGCAGGCGATGACCAGCGCTAGGCCACTCCCTCCAGCAACAGAGGGCGTGGCTATGAAATAGCGGGGCCCACCGGGGAATCCCCCGAATCCCCGGCGGCCCAGTCCGAGCCTGCCCTCAGTCCTGCTTCTATCCCCATCATGCTCTCAGTCCTGCTTTTATCCCCACCATGGCCTCAGTCCTGCTTTTATCCCCATCACGCCCTCAGTCCTGCTTTTATCCCCATCACGCCCTCAGTCCTGCTTTTATGCCCATCACGGCCTCAGTCCTGCTGTTATCCCCATCACGGCCTCAGTCCTGCTGTTATCCCCATCACGGCCTCAGTCCTGCTTTTATCCCCATCATGTCCTCAGTCCTGCTTTTATCCCCATCATGCCCTCAGTCCTGCTGTTATCCCCATCACGGCCTCAGTCCTGCTGTTATCCCCATCACGGCCTCAGTCCTGCTTTTATCCCCATCATGTCCTCAGTCCTGCTTTTATCCCCATCATGCCCTCAGTCCTGCTTTTATCCCCATCACGGCCTCAGTCCTGCTGTTATCCCCATCACGGCCTCAGTCCTGCTTTTATCCCCATCATGCCCTCAGTCCTGTTTTTATCCCCATCATGCCCTCAGTCCTGCTTTTATCCCCATCACGGCCTCAGTCCTGCTGTTATCCCCATCACAGCCTCAGTCCTGCTGTTATCCCCATCATGCCCTCAGTCCTGCTTTTATCCCCATCACGGCCTCAGTCCTGCTGTTATCCCCATCACGGCCTCAGTCCTGCTTTTATCGCCATCACGGCCTCAGTCCTGCTTTTATCCCCATCATGCCCTCAGTCCTGATGTTATTCCCATCACGGCCTCAGTCCTGGTTTTATCCCCATCATGCCGTCAGTCCTGCTTTTATCCCCATCACGGCCTCAGTCCTGCTTTTATCGCCATCACGGCCTCAGGCCTGCTTTTATCCCCATCATGCCCTCAGTCCTGCTGTTATCCCCATCACGGCCTCAGTCCTGGTTTTATCCCCATCATGCCGTCAGTCCTGCTTTTATCCCCATCACGGCCTCAGTCCTGCTTTTATCCCCATCATGTCCTCAGTCCTGCTTTTATCCCCATCACGGCCTCAGTCCTGCTGTTATCCCCATCACGGCCCCAGTCCTGCTTTTATCCCCATCACGCCCTCAGTCCTGTTTTTATTCCCATCACGCCCTCAGTCCTGCTTTTATCCCCATCACGGCCTCAGTCCTGCTGTTATCCCCATCACGGCCTCAGTCATGCTTTTATCCCCATCACGGCCTCAGTCCTGCTTTTATCCCCATCATGCCCTCAGTCCTGCTGTTATCCCCATCACGGCCTCAGTCCTGCTTTTATCCCCATCACGGCCTCAGTCCTGCTTTTATCCCCATCACGGCCTCAGTCCTGCTTTTATCCCCATCACGGCCTCAGTCCTGCTTTTATCCCCATCACGGCCTCAGTCCTGCTTTTATCCCCATCACGCCCTCAGTCCTGCTGTTATCCCCATCACGGCCTCAGTCCTGCTGTTATCCCCATCACGCCCTCAGTCCTGCTTTTATCCCCATCACGCCCTCAGTCCTGCTTTTATCCCCATCACGGCCTCAGTCCTGCTTTTATCCCCATCACGGCCTCAGTCCTGCTGTTATCCCCATCACGGCCTCAGTCTTGCTGTTATCCCCATCACGGCCTCAGTCCTGCTTTTATCCCCATCACGGCCTCAGTCCTGCTTTTATCCCCATCACGCCCTCAGTCCTGCTTTTATCCCCATCACGCCCTCAGTCCTGCTTTTATCCCCATCACGGCCTCAGTCCTGCTGTTATCCCCATCACGCCCTCAGTCCTGCTGTTATCCCCATCACGGCCTCAGTCCTGCTTTTATCCCCATCATGGCCTCAGTCCTGCTTTTATCCCCATCATGCCTTCAGTCCTGCTTTTATCCCCATCATGCCCTCAGTCCTGCTTTTATCCCCATCATGCCCTCAGTCCTGCTGTTATCCCCATCATGGCCTCAGTCCTGCTTTTATCCCCATCATGCTCTCAGTCCTGCTTTTATCCCCATCACGGCCTCAGTCCTGCTGTTATCCCCATCACGTCCTCAGTCCTGCTTTTATCCCCATCATGCCCTTAGTCCTGCTTTTATCCCCATCATGCCCTCAGTCCTGCTTTTATCCCCATCACGGCCTCAGTCCTGCTTTTATCCCCATCATGCCCTCAGTCCTGCTTTTATCCCCATCACGCCCTCAGTCCTGCTTTTATCCCCATCACGCCCTCAGTCCTGCTTTTATCCCCATCACGGCCTCAGTCCTGCTTTTATCCCCATCATGCCCTCAGTCCTGCTTTTATCCCCATCATGGCCTCAGTCCTGCTGTTATCCCCATCACGGCCTCAGTCCTGCTTTATAATTCTTTACTTACCATTATTTTTTTTCCTCTTTTTTTTGTTAGGGCTTATTTTCGGAGTACGGCTTATTTTGGACCGTTTTTCAAAAGTAAGGGTAGGGCTTATTTTTGGGGTAGGTGTTTTTATCGGGGAAACACGGTAATAGTGGATTAAATATGCCTCAGCATATAAAGTCCTGTATGAGGCATGAGGCAAAAATTCAGAGATTAATCGGATTTGTTTATATAGAAAAGATCATGTTATATTACCAGTCCTTTAGAAAAGCAGTCCTATTAACAAGATATCCTCGAATAGTAGGCTGTAGGTTTATCTCAGTCTGGCCAAAGTGGAATGATTGCAAAATGAATTCCGGATCGTTGTGGTCTTTATTCATTTATATTTGGGAATAGAGTAAAGCTGGGTACACGCTGGAGCAACGGGTATTTGTTCTGCCATTGGAACGAATGCCTTTGAACGGGAATTCAAACACTTAAACACTTAAACAATTACTATTCCGTCCTTCATTAGCATACCACAGGTCACTAGCAATATCGCTAGGTTTGATGTGGAGCACATCAAACCTAGCGACAGTCACTAGCGACCAAGGGAGCGCGCAATCGCCCATACACATGGAGTGACGTAGTCGATTTGTTGTTGCGAAAGAGCAAATCAGCCTGGCATTACTCCAGTGTGTACCCAGCTTTAGAAAGAGCAAGTAACTGTGCATCTTGGTAAAACCATGCTGCACTGCAGGTGGGACAGTTTTAAAATGTGCAGAGAGATTAAGAGGCATATTCAATTGGGTGCGAGGGTTAGCGAGATAAAAAACTTTGCGCCCCTCGTACCCAATTTTGGATTACCACGGGTATGCAAGCTTCTGATACCCGCAGTATTCAAACAAAAAAGTGGTCGCTGGGTTTTCATAGCTGAAGACCTTGTGGCGCGTAAATTCTTTTATTATACTTACATTGTTGGGGTCTCTGCAGGCTCCTGGTGGCCTCTCCTCTATCTTGTCACTGGGGAGGTGGCTGTTGGGAGTCCCGCGGGCTGGTGGGAGGCACAAATGTAGCACTCCCAGCACCGGCTATACACACACGGGAGGGGGGGTCACTCGCACCGAGATCACTCACGCACACACACACTGATGCACACACACTCATATAACTTGCAATTACAAACACTCGAACACACTCACATACTTACCCCCTCTGCAGAAGAGCCAACTCCTGACACTGGATGCAGAAGACAGCGCTTCGGAAGGTGAGTAATTAAGGACTAATTAAGCTAATTGGAAACTTCCAATTGCTTAAGTAGTCCTCAGGGGGGGTGCCGCCGGGGTCCCAGAGCAAGTCCTGATTTTTCCTACACTTAACGATTTTAGGAAAATTCAGACTTGCTTTGGAGGTGCGAGAAAACGCAGTGATTTTTATAGAAATCATCGTGTCCCATTTTTAGTCACCTAATTGAATGGCAAAACCCTGTGGCTGCCAGAAAAAACCTGTGCTACAGGGTTTTTTAAATAGCCTGCCCATAATTGGATATACCCCTTAGATTTGGGAGGGGTGTGTCCACACTGAAATCTAAATTGAAGTGTAAAAATAAAGTTGTCCAACATTTGTGGGCTAACTGCAATAGCAGCCAGTATTATACCTGCATGCAAAAAAGGCCCAAAGTTTTTTATTCTGCAGTTAGTCTTCTGGAACTAGCACATTACTTACCTACTTTTAGTATCTGCTCCCCGGGAGCCCGGAGAGCAGACACAGGTTGCAACTTTGGGGGGCAGGGCCGGATTCCCATGCCATTAGCCCCCGGCAAACTACCGCGAACCGCGGGAGCGTGATGAGTGGGTGGGGCTAAATGACATGATTTTGCGTCACTTAGACCCGCCCCCTCCATATGGCGCAGCAATTCACAGCAATTATGCTGTGATTCCCGGCACTTATCTCCCCATCCTGCCCTCTTCACTAGGGCGGGATGCCAGAGATGCGGATAATCTTCCGAGTGTGTGGGGGGGCTCCCCGAAATTTTGGGAGCCTCCTGACATTCCCGGGAGAGTAGGTACAGTACATATGAACTATCATGACTGCCGTTGTATTTTAAATCTTTACTAGATAATATGTCCAGAGAATACTGAGTTGTCTGTACTGGTGTGTGATTGGAACGGAGCAGTATTGAGTTACAACCATGATGCATTTGCAAACAACTAGGAAACGAGAGTGTAGGTCTGAACAGATAATCCAGAAATGCCTACAATAAACAGAAATACCATCCTTTAGCAATGATTTGTGCTAGATGTAAAAATTCCAAAAATAAAGCTTTGACGATATTATTGCCTTTATGCATGTTCACTGCTGTCTGTTATTCACACAAGCACAATACTTATACATATAAATGACATGAGCCCAAAAAATGCCTAACAGTATAAAGGATGATGTAATGCGATTGGGCATAGAATGCTTCCTGAGTGCATACCCATGTACACACCCAACTTACTGTGATATATGGCAAGTGTATTTGGCATATCACACTTAAAATGACAACAGTTATAGTTTCAAACAGTGAAATAAACATACTATTCCAGCACCACCATGCTGCTTAATCTCCTTGTGGACTCCTCAGCATTGTTTTCAGAGATATAAGACGAGTAGCCAATTTGGCTTCCCAAGAATATGTGAATATTATGCATGTAAAATGAAACTGATGGAAGCCACAGAGGCCCCATCAATAACATGGAAGGCTATCTGGGCAGAGCGCGAGCGATGAGCTCTGAAGCAGGGAGAGGTATGTCAGGCAGTGGAGGGATGACCTTGGTAAGAGCACCCTTGGTTCAGGCAGAGATCCCATTTCAGTGCCTGCTTCATTTAGCTGTATTTTATGTAGCTGTGCTGCCAAAGGGACGCTCAGTCCTTGACTTTGGCACAGTCCAACCTCTCTCCTCCCATGGTAAACAACTATTCCAACACGGAAGGAAAAAAATATGCTATGATTGGTTTCCTCTGTGGATATCATTTAACCTTTCTGTTAAGCCTAAATTCACTGGAAGTTTTAATTGTATTTCCCAGTCGACCCTTACTACATCTTATTCCAAATTATACTCCTCTATACTCTCTCACTGCACTTTTCTTTACTGTTGCAAAGAAATTGTGTTATATGCAGAAAATCACTAATTAACAAAGGGAAACATTTTGATATTAAACTGGAGAATCTGTTGTTTTCTTATGGTTTCCTGAAATCACTTCAGCAAAATAATTCTCTTTCTAATATTTTGCTCCTAAAAATGTGAATGCTCAGAACAGGTTTCATTACAATGATGCTGCTGGCAATGGGATTTTATTGGATTGGAACCAACCAGCATTTACAGTGCTTGCACATACTATGATATATGTATGATATATATAATATACATATCTAATAAACGTTATTATATTTATAAATTCAAAATAGAGAAACTGCAGCACTGCAGTGTCAAAGTCACTCACAGTAATAGCAGTCAGCGGCGTGCTCCTCGGCTCTTCCCTCAGTCACGTTCACACCACTCCATCTCCGAGCCCAGTTCTTCCTTTCTGCTGTTACCCTCCCAGTCCCCATCTGCCTCCCAGAGCCTGATGTAGAGTGTGAGAGAGCCTTGCGAGATGATGATGATGTCATTTTCTCGCGAGACCATTAGCTCCTCAGCGCCGCCGCAGCTGGTAGTGAGTGATAGATACACAGTCCGGTAGTCCGGTGACGAAGACACCCCACCCAGTACCTCCCAACTCCCTCACGAACTGCCGCCTGCCACCTGCGGATGTTTCATAAATGTTTAAAAAGGTAAAAAAAAAACCCAAAACGGCAAAACGATCACTGGTGTGCTGCAGCCCGGGCCCTCTGCCATGGCCGCGCCCAGGCAATCAGTGCTCGCTCCCCCCTCTTCGCTCCCCCCTCAGTGTTACCAGTCACCATAGAGGCACTTGGCCAACCATTAGAGAGGACATGCAAAGAACAGGGCTCCTTTATGAACGAGGAGACAGCGGTGTGTCAGGACCACCCACTTTGATTGGCAGGAGGGCTAATCTTGGTGTAGTTTCCATAGAGAAAAAACAAGCATCCAAGTTCATCCATGATCCTGCTCCACCCAAATACAGACTCCTAAAAGGACAGGGTGGGACTATCAGGCAGTGGAGCCCACTGGAGATTACCCCTGTACACCTGTGGGCCAGTCCAACCTTGCCAGAGTGCAACATACCTTAGGAAATTTCTAAATAAAACAGGTACTCATTTGGGAAAAAAAATTGCCCTTCACTGATGTGTACTATTTTTTAGAAGCCCCTTCTAATTGTTCTAGTGAGACTTTAAGAGAATAACATTTAGTAAACAGCATTTAAAGAGAAAGATAGATGAACTCTATTCCCATTCAATGACTAAATATGTACACTGCAAATTGTAAATGAGCCATAACGATCAGATGAGCCTTATGACAGGTGAATGTTTTGCTCAGAGTCTGATATTAAATGATGAAGTGTTGCTTCCCAATGTACATACATGCTGGCTCTTGTCTGCATTCTATATTGCATACTGTAAGGATCACAAAAAATGTAACCATAATGAGAAGGAAAAACAGAACTGGAGGGAAGTTATGTGTATGAGTATTGAAGGATTTTAATCATCTTAGAGTCAAAGAAGGAAAAAAAAAACATTTGTACTTATACTGGTAATCCCTTAAAAGACAAATCAGCTAAAGATCTAAAATCATTCAGACTTTACATGCTGAAACGGTTTCACGCTGTTAATGTTAACCCTTTACAGTAATCCTACATGACAACTTGAACTTAATTTTTTTCTTCCATTTTGATACAACTAATTGCAGCCTGTTACACAATCTAGGGGCTAAATTAGGAAAGTTGATTAAAACTGTTGGATAGTTTAATGCTTGTACAAAATGTATTGGTGTATTCTAAGTCCTTGGTGTGCCATCTGTATACTTTGTCAAATTATTGCTGATGTGCTTAGGAGGGCACCAGGGCAAGTTGAGGCCTTTAGATTTTTTGGAGTACTGGACACTTGTATGGAGACACACACACTTTGGACTGTATTCAATTAGCGGCGAAAACTGATGTTTTTCGACAAAAAAAGGTCCAAAACTGCAAACAGGTGAAAATGGAGAAAAAAACATCCCAGACCAGGAGAAAAAAAAAAATCCCAATTTTTGGCTAAAAATTAGGGGATTTCTTTCTGAACCCTTTGGATACCCCCCCTAATGATAAATTACCCCCAAATTTTTTCGTAAAAAAACAACCACGCAAATTTTTTTGGGAAAAAAAAATTTGTTGAAAATGATAGCAATTTTTTGACTGAGGTCTCTGGGCCTGATTCAGACCCGCTCACTATGCATTGCGCTCGCAAGTGGGTCGATGGTGGCCCAGTGCGCACGCGCGAGCCCCGGAGCGAGCGCAAAAAGCGCTCGCTCCGGTACTCACTACAAAAGGGGAGGCTGTCGATGTTGATCGACAGCCCGCCCCATTTTGTAGGCGTGGCCGGGGGGTGGCTTCACAAATGGAGGCGTTCCCATGCGAATGCCTGCCGCTTGAGGGCGGCCCCACTGACCTCACCAGTGAGGTCTATTTGAGCCAGAAGCTCTCTGGGGCTTGCGGCCACGAGACCCTACCACAAGGGTCTCGTCGTAAGCCCGATGGTCGCAATGGTCTTGACCATCGTGACCACCATCATGGCCACTCGCAATAGCTGTGGGTGGTAACTAAAAAAACATGCTCCCGCCCTGATTACGAGCGAGCGCTCGCTTTTTGTGAGCGCCTCTGAATCAGGCCCTCTGTACACACACACATTACAGGGAAGAGCTGGTTCTGATTACCTGGGCCTGTGCTTGTCTGAGGGGCCAAGGCCAGTTGTGGAGGTGGAGAAATGCCCACTTTCAGAGCGGATGTGGCCATGCCCCTTCTATTACCCTGTGCACAAGACCTAAGCTGTTTCTACGACATAGAAGGTTTTTACACTTTAGCATTTTTATATATAAGAAATGGGAAAAATTAGAGACTGTGTGGAGGCATGTCAGACTACACGATGTAGCTACATATGTTCTTATTGACTTACAGATGCGTCCTCTGTCACCCATCCTTTTTGCGCATGACGCAACTTAGACAGAGTGCCTTGCTTAGCGATTCTCAGACTTTCACACCTGTGGGGTCTATTTACTAAGCAGTGTTAGGAGACAGAGTGGAAAGTGATAAGAAAGTGATAAGGTGCCAGCCACTCAGTTCCCAACTGTCATCTCACAGGCTGTGTTTGAAAAATGACAGTTGGGAGCTGATTGGCTGGCACCTTATCACTTTCTCATCACTTTCCACTCCGTCTCCTAACACTGCTTAGTAAATAGACCCCTCTATCTTAAGGGAGCTTCTGTGTTTCATCGCAGATGGATCCAATGTCGCTTATAGTGTACTGGGTGCTTATGATTGGTATTTTTGTTGCAGTGGAGTCAGTATAAAGTCACAGATTAAACGGAGCGCTTTGTGGTGGGGCTCACTCCTATTGGTCCTCAATCTGCCTTTTTTCCAAGTTAGTAATAGAAAAGGGGGAGCCTGACTTAGTGGGGGAGGGGCAATGCTTTGGTCTTTTTGAAATCCTAGCAATTACATTGATTTTATTTCATATTAAAACTATTTAGGTTTTTAAAAAACAAAAAACAAAACCCAGGACAGTATCTAACTTACAGATACAATGTAAGATGACATTCTGATCTGGAAAGGTTTTTCCACAGTTGTACCTAAAATTAATTTTGCAGCTTGTGTATCTAATCCAACATATTTATTTTTATACAGTATACTGCGCTCATTTAAATATAATTTTCACTATAGAAACAGACAAACAAACCAAACAAAAAAAAAACCTGCAGCAGCATATCAGGGCACGGATTTGTGGATTTGACTTTGATAACACAGGTCCTTTTTAGCATTGTAATCCTCTAGTTACAAGTTTAGAGGAACATATATAGGTGTCTGCATGCTGACCTCTCATACAACAGCAGAATATAGGTCTCACAAAGGCAGTGCACCACCAATGCTGAATCAGGAAGCTAAACTGTGAAGTGTTGCAGTACGCTGTAGGCTGAGGAGAGCATTAGGGAGCAAAATGTATTGATTCTACAAAACAAACTCATTTTGGATTTCACAATTATTCTTATCTTTATTTATATAACCTCCCACTGAGGAAATATGCAGCATCACACATTAGTGGCTGGTGGTAATAATAACATAGCACTTTGCTCCACTTTACAATATCTGCTTTCTATTCAACATATAGGGGCCTATTCATTAAACCTAAAAATTCTCTAGAGACAATTAGGTTTAGAACTCGCATGGAGTTCTACCTAATTATAGGTGGAATTCATCATTCCACCTCTCCATAAGTATCTATTCCGAAAAGCTGTCATTTTTGCGATGACAGATTTTCGGGAAATAGATACTTTTCCCTGCCTACACTACCTTATCGCGTCTGGAAACAGTGCTGCGCATGCGCTGTTACATCTGTAAAACCAGCGCATGCGCAGCACTGCCTACAGATGCGTTAAGTTTGTGTACCCCCCCTCCCCCTCTCCCCCCTTCGCTCACCTCCCCCCCCCCTGGCTTACATGTCCGCGCAGCAGCCTCCGGCTCCGTCCTGCTGGTCTGTCATGTGGTTTCCCAGCAGACCACATGACAGATTAGGAAAAAAAAATTATTTTTTTTTTTTTCAAAACTTTCGACCAGCCTCCGGAGCCTGAGGATGGAGCAGAGCGCCGGAGGGACTCGTCGGGGGACCTGCACATGCGGATACAAGGTAAGTCGACTCTGCTATTCGCCACCTCACAGTGGCGAATAGTAACTGCATCAAATTCCGAAAATTCATCATTTTCAGAATTTGATGAATACCACAATTTCCACATCCCCATACTAATGTATGGGGAGTGTGGAAATTAACGCAGGGGAACTTAGCAAGGAGATATCTGTGATATCTGTTCATGCTAAGTCTGTTCATGAATACCAAAATAACGTTATTTAAGGAAAATGTCCTTAAAAACGTTATTTTAGTGTTGATGAATAGGCCCCATAGTCTCATAGAGAGACAGGAAAGTGGTGCTTGGAGAACACAGCCAAGTCTCTTTTCCCAAGGCACAATAGGTGTATCACAACATCTTGCCATAAACCTTTCTGTTAGTACATCAGTGCAGGACAGTGTTTTCTTTTTAACATATGATGAGACAAGAGCTTCACTAAAAAACAAACACGGAGATGGAGCTTACTCGTAGATGCAAAGGTGGCAAAGGTGAGAATTCTGTACTCACCTGTTTTAAGCAATAATACCCAATTATAAAATAACGTGCTCAAAGTGATGCCCTGTAAATGGCATTTGCCAGAACTATGTTAGACTGTATGTTTCCCTCAGTATACAGGTTTCCTCTGTGTGCTCCATCCAGCTTCCTCCTATAGTCCAAACAAGAGTTACTTGACTTCTGAAAAAAATGGCCCTGGAGCGAGGATGTGCCTATGGTGGGGTACTAAATAGTTCCAAAATACAGTTCTGTGACTGTATGGGGCTGGAGCTATAATTTAGGATGTGACCTA
Organism: Taudactylus pleione; assembly: GCA_031769625.1. Classification (NCBI taxonomy): domain Eukaryota; kingdom Metazoa; phylum Chordata; class Amphibia; order Anura; family Myobatrachidae; genus Taudactylus; species Taudactylus pleione. Next base: position 8,687,864 of record JAUIMM010000015.1, on the reverse strand, counting down.
TGAATAATAACTAATCAGGTGTCATGCTCTATAGATACACAAGCTTTCTCAACTTCAAATCATTATTACTCAAAATCTCTGTTATTTGGTTAGAATTTTATTTATCTTCGGTTTGCAAGATGTAAATGACATTTCCAAGAAGCCTCTTCTCCTGCATATGAATGTATTATTGATCTTTTTAAGACACAAGCCAGATACAGCCAAGTATTAAACTAAATAATTTGTTTCCAGGTAGTCTAGTTATGAGACAGACACTTGACAACAACAACAGGTATTCAGAGTTTCAGACATGAGCTGCAAAAGTCTTTTATCATAATTTCTTTACACCAAAATGAGATCTGACCGTGCTGTCATTTTTACAATTTCTAGTGCTCAGTATGGGTTAATACATTTGGCCCCTAAGGACAGTTTTCTACCCCATCCATCAAACCAGCTGTTACATTAAGAATAGTCTTCCCTTAAAAGTCAGCCATCCAGCATGTAGCTGTAGTGTCATCATTACATGGCATGCTGTACCCCTAGGGGATGACTGTAATTCTGCTCATTTAAGGCTGGAACGTGAGCTTTGTTGGAAACTAACAACAGTTTTCATGTTGTTGTTAGCGACAAAGATCTTTGGTTTACAACAAAATTGAAGGGATGGATGTTATATACGCACCCTTTTTATCTCTGCACAAGTAAGATACAAATAACGCAACATTGTCTTTCTGCATCGTCAGCCTTCATTAGGTTAAAAAGGCCTTTTCCACTAAGCTCCATTACAGCAGTTCTTACATCCAGGTGCAAATGCCCAAAATGGACAACGGGCGGCTTGTCATTTAGCAGATTTGCTCTGTTTTTAAAGTTTATGAACTGGAAAGGACTGATGAAGAGTTGAACGCAAGCTGGACACAATTGCTCCTGCACTACCTGCATGGAACTAAAGGTGCGTACACACTAGACAATGTGCTCACGATGCGATATCGTGAGTGATTTCCCTTGAACTCTCCCCGGCACTCCAGGACACAATATGGTGCTATAAAGTGTCCAATCTGACTAAAGATCTATCGTGAACAAAATCTATCTATTGCACAAAATCGTGTATGAGATTGGCAAATCTTGCCTGCAGTAGGCAAGATCTGAAGATGCGATGTATGACCAGCGGGTACATGCATAGGCATCATGATCGTGAGTGGACACTCTCGATTTGGTCATATTTTACACAATTTGTCATTCCGATGCGTCGAAATCAGGCGAATCGTTTAAAATATTGTCTAGTGTGTACGTACCTTAAATGGACATATTCACCAATATGCACTTCCGCAGGTGGACTACACCAATCCACACCTTTGATTCATAGTCATGCTCGTGATCAGTATACACTAGCATCAGCTCTATTAGCCAGTAAAGGCTTTTCAGCAGCAAGTGTAGTTGAAAAGTGAATTGCGTACGACTCTGCATCACTCAAAGTTGGGTATGCCTGGTTCCGGAGCATGCTTGGTGTAAAACACTTCAAAATATGCTTTGCAAATGGACTCGTGTTCAACTCTGCATCGATGCTAAAGTGAGTAATGTTCTGAATATTTTTATTATAAACACTAAGAAACTTTATGGGGTTGTCCACTGTTAGATTTCTTTAAAAATTTTTGTTCCATGCAATTTTAACTCTTCAATTTTTTCATTTTCTTGCCACCTTTTGTGCTATTCAACAATTTTCTAATCAGAGTTGTCCATTATTTATTTATTGTTACAGCAAACAACTGCAGAGCCGTAACTAGACTTTTTGGTGCCCTGTGCCAGAAAGAGAATTGGCGCCCCCCTCATTTTTCAAGGGGACATAATTCACCCAAAAGAGGGCCATGGCTTCATGTGGAAGGGCCAGGGAAGAGATAGGGGAGGGCAGGAGATGCTGGGAATGAAATCAGAGGAAGCTACAAGCAAGAATGGTAATAAACAGAAATTTGACAGGCCCAAACAGCGCCTCCTGACTTGTGGTGCCCTGTGCGATGGCATCGGCCGCACTACCCTAGCTACGGTCCTGAACAACTGTAACTAGAGTCAATAGCGTGCAGGGTGTGCAGTGCAGGGGGGCCCACACCGCACATCCTGCACCCATATATAGTTATCCTTACCTCTCTGCAGGCTCCAGAGTGCTGCTCTGGAGCCCCGGTCTGGCACTGCAGAGCAGCGAAAAGCACAGGGAAAATGGCAGCGGACATTTTTCCGGTGACTTGCGCATGCACAGTAGAGATGTCCCTTGGAATAAGGCACATGTGCCATGTTTCTGGAGACCTGCACAAGCCAGAATCTGCTACGCTGACAGAGACGAGGGTGCCCGCACTAAGTCTGCACACGGGCCCTCTCCCCTCTTGAAATGCCGCTGTCCAGAGTGCATCATTTTGTTGAATCCTGGGCAATAAAAATAAACTCCACCTGACCATACAGTATAAAGACATGGCTAATCTAGTACAAAATAAAACAGGAACACACAGCCAAGTATTTAGTGTAAGTTACAGAACAGTAAGCACAAGCCAATAACTTAAAGTTGTTTTGAAGTTGGAAAGCCCCTTTAACAAAAGCTTTTTGAATAACACAGTAAACAGTATACCTGCAAAACAGTTATAATCAGATACTGTAGCTCAAAAGGCTATTTAATTCCTGGATTTTGTGGAACTAAACAGTAATCTATTGTATAAGGATGTTAACCATATTTATTGTGTCTGTTTTAACCTTGTTACTTGTTATGTACAAACATTACAAAATATTACAGCTGTAAAACTTACTGAATACATTTGTCTGGCTGTGGTAAATAGTGAATAATGTAGCTTTCTGGGAGAAGTCATTAATACGAAATAAGTTAATTACTAAACCATCGGAACACCCAATTTACCACATGCAAATAATTCCGTAAATTTAGAGAAAGGATTACATTTCCCAGTTCATGATCGCTTTATATACACCCTGGGGCCACTTCAGGAAAACAAAGTTACAACAAAATTGCAATAAGTTATATATATACAGTATATACACTACCTTTCAAAAGTTTGGGGTCACCCAGACAATTTCGTGTTTTACATGAAAACTGACTATTATTTATCAAATGAGTTGCAAAATGAATAGAACATATAGTCAAGACATTGGCAAGGTTAGAAATAATGATTTTTATTTTTAAATAATAATTTTGTTCTTCAAACTGCTTTTGTCAAAGAATGCTGCTTTTGCAGCAATTACAGCATTGCAGACCTTTGGCATTCTAGCTGTTAATTTGTTAGGGTAATCTGAAGAAATTTCACCCCACGCTTTCCTGAAGCACCTCCCACAAATTGGATTGGCTTGATGGGCACTTCTTGCGTACCATACATTCAAGCTGCTTCCACAACAGTTCAATGGGGTTGAGATCTGGTGACTGCGCTGGCCCATCCATTACACACAGAGGGCCTGATTCAGACCCGCTCGCAAGCGCTCACAATCGGGTTGATGGTGGCCCAGTGCGCATTTGCGGCATGCGCACTGTGCGTGTGCGAGCCCCGGAGCGAGCGCAAAAAGCACTCGCTCCATGGCTCACTACAAAAGGGGCGGCTGTCGATGTTGATCGACAGCTCGCCCCGTTTTGTAGGCGTGGCGAGGGGGTGGCTTCACAAATGGAGGCGTTCCTATGCGAACGCCTGCCATTTGTGGACGGCCCCACTGACATCACCATTGATGTCAATGGGAGAGCTTCCAGCTCTATTAGAGCCAGAAGCTCTCTGGGGCTTGCGACCACGAAACCCTACCACAAGGGTCTCGTCGCAAGCCACGATGGTCGCAATGGTCTTGACTATCGCGACCATCATCCTGGCCGCTCACAATAGCTCAAGAAAAAAAAAAAACGCCCAGATTGAGAGTGAACGCTCTTTCAGAGCGTCCGGCTCTGAATCAGGGCCAGAGTACCAGCTGCCTGCTTCTTCCCTAGATAGTTCTTGCATAATTTGGATATGTGCTTTTGGTCATTGTCCTGTTGGAGGAGGAAATTGGCTCCAATCAAGCGCTGTCCACAGTATGGCATGGCATGGCAAAATGGAGTGATAGCCTTCCTTATTCAAAATCCCTTTTACCTTGTACAAATCTCCCACTTTACCAGCACCAAAGCAGCCCCAGACCATCACATTACCTCCACCATACTTGACAGGTGGCGTCAGGCACTCTTCCAGCATCTTTTCACTTGTTCTGCGTCTCATAAATGTTCTTCTGTGTGATCCAAACACCTCAAACTTCGATTCATCTGTCCATAACACTTTTTTCCAATCATCCTCTGTCCAATGTCTGTGTTCTTTTGCCCATATTAATCTTTTCCTTTTATTGGCCAGTCTCAGATATGGCTTTATCTTTGCCAAGCTGCCTAGAAGGCCAGCATCCCGAAGTCGCCTCTTCTCTGTAGACGTTCACACTGCGGGTACCATTTAATGAAGCTGCCAGTTGAGGACTTGTGAGGCATCTATTTCTTAAACTAGAGACTCTAATGTACTTGTCTTCTTGCACAGTTTTGCATCGGGGCCTCCCACTTCTCTTTCTACTCTGGTTAGAGCCAGTTTGTGCTGTTCTCTGAAGGGAGTAGTACACACCGTTGTAGGAACTGGTCAGTTTCTTGGCAATTTCTCACATGGAATAGCCTTCATTTCTAAGAACAAGAAAAGACTGTCGAGTTTCACATGAAAGTTCTCTTTTTCTGCCCATTTGGAGAGTATAAGAGTATAATCAAACCCACAAATGTGATGCTCCAGATACTCAACTAGCTTAAAGGAAGGCCAGTTTTATAGCTTCTCTAACGACCAAACCCGTTTTCAGCTGTGCTAACATAATTGCACAAGGGTTTTCAAATCGTCCATTAGTCTTTTAAAGCGCTTAGCAAATACAATGTACCATTAGAACACTGGAGTGATGGTTGCTGGAAATGGGCCTCTATACACCTATGTAGATATTCCTTTAAAAACCAGAGGTTTGCAGCTAGTATAGTCATTTACCACATTAACAATGTATAGAGTGTATTTCTGATTAATTTAATGTTATCTTCATTGAAAAAAAGTGCTATTCTTTCAAAAATAAGGAAATTTCTAAGTGACCCCAAACTTTTGAATGGTAGTGTATATAAAGATATAAGAGATAACCGCACCAACTGAAGTAAAGACTCCTAAATGTAATCAGACCTGGGAATTCATATGGTTTGTGTGTGATTTTCTAACAAGCACCCCCCCAATGGTATGTGTCAGCTCAATCAGTAGATTTACAACAGTGGTGATCTGTTATATATATGAAAAATAAAGATATTAGAACTGAAATAGAGCGCCCTTAGTGCTTTATACAATATTGTAAATATCAAATAAATAACCAGAATAATATATATGTAAAGTGTAATGTGCTAGGTATGTGAATACATCAATCAATTAACCTTAATTTTTTTGATAAATAAATTAGTAAATAAATATGTGTTTATGTGAAATTCGTGCAATCAAAAGTGCAAACCAATAATTATGTTGTAGTGTACTACTACACTTTATAAAATAACTCTAAACGTTAAAATAGATATAAGCAAACTCCCATAACATTGATATATATATATATATATATATATATAATATACAGGTTGAGTCTCCCATATCCAAATATTCTGAAATACGGAATATTTTTAGCATGACTGAGAAAGTGAAACCTTTGCTTTCTGATGGTTCAATGTACAAAAACTTTGTTGAAAGCACAAATTATTAAAAATATAGTATAAAATAACCTTCAAGCTGTGTGTATAAGGTTTGTGGGGTACCCGTATTGTGGGACCATTCTTAATTGATGGATCATTAACAGCAGCACATTACAAGAGGTTGTTAGATGAAGAGCTTTTCCCTCATTGTTATCAGAGGATGGGTCATATCCTAATTTCTTCCAGCAAGATGATGCCCCACCTTATTATGGACTCATTGTCAGGGAATATCTTGATGTGCAGTTTCCTAAAGATGGATTGGCCATAGAGGTCCAGTCCAGCGGCCACCAAGATCTCCAGATTTAAGTGTTGGATTTCTACGTGTGGGTTTACCTGAAGGAACGTGTTTATGCTGTGAAGATACAAGATTGTTATCATCTGCAACAACAAATAGTTGATGCTTGTGCTCAGATTTAGCCAGACATGTTGCTCAAGGTTCATCAGAACTGGGAAAAGAGAGTAGCCTTATGTCACAACTCTCAGGAAGATAATTGATGCAACTCGTATTTGGGGATTGGCGTGACCTATTTCTGAGGCGCGGAGTCTAATGTGCCTGCGGTGTTCACCAGGGACCCTCAAAGAAGGTATGGACTTGGCTGCATCCGACACACAGATCGCGACCCTCAGAATAGAGGTTCCCCTATACGTACAGGTGCTGGTGAACTCTGGATAGGGTGGAGAAGACTTTCAGCATAGTCGAAAGACTGGGTCAGAACCAAACGGACAAGATGGTACCAGGGAGCAGACGTAAGCAGGTCACGGTGGATAGCCAAGGTCAGAACCGGATTACCGATGCAGTACCAGGGGTCAGACTAAATCGGAGTCATGAACAAAGCCAAGGTCTGGAAAGAATAACACAGGAACGCTGGAGTAAGGTAATGGAGCCTATACTCTGGCACAGGAGTGCTCCCAGGAACTTTCTTTTATAGGCAGGGCTTGAATGAGGCGTTTCCTATGATGTCACTGAAGAAGTGTTTCTGGCCCTTTAATTTAGTTACAGGCTGGTGTGCACGCCCATAGGGAGCTGCAGCCGCCTGCACCATACCGCCGGAGGGAAGAAGCATCATCCAGCAGCGGGCCCCAGGACTCCCCGCCCGCTGCCCAGCTGCAGACTAACGCTGCCGGACCTGGTAAGTGTGTGCCGGTGTCCGGTGCGTTGTGACACCGTAACATTGCAATATGGTGGACAACACTTTCGAACATATACTACAAATTTTAAGTTAATACTCGAGAATGAATAAAGATATGTAGAACACCATTGTTTTTCTTATAAAATTCTGCATCTGTTTGAAATGTCACATAACTACCTTCCCAATTAAAAAAAAAATAAGTTGAATCCAAGATAGCCAACTTCAAGATGGCCACAATACTGGTGACATACCCTAAAAAGTTTTGTGTAGAGACTGGATTAATATTTCCTTACTCATTTCCTGTGTAAAAGGGTTTTTCCACACTTATGGACCACCCTGTGTATATATGCCACAGTTTTCTTCTTGTCGTCTAATCATTGTCCTGAGGGCATCGGAGCAGCATTACAATTTCAATCCAGAGTGCCAGTCTGTAGTAACGTTTATATATATTGCCACTGTGGATCTCCCAAACAGAGTTTGTGCAACCGCCATCAAACCTGGCCAGCATGTTGTGGCTCCAAGTGACCTGAGCGTCCTTCTGCTCTTGAATCAGCTGATGGGGCACCCAGCATGCAGAAATCTTGCTCGGGCCAAGCTTTTTGTGGAATATCGAGCGAATGGATACTCACTATGTATGTATATGTGTAAATTTAAAACAAGGATGCACTCACCAGACTTAGAAAACACAGCTGGGGACCTCTCTCGTTTTGAGAAAGGTATGTACATAGGGTACTGATTCAGCAAGGAACGCACGTTAGCAGACACAAACACCCGTCCGCTGCGAGAAGATGCTAATCAATGCATATGCACAGAGACGGCAGCACTAGATGCAGACGCCCAGCCCCATATTAAGCCGCCCATTCCCTTTACTCACAGCCTGATCAGTACGCAAGATAGCGTAAACATCAGTAACATCGAGAACCATCAGACCTATACGCACAATAGTGGTAGACCTGAACCCGCCGCAGGAGTTGAGATACTTCCTGTATGCAGAGGGACGCTAGGCTGCGTCCGTCACCACAGTAGCTAATTTATGCAGTCCCCTGTAACGGTGTACGAACGATGCGACACACCTGCGTTCGGGCGACCACTCCCCGTATCCACCCACAAACAGCACTTCATGTCAAACATTTATTCCTGGATCTGCGTACTCACAGCGCTCGCTTTCGCCACCGCAGTGAGCACTCATGCGCTGACAATGACCATCGCCCGATTGCGTGTTCATCCGCATCCGTGCGTTCCTTGCTGAATCAGGCCCACTGTACATATTCTGTGTACATAGAATACTGCTACATTTAGACACTAATGGAAAGTGTCTGATCTCATCATAGTAAGTGAGACATTGGGAAACCCGTATCACTTGTGCTATTTATTGTAAACATAGGACATAGAGACTGTGATTGCTGTACTTACGGAAGTGCACAGAAGGCAATCTAAACAAGTATGATACAGTCTATTGACTGTGACGAGAGACTTGCCACAATAACTCTTCCAAAACATGAGGGTTGCAATTTACATTTCAGAAATTATCAGGCCCATTACAGGTCTTAAAAGCATAATGAATGGGACTTAATATGTTGGGCATTTCCTAAAGAACATAGCATTTTGAGGTTGTAGATAGATATAGAAAGCTGATGTAATCACAATGATACTGCCAGTGAATATACTGTAGGTACTGGTAATTGGGAAGCATTACTCCTACACTCAAGGGTATGTTAATCACCAAACATTAAGTTCACCTACGAAGAGACAGGCTAGTTTGATAGCACATTTAGGGCTCTATTTACTACAATGTAGTGTGATATTTCTGACTAAATTCGTATTGGAAATTTAGGAAATATCACAGGGATTTATCAAAAATCCCTTGCAGGGACAGAGCTTGTAATAACGCAATGTCCCTGCGAATCCCGTCTGCACATTTCTCCCTGTATTTTTCTGTAAAAATACAGGGAGACTGTGTCTCCGCATGCCACCGGCTACTGCAAGATCACATTTCCCATTATAATTATGGGAAATGCGATCTGCTTACTAAAAATATGTGATAATTAGAGTTTGAAGTAGAATTTTATGAATTATACTCCAGTTGCCCTATACTGTAGTAAATTTATGTGAAACTAAAATAATGTGAAAAAGGTGTGAAAACACCCCTTTCCACTTTATTTTAGTAAAAATAATGTTAATAAATAGAGACCTAAATGTGTGGTAAAACACCAAAAGTAAGAGAAGTTAGAGATGTGCGCCGACCCTCGTGTTTTGGTTTTGGATCTGGATCTCCCCTGGTTTTAGATCTGAATCTGGTTTTGGATTTTTTTCCTTGGTGTTTTGTTTTTCGGTTTTGGATCTGGATTTTTTCTGAAAATATCATAAAAACAGCTAAAATCACATAAAATGGGCCTGTTTTTGTTCCTACGGTATTATTAACCTCAATAACATTTATTTCCAGTCATTTCCAATCAATTTTGACCACCACAATATTATTTTTTTCATCTAGTTAAGGCCAAAAGGTTGCATCCAGCTAGCTGGCTGACTAAGCTAAGTGACACAGTGGGCGGCACTAATATGTGGCAGTTCCAATTTCCAACACGGATACAGGCCCTCATTCAGAGCCGGACGCTCTGAGCAGAGCGCACGCTCTGAATGAGGGCCGTCCTCCATAATTATGGAGCGTCCTCCTGGACGCTCGTATAGCTGTGGGTCACCACCCACAGCCTATACGAGCGTGCAGGTTGATGGCCGCGATGGTCTTGACCATCGCGACCATTGCCACTGCGAGCCGGAGCCTGCGGTTGAGTTTCTCAACCGCAAGGCCGGAGTGATTTTGGCTCTATCAGAGCCAAAATCACTCCCACTGACATCCCTAGTGATGTCAGTGGGCCAGCTTCTGACAGTAGGCGTTCCCTTGGGAATGCCCCCGTCTGGGAGGCACGCCCACCAAAGGGGGCGTGCTGTCAATCAACATCGACAGCACGCCCCTTTGATCAGACACAACGAGCGAAGGAAAGTCCTTCGCTCGTCGCGTCTGGTGCATGCGCACGACTGAGCTCCCTCCATCGTGCGCATGCGCAGCGCACACCATCGAACCACTTGCGAGCAGACAGCCGCTTGCGAGTGGGTCTGAATCAGGCCCACAGTGGGTTATACAGTGTGGGTTGGATACACCAATAGTGCACTTACTGTGACAGCAGTGCCGGCAGAGCGAGTTGCTGACGGTGTCCTCAGTACATGGAGTCCTCATTGCAGGGTATCAGTGGTGTCAGCAGAGCGGGGTGCCAGCGGTGTCTTTAGTGTAGGTTTGCTGGCTGTGACGGCAGTGTGGGGGTTGCTGACGGTGTCCTCAGAACCCGCTCATCCCTAATAGAAGTGTGATAACATTGTGGTCATCGAACTTCAGTTGTCCTACATGTGCCCCAGAAGTTGCAATGTTTATATTTTTTTTGCTCGCAATTAATAGGTTCAACATGTTTATTTGGTAGCAGGTTTTCTCCAGCCAAAAAAACAGATGCAGTATCTCACTTTTATATATTTGTACAGGTGCTACAATTAAACGGTTGCCTAGGGCAGCAATGGTAAGGGGATGCCTAAAATGCAAAATGGGTAAATTGCTTGGAGTTCGGCACTTGGCTATGGTGTCACAGCCTTATGCAACACTTGCAGTCTGCAGAGCCGAAGAAAACGCCCCTGCCACCTGTCTGATATGGTAGAATAATAAATGGTATAAAGCAGTGGGGATGGAAGCGTAGCTAAGTTCAGAGTGAGGGGGTCTGATCTCCACGGCTTGCTCTGGCGCTAAGAGAAGGTAGACTTAGGAAGTGTGAAGAAAAAGCATAAGACTTCCTAGCCAGTATCTGGTTAGTTTTCCATCTATGGAAGGTGCTGCAATCTGGACTCATAGGGGTGTATTTAGATGTTGCCCATAGCAACCAATCAGATTCTACTTAACATTCATCTAGCACCTTCTAGGAGAAAATAGCTAGAATCTGATTGGTTGCTATGGGCAACATCTCCACTTCTAAAAACCCACACTTTAGAAATCCTACCCCATAGTGTTTCTTATATATTATGTTAATAACAGAACCTTAATATGCAGTTTACATAGGAACTAGAAGCAAAATACTTTCTGTTGTTGGGAGTCCACACGGTAAATGTTCCATGAAGACTGCACTGAAGAAGAGCTGTAACTAGACATTTTGGTGCCCTGTGCCAAAGAGACCAGTGGCGCCCCCCCCTCCCCTAATTTTTTAAATAGGGACATACGATAGTGCATCTAAAAAAGGGCCATGACCTCATGGAGAAGGACCAAGGAGAAGATAGGAGCCCCCAGGAGATGAAAGGGATAAAAGTAGAGGAAGCTAGAGTACAAGTGAGACTGATAATAAACAGGAAAATTGACAGGTCCAAATAGCGCCCCCTGCCCTGCGGTGCCCTGTGCCATGGCACATGTCGCACCACCCTAGTTACGGCCCTGCACTGAAGACACTCTCTTTTTTCCTTCTTGAAATAAAGGAAAAAGAGAAGTGATGATTAGAATGTATTAAACAGAAAAGTTGCTCTTCTTCTGATTGTCCATGAGTCAAATACCTGCACATGATGGTCTTTAGTACCATTTTATAGAGGCGGCACAAAAGTGTAGATATCATTTAGTAGTACATAACTTTTTCTGCTCTGCAGGTTTTACTTTTCAAACTAATTTATAGTTCACAGCCTTCTGAGATGTAGACTGAAGCACACTGAGGTTGCGGGCATTTCTGGGAATAAATCGTCAACTAGTTACATGCACTGTGTAACACTAACGAGGTGGTCCTGCCTTCTCTAAGTGGAACATTACTCACTACTAAGCCATACCTTGGATATGACTCAAGCAGCACCTACGGCTAAGCTTAAGGCACCTGTCTCAGACAGGGCTGGCTATTAACAGATTACTTACTTACAGGGTGTTTGGGGAAGTAAGAATTAGACAGACAGCTGAGCAGGAAACCAGCCAGGGTCCTGTTTTCATATACACACCGAGGAGAACAGAGCTACAAGGTCACTGTTGCATCTTCTCTCTCACACACATTAAATGAAATATAGGATGCATTATACATTCTATACAAATTACATTAAAACACTACATTCCTCTGTTAGATCTGAATAATTTTCAATAAAGGCACTTAAGTGCTACAGCCATCTGAATGCATATTTGCTATTCAACAGACCTATAGTCCCAAGTAAATGCCATTGTTCTAGGACAATTGCTCACTTGCAAACGTTACCTAGTCACTGTTTGAGAATAATTTTTTGTAGCCTTCTACAGCCTTGCTAGAGCCTGTGGTTCCCTTACAGCACAACCTGGACCCTAATACACCCCACTCCGAACTAAACCTCCCACAGCCTAGTTATAAACTTTTCCCCAGACCAATGAAATACAAAAATTAATCATGCAGTCTAAACGTAAGTCTGCCCCCCTTACATTTTTGTGGATGAGGGGAGCAGAATATGCTGCCAACAAATTGAAAATAAAATGCTTCCCTCCAACACGGAATTGTCCCAGGGATCAGTTGCTTGCTGCTGTTTTGGTATAAATGGTCTCAGTGGAGCAATTACTTTGCAGGAAATTGTTGGGTTTGACTACTACTCCTGCTACCTATGATAGATAAAGGCGCACCCAACGTGAGTGGCAATTTGTTGGCCTCCCAGCTGTGCTTTTCATCTTGTTTATGTAGATAATATCCAGGAGAATCACTCATTTGTGGGGCTCTTCCAGCCTCCCGACAGTGTTGGCCAGTCTCCTGGTGGTGGGGATAAGCAATGGCAATTTAGGCCACAACCAATAAAAGATCTTTCATATGTGAATGTGATCGACCCATCCCTCCCTTGACCTATTTCTTTATAAGCTTTTTATTTGTTATGCGGGCAGATTTTTTGGAAGCTTCCCTCCAGAATGAAAAGTATATCCAATATTTTTGTGGCAAAGCTTCATTGATGTGCAACGGACCCATGTGAAAGAAGATACATGGTGCTGCTTTCACTCAACCCTGTGGTATGGGATGCCTGTATGCTCTCAAGACCCTCCCTTTTACCCTGTTATATGAGATAGCTATTCTCCTGTCTATGTTTCATTGTGCCTCCATGAAGCTGAGTTTGTTTTGTTGTTGTTTACGCTATGCTAAATCCATTACATACCAATATTACTTCACATGTTGATTTCTGTTTCCATCTCTGATTGTACTTTTGTTGGTATCCGGTCGGCAGAATATTAACACCAGAATGTTATCAGGTTCTGAATGTTGACAGTCAGAATGTCGACACATCATTAGGTCGACAATCAATATGTAGACATGTATTAAGGATGACATGGTTAAAATGAGGGCACGTTCAGAATGTCGACATCTAACATTTTTTTTGTTGATTGTTAGGCTTAGGCTAAAATATAAAAAAAATGTTGACATTTTGGTGTCGACATGTCAACTGTCAACATTCTGAAAGTGTTGACATTTTAACCAGGTCAACCATAATACATGTCTACATATTGATTGTCAACCTAATGATTGTGTCAATATTCACACCTGTCGACATTCTGGTGTGGACATTCTGACTGTCATATCACACCCCTTTTGTTATGTACTCCAATAAGAAAGTTTACTTAAAAAAAAAAAAAAAAAAGGTTTAACCTTCATGTACACAGATGGTTCCATTTGGCTTTCTGTAATCTGCACAAGTTTTAACCTAGGAGTGTTTATTTATCAATGTTTTATGGAGATTAATAGCTCCATAATGTTCCTGGAGGGGGCTTTGACACAGTTTATAGTCATTATAACTCCTTGTTCAAACAGCCTCCCTCCCCCGATGTCCCAGAACTGATGAAATCAATACAAACTATTTGAAGTCTTCGTTACTTTCACCTTTTCAGCTGGCAGAAGGAACCTGTTATAGTGTCTATAACAACGATTCCCAACCTCGGTCCTCAAGGCACTCTAACAGTCCTGGTTTTGGTGATATACACGCTAAAGCACAGATGGTTTAATCAAAATATCTGAGGTACTAATTAAGCTGCCTGTGCTCAAGTATGGCTATCCTTAAAACCTGGACTGTTATGGTGCGTACACACTGGGCGATAAAGTGGACGACTGAACCGTTCAGTCGTCCACTTTATCGTCCATTTTTAACCCCAAAAAGATGAACGATGACGACGACGCGCGTTCCCGCGGGTCGTTCGTCATCATCGTTCATCGGGCTGACATGCAGGCCAACCTGACAATCTCGTCAGGTTGCTGCATGTCAGGGAATGGGGGAGAGAGCCCGGTGCTGAACGATATCGTTAATGAACGACATTGAGCACAGCCTGCCGGGGACAACACTACACGATATCGCTCAGGGAGCATATCGTGTAGTGTGTACCCACCATTAGTGTGCCTTGAGGACCGTGGTTGGGAACCCCTGGTCTATAACCTTAACTACAATGAAAATTATTCTGGATGAGAAAGGTTAATGGGACATTGGAGACAAGTGGCAGATAATTATCCAAAACTGTTTTTAGACAGGTATCACTGAATCAACAGCTACAGATGGCTCTGCGAGGAGTCCTCCTTTGGTCTTCTGCCTATAATTCTGTGCCTTGCTTTACTTAACTTATTTACCTGCAAGCAAGACACTGTACTCAAGGTGAAACTTAGCTGTAGGCTAAGTTTTTCAAATAGGTCAAAGACATCTGAGGTGACTTCTAACATCTGTAATTATTCACAGATGGAAGTGCATTATTTCTTTCATACAATTTACTAATAATAATGTATGTGATTCAGAACTCACTGATTATAAAGTTATGACTACAGAACTGATAGATAAAAGTGATATTGTCAGTTAAGTGGTTAAATAAAGTGTGATCAACCAGTAAGTGATGTGAGATGAAGGAAGGTATATGACATTTTATTGCTTTGATGACTGTTTTGTCGATAGGCAAGAATTGTCTTATGCACTCACAGGGTCCTCTCTGTTAGGGGTATATTTACTAAAGTGAGAGTTTTTAGAAATGGAGATGTTGCCCATAGCAACCAATCAGATTCTACTAGCACCTTCTTGAACAGGGGTGGGGAACCTTTTTTCTGCCGAGGGCCATTTTGATACATATAACATTATTCACGGGCCCGGTGTAGGCCACAACCCCACTGTGTGATGTCACACAGGGGCGGGTCTCAATCGCAGGTGATTACAGCAATGCCCGGAGCATCCTGAGGATGCTCCAGGGAGCTGTAAGGGCAGCAGTGTGACCATCTGAAGCATCCTAAAGATCCCCAGGCGGCACTGCTGCATAGATTCAACTGCAGTGTGCCATTCTAGGCATCCAGCTGGCCAGATGAGGCTAGCATAAAAAAGCTCAAAGGAAAAGACCAAATGATTCCGGGGGCCTTACATGGCCCCTGGGCCTGAGGTTCCCCATCCCTGTTCTAGAAGATAATAACTAGAATCTGATAGGTTGCTATTGGCAACATCTCCACTTCTAAAAACTCTCACTTTGGTAAATTTACCCCTTGTTGTCTATTTTATTACCTAATTGTTGCAACAGAGCCTATGTTACTTTCATTTACAGTTGGAAGAAGACAACACTGAGAATAAGGAAAGAGTTGTTACTTGGCATATTTGCCTAACATCTCCTGATTTGAGGCTTCAAAAGTGTCAGGTCTTATGGTGCATACACATGGTCAGATTTTCCTTTAGATTTGTACAATAACAATTTTAACAATCGTTCAATCATTCATACCTGAAAGAAAATCTGACGTGTCCCTGCAACGATGAACGATGCGCGTTCCCGTTTGTCAGATAACGACATCTGACATCTGATGTGTTTGCAGTCAGATATGGTCGATTTTCATTCATTTTAATACTGACAAAAATCATTCGTAGTTCATGAAATCGTTGGTAAAATCGTTCAAATCGTTCGTCGTTTATCGTTCGTAGTTCATCTGACAGATCTACCGTGTGTATACACCATTAGCTTATGTAGATCGTGGCTCAAATAAAAATGTGCTGGTGGATTGGGGAATCAGAAACATGATAGATTTGTGTCCCAGAGCTTTATTTTTATTACATTAATGGGTATCCTGCAAAACTTGGGATTTATGTATTAAGCCTTGGAGAAAAATAAAGTGGAGGGAGATAAAGTACCAACCAATCAGCTCCTGTAGTTTTTCAAACACAGCCTGCAAAGTAACAGTTAGCAGCTGATTGGTTGGTACTTTATCTTCGTCCACCGTATCTCCCTCCAACCCCTAGTACAGTGGTTCTCAAACTTGGTCCTCAGGACCCCACACAGGTCATATTTTGCAGGTTACCCAGCAGGTGCACAGGTATATTCATTACTCACTGACACATTTTAAAAGATCCACAGATGGAACTGATTATTTCACTTGTGTTTCTGTGAGGAGACCTGGAAAACATGCACTGTTTGGGGTCCTGAGGACCGAGTTTGAGAACCTGTGGTCTAGTACATAGACCATAGACCCATTAGACTTTTCTAACAAAAAGGAGCTTTGATCATCAGCAGCATAGTAACATGGTCTTTAAAAAAATATCACTTAGTTGTAGTAACTTAACACATAAATAAGACAGTCCTTTTCTCTCTGAGGTCCGTTCTCAGCTGGCCAGTTTGTTTCCATTCCAGAACAGGACGTCCCTCCTATATACTATCTACATTGAATGCTCTATCTTAAGCTGGGTATACACTAAATGACTGTGTACCCAGTGAAGCGACCCACTACCCCAGCGCCAATGGGCCCACATATCGGCTGGTCCGTACACACTGGATGATCCGGTGCCTGACCGCCCGATATGCCGGCCCCCGCTGCATGGGATCGTCAGCCACATCGCCTGATTTTACTGCATGTACAAAAGATCAGATGATGCGGCTGACGACCCCACGGGAGCGCGCACTACACAATGTAGTGCATACACACTGCACGATATGAACGATTTGTCATTCCGATGCGTCGGAATCGGCCAAATCATTAGCAATATCGTGTAATGTGTAGGGGCCTTTAGACATTTCTTCCTGTCTGAGCTGTCCTCTCTGACTTCCTGCCACTTGCAGCAGGACACACAATAGGCCACACTGGGCCCTCCTCTCAGCTCTGTGTCTGGTGCACTGACATCTCTTCTTTATACAGTGGCGGAACACTGGGAAATATCCCTGCCTTAAAAGACCAGTAAACCACAAAATAAAAAATTTCACATATGAAGATTGTAGGTAAACTATATTTTTATATATTATTCTATCATTTCACTGCAGCTCTGATAATGTAGTATCCCATTACAGACAGATGACCACACATCTATAGACCCTGTCCTAAAGGCATATGGCAGAGGACAAAAAGCAAATATTTCATACTGATATGCTACTGTGATATTACTCACATACAGTATATGAGCTCAACAATCTACAGTATTTAGCATTTCTGCATGCCATGGCCATCATTACCATCTTTTATGTATGAGCTGCCAAAAAACTCTTCAGCACTAGAAAGTCTAGAGTTACAAACCATAAAGAGTACAAATTGCATTTAAAAACAGCACATGTAGGGAGAAGGCATAGTTCAGACGGGATGTAGTCAGGATGGCGGCGGTCGAAATCCTGACCGTGAAAGCCTGGCATGGGACTAAAGATAGGCTTAATCTAAATACCGATGCCTATCATTAGCCCCACGCTGAAATCCCGACGCCTGGCATACCGAACGTAGGTAAACCGGTCGTTGGTAGCTCTTAGCGCAGGGGGGGTTAGGTTTAGGGACTCCTGGGGGGACTTAGGGTTAGGCACCCCCCCGGGAGGGTTAGGGTCAGGCTAGGGAAAGGGGTGGTTAGGGTTAGGCACCACCTGGGGGGAGGGTAGGGTTAGGCCACCCCCCAGGAGGGTTAGGTCTAGAGTGCAAGGAGGGGGGGTTAGGGTTAGGCACTAGGGGGGGGAGGTTAGGGTTAGGCACCACTAAGGTAGGGTTAGGGTTAAAGGGGGGAGAGGGGAGGGTATGGGACTTACTTACCCTAGTCGGGATCTTCATCTGACGGCCTTCCGGCGTCGGGATTTCATCCGCCGGGCTTAGGTCCAGACATACCGATTCCATTCAGACAATAGGAGCTGGAGGGACTTGAAGTGGACATGGGATTGTAGATGGAAGAACATGGAGGACTGGTATTAGGTGGGGGAAATATAGTAAAGTAGTGGATTTTGAGAAAATGCTTCAAATATTAAATGATTACAGCTTAGGGAAGAGCACGGGGGGGGGGGCTTCGGAGGTGGGAGTGAAAAGTGGCTATCAGTGTAGAGCAGGGAAGAGGCCTGGGTCTGAAGCAAATTGAAGAGGACGAGAGGGAGCGTATCTCGTGATGAGACCAGAAAACTGTGCTGGCCCAGTAACAGGAGCACCTCCTTCTCATGGCAACCTGCTATAATGTGGTGAACAAGAAGAGATGTACTGTACAAGAGATGTTGCTAAACACAGCAATACTCAAACTCGTATATATAATAATGCCAAGTAGTAGCTGTACTTGCTCTTTAACTTCAATATTGATTAGTTAGTGGTTATGTCATTTGCTGGATAAAGTTTGACATTTTGTATAAAGAATGTGTTTGTAATGATGATATCTGATGTAAATTCCAGCACAATAGAATGAGTTACAATAAAATACACTTAATAATAAATCCTGGACTCTACATCGCAATATATTTCAGTTATAGTGGAATCTAATTTGCTATACCAGTCCTTTAATCACACACACTTCAAGTACAATCTTTAGCCAAGTAACCTGGTTTCCTGGCAACTGGTAGGAAGCATTTTTAATTTCCTTGTTTACTTGGGATTCTTTTGCTTTGTGTTTGCTGTCAGGTTGAGGGCTGGCCTCTCGTCTCTTTCTAAAACACCCTTATGATGTGTAGGCTTAGTTCCAACCACTCTGTTTTGTGGTTTTCTGAAACCTTTTCGATGGGCCCCCAAGTGGCCCTTTTAACAAAAATTGAAAGAAAAAAAACTGACAGCTTGTCTTGGCTATACAAATCGATATCTAAGTAATAATGACATCTGTGGTATCACAGGCGTTAATTATCTTGCACATAGGATTCACAGCTAAAAGAAGACATATGCAGTGTGAAAAGTTTATGGAGAAAAAACTTCACATATTTGACATTTATTTCATATTCTTTCTCATATAAAGAAAAACCCTGTTGCTAATATACATAAACTTTAATATATGACTTTACCCTATTAGTTTTATGATTGTAATTAGATTAAAATTTCACTGACAGCAAGGAGATGCCCACTTTCTAATAGTTTATGCTGCCATCCTCTCTGCTGTGATAACTGATTGGGTCGCAGCTTTTGTTATCCACCTCAACACCATGGATGGGTCTGCGGGATAAAGCAAGCTGCTCCAAGCACCGATGCCAGGAGATTGGTCTTTAAAGGGATCCTTTTAATGAGTGAGGTCCCAGGGGAACATTACCAACTGTTGTCAAATGAATAAGTAAACAATTATTGAAAAATGGACATCCCACAAGAATGCATGTTATAGCACAATCCAGCTGTTTAGGTCATTGATTTACAAAAATAAATGTAAAAGGAAAAGCTTGTTGTTTAATGAATTATTAAAGTACACAATTTAATAGGATATACAAAGCAGAATATATCTGATCTATGTAAAGTATTTTATTAGTACTGGTTTAAAGTCAGCCTATGACACAGTTAAAAGTATTACAGCCTTAAGAGTACTTTTGCTTTTTCTGATTATTTAGTGCTTTGGGTAGACACTTAGGGAAATATTTACTAAGGGTTGATTTTAATTGATTTCAAATCTATCTAAATTCTAAATTGATCAACGTCAATGTTGTGCTTCCAGAGCTAAATCACACATTTACTAACAGACAATTTTTTTATTTATTTTTTAAGTATTAGTAAATGTGTGATTTAGCCCCCAGGACACAACATCGATGTTGATCTACTTAGTATTTAGATCGATTTGAAATTCGATTTGAAATTGATTAAAATCGACCTATAGTAAATATACCCCTTAGAATTGCCATAAAGTATAAACTGCATAAGCCACAAAACAGACATGTTTATAACTTACAAGCAACACTGTAAATCTCTCTTTTTGTTGCCCAGGTTAAAGACACTGACTGAAGAATGAATCCTACAATCTGGCACCGCAGTCATCCTATGACTGACTGGACAATTTGGAGGTATACGAGAACACTGACTACCTTGGGTTGGATAACGAATATACGCATATTAAGATTGTACAGTGACCAAGCATACAGAGCTATTTGTTTATTTCATGTCAGAAAATCTACTTCCTGGAAGTACAGTAAAACGACTGGAATGAAACTTTATAAACAAGCTATAGAGTTTCCACCTTGGAAGTCTATCATCACTTGAAGCCAATATGGAACTAGAAGCGTAGCAACTAGCTATATATTGCATGAACCCAGGTCAATCTGCTCAATCAACTAATTTTGATCCTCTAACCTCACAGTACACAGGGCCTTATTCAGAGATGGACGCTTCTCTGCAATACCATGCAACAAAATGCAAATGCAGCAGGAGTTAGTCTATAGGAAATAGACACCACCTGCATTGCATTTGCAATCCGAGTGCAGTGTACGTAGATGCTGCATCGGATCACCATCGTGACCGATGGTTTGCGATGGTTACTCTTTAGTCAGGCTGCGTAAGCCGAAGATTATCGCAGACTGGCCATGCCTGGTTGCTTGCGAGGCCAGGAAATCTGCATCCACCGACACAGACCCTGGCCTCGTCCCTCCCGAAAAACAGGGATGACAAACCCTCCTTTCCGGGAACGGTGGCCATCCACGCCCCCACTCTGCACCATACAAGCCGCAGCATGTCAATCATGCTGCAGCTAAGGGGGGGACTGTGAGACCCCTTAAAATCGTCGATGTACGCTAACCATTGGGTTAGCGTAGAACATTGAATCAGACCCACAGTGTTTTTCAACTGAAGGCCACTACTACAATAACTGTCTGGCTAAATCTCTTACTCATTCTAATTAACCATTTGTAGATTAATAACTATACCTAAATAAATTATAATATATAAAGGCAGACATTGTTCAACCTATTACTCTGCAAATGTCTTGTTTTAATGGAAAACAGATGTGTGGAACAAAATACATAATATATTACCTTACCAACAAATGCAGAAAATGTATTGTCTTGCAGTGAAAAATGCAAAAATAAATACAATTTATATATGAAACTTTTCCTTTGCGGTTACTGGATTCATGGATTAGAGATCATCTATGTGTGTATGTGTGTGTATTTGATGCACCTATGTATGAATGTGGCTGACATCAGTTAGCGATCTCCAGCACTGGATCATTTTCCAGTTGTGTATCTATTTATAAGAGGTATAGCAAAGTGAATTTTTAAATACAAAAAAAAAAATTAATATTGTACACTATCTTATTTCACCAACTCTGAATATTATCTGGTCTACAGCCAAAGTACAGCAAGTACAGAACCAGGTTAGAAGAAAGAGTTGGGAAAACATCACTGAACACCTCCAATATAACAAGTTAATAAGTGGTTCCAATAGTATCTCTGTGTGCAATCTATGAGCACTATGGGCCTGATTCTGAAGTGGGAGAAAAACAAAAAAGAGCAAATAACTGTGCATTTGGACAAACCACGTAGCAATGCATAGGGGGCAAATACATATGTTTTTTGCATGTAGGGTACATACTGACTGCTTTTGCATGTAGACCACAAATGCTGGACAGCTTTATTTGTACACTGCAATTTAGATTTCAGTTTGGATACACCCCTCCCAAATCTAAATCTCTTTGCACATTTTAAATCTTCCGCACCTGCAGTGCAGCATGTTTTTGCCAAGGTCATACCTCCCAACTGTTACGTTTTCTGTGGGAGAGTTCCACTTTTCGCCATCCCACCTGTGGGCCGCAGTGTCCCACATGTGAGTTCAGGGGGAGCACTCTGAGTCTCACCACTCTCAGAGCAGTTTGTGAATAGATACCATGCGCATGGAATCTATACACAGTGCAAGGAGACCCTGGGGCAGTCTCGCATCTCCAGGAGGTCTGGGCTGGCCCCTAGAGTGATGAAAACGTGGGGGGGGGGGGATTTGAATCCATGTCCCCATCCCACAAGACCGTGTGCCTTTGACATGCACAAAGTCTCAAATTCAGATTCACAAAGTTGGGAGCTATGCAAGGTGCATAATTAGTTTCTTTGTTTTACTTCACTCCCGCCTCAGAATCAGGCCATAGGTAGTGAAAAGACAAGGATTTTATCCAATCTACTCAGTGATAACCTACTTGACAGTATATTTAGTTCTTTGAGATTATACCACATATCCGATGGCGGGTATACACTTATGTGTGCTATTCACTTTTTAATCGTAACCCTCCCCCCTCTCTCCTTAACCCTCTGTTCCTGCATCCTAACCCCCCTCCACGCACCCTAATCCTTCCCCTTAGTGCCTGACCACAACCTCCCCAGTGGTGCCTAACCTTAACCTCCTCCCCCCTGTAGCCTATCCCTAATCCCTGATGGTGTCTAAACCTAACCATCCCCCCCCAAAGGCTAACACCTAACCCAGCCCGCTATATTTACATTCGTGATGCCAGCTGTCGGGTTTCCGGTGTTGGCATCTGAACTGGTGTCGGAAATTTGGAGCCGGTGTTCTGTCCCTGGTTGGGATTCAGGCACCGGGATTTCATCATCCAGCATCTCCTACGTATGTATCATAACTACATCCCATAAGACGAGCTCAGGGAGGACAGAAACCTCCCGTGGAGCAGAAGGGCTATGTGATAAGTGATGTATACTACATATTGTTTAATGAACTGTGTGTATTTATGATCTGTTTATAAATTATAAAATAATAGTAAAAAGGAAAATGATGCAGGCATTAAAATACATTCACGTATAAAGATTACTCTAATACATTCACGCATAGAGTCTAATCTAGAATAACTCTGGTACCGGTAACTACGTTGTATTCAGAATATAATAGAATTTATATGATCACTCTAAACAAACCCAGTGACAGCATAGAGATATAGCCCAAACATGGTTTTCTTGGTTGTTGTATGTTGACACACACCTTCAAAAAATTAAGAATATTTGCAAGTATTAAAGAACAGTATTTCTTCCCAAATCACAGTACATATGACCTGTAAGGACTGTTTGCTGATCAGGCATGTCTAAAATATCACCAGTTTTTAGATCACACTTCATTGGTGACAAAATAGTTAAATCAGTTAACCGAAGTGAATATTACCATGATCTTGTCTATTAGTAGTAAATATGTCCACTAAACATTCATGTGATCATGGAAATGGTTCTTGGCCATCCAATGGTGTACAGTGATTTTCATTCATCTCCTCTTCCCCAAAGTTTGGCAAATAATGTCTATTTGTGGTGGTCTGTGTCCACTGGGCAGAGATGAGTTAAAAAGTGTGTGCGTTTTAAAAATTCCTTATATTAAAGACGTGGCTTCGGAGAACATTTTGAAAATGTTATTCTTGGATTCTCAAGCCTAAAATTCTGAGTTTTATGGGGATCCTAAAATGCTTAAATAGGTCACTGTTGATTCAGTTTCTGCTTTCTACCATAATATTTGTTTTGAGCATAGGAAGAGACTTTGAGTTGACAAAAATGAGAGATGAATATTGGTCCATACAATCTCTACTGGGAATTTACTTCATGCAACCAATAGAAAGCATATACAGTATGTACTGTAAAGTGGACGTATCCACAACAAAGATGATGTACAGTACAGTAAGCTTCTTCTGCCTATGTTACTCAATGGAACAGATGTATACTGTACATATCTACCTGCAAACCTGTCAAGAACCCCGTTGCTTGACTTCTCAAAACTCTTTATAAGCTGATAATTTGCAGACTACTTTTTTGCACATATAAATGTAATTATTGTATAGAGAGCAAATTGTATTTGACAGTCATAAAAGTGGATACATTTTCTAACACTAGACGCCTCATCAATCTCCTACATCTCACCCAAGATAGATCTCTGTCGGACCTGGTGGTGGCTCTTGATGCAGAGAAAGCCTTCGAAAAAATAGCTTGGCCTTCTATACACCAAACTCTTCAATGTATGGGTATATAAAGGCAATTTTTACAAAGGTGTATCTTTATATCAAAATGGATCACAAGATTGCATTATATGCAGAAAATGTGATACTGACATTAACTAACCCTCGCCTCTCACTTCCCAGATTGTTTGAAGAAATCGATGATTATTGTCAACTATCCATCTACAAAGTTAATACCAATAAATCTGAAATAATAGACCTCAGTATTTCTCCAACAGACCTAGCCTTTCTCCAATCCTTTTTAGGTGGCAACCACACAAAATGAATACCTCCAGAGTTCACCTTACACCTTCAATTAAACAGTACTCTAAATTATACTCTGCCAACTTCCCAAGACTTTTAGCGTCCATTAGATCAGCTCTATCAAATGTTTATATCCTGGTTTGGTCGCATAGCAGCAGTAAAAATGACTATTTTGCCCCACTTGCTATATCTGTGGCAAGTGTTTTGATACATATCCCATGAAATCCTAAATTAGACAAGAAATCGCTAAATGCTCTTTCTCTGTTCGCGTGAAAGAGAACTTTTGTAAACTTCACTTTCCATGGTCTCTAGTTCCTACCCGCCTACATGCTATTTACCCTACCACCTCTGAACTCTGCTGGCGATTATGTGGTCAACAAGGAATCCTGATGCATATTTGGTGGTCCAGTCCCAACATCCAAGCTTTCTGGTCAAAGGTTCAATATTTAATCAAATCAGTAACTGTTATCCTGACCTATTCCTTGTCTCACACGCGCCTCACAGAAATTTGTTAAACATATCTTGAATGTAGCTACATGCCACATTGCATCACAATGGAAATCATCCATGACTCCTTTTTTGACGGCCGTGATTAATGCGGTGCGATCTGCAGCTGCTGCGGAAACTCCTGCGAGTCTTCCTGTATTTTTAAAGCAGCACTAATTTTAAAGACAAATAAAAACTGCCCACCTTGTCATATCTTATTTTACCACTATCATGCCCCAAAATAGGTAACACCCTTTAGCCAAGTACTAATAGTTCATGTGTGAGCATATTTGTGGACTTAAGCAAAGCAAAAGATCTAAGGAACTTTGAACAAAGCACAGATAAAAATATATCAAGTACCATTGGGGTTATCATGCATGACTGTGTCATTGGCAGTATCAACAATGACCCAAAGCCAAATAACATACAGCCAACGGTGGTTCTGCAGATGGAAACATGTCATTGATGAAATAGTTAACAGAGGCAGATACCAAGTGTGCAGTGTATCAGTGGGCTTTTAGTAATTAAAATAGCAGCTGAATACAGCAGAGTTGTATCAGTGGAGACAACTTATCTGAAATGTGAAAACTTGAGTTATGGCAGTTGATGATCCCTTATAGCTCCATTCATCAAAACATATGAAGGTGCAGTTGCAGAGCTCAAACACTGCACAAACAGAATGAGTGGAAATAGGGGTCTGGTATAATAAATCCTGGTACAGGCAGCAGTCTATAATCCAAGTCAAATTATCAGATTTTGATGACTATGGAATTGAAATATGAATGTTATTTTCTAGTCACTAACATTGTAAAATTAAATTGTATATTATTCACCATTACTACTGATTGCAAGCTTGCGAGCAGGGCCTTCTTACCTTTTTGTCTGTCTGTTGTTACTCTGTCTTGTTCTGTCAGTGTTTTGCTCCCAATTGTAAAGCACAATGGAATATGCTGGAGTTTTATATGTAGATACTAATAAAATGCTTATAGTGCGAACATATTGTTCGATGAGGGGATGAGAGGATCGAACAAAATTGCATACATATACAGTACATGAAAACAAGAGGTAAAGATGGTCGTGCCCAAGCGGCCTTCGAGTCTATGGGGTGTGGGGAACACTTGATAGAAAGTAGTGGAATAACCATCATAGCTGTTAGTGAGGAATGTGTTATTTCCCCACCGCCAGGTGTGGGCTCCCAAAACCTTTTCTAACACGACACCCTGAGGAAGCCCCAATGTTTAAGGGGTGAAATGTGTTGGTGGAGAGTTTAGTAGCCCACACCTGCATCATACAGTAGCTAGAGTTGAGTGCCTTGGTTTTGGCTCAGATTTTCTCAAGTTCAGATCTGACAATGAGACACATCATCTTTCCAGAAATCTCCATTCTCTGAGAACACGTGTCCTCGTTATCAGATCTGAACTTAATTAGAAGATAGTTATTTCTTCTCCTGCCACAGTGGACATGAATACTTAAGCTTATGTGATACCCCACCAAAACACTGTGTTTAAGCCTATGGTGGGTATCACTAATGAATTAAAACCCCTATAAATACAAAATATATGTACTGGTGCAGGTAGTAGGTGGTAAGTCAGCAGCAGGTCATGTGACTCGAGACCTGCTGGTACCAGCTGCAGATGGCTGAGGGGGAGAGTTACAGACAGTCTCCTGAGGTAACGGATGGTTAAGGAGCCCTGAGGCAGCAGTCTAAAGGAGCAGACCTGTGCAGGAGCACTCTGTGAGAGACGGTGTGAGGAAGAGGACCTGCACTGAGGCACGGTACCTGTGTCCTGAGGTGCCTGCTGAAGAGACAGTCCAGCCTGCAGAGAGAAGCTGATGGTGGAGGCTGCAGGTGTGGAGCCGCGTCTGAGTGACAGAAGCCGGTCTCCCCTGCGTTATAGTCTGGGAAGGAGGCCGCGATTACTGGTGAGAGGAGGATGCTTCAAGCTCCCCTGTGTGTACACTGACAGACTCTCATATACAGATACTTAGTGGGGACGTCCGGAGAGAGGTCTGTGATAAAACACCTATCATGGCCCCACACTTCAGTTTCCATGCAGCACTGATTTATTACTAGTAACAGGGAGTGTGAGCAGTATAGCCATCAATTACAGGCACTTCCTCTTCTATTCATACCAAAAGCCCTTACAGATTCTATAGGACTGATAGTGTGAGAGAGGGATACCAACCTCATGTGCAGGATAAAGATACAGTGGCCCTGATTCAGAGGCGCTCGCTATTTGCGACCACTCGCTCTGAATCAGGGCGGGCCGGGTTTTGTTTTCACCGGCCTCCAGGCCGCTTGCTAAGCTGTGGGTGACCACCCACAGCTTTAGCGGGCGGCCTGGCGATAGTCGCGATTATCGCGACCATCAAGCTGGCGACGAGACCCTTGTGGTAAGGTTTCATCCACCGCAAGCCCCAGTGAACTTCCTGCTCTAATAGAGCAGAAAGGTCAATACTGACATCACTGGTGATGTCAGTAGGGCCGCCCACAAACGGCAGACGTTCCTTCAGGAATGCCTCCGTTTGTCCAGCCACCCCCCCCTGCACGCCTACAAAATGGGGCGAGCTGTCAATCACAATGGCCAGCCGCCCCATCTTGTAGTGAGTCCCGCAGCGAGTGAAAATTCACTCGCTACGGGGCTCGCGCATGCGCACTGCCCGGCCATCAACCGGCTTGTGAGAGATATGCGCTCGCGAGCAGGTCTGAATCAGGCCAAGTGGCGGATCCAGGGGGGGCGATTGGAGCGATCGCCCCCCCCCTAGCGCAAGCGCCAGACACAACCCCATACAGTGTGCACCCTCTTGGTCCAGGTGCAAGTCGTGACCATAGAGTATTGTAACTTCAGTGGCACTGGCAGTGCTGCAGTGTTGGCCCCGCCTCCCGCTCCACCTCCTGTTCCTGTCTATTTCTGACACTGGGCACAATCCACTGCTGATGCTCGCTGTCTAGCACGACGTGACAGAGGCTCCGGGACCGAGGCCAGGCAGTAGCAAGGGAGCAGCTCTGCCTCTGAGGTAATAGAAGGCTCCACATTTATTACCTCTCTATCCCTCCTGCTAGAGTTCCGAGTGTCCCCTCATCCTCCTCCCGTCACTCTGCCCCCCTGGTATTTATTCCGCACACTGTAGGAGCAGCCAGTGTCTGCAGCCCTGGGGAAGGTTTGACGAATACTGTGCGTGTCACTCTGTGATGTGCATGCTGGCACCAACAACTGAGGAGCTGTGGGGGGAACTATATATATGTATATATATATACATATAATTGTGTATATATATATATTTATGTGTGTGTATATATATATATATATATATATATACTCACAGTGTGTGTGTATGTATATATATATATAGATATATATAGCATATATATATGTGTGTGTGTATATATATATCAATGTGTGTGTGTATATATATATATATATATATACAGTCAGGTCCATAAATATTGGGACATTGACAGAATTTTCAGATTTTGGCCTCTATTCACCACCACAATGGTTTTGAAATGAAACAAACAAGATGTGCTTTAACTGCAGACTCTCAGATTTAATTTGAGGGTAATTACATCCAAATCGGATGAACGGTGTAGGAATTACAACAGTTTCAATATGTGCCTCCCACTTTTTAAGGGACCAAAAGTAATGGGACTATCAACTCAAAAGTTATTTCATGGACAGGTGTGAGCTATTCCCTCATTATTTCATTATCAATTAAGCAGGTAAAAGGTCTGGAGTTGATTCTAGGTGTGACATTTGCAGTTGGAATCAGTTGCTATCAACTCTCAATATGAGATCCAAAGAGCTGTCACTATCAGTGAAGCAAGCCATCATTTGGCTGAAAAATCAAAATAAACCCATCAGAGAGATAGCAAAAACATTAGGTGTGGCCAAATCAACTGTTCTTAAAAAGAAAGAACCTAATGTTCTTAAAAAGAAAGAACGCACCGGAGAGCTCAGCAACACCAAAAGACCCGGAAGACCACGGAGAACAACTGTGGTGGATGACAAAGTAATTATTTCCCTGGTGAAGAAAAACCCCTTCACAACAGTTGGCCAAAGCAAGAATACTCTCCAGGAGGTAGATGTATATGTGTCAAAGTCAACAATCAAGAGAAGACTTCACAAGAGTGAATATAGAGGGTTCACCACAAGATGCAAACCATTGGTGAGCCACAAAAACAGGAAGACCAGATTAGAGTTTGCCAAACAACATCTAAAATAGCCATTACAGTTCTGGAACAACATCCTATGGACAGATGAGACAAAGATCTAACTTGTACCAGAGTGATGGGAAGAGAAGAGAAGGAAAGGAACTGCTCATGATCCAAAACATACCACCTCATCAGTGAAGCATGGTGGTGGTAGTGTCATGGCGTGGGCATGTATGGCTGCCAATGGAACTGGTTCCCTTATATTTATTGATGATGTGACTGCTGACAAAAGCAGCAGAATGAATTCTGAAGTGTTTCGGGCAATATTATATGCTCATATTCAGTCAAATACTTCAGAACTCAATGGACGGCGCTTCACAGCGCAGATGGACAATGACCCGAAGCATACTGCAAAAGCAAACAAAGGGCCAAATGTAATAGGGTGAGAGTTTAGAAAATGTGACAGTTTAGCTTCAAAATGGGAAAACATCTGAATGAGATTTTAAATCGTGAGTGTTTTTTAAATCTAAAAAAACATGCAAGTTTGCTCTGTTACTTTGTTTTTAGACTCTATTACATTAGCAAAGTTTAAAAAGTGTCACAAACTCTCACTTTTCTAAACTCTCACCCTATTACATTTGGCCCAAAGAGTTTTTTAAGGCTAAAAAGTGGAATGTTATGCAATGGCCAAGTCAATCCCCTGACCTGAATCCGATTGAGCATGCATTTCACTTGATGAAGACAAAACTGAAGGGAAAATGCCCCAAGAACAAGCAGGAACTGAAGACATTTGCAGTAGAGGCCTGGCAGAGCATCACCAGGGATGAAACCCAGCGTCTGGTGATGTCTATGCGTTCCAGACTTCAGGCTGCAATTGCCTGCAAAGGATTTGCAACAAAGTATTAAAAAGTGAAAGTTAGATTTAGTATTGTTTAGTTTGTCCCATTACTTTTGGCCCCTTAAAAAGTGGGAGGCACATATAGAAACCGTTGTAATTTCTACACCGTTCACCTGATTTGGATGTAATTACCCTCAAATTAAATCTGAAAGTCTGCAGTTAAAGCACATCTTGTTTGTTTCATTTCAAAGCCATTGTGGTGGTGAATAGAGGCCAAAATATGAAAATTCTGTCAATGTCCCAATATTTATGGACCTGACTGTATATATATATATGTATGTGTGTGTGTGTATATATATATATATATATATATATATATATAGTTGTGTATATATATATATATATATATATATATAAATAGGTGCTTTCCATGGGGAGCGGATCCAGGCAGTCAGAATCCTGACGTCTGGGTCCCGCCCGGGTTAACATACCGACACTTGCTGGTCGGTATGCTAACCTTCTTTCTACCCTAACCCTCCCTCCCTGGTGCCTGAACCAAACCTCCCCATAGTGCCTAAACCTAATGTCCCCCTCCCTGCACCCTAAACCCAACCCTCCCCCCTTTGTGCCTAAGCCTCCGCCTAGTGCATAACTGCACCCCCTAAATGAAAAGTCTAGATCAGCCTCTGATCAGGCCCTGTGATAATTGGCAGTACCTCAGGAGATAATGCTGTCACAAATTGCATTCTTAGTAACTAACTTTGGGGAACAGTTTTCTCAATTTAAAACAACCCAGGCAACGAAAAAGTGCACCATTGGTAAAGTAAGCGCCAAAATCTATTGAGGACAATAATTCACAAGTATAAAGTCATTATATTTAGATAAACAGGGAACTAAGCAAAGGATTTACTTAGTGTATAATGTACTGTGCATTTCTGTTATATTCCTGTTTACAGTATATTGAAAGTTTGACTGGGAAAATTATACTTAATGCGATCCATTGTTTATCATCCTGCTTAAATAGGTATGTTTATTGAAATAACCAATTATTTTCCACAGGCTTCCTAGTTTGCATATTGCTAAGATGCAAAGGACATCCAATGATCCAGTGTTCTAGAACAATAAAATATACATTTTGTTGGATGTGTAATTCACTTGTTAGTGTAAAATTGGTAGTATTACACATTGTTGTGATGTTGTCAAATCTGCATTAGTCTGCTGTATTAAAGTGTAACTTTAAGTGGTAGCTTCCTATGTCTGCTACAACCTCCTTACCTCTCTGATCAACTAAAAAGCAGCAAAGAACCTGTTCCGACTTGGTAAGAATAGACAATTCAACATATCACTTTTACTATAAATTACGGAGTATCACACTTATATTCAAACAGCAACTCCCCTGAAAGAGAGCACATCTACCAATCAAACCTTAAGAGAGAAGGACCATTGACTGAACTACTGGACTTTGGCTACCTTTAGGGAACATCACTATCAATCAAGATTAACTGGCCTACCCCATAACACAGATCAGAAGCGGATACCAATATTACCAGGTTCTGAGTAAAACACAACTTGGGGGACAAACATTACACATCCAAGGACTGCGAACAACAGCAGTTGGAAGTCTACCACCTCTGGACTAATAAAGACTGACAGAGACATGTATTCATATACAACATACGAATGGGGAGAATGAAGTGCTTTAAAAAGTTAAAAGACACAGATCATGACTACCTTACTGAGAATGCAATTTAATTTTAATATTATAACTTGTGCATTATACCATTACAGCCTCACTATCCATAACAATTAACAAGAACTACAGTATCTTAAACGATTTAACACGGTTTAACCTTTATCTGTAATCAGACCAAAGGAAAGTATAGTGGCAATAACATTCTACGTAACTAAGCTAACCAAGACTTATATAAAAAGTTGAAAGTATATATATATATATATATATATATATATAATCCAAAAAATCCAGCACTCCAGATATAATAAGTTGAAAACTGTCCAGGTGCCTTCCCTAAGGCGGGAGGATACAATCAGGGAACGAGGGCGGCACCCATGGGACTTGTACACGGCATGTTAAGTCAGATGTTTCGGTTTACTAAATATTTGCAAGGACAAAACATTGTCAAATAGCCTGGTATGAGTAATTGACACGATCATTCATCTTTTGTTTTTTTATTATTAAAATATATTTAGAAAAAGTATCTTACATCAAAAACAATGGTGTCCAACAGCCAACGCCTTTGTTAGGTAGATGTTAACCACCAACCACCCCAAAGTGTATGAGCTCGATGGCGGAAACCTGATGTAGGACAGATGGGTAAAGCCATAATAGAAAAACAAAAAATGAACGATCGTGTCAGTTACTAATACCAGGCCATTTGGCCATTTTTTGGGTGACATTTTGGTGTGAGGGTATATTTACAGGACATTTCCACTCACCTTAATGGTTCCTTACATCATTTGAAGAAAAAACTAAGTGAATAACTGTTCTGGACTGCTTTGATTCATCTCCAATTGGAACAAGTGTAAGGATTTTTCTTAAAGATATGGACTATCCTTGATTTGTATCTTATCATTTCATCACATTTGTGGAATATTATATAATTGATTGTTGAATAAGCGCCCTCAGGTCCATCTATTTATTTTTATTAACTGTTAGGTTCCCGCTGACAGGGGTCCCGCTTTGAGATGGTGGTGTGTCTTGTGGTTGTATATATATATATATATATATATATATATAAATATAAATGTTACATTAATATCAAGACTCTTTTTCGCTAAAATATTGAATTACAGAGTACTTATCATTGTCACGATTATATTGTTGATTTTTTCCATATTTTTAACAGTTGTGTTCCTAGAATAATACCTTCTGTATGATTTTCTTCCAAAAGTGTAAAAAACCTTTTGTATTATCATGCCTAGGAACACTCCTTACATGTGCAATGATGCAACCTCCCGATACCGACCGTTGCAGGAGCATTAGCCCGTTATCAGTTAACGCACCTGCCATGGTCCTGCAAACACACCTATACAATCTACAATCATCTGCCTAATTGATCAGGCAGAGGATTTTAAAGATGTGTACCCAGCTCTAGGTGTATGGAGTCAAAAACAGACAGGCTATTTTCATTTGCAGATAAAATCTACTTTTTGTGATACTTTAGTATTTTAACTGTCAGTGTCGGACTGGGGCATGAAGGGCCCATCAGGGAATGCAGTGGTAGGGGCCCAAGTTTAATGGTGGCCACCCACCAGAGGGGGCGTGGCCATCAACCAGAGTGTGTTGGCCAACCGTTAGAGACAATCCTTTATAAAGGTGGGGACAGGGGGTGTCAGGACCACCCACTTTGATAGGCTATTCTTTGTGTAATTTCCATAGAGACAAATTAAGCATCCACGTTTATCCATAGTCCTGTTCTACCAAGTAACTGACCTCTAGAGAAAAGGATGGGCCCCTCAGGCAGTGGGGCCCACCGGGGATTTCCCCTGTACACCTGTGGGTCAGTCTGACCCTGTTTACTGTAGTTATTTTACTACATAGTACCATATATGCTATCTTTAATTTGGGGGAAGGCATTAAGTGGAATTCACAAATTATTACATGTGGTTTGAATAATATACCTTTAACCCCTTAAGTGCTAAGGATGAGTGGGACTTGCCCCCTCATGTACATCTAAAGTGCTAGTACTCATTGGGTTGAAAGCTGTAATGCCCGACTGGTGAGCATTACTTGTCAGAAGGGGCTGGGGAAAGAGGCGGTTCTTAATTCAAATTCAGTGACTTATGCATTAGTTCACTAAAAGTAGTCATTGAATAAACAAACTTTTGTTCACTTGATAAAACAATGTATACATTCGACTGAATATAGTGAAAACAGCTATTGGAACAAGATATGTTTGTGAATTCCAGTAGAGAGTTCTAAATCCTACCAGTTTTGCTATCCATCGATTTACCAAAACTACCACAAAACTGCAGAGAAAGCACAATTTAGAATAGAATATCAAAGCACCGTCAATGATTTAGACCATAAAAAAAAAGAATACCCTATTTTGTCAAGCGAGATTTTGAAATCCGCTGGCAAACCCACCCAAACAATATACCTGACTGAGGCAGGTGATCTGTGCATGCTTCATTATGTTTAAAAAGATAGAACTAGGTTTAATAAAATGCACCCACCCAAAAAAAATCCATAACCAGCCCTGGACCTCTAATCCTGGTCTGGTATTAGAAAATAGGGAGGGGGGGGGGAAACAGCATGGGGCTCCCCTTATTTTCCAATAACCAGCACCAGGCTGAACCAGCTGGGGGGATTACACTAAAGCAGGGAGACACACAGCATGGGGTCCCTCTGCCATAATGCAAAACCAGACCCAAACTGGTAAGCCCAGTGCTGGAAATGCTTGGAAAGTCGGGACCTCCCCCAAAAATGGTGTCTCCCCTCCAACCCCTGGGTTTTGTGTATGTGGGTAATAGTGATTAAATAGTTAATAAAATTGTTATTTACAGGAAGACTTGAAGTCCCAGCAAGCCCTCCCAGCATGATGGCACTTGTAGAACTACAAGTGCCAACATGCCCAGACATTGAGGGCTTGCTGGAACTTGTAATCTGTCTGTAAAAAATTTTTAAATACTGGCAAGACAGACACTGAATATTGTAATTTTATATAAAAAAACCTCCCCCATTCTTGAAGGTGCTTCATTTTACTCAGATACTACTAAAGCCACTATTATGGTCCTCCAAAAACCATCCCCTATATGTGTCCAACTACCGATAGATCCACTTCAAGTTTTATTGTATATGGCAGTGGTTCCCAAACTGTGTGCCGTGGCACCCTGGAGATGCCTCAGGGCACTTGCAGGGGCGCCTCTAGTTGGTGGTCCAGTACCCAAAAAAATGCTTTTTAATCAGTGTGATAGGCAAAATCATTCCTAATGACTGCCAATCAAAACATATGTGGACAAAAAGAAGCGCAGCCCTGTCGACCACCACATAACTGAATCTAAAATTACTTAATTTAATTTTTGCTGAGTTTCTCAATAAAAAACTTTTGGCCCAGGGGGTGCCGTGGAAAAATGCTGATACTCTAGGGCGCTGTGATTCGAAAAAGTGTGGGAACTCCTGGTATATGGAATTATTTTATAAAAAAGTAAGAAAGCTATAGAAAAACATGCAGTGACACAGCTAGAGTTCCAGTTTACATAAATACTGCATGCTTATCTGCAAGAATTGCCTTTATTATTGTGAAGAAGACATGTCTGTATTGCCACTACTCATAATTTGCTGTTTTCAATTTCACCCAAGCAGTGACGTGTGGTTTCCTCGCATTTCATTAGTCAAAGCATGCAAAGGTTTTGGTAAACACGTGTGGGGCAGACCTGGGAGGTTTTTTATAAGTTTACTTTTCACAAAGTCAAATATTAGTTTTCGGTTGGACATTTTCTGATTTTTCACTCTTGCTTTTGTGCGTTCCTCCACGCCTGGCGCCTTAAGCCTCAGATAAGAGTGTGCAAGGGGGTGGAAGGGGGCACCGCTTAATGGTTTATTTCAAGCTCTTTCTATCATTCCAGCACACCTGAACCACCTCCTGTATTCTGCTAAATAAACATAGCAGCACAGAGTGCAGAGAGCAGTAAACATCAAGCTTCACTCACAACTGTAGTGTATAAGATCTCTGAAATGACATCCTACGAGGACTGTACAATTAACCTTTGATGATACTGATCCTCTACCTCTTCAGATATACTCTGCAACACTCTACAGCTGAAGTACTTTATAAAGCACAGTTTGCTCCTTGAAAGTATTTGCATAAAATAAGGTGTAAACATATCAACCTAATTTGCGATTACACTTTTACATCTGTCCTATGGAAATGCATATAAGCTTTAGACTTTGGACTAAAATATATAATCCAGTAAACAATTATGATTTTAGCAATGTTGGGGAATACACAACTCTGCAGCTGTTGTGGAACTATAAGATCCAGCAGATCCTGCCAGTCTTATGGTTCTGCAACAGTTATACAGCCACAGGTTGTCAGACTTTGGTTTAGGACAACAGAATTATAGAATCCTTTAAAAAACAAAAATAAATGCTCATCTTCTAGTAATCAAGGCACATCAGAGCCCCACGTCTACAGCTACAGCTTTTGCCCTTCATCATTTCTGTTTCCATTCCCATTCTCTGTCCATGGTACTGAGTGGGGCTGTTGAGCATGTAAGACCTGATGATTCTATTACCAACTGCTAGGCTTCATTCCCCTAAAACAAGCCCTGCGTATAAACCGAGTTGATGCAAAAAGAAACATGTAAAATACAAGACCCTTCGGGGGGTGTGGCTTAGCTAGGCATGGAATAAGACGCTGGTCCCTTTACTCTCCAGCCTAGTGATCCTTTTTTCTATCCTGTTGCCCACAAAAAACTTCCAGCTGGCCTCCGACTGCCCTTTAAAATATCCCTACCTTGTAGCCAGACCAAGGCTACCTGGATGTCTTGTGCCTCTCCTCCTGAGTGCATATTTCTCCGGTACCCGGGCTGTGTAAGACACCGCAGCGCCATCTTGGGTCTGGCGTCTCTGATGTGCGGCTGCTTCCTACGGTCCCCTGCAGCTCCCCTGGCCTCTGAGGATGGCAGTAACTCAGCAGTCGTTCTCCTTGGATCTGTGGCTACAGTTCCCTTTGCTCTGATGGGCCCCGGGCGGCTATGTGGTGCTGCTGCCCCATTTTGGACCTGACAGATATACTCTCCGGCTGCTGCCTCTGGTCTCCTGTGTCCTCTCCGCTGCCTGATGATCCTAGTACTCCTCTATTACCCTTTGTATAGTGCACAGCCTTCCCATCTGCCTGCAAGCAGGATATACAGTTGCACATTAACTTCTTCATGGTCTCTCCTATTAACCTGTGCATTTGGGTTTGATTGATACCGACCTACCTGGTTCTTTGTTACACCTTATTACTCAATACCTATTTGTTTGCTCTGCTTACCTCAAAGTCCCACTCCTCTGCTGCAGATAACATGGAGAAATTTGCCTGCAACAGTCGAGGTGTTTCATCATCTGCACCTCCATCTCCATCTGGCTCTGCTTCGTCATGTCCCGTTATGGCTGCATCAACTGAAATCACTATGGAGCAACTTCTACAGGCCATTACAGATTCTGAGAAATGACTGGCGAATAGGGTCGCAGAAGTTAATCTCAATATCTTTCTTATCCGGGAAGATATGCAAAAAATGAGAAATAGAATTCGGGAAGCGGAGAATCGCATTTCTAATTTGGAGGACACCAGTGCTCCTGTTTCCGGGAGGTTATCTTCTTTGGAGTCTCAGATGGTGGCATGTCAGCAGAAATTAACTGATATTGATGGCCGCCTTCGCAGGAATAATGTTCAGTTTGTCGGTCTTACTGAGAAATCTGAGGTAATCGTGTCCCTGGATGAGGCATGTGTATTCAACTTGGTGGAATGGCCCTTTCTCTGGGAGGTACTTCCTAGATTCGGAGTGGGATCCAAATTCCTGGCATGGGTTAAACTTCTTTACTCTTGCCCGGCTGCCAGAGTTAGTGTAAATGGCTTTGTCACTGAGACTTTTAGACTAGAAAGGGAGACTAGACAGGGTTGCTCGCTGTCTCCCTTATTATTTGCACTTGCTATAGAGCCTTTGGCCTGTGCTATTAGAGCCTCCTCACTCATATTTTGTTTTAGATTCATGTATAAAGAGGAAAACATTGGTTTGTATGCAGATGATATGATTTTGTTCCTTACAAATATGAAGAGCTCTTTGCCTGCTCTCCTTGAGTTAGTGGGAGGATTTGGATTATATTCAGGCATTCGCATGTATTGGGACAAATCTGTCTTTTCTCTTTATCCTGATACTCCTCAACCACCTGCATACGATTTCCCTCTTAGATGGTGTACCCAATTTAAGTATCTTGGTATACAGATTTCACAGCTCTGGCTAACATTATCCATTTAAATCTTACTCCCAAAATGAACTATTTAAAGACTAAATCTCAAATTTGGCGGAAACACCCTCTTTCAGTGACTGGCCATGTGAATCTTGTTAAGATGATCATTCATCCAAAATGTTTATTTATATATTGCAAAACTCCCGTGTACATCCCCTTATCACAGTTTAAGGTAATTTCTAGTTGCATTACTTCATTTGGGGAAATAAAAGACCACACATAGCTTATAAGACCCTTTGTCGGCCTCGAAGGGAGGGAATGGGTCACCCAATTAGATCAAGGGGATCTTCTCTTGGCTCTTCTTGTATAGGCAGGATTGAAATTTACTACTTTTTGGGAAAGTGATTGATTCATGCCCTCAACTTTGGGTTAACTTAGCCTTTCCAGAACTCCGGGGACTGAAGGGTAGCTTGGCTTGGCGATCATATGGAGTGGTTGCTATTGGTCAGTTGTATCAAGATGGGGGTTCTTCATTCATTTACATATTTATCCTCTACTCATGGCCTTCTGGCCCATTTTTTCTACAGATATCTTCAGCTCCGGCATGCTCTCTGTGAAGAGTGGAGGGGGACTGTTCCTAGCTTTGCTGAAGCTCCAGTGCATTTGCTAGCGCGTTCTTTACCTTCTAGGAGTTCTGTCTCCATGGCCTACTCCTCACTTTATCCTTCGGTAGTGTAGAGGGATTGACTAACCTTAGATCTCACTGGGATCACAATCTGGGTACTTTATCTGATGATGACTAGAAGGTTCTTATAGGTTCTCCTCGGGGCGCCATGGCTTATGCCAGGTTTCTGGAGATCCAATTCTGTATAGGGTCTACTGGAGTCCGCTTAAGCTTTATGAGTTTTGTGGATCTACTGTGGACTTCTGTCCTAAGTATACTTCTCCTTTTGCTGATTTCTGGCATCTCCTTTGGTCCTGTCCTGGAGTCACCCTGTTTTGGACTAGAGTGGTTGATTGTTTATGGAATACAGGTGTTCATGATCCTTTATTGAACCCACGTGTCTGTTTATTTGGTCTGGATTTAGAAGAGTCCCTTCCCATTCCTCTCTGATTATATGTCAATAATCTTTTAACATTGGGTCGGGGGTGTATTGCCCGCACGTGGATGGCCTTTGTTCCTCCTACCTTTCCCTCCTGGGTGTCTCTAGTTAGTTTGACAATTTCTCATGAACTTTATTTGTATCAGAAGCAAAACTGCCAAAGTAAATTTGATAAGGTCCTTATGGCAGAACTCCTGGTATGCCCTTCCTGACCTTTGACATTTATGGTCCTTTTACTGTTTTCTTGTTTTTGTGCCTCCGCCAGCCGACTTGCGCTCCATTCACAAAATCAGTATCGTTAATGTTAACTTTATGTATTATTTCTTCGAACTGTCCTATATTATGTTTTTGAGAAAATTCAATACTATATTAACTGTTAG
Source organism: Taudactylus pleione (assembly GCA_031769625.1). Lineage (NCBI taxonomy): Eukaryota > Metazoa > Chordata > Amphibia > Anura > Myobatrachidae > Taudactylus > Taudactylus pleione. The sequence goes on along the minus strand of JAUIMM010000015.1, from coordinate 8,648,794 downwards.
AATACCATTTGATTTATCATTTTGCTCACTTTGACATTTTGTTATGATACATTGCTCTTTTATATCTGTGTATCTGCAATTTTTCTTTTTTTTTCTTTTGTTATACTTATTATTTAAAGAAATTTAATAAAAACACTTAATTTAAAAAAAAAAAAATACAAGACCCTTCAGCTTTTCTTTTCTAAAACAAATTATCGGACCTGTGAGACCCTTTGGGTTCAGGGTGTTTGAAAAGTAAAAATTCAGGATGCACTTCCAACATTTTACAAGCCAAGGCAGGTTTGTTGCCAGCTGCAATTCAATGTCAAAATTGCCTCTGTAGTCATAAGTAGGCAAAAATATGTTCTAGTGACATACTACTGTATGTTTGTTACCTAGTGCAGTTTTTGACATGTACAGTTTCATTCAAGGATGGAAAATCTGCAAATATACTGTTAAGTAACACTCCCTACCTAGGAGCAGCAAGGACTGATCAATTAAAAATACCAATATATAGTACAAAAAAGTGTACTTAATTGCTATTAATAACTGGGGGAATGATGGGAAGGTTTTATAGACTCCTTTACGATGGACTTACGACTTCAAATCTATTTATGTTTCAGAACTACATCTTGGTATGAAACCAGAACTTTACTGGGCGATCCGCCTATCTCTTTATCTGTTACAGGTTAAGATGGAACTTGCTTCTTTTTGGACCTTTTATCCATTTTTTAATTTTGTTGGATAATTCTTTTGGAGGGTGCCTGCCATGTCTAGATTACTTCCATTAATATTTGTCATTTCTTGATTCTGTCCTGCGAATGAAACACCTTTATGTAGCTATATTATACTATTGATATATTACTGCCCTTAATAGGCTTGTGTTTTATTTATTATTCACCATTATTTCTTGTTGTATGCGTGATGTTTTATTGCTCTGATGAATAAAATAATAATAAAAAAAAAAATAATAAAATAACTGGAGGAATGTATATGTGTATTTAATTGTAGACATATACAGTAGGGGTATGTTTAGTAAAGTGCAGATTTTTATAAGTGGAGTTGTTGCCCTTAGCAGCCATTCAGATTCTATTTATCATTTATCTAGCAGCTCTAGAAGATAATAGCTAGAATCTGATTGGTTGCTGTGGGCAACATCTTCATTTTTAAAAATCTGCACTTGAGTAAATATACCCCATAGAATTTGTGGCACCTGCTTGAATTTATGTGTTCACATCAATAGATGTTATTTACTTTATTGAGCTGTAATATGTATGCTATTTCTTAATGATTGCGATAGTTTAAGACAGAGGGCCTAATTCAGACCCGCTCCCAAGCGCTGAGCGCTCGCAAGCGGGTCGATGTTGCCCAAGTGCGCATGCGCACAAGGGAGCCGGCTCCGTCGTGCGCATGCGCGAGACCCGAATAACGACGGCCGAGCCGTCGTTATGGGTCTTGCACCAAAGGGGGCGTGCTGTCGATGGTGATTGACAGCATGCCCCCTTTGGTGGGCGTGCCGGGGGCGTGGCTGCCCAGACGGAGGTGTTCCCATGGGAACGCCTACCGTCTGGGGCCGGCCCCACTGACATCACTAGTGATGTCAGTGGGAGTGCTTTTGGCTCTGATAGAGCCAAAAGCACTCCAGGGCTTGCGGCAGCGAGACCCTACCGCAGGGTCTTGTCATAAGCCCGATGGTCGCGATGGTCTTGACCATTGCGGCCATCATTTTGGCCGCTCGCTATAGCTGTGGGTGGTCACCCACAGCTATGCGAGCAGCCAGGAGGCCGCTCCAAAAAGGAGCAGGGACGGGCCTGATTCAGCGAGCGCTCTGTCAGAGCGTCCGGCTCTGAATCAGGGCCAGAGTTCAACAAATGTGTCTTTCAAATTTTGCCCACCTGGACAAAAGCATAGGTGGCTACAACTTACTCAATTGTCCTGCCTATGCGGTTCTGGTCAGGCAGCAGCAACAGGCCTGCTACAGTCTTGTGATAAAACTTTGATCATGTCTCTATTGCAAGAGCTCCACAGTACTGTATGTGAGTGACAACCTGGATCAAATTATAGTGCTGCTGAATCATGCACAGTTTCCCCAGTGACTTTGATCCTACATTGAAAGAGTCAGTCTACACAGGCAATACCTGTACCCAAGACACACAGGTGTAATCAGGATGGCCTGGCCCTGAAGAGTATTAGAATTTTTTTATAATATGATGCAGGTGTGGCTTTTTACAGTTGGATTCTGCATTATTTTAAAGATTTGGGCTTTCAATTCCCCCCAAAAATAAAAAAAATAGATAATTATTTGAAAAAAATTTTTTTTTTTAAAAACTTTCACAATACAAAAATAAATTCTTATTCAAGAATAAAACTTTTTTAAATGATTTGAAATTGTTCTTCTAATCCTGAGATTGCAGAACAGGTAGTGCTATGGTATAAGTACCATTAAGATACCTATTAAATTAGTTTCCTGAAGGAAAGTGCATGGAGAATCCACTGCTGCCACAGTAGATGGAATTATACCACTTGCAGGGTTTACAGCAGAAGATAGCAATTTTATCACCGGCAGGAACACTTTCATGTGGATGTGGTATATTTTGTCAACATTCATATTGTCGATATTCAACCTGTCATCACTGATGAAATAATAACATGATTAGAATGTCAACGATACTTCCCAGGTGGTCTATTGGTGACTTACCTGGTATGGTGGTCATGGTGGCTCCAGCGGTGTCTTCCGGATACAGTGGTGACCTCAGGATGACTTTCAGCGGATCCTGCGTGGCTTCCAGGGATAAGTATGACTAATCCTAACCCTAACCTCTCATCCCTAAACCTAACCCAATCCCTCTGCTGCTGGTCTGTGTAGATTGTCGACATTTTGCATGTCAACATTTCTGATATCAATATGTGTGAACATGTTGACATTTTGCATGTTATATTCCAGAGCTATCCTGTGTCTGGATCTCCAGTGTTACTTCCTATGCGATATACTTCAGTCGGTGTACTGATTTCTGGTGTTACTTCCTACGCAATATATTTGTTAGTCGGTGTACTGATTTCTAGCGTTACTTGCTACGAGATATGCTTCAGTCGGTGTACTGAATTCCTGTGTTATCTCCCAGAGCTTTCCTGCGTCTGGATCTCCATTGCTACCTCCTAGAGCTACCCCATGTCTGGATCTCCAGTGTTACCTCCCAGAGCTACCCCGCGTCTGGATCTCCAGTGTTACCTCCCAGAGCTACCCCGCGTCTGGATCTTCAGTGTTAAACATCAGTACTTTCCACAGTGTAACCTGCATACTGATCCTCTAGTGATATTTACAGCACAAACCTGCGTATTGATCTCCAGTGTCATCCAAGTGTTTACCTATTCCAGTGTTGGCCCACCTGTCACTTCCTGTGTTTTCTCTACTGGTTACTCTCCAGTGTATTCTCTATAAGTTATCTCCAGTGTATCCTCTATGTGTTATCCTCTTCGGGACATTCTCCAGTGTATCCTCTACCTGACACTTCCAGTGTATTCTCTACTTGACCGTTCCAGTGTATTCTCCACGTGCCATTCTTCAGAGTGTAATTCCCAGTGTATTCTCCAGTGCAAGTAGTTATTGCTTTCAACCCTGCCACCCTGGAGGGGTCACTGTTGAAAACCACCAACCAGATAGACTCCGTGCCCCTAGTGAGGTCTCGCCAACACCCGGTATTAGCCGAGGAGGAGATCTATTTTACTTTCTCCTCATCAACTGCTGTCTCCCTGCCTGGTCCCTCCAGCTCCCAGTCTTCGGACTGTAAACATCCAGAATCAGGTCATGACACACTCCTTTTAACCGGCAATAGCTCTTTTTGCCTTTTAATAAATCTGTTTATACATTTGTTCAATGACTATCACTATAACAAGCACAGTGAGAAGTCTAAGCTGCTAAATACCATTATTCCATTGATTAATAATTACTTAAAATAAAACTTCTCCAAAATATCAGAAGGAAGTTGAGAGAACCATACTTCCCCTCTAACTTTAATTAACAGAATGCATTTTTTATTCATGAAACCCATTAATTCATCATAGCACTGTTTCAGTGCAACATTAGTAGGAAATATGTTACCTGAAGAGGGCTGTCAGGCATGTTAATAAGGTAAAAGATTACAAACACAAATGACTGTTCGTTCATAATAAAAAGAAGAGCCAAAAGTAAAATAAATAGACTTGTCCTCCGATAACCTAAAAAAAGCGCTGAGAAGTATATTTTTGTTTCCTATTGACTGTTTCACAATGAGCTACCTGCTGTGAAAGAGGAAACATCCCATGGATCTCCCCTCTTACATAGGAGAAGCGCTGGAATTATGATAATCCACCCCCACTCTTGGACAATTTCTTCGTTCCACACAGAAGCTATGAACTTTTTTTTTGTTAAATGGACTCAATTCATCCAACAGCAAATCAAGCTTGGCCCAGAAACTGAATTAATATCTAGGACAGAATTATTATAATTTTTTTTTCCATGAGTCAAACATACCATTAGCTCAAAATAGAACCATTAGAACTTTGCAGCCCAAGCTACAAGACTATGCTACAAATGTTGGGGACTACCTGCTATTACGTTTATATCAATTAGTGTAGTATGCAGGTAAGACCCATGAGGGCCTCCCTTCACTCTTAAGGGAGACCAAATGCATTTGTTCCTAAAGAATCTTTAAAACGTATTGGTTTTAGTCAAATAAGTTTAGCGTGCCACTTGAATGGAAAGTTGCCTTATGTCTATCCATATTCACAGCAATACTACCTACCTTGCGTTCACAACAAGAACACCCTGTGTTCCAGCTTTCACTGTATACAAGGAACTTGCTTGGAAAGCAAGGAAAATTACTAGCAGAGTTGCTATGGATCGGAAGTCTGGCCAACACCTATGCATACAGAGAGTGCTCACCACTAAACCTAATGTTCTGTCAGTTTGCATTAAAAGCACTTGCAACCAATGGAACTATAAAAACTCAGGTGTCATTGTTTGGTTTCAAATATATGACAGCACTAATCACAGCGACAAGGCATATTACAGCAGACTTGAAACCTTAGAAAATATATATTTTGCAATCGAAGCACTGGTAAAGTGGTCAATGGCAGGTACATTTGTCCTAGGTTTTTGGCCTATGTGTTCTAATAAACCCCAGGAGAAATCTGTTTTGTAAACAGACCAGAGTATCAGCTTTTGGAAAAGCCGGTTTGGGTCCTGGGGGTGTGGATGTGAGGAGAGGGAGGGCTCCATCCACAGGCCCAGGGCTGCCATCAGAAATTTTGGGCCCGGGACTAGCAAAATAGGCATGGGCCCCCCAAGCCTACCCCACCTGGCTGTGTATATATAACTAATAAAGATGGCCCAGCTCACTCTATCCTACCCTCTTACCTCTACACACTCCGTCTCCAGTACTAGCCACACAGTCTGCGCATCCGCATGACATGCTGGCTGCTGTTGACTTACCTCACTCATTGAAGGAGGCTCCTTCTTCTCTTGGCGCCGGGCTGGTTGGCTGGCTGCAGGGCCAGTACAAGGTTTCCTGGCAACCTAGGCAAAACGTCAGCCATCTCGCTCTCCCAAACCCCCCCCCATCACTACCACTAAAAATAATAATTATTTACAAGACAAAATTATTGCAAAATGCCAAGACTGTATTTGCAAGTCAAATGGAATAAATACAAAACAGGTTGATTTGGAACAGAAAACCTAGACAAAATTTTAGGCGCGATGTATCGCTACAGCACTCTGCACCTAGGGGTAAATTTACTAAAGTGAGAGTTTTTAGAAGTGAGTTTTAGAAGTGATGTTGCCCATAGCAACCAATCAGATTCTACTTAACATTCAACATTCAACTAACACCTTCTAGAAGATAATAGCTAGAATCTGATTGGTTGCTATTTGCAATATCCCTAAAACTCACTTCTAAAAACTCTCACTTTAGGAAATTTACTCCCTAGAGTGAACACTACATATCTGTGTATATTATATATGTGGCAACGCTCCCTAAGTGACGTAATGCACAGGGTGCATTGTGCCCTGTTACGACTCTGAATAAATATATATATATATATATATACACACACGCACACACACACATACAGAGCCGTAACAGGGCATGACCGGCAGCTCCGGTAAGTGAAGTGCTGACCGTGTGTCCACAGGATGCCCTATCGGCTGCATATACTGTGAAGGGTGCCCATCTGTGTAGTATATATGTATATAAATACTATATGTTTACATATATATGTAAATATATTTATGTATATATATATATATACACACACACACACACACTTACATCCATATATACACACACACACACAGTATATACACACACACACATATATATATATATACACACACACAGTATATACACACATATATATTTACACACACATTATATATATATATATATATATATATATATATACACACACAGATATATATTTACACACACAGACAGATATATATATATACACATACATACACAGTATATATACATACACACATATATATATTATATTTACACACACAAACACATATCCTGTATATATATATAAACTTGGCAGTACCTGGTGATCAGCAGCCAGCAGACTATTTAAGTCTGACACATCAATCCACAGTTGGGCGGGCCAGTGGGCAGCAGCAGCCCTCAGGGCAAAGAAGGAGAAGGAGCGCTGGGTATCTTCTTAGTTGGGGGTGACACGTGACGTCGCATGTCGTGACGTCACGTAGCGCTAAGAAACTATGTGTATGCTGCGCAGAGAGGGCTAGTGAAGCCCTCCTCTGAGCCGCAGCTTGCTATTATGTCGGCCGATCCACCACATGGGAGGGAGGAGGCACAATCGCGGCCCGCGGTTGGGGAGCGGAGGCGGCCGGAAAAGCAGCAGCAGCATCTAGACTCTCTTATTTTTCTCTCAGAGAGCCGCCCCTCAGGACCCAACGCCCATAGGCTGGCGCTGCTCTTCTCTCTTCCAGTGGCGCAGCGTGACGTCACGCACGCCGACTCAAAAAAAACAACTTTATTGAACAAGTATGTGAGCGGGAGAAGCGGCGTGCGTCCATGTCAGTTGTACCCCGGAAAAATCATTTAGGTGCGGCGCGCCGGCCGGAGAGGGTGCAGTGCACCTTCCACTTAAGGAGGAGATAGTAGTGGATGGTAGGGACGGGCAGGCGGGCCCCCTCCTTTCTGTCAAGTGTCCGGGCCCGGGAATATAGTCCCGGCAGTCCCCCCTGATGGCGGCCCTGCACAGGCCACTCCAGGTTTTGGGCCTTGCAGCCTGGTAGTAGGCTCATTAGGGCTTACACCTGGAACTGGCTGATTTAAGCTGAGATCAGTTGTAGCCGAGTGTCTCATACCTGGGAGAGCAGGCCACAGGTTACCTTGCTCTGAGACACTCTTGGCTGTAAACCAGAAGGTACTGTGGACGGGGATTTTGTTTAGTGTTCTGACAGTGAGGGAACTTACTGTCTAGTTAGAATCCAGATGGGTTAGGATTTTGTTTAGGTTTTGTGTTATTTATGTACCTGGCACAATAAAGACTGGCTCCGACCAGCTTGTACGAGAATCCCAGAATTGTGTCCTGTTTCTCCGGCTGCGGTGTGTGTAAAGAGGGAGTCCGTCTACCCCAGGAGGGGGACCCCTATCCCGACTGTGTCACAATGTGTATAAACAGATAATGTTCTGCTTACTATTTTTTTAACCAAATAGTTTCACCCAGGCTCATTTACCTATACATCTTGACTTTCTTTAAATACTTCCACACAATGCCTTAACTTTCCAATTCTCTAGTGAGCCCTTGTTCTAGTACAGGATTTTTATTTCACCTCTTTCTCTACCCTTCTATAAGGTACAGTCGGACCAAGGGCATATTTATAATGGGTCCAGGGGGGGCCCGCAACACACACCCTGCAGTGGCCATTTTCCCAGTGACCTGTGCATGCGCTATAGACTCTGGGCACACTCTAGTGCCAAGAGTCTATAAGTGCGGTGCTGGCCGCGCACTGCTCAGTGCACGGAGAGGAGGGGGCCCGTGAAGGAGACTGTACAGGGCCCCCTCCTCTCTAGAAAAGCCCCTGAGTAGGACTACATTTACACTGATGAAGATCTAAAAAGTGCTTATACCTATATATAATTCTCCAAACGACAAAGATTTATTGTAAACAAAATAACAAAAACAATCATCAAATAACAAACTGCAGTTTGTACGATTCTTTACAGTATAAATACTAATTCCAAAACAAAAAACTTGACCCTCTTTGGACTTATTTAACATATTGTTAATTTTAAAATATAAGAAAGCTACAATGCAGCCATGAGAGCTAGTGTACCAGGTTCCAATTTCATGGGATTTCAGCGAGATTTCTGCTAAATTTAAAGTGGCAATCAGTTATTAAGGCGTATTCAGCCTTATAACTGATTACTGATTTAAATTTAGCAGCAATCTTGCTGAAATCCCTATGATTTCGAGAAATCCATATCTATTCCAGAACTACCCAATGTCTGCATTTCTATTATAAATTAAGTTTAAATTGCACTCAGGGAGGGATCACAGCACTCAGCAGAGAGAAGCCCATAGGCTTCTATAGGTAATGCTATCAAGAAGATGGTGTTACCCACAGTAACCAAGAGATGCATTCCGGGGCTTGGTGCATATGAGAAATGCGGTCAAACTCGCATTTTCGGGGTTTGACCGCATTTCTCCCCTTGATGCATCCTGCCCACATTATGAGGAGTTCCTGAAAATGTTACATCCCATTTGTAGATGTAAACATTGCTTAGTTTGCATAACCAAACCAGACCATGAAACCTAGGGGGTAAATTTACTAAGAATTGTGTTTGGTCCGAGATTGGCCAAGTTGAAACATGATCAGAATTGCTGAAACATGGGAGACTTTTGGTAGCTGGAAAGTCTGTTGGTTGACATCTAATCAGCGGCCGCTTACTCTAGAGTGTCCTCTGATTGGCTGGCGGCCCGGCAAATGATGGAAACCATCCGGTATGGAAACACATACATCTCTTCAGTGTCCGAGGTGTTCCGGGCTCAGTCGGGTTGTTATTTTGCCAAAGCCGGGACTTCACTGGAGAAGAGGACCAACCTGTGCCTTGGATTACTACCCCGGCTAGTTTCAGTGCGGTGCCGGTTTTAAAAATATGGGGATCCCCACGCCATATTTTCTGGGAAACCCTTGGATAAATACTGGAGTAGGGGACCGATCAACGGGGAGAAGGGAAGAATGTGTGAGTGTGTAGTACAATTTTACGGTATGTGTTTACTGTGGTATTTTTACTATTTTTTTACAGTGGTGGTGTATATGTTTCTGCCAAACACGCAGCTCAGGAGGTAGTCTATTTGAAACTTATATTTAGGAGTTTGCTAAAATTACACCTGAGATTATAATCACGATTCTTTGTAAATTCCCGAGTTACATTCCTGGCTATGAAAAGTACCTGCGAGTTTGGCCGATGGTGTATTTATTTCTATTTGTGTTTTCACCTGTGTTTTAAAGAAAGTTTAATGATTTCTCACACGAGTTTTCATTTAGGAAATTACTGAGTTCTAAAAAATGGACAAACACACCCCATGATTGCAATCTTGACTAGACATGGAGCTTAGTAAATTTACCCTTGGAATAATATTTTCATCCCATTAAAAAAAAGTATTAAAAATAAACATAAAAAAGTCATGTTGCTGTTGGTCTTTAATAGAAAGAGATTACACAAAATAAATAAGAGAAAAAGATCTTCTTGAGGGTTGTCTCCGTCATATGGCCCCAACAAGGTTCAATACGTTTAGCCTAAACTCTTGTGTGCTACAGGGGATGCACCTCATGTGGCAGCTTAATTTCTATGTTTTGTGGGAGTAAAGAACCACACATTTTTTGAATGGAGGTAGAGAGGTTTCTAGACAAGATTTTGGCCTTCAGCATTAAATTGGACTTGTACTCTGCTTTACTACATGTGTGTTACATGTGTCAATTCCATGGAACACAAATTTCTCCCATATGTTAGCATTTTTGTTACCCATTTTTATAATTACTGTATTAGAATCAGAGAGGTCAATTTAATACTACAGTATTATGATTAATACAAATAACAGTCAATGTTAGATTAATCCCTATCAAGAATGTTTCTAATATTGATTCTTGGATTATCCAGAAGAATGGGCATGCAAATTTTAGAGGTTCCCCACCATAGTACAGTATATTAGAAAGACTAGCCATGTTTAGATGGATCCCTCATGTCAAACCCCATTCGAAGAGTTGAAAATTCTGTCTGGGAGAATACATCTTTTACTACAGTGTATGATTTCTTTATTTAACATTTATTTAACATTATTTCTTGTTTATTTTTTTCAATTATGTATTGTGTATATATTGCTTGTTTATCTTTTTCCCCTTACCTATATTTGGAAAACACGATAAAGAGTTAAACAATAAATGTGACATTCCACCTCCTATGGGACTTCCTACATACTGTTTGTAACAGGCAACCTTGACTGTCAAAAATGATCATAGTGCAGAACAATTACTTCTGACAGTCGCATGAGACAGCAATATGTGTACGATCGCCCATAGGGACCGGCTGTCAAAAATTTCCCAACTGATCACGGAAGTGATTGAGATTCACAACCACTCATGTACTGTAGCTCAGCCTTAGTGACTACAGTGGAAAATTGTACCATACAATGATCATAAATGGTTGTCAGAGGGGTGCAATTTCTATTTGCACAGCAGTGTGGTTTTCTGACATGGTTAGAGTGCACGTTAATCTGGTCCCATTAAATAAAAAAATAGTAACAACATTAAATTGCTTTTAGCCACATTAAATCACACAAAGGGGGAGATTATCCAAATCTTGGATAAAGTGGAGAAGTTGCCCATAGCAACAGGCTGTGCTAGCAAAATGTCAGTTACTGCAGGAGCTGATTCGTTGCTATGAGCACTTCTCCACTTTATCTCTAAGATTTGATAAATCTCCCCCTAAGTCTCATGACAAAACAATCATAATTATAATTCAAATTCACAAAAAAAATGTAATATGCGACTAAGGAAGTACAATCACACATTCTGAGTTATCATATGAAATTAGGTGCGAGGGTTTAAAAATAGCTTTTACAGCCCTTAAATGTGTAAATTTGATCAGCTAAAGATGTGTCCTCATACAGGACCTTATTCAGAGGTTTGGCCAGTGCGCATGCGCACGAGGGAGCCGGCTCCCTCGTGCGCATGCGTGAGACCCGCTACGACCGACAGCGCTGGTCGTAGCGGGTCTCTTTCCAAATGGGGGGAGCTGTCGATGTTGATTGACAGCTCGCCCCGTTTGGAAGGCGGGCCGGGGGGGCGGCAGCCCAAACGGAGGCGTTCCCATGGGAACGCCTACCGTTTGGGGGAGGCCCCACTGACATCACTAGTGATGTCAGTGGAGAGCTTCCGGCTCTGACAGAGCCAGAAGCTCTCCGGGGCTTACGACAAGTGAGACCCTACCCTAGGGTCTCGTCGTAAGCCCCGATGGTCGCGATGGTCTCTGACCATCGCGACCATCACTCGAGCGGTCGTTAGAGCTGTGGGTGTAAACCCACAGCCTAAAGACCGCAACAGAGGCGGGCGGTCAGGATGCAAGTGGCCGCCCAGTTTCTGAGCGACCGCTTGCATCCTCCGACCGCCTCTGAATGAGGTCCACAATCTCAGTGGCAAAAGCAGGATTTTGAAAGGGGGGTTTCCAATACTTGGTTACAAAACCAATGGCAAAAAAATCTAACCACATACAGGCAGCATTCCTTGGGTACTCAATAATCCAAGTTTGTTAATCCATTACTGTGCAACCTTTCAGATGCCTTGACAAAATATGTAATAAATGCATCTGAAACGTGGCACAGAAATGGATTGAAAAGCTTGGATTATTGAGTACCCAAGGAGTGCTGTCTGTATCTGAATGTATGAGACTGAGCTATGCTTAGATTTTAGGATTTGCACCCCGTCTGTTGAATAAATATATATATACAGTGATCGAAGTGGAAATTTTGAGGTGGGGGTATGGAAATATCAGTGGGGCTTTGCTTATGTGTGAATTGCCGGCTCCCTTACTGTTCTAGGAGCCGAGTGCTGCACGTAATGCAGCACCCGGGTCCTGTCACTGAGGGGGAGCCAGCACTCTGGTGTCACCCCTCGGCTGGTGACACCCAGGTGCGGGAAACACCCCTCGTGTGACGCCAGTGGGTCACTTACCAAGGGCATGGGCTCTTTGCCCGCTTAACAAGCACCAAAGGCCTGAGGTCTGACTGGGCCCACGGCCTAGTCTCCAACAACTCCGGTGGTCTAGGGAGGATTAAATAAGTGAAAGTGGGCAAAGCTGCCTACTATTTAGGTCTTTTCCTTTCCACCACTCCAGCACTCTCCGGTTCTCAGCTTCTTAATCCTCAGTTTCTTGCTGCTGGTCCGTCCTGGCTCCTGTTCTTTCGTGGCCAGCTCTTCTTTCTTCTTTTCTTCTGGAAGTCCTCCCTCTCTGCTCCTCTCCCTTTGCAGCAGCACACCTTTCCTCATTGCAGCACACACCTCTCCTTACTGCAGCATTCACCTCTCCTTACTGCAGCACTCACCTTTCCTCACACCTCCCCACAACACTCACTTCTCCTCACACCTACCTTCCCTTCACAGCAGCACACCTCTCCTCACACCACTCACCTCAATGCAGCACTCACTTCTCCTCCCCTCACCACTCACCTCATGCCACCCTCCTCTCAGCACTCGCCACAGCACTCCGTTCCCCTTATCTATACACATACAGCCTCTCATCATCTGTAAACACAGCCCCTCACCATCTGATCTACATACACACAGCACCTTACATCTGATCTGCATATACACAGCCCTTCACCATCTGCATACACAGTACACACTGAAATATACACAGCCCCTTCACCGGCATCTCTAAAAACAGCCCCTTCACATAGCCCCGCATCTCAGCACTCGCCTCGCCGCAGCTGCATGCTGAAGAGTGCACCCTTCCCATCTGGATCCCCGGTGGTATTTTGAATATGGCGCCAGCCGTGCGGACCGACAGCCAATTAGGAGCAGCCATGTGGACACACCTGATTGCCTGCCGGTCTGCGAGCTGTGATTGGCTCACACGATTGGCGCCAGTGGACAAAATTAAACAGACGTAAGTCCACTCCGAGTGCTGCCGGGTGCCTTATTGTTAAGCGGCGCGGTGATGGATCGGCGGGCAGGGAGGCTTTCTAGGTACTCGGACAACCCCCCCTAAGTGCCCACCTGAATCTTGGTACAGTAACGCCAAACAGCCCCTCTTGGGGAGCCAGGTCCCATGCGACCCTGCTAGCGCCAGCGTATTTTGAAACAGAAAATGCGTCTTAGTTGCAATATGATGCGACAAGGATGCACCAGGAGACTTTGCTGATTAATTTCATATGCAACACTTGTATATCTATGTTCAACTGAGTTTTAATCTGCAAATGAAGTCCTACAATGCAGCAGCCACGGCTTTTTTCCACACCAAGATCCATTTTGCTTCATATACAGACTTGCTAACACACAGATATACAAGGGTTGCATATCAAATTAATCAGCACTCCAATCAGTCTCCTGGTGCGTCCTAGTCGCTAAGATGCATTTAAGGGTGAAAAAGATACTTGGCGCTAGCTGAGTCGCACGGGACCTGGCTCACTCCCAATCATGCAGCTTGCGTTGCATGGCGTATTGAGGATAGATGTACGAGGGCACATCTGTAAGTTGTAGACCAGTTATTAACCCCATTGCTAGATTTATTGATGTTTGTGTTTTTAATGGGTGTCCACACATCTGCGGGTGTCATTATGGGGGTCATGGGGCGCATAGTGCCCTCCATCCATATTTGGAAAAAGTATGTTTTCTATAGCACAGGTAATATTTTCTGGTAATCACCAAACTACTATGGTGCCACATCATTTGCTCCCTTGTTCAATTATGGGTGCTCCAGATTTTATGAATGCCAGGTTGGGAAAAGATCTTATAGCACTACTGTATTTTCTGTAGTGCAGGGGTTTTTATAGGAGTACAGAGTTTGAAGGAGGGTACTTCTGTCTTTCAAACAAGAATGTCCCCATCTTTCTATGTTTTATTATTTGTATTTTTTATACAAAAAAGTGATACTAGACGATGGCACCTCGTGTCTCATACAGTGGCTGCTAGCGAGACACCACCTGCATTTGATATGGACAAGTGGGACTTATCTTCTGCAGTTTTAAGGTATACTGGCTGAAGTACCCGACGTTGCCCAGGTTTAAATCTTTTATTATGTGATGTCGTCCAAATCCATCCAGTGGAAGGCCCAACCACTCCATTAGGCATCCCAGACCAATTACCACCCCTCTGTGAAGTTTTCATCCAAATCGATCCAGTGGAAGGCCCATCACAGGCCCCCCGGGTCAAAGTTCTGCCCAGCATACACCATCAGGAGATCCGACTGGGACCTCAACCCCCTAGTATGTCATATGGGATCCAATGTTACCACTCTGTGAAGTTTTCATCCAAATTCATCCAGTGGAAGACCCAGAACAGGCTCCCCGAGTCAAAGTTCTGCCCAGTGTACACCAACTGGATTTCCGACCGGGACCCTAACCCCCCTTCAAGCTATCCAAGATTCAACTGGATCACCTCATGTTGGTTTCATCCCAATCGGTACAGGGGTGTCGGAATGCATAACCGGACAGACACACAAACAAATAAACATACTAATGAATTTTATATATAAGATTTGTTGCTCTGTCGTCTTGTTGCTATATGGTCTAATAGATTAGTTTTTCGATACTAAATAACTATGTAAGATTTGGCAGCTTTACCTTGAGAGCTGTGTAATATATTTGCCAATAAAGAAACAAACCTCTTCTTTTTATATATAGATGTGGACAATAAATCCAGGTCATTGTCCGCATTAAAGATAAAGACAGATAAATGTAACAGTGTCAGCCATTGCTGGTGACTTTATGTCCAAGTTATTGTTCGTTCTTACAAGAAAACAGAAAAGGGATTTCTTTACATCACTCTTTGAAGTGCACCAAATAGGAACAGTCCTGAATAGGTTGCCGTACAAATCCACCAAACATGTGGAATCATCCTTACACCTAGAACAGTTGGATATAGGAAAAACAAACATTTACTGGGGAGTAACATGTTGACCCACATTGTTAGTTATGATGGGCTGTGCTGATCTATCATGTGTGATGCATCACAAATCTGATGACTCCTAGGACAACTTCAAACAAAGCTAAAGGCAAGCAATGATCCCAGATGCATTACCTTATCTTGTCTGGACACTGTTGCTGTGCAGACCAACTGTGCTAGATTTACACTTTGTATGGTTGTATCCTGCAGCATGTTCAGGGATTACCATGGGACCTAAAGTCCGGTTTTCATTTTCCTCTGGCTTCCTCCCTTATTCATTTTCACCAGATATGTTTACTCAGATTTCTCACCTCCCCCTAATCGCTTCCCTAAGGGTCCTGGGACCCCTTCTTCTTTCTACATCAGAGGCGCCGTTCCCCAGTGCTAGCTGTCAGAGCTGCCGCATGCACTCTCCCTTATGTCCGTTCCTGAAGGAACCTGATACAAACATTCAGCCCTTGCTCCAATAGTTCCTCGCAGGATGCCATGCGAACTCTTTGATATGTTTTTTCCTAAATCTTTTTCTACAGGATGTAGGGGGAAGAGAAAAAATATTAGAGTCTACTTTCAGCACCTCCTCATTTCCTAGGTCTGGGTATATATCTTAATTTTGTCCATGTTTTATTTAAATATAAACATCAAGTTATGTTGAATAAAATATAGTGGTTTATTGTTTAACTTGGCAAATATTTACGTGCAGTAAATAGTTTCCTATGCTCAAAGAGTACATACATTCTACAGGCTGTCTCCCTCAGCATCCTTTTCTGATTTCTCATACAGGACAGAAATGTGGCTAGGATGTAAGAGAAGCAATTAAATATACACTAAAATACTATGATACACTGCAAAGTTGGTGAGCAAAATCCCAGTATTAAATTAGGCTGAACCATCTGCATCTTAAGCAGCATACACACTAGACGATAAATTGGACAATATCATTATCGTTCATCGAGTTCAATATCGTCCAGTGTGTATGCAAGATATTGTTAACAATGCACGCTCTCGCGGATCGTTAACGATGTCTTTCATTGCCCCTACTTGCAGGGCAATCTGACGATATTGTCGGGTTGTTGAAGTTCGGGGATGAGGGAGGGTGCCGTCACTGAACGATATTGTTAATGATATCGTTCAGTGTGTATGCTCACTGTTGGGAACAACATTGAGCTGCAGTGCAGGGGAAACACTTAACGATATCACTCATGGAGCATATCGTTAAGTCTGTATGAGCCTTAACTCCTACACTAACTTTCTCGGGACATAATAGGGTTCCAAGTACCTCCAGAGGCTTACCTAGAGTCAGTACCCTGTCCCTAAACACAAGAAACCTTTACATCAGAAGGTAAACCTTCCACTGTTCAGGGCCTGAATTCAGGTATATCTTAAACCAACTCTGATTTAATTTTCTTCCAAGAAACAACTAAATAATTGCGTACAAATTGTACAAACTCCTAGTACTGTATTCTACTGGATCTTTGCATGGCACATGTATAGCTATGTTCAGTAAGAACAGTAACTGTTGCAATTAATATGTTAAGGACAAGACATACAGTATAGTAGCACTAAGCTTTAAAGCCAGACTCTGGACCTCATTCAGAGCCGGACGCTATCAGCCTTTCGCTCGTACGCATTCATTTGTTTTAAACCACGCATGCGTCCGGATCTCATTGCGCATGTGCGGCCGGATCATTGCGGTCATTTCTCGGTCGCTCGTATACACAGCGAACAGGAAGTGACCTATGTCATTTGATTGACAGAATGTTCCGTTTATGGGTGGTAACGGGGGTGGAGATGATAAAACGCAGGCGTGGCAAGGCGTTTTTTGGGCGTACATGTATTATCTTGTGCGAACGTCCAATGTGGACGCTATTTTGTACACTTCACTGTGTGATCCAATTTCCATTAAGACTGCTCGCTCAGCTTTGGGTCTGGTATAGTCTACCGCAATGACGATGGTCTCCTCGTACTTCCCCGGACTCATCGATGGTGTTGCGATTAATCAAGTGAGGCAACAAAAACAATTAACTTTTAATTGCTAAACAGCTTCTAAGGTGTTTCGCAAATAGACCTTTTTTAGTAGTTAAAAACCGAACGCAGGTGAACTACTCAGCTGCTAATTTCTGGGCCATACAATCAATTAGTTAACAAATGTTTGGGTTTTTTTAGTGCTTTTTACATATTTGTAAGTGTTTATTTTGTAGACAAACAATATTGTACACATGTTTTGTTTTTTTTTTGGACCAAGAAACCAATCGTCCTTTTTTTTGGGATAATTGTTAATTAAAACTAAGAAATTGATTTTAACCCTTATTTTTTAGGCAAAATATGAAATGTTTATATTTCTGTTGTACTGTTTGTAAGTTTGTTATAGGGATTACCTTTTAACCAGTTTGTGAATAAATCAACAATAGAATTTTGCAATTTTGTTTCCAAAGTGTAATAATTTTTTGTTTATTTTTGTGTCAAGTTTTTTTTAAAGTAAACATATTTTTTTTCATGGGACAAAATCTACAAATCATTTTGCACACACACCCACAAAATAAGTGGCATTTGAACAGAATTTAAACAAATAAAAACAATTCACAAGAAAGGAGATGGAGGTTTTTGCCATGCAGGAATATGGGGCAAACACAGAGATGGATTGTGGGGAAATTAGCCAGTGCTGTCATCACCTTTTAGGCCGTTTGGCCGGGGGTTGGAGGGAGCCTGAACAGGTCCGGGAAGTCCTTCGGCTGGCCTGGCCAGAGGCAGATGTTGTGGCCTCTGGACTAGGCATAGGGCTAGGCACATTTGGAGGGATGGCTGTTGTTGTGCCAGAGGTGGAGGGTCCTGATGTTCCGGCAGGAAGGGAGGCCGGCTCCAACATGTGCTGGCGAATGAGCTGCTCCAGGGCATTTGCTATTCGCACGTTGGCCCCAGTATTTTGCGCAAGGGCCTTAGCAATGGTCACGTTGGCCGCAGCACTTTGCTCCAGGGCGCCCGCCACCCGTAGCAGATTGGCGTCCATCCTCAGCAGAATCTCGGTCTGCTGATCCGTTTTACCATTGAGATCAGTGAGGAGGGCCACTGCCTGCGAGGGGGAATGCCCTGGACTGTCTGCCACAGGGTCCCCAGCCGGATCTACTGCTTCCTCCCCTGCAGAGCCAGAAGAAATTCTGCGGCCAAAGTTCACCTCTGGAGCAGACTCATCCGCCTGTGTCTCTGTGAGAAAAAAGAGAAAAGAGTAAAATTATAATCTAGATATTGTCAAAAACACACTTCTGATTTGGTAACCTTACAACATTTACCTGGGGCAACATGAGGAGCCGCAAAGTCTGGCATGTCGGTATCCATGTCCGACACGCCAAACACCTCCTCATCCTGCACACACCCCTGGGCCAGCTCCTCCAAATCTGTGAGCTCAAGTGACACAGGGGTGGGACCCCCACCTGTCCCCCCTGCATGCCTAGCCCTATAAGCCAGTTTTTGTTTAAGCCGATATTTGAAGTCGCTCCATCTGTTGGTTTAAAATTTGGCATTATTCCTGCAGTATTTTGACCTGTAAACACTTTTTACTAAAATGTAGTTTTTACGTACCGGCGTTTGACCTCCCGGGTTGAACGTTCAAACTCACCCACACCATTGACACCACTGGCTATGTCGTCCCACAGTTTCCATCTCTGGGTTGCACCCATATTCCTTGGTGCCTGTGCCAGGTTGTCATTGCACATTTGCACCAAAACCTCCATCTCCTTCCTTGTGAATTGTGGCTGCCTTTTTTTTTTGGCCCTAGTTTGCCTACTAGGGCCAGCAGCCTCTTCCATGGCATCCTCCACACCTTTTTTTTAAAATGTTAAAAAAGATTTTTAGTAAAATGTTTTAAAATGTAATGTTAAACATACGCATTTTCCCATAAAAAAAAAAAAACACTTACATGGTGCCTGTTGGCTAGTACTTTGCTGCTCTGTACTCATTTTTTTTGGTCAATGTAGCAGACCGATTTTGGCCTTCAGTGACGTTTTTATACATGCGTCAGCATTATTTGGCCGCATCATTCCTTGTGCGCTCCTATTGTCCGTCCTTAATTTGAGCGGGAAAATAAAGCCTATTTATGGCTTGGTGTGACTCGAGTCGAGGTGGCATGTGGTGATTGTTGGAGGTTTAGCATTGGAGTTGATTGTTGGCGATTGGTTTGTAGAAGGAGGACTGGTTTATTTTGATCTTTTGGCTTTTTTTCTTCGTTATTTTCCGTTAGCATTTTTTCATATTTTTCGGCTTTTTTGATTTGCATTTTTGAGTAAGTATTTAAAAAAACCACCGTAAAAAATAATAGTAAATAGTTTACATTTGTTTCTAATTTTTTTTTTGTTTTACAGTTATTTTGGCAGTGACCGAGTGAAGTTTTTGAACTTTGGGATATTTGTCTGTTTTTGGTGTTTTTGGTTTCATGATTTTACAAATTCGATGTGTTGGTCTTCGCATATGTTTCGCTAAGTAATGTTATTTTTTTTCTGTGAACAATCATGTCTTACCACTAAATATAGCGTACTATTTAGCAAACTAATGTATCCTTATTCAACTGTAAAAGTAGTGTACTATTTAGCGAACTAATGTATCCTTATTCAACTGCAAAAGTAGCGTACTATTTAGCGAACTAATGTATCCTTATTTAACTGTAAAAGTAGCGTACTATTTAGCGAACTAATGTATCCTTATTCAACTGTAAAAGTAGCGTACTATTTAGCGAACTAATGTATCCTTATTTAACTGTAAAAGTAGCGTACTATTTAGCGAACAAATGTAACCTTATTCAACTGTAAAAGTAGCGTACTATTTAGCGAACTAATGTATCCTTATTTAACTGTAAAAGTAGCGTACTATTTAGCGAACTAATGTATCCTTATTTAACTGTAAAAGTAGCTTACTATTTAGCGAACTAATGTATCCTTATTTAACTGTAAAAGTAGCGTACTATTTAGCGAACTAATGTGTTTTCAATTTTTCTGTGTAAAATCATGTCTTACCACTAAATGTAGCGTACTATTTTGAGAACTAATGTGTGCTCCCTTTTTAGAATACGAACTTTTTTTAAAATCATAGTTTTTTAAATTAATATCTTACATTTTTACAAATTTTTAAATGTAGGTTGATTTGCCCATGACACGTCCCAGGCCTGTAAGCATCTTTGGTTTTCTTGGAAAGGATAAGTATATTTTTCTTAACACATTTGTCTAAACCTATAACTACCTTGCTTAACATTTCAGGTTGATGTTGGTCGTATTATATTGGCCATGGTTCCAGAACCCGACCAACCTCAACTTCGTCCCAGGTGTAGGCCTCGTAGGCGTGCAAGGCCCCAGATATATAGAACACGTGTCACCCTTTTTGGAATGCCAGATGATGAGGTGTTAAGGCGCTACCGTCTTCTGCCACAAATCATCATAGACACTCTCTCATTAATAGAGAGTGATCTTGTTTCGCTAAGTAATGTTGTTTTTTTTCTGTGAACAATCATGTCTTACCACTAAATATAGCGTACTATTTAGCGAACTAATGTATCCTTATTCAACTGTAAAAGTAGCGTACTATTTAGCGAACTAATGTATCCTTATTCAACTGCAAAAGTAGCGTACTATTTAGCGAACTAATGTATCCTTATTCAACTGTAAAAGTAGCGTACTATTTAGCAAACTAATGTATCCTTATTTAACTGTAAAAGTAGCGTACTATTTAGCGAACTAATGTATCCTTATTCAACTGTAAAAGTAGCATACTATTTAGCGAACTAATGTATCCTTATTTAACTGTAAAAGTAGCGTACTATTTAGCGAACTAATGTGTTTTCAATTTTTCTGTGTAAAATCATGTCTTACCACTAAATGTAGCGTACTATTTTGAGAACTAATGTGTGCTCCCTTTTTAGAATATGAACTTTTTTTAAAATCATAGTTTTTTAAATTAATATCTTACATTTTTACAAATTTTTAAATGTAGGTTGATTTGCCCATGACACGTCCCAGGCCTGTAAGCATCTTTGGTTTTCTTGGAAAGGATAAGTATATTTTTCTTAACACATTTGTCTAAACCTATAACTACCTTGCTTAACATTTCAGGTTGATGTTGGTCGTATTATATTGGCCATGGTTCCAGAACCCGACCAACCTCAACTTCGTCCCAGGCGTAGGCCTCGTAGGCATGCAAGGCCCCAGATATATAGAACATGTGTCACCCTTTTTGGAATGCCAGATGATGAGGTGTTAAGGCGCTACCATCTTCCGCCACAAATCATCATAGACACTCTCTCATTAATAGAGAGTGATCTTGAACTGCAAATTGACAGTCCTACAGCAATACCAGCACTTACGCAATTAATGTTGGTGTTACAATTTTGTGCCTCAGGATCCTTTCAAACCACTGTGGGAATAGTCGCTGGAATTTCCAAATCCTTCTTTTCAAGGATCCTGAGGGCAGTGATGGAGGCCCTTTTCAAACACCTCCATCATTTTATTAAAATGCCATTGGATATGGGTTCCCTTAATGTGGCGAAGGCTAATTTTTATCAAATAGCTGGATTCCCACACAACATAGGGGTTGTGGATGGCACTCACATACCACTTCAGCCTCCAGCAAGGCTGGAGGCTATATTTAGGAACCGCAAACACTTTCACTCGATGAATGTAATGGTGGTATGTGATGCCTCCCTCCAGATCCTGTCCCTGAATGCCAAATTCCCCGGCAGTGCACATGATTCCTTCGTCATCTGGCAATCAGGGATTTGGCACAAATTAAACAACCTACAAGCTGGTGATGCGTGGCTTCTGGGTAAGTTGACACCTTCTGTTGAAACCAATGCAAAGCTTGTTACACAATGGTCCTGATGTTTTTTTATCTGTTTTCACAGGAGACAGTGGTTACCCTTGCACACCCTGGCTGCTCACTCCTTATTTGGCTCCCACACCAGGGCCACAAAGTCAGTATAATTCCGCACTTACAGCCACCAGGCAGGTGGTGGAGCGCTGTATCGGCCTTTTAAAAGGCAGATTCAGATGCCTCCACCGCTCTGATGGTGACCTCATGTATTTGCCGGCTATGGTTTCGAAAAATGTGGTCCTGTGTGGGATATTTCACAACATCGCCATAACAAGTGGTGTCCCAATGCAGCCAGAGGATGTCTTGCCTGAGGACGGCCCCCCCGAGGTTGGTCGGAGGTCAGTATGTGGGGGGGCCATACGTGATGAAGTTGTGGCCAGATTTTTTAGGTAATTATTTCCTCATGTTTAAAAATGCCACAATGTAGACATGTAATATTTTAAAGTACACTTTTAACTTATTTTTTGTGTTTTGTTTTTATTCCCTAAAATGACCAGCAACAACCATGCCTACTACCTGATCAACACAAATGACTTTATGTGGACACATTGGATATAACTTCGGGAACAATGATTTCTTCTCCTCATTTGTGGATTCATGTTGGCATGCTCCTTCTTCAAACAGTTCCTGATTTTCGTTTTTTGGGGGGTTTTGGTGTGTTTTTGACGTGTGTGTGTGTTTTGAATTTTTGTATTTATTGTGTGTATTCACTTGGTGTTTATTATTTGTGTGTATTAAAATTTTATTTTACGTTCACCAACGATTTCCATCGTAAATTACAACCAAGTGTAACCTGTTTCTAAAAATGCAAAGTTGCTTAATGCCTAATACTGTAAGTTCTTATTTGTTTTAGTACCCTGTTTTAGTACCCTGCTTTGTTGCTAAAAACAAACACCAAAGGTATTATGGTGAATCAGTATGTTTGCAATTGCAGGCCTAAGCAGGTAGCTTTAAATTTAACATTACCCACACCAAAAAATAATCACATTTTGAGGTTACTTCTCCAAACCTATTGGTATTGTTATGTGTTTAATGTGCAAGCTTACATACTTACTTGAGCTTTCGACAAACACATTTACATTTCTTTAAAAATCAGGGACAAATAGTAGACTTATGTAAGGTTCAACAATCTAAGATTTACACACAAGGAATGAGACTTAAATAAATCCAAATAAATTTTATTTTTTAAAACATTTTTGGAGGGAAACATAAAATAATTAGTGGCGCAGGCGCGCCAAAATGTGATCCAAGGCCACAAGCATGGCAACTACATGGCACCTCAAATTCTGCAAGCCTGCATAAATTTCTTTGTTACGCCTCTGGTCCTCTGTGGGTATAAAAAATGGGCGGATTACTAAAATGACACCTTAATTTATATGTGAAAAAACAACTAAAAAATCATACTATACAAAAAAAGGTGACAAAAAAACTACAAAACAAAAGGAATGCCAAGCGAAAAGATTGTCGAAAAACAAAGACAAAAAATATTTTGCAAAAATAACATAAAAGAGAGTTACAACTACGCAAAAATACAACATTTGTTGGTACCGTAAACAAGAAAGACACAAGTATGAGTGTTTGGACATGTGTCATATGTGTAAGGGGAAAACATCCTAGACATTGTTTCACAAAGATATATATCAAAAACATTAGAAATACTTTACAATTTTGAACTGCACAGGCAAAAGGACAACATCAACCAAAATCAAAATAATGAAAAAACAGCCATAGTTTTAAAGGGAAACATACCGGTCATAATGGTGCCTGGTCCTGGAGCCCCAAAATCGTCCTCATAAGAGGTGGGCCAGTGCAGCAGGGATGGAGGAGGGGTAATTTGGGAGGAAGTTGAGGGTGAGGAAAAGAGAGGGGGGGTTGAGGGGAGTGTGAATTGGGAGGGATGGGAATGTGAGGAGAGGGAGGGGCCTCACGGTCGGCCAGGTCTGGAGGGCGAATTTGGGGAAGAATGGGCAGAGGAGGTTTGGGTGGGAGTGGGGGATAGGGGACGAGCCCGACGTCGATGACGGCGACGTTGTAGTCTGCGCTCAGCCCCTAAATGATGTTGAAAAATGTATATTATTACATACTTCATTTTTTGTTTCAACAATTTACACACCAAAAAAAAACAAAAAACAAAAAAACAGGGCTATACGGTAAACATGCACATGCAGGTATGTCCAAAATAAAGAAACAGGGCTATACAGTAAACATGCACACGCACGTATGTCCAAAATAAAGAAACAGGGCTATACAGTAAACATGCACACGCACGTATGTCCAAAATAAAGAAACAGGGCTATACAGTAAACATGCACACGCAGGTATGCTTACATTTTAAATATAATTAAAAAAAACACTTACTTTCCTGTATTTGCTGACGTAAATTGGCCAACAGGCGTGGGGATCTGCGCCCCAGATCGGACTACCTTCTTTCCAGTTGGCCGATATTCCTGTGGTAGCCGATCGTACGCAGGCGGCGCCGCACCTCCGCGTAGGCCAGCCACTTGCGGAGGTTAGTGATGGGGTGCGGCTGGTCTGTGATTCTCCGGTCCATCACATCAGTGAGGACCAGGAGCTCACGTCTACAAAAAGCTGCGGCTCTCATGATGGCAATGATTTTTTTTACACAAAATAGTTTTAATAAAGGTCCTAGAAAAATTTTGATTGGCTAATGTACTTTGTAAATTAACAGAAAGCATTCTATTGGTTATTGTATGAGTCATGTGACCTACACCCTCACAAATATAATGTGAGTTATGATAGGCTTGATGCAGTGACATGCGTAAGCTAATTTAAATATTAATAAAAAAGATGAAAAATCGGGCTAGAAAAAAAACGCAAAACAAGAGTAGCATTCAAACAAACTTTTAATTTTGAACAACCATCCCCTTGGTCCAACTGTACGTATTCTGCGGAAGCAATGACACACACTAACAATAATAAAGTTTATTGATATTGAAAAAAAAAAAAGGATTGCAAACATGTGAATAACAATTAAGCTAATTAATATAGTGATTGCTATTAATCGATTCAAGTATGTTTGCTGAATGAAATAGCAGGCAAACGAAAACTGACAGGGCCACTTCCGGATTTGACTTGTGCGAGCGTTCCCTGCAACCAAAGAGGAGACGGACAGTCGGTATTTCGGACGTTCGCTAGCTAGAGGAGGGGTTGTGAGAATATGGGGCGGAAGATTAGCTGCGAGCGAACATACGAGCGAGCGCTTGAATTAAAATTTTTTCGCTTGTACGGCGGATGAGCCCTAAGTTTTTTTGCCTTAAAACTCATTGCTGCTTTAAATCTAGTGGTTATATCGCCGGAATCACGCTGGGTCCAGCAAATAGGCGCCTATTACATTTGGGTCATGAAGATTACAACAACAACATTACCATGAACACTGACCCCATACAGTGGGCCTAATTCAGAGATGAGCGCTAATGCGATCGCAACTGTGATTTCCTCTCCTTATCAAACAATGTTTCCGCAACTTCTGCCTTCTTACCTGCGTGTGATTATGCATACCTGCGTAAATATCGGTAACAACGCTGCACATCAGCGGCCATCTTGGCCTTGGGAGCTCTTCAAACACGCAGAGCTGCGTATGCACTTGGAGTGGCTAATTAATGCACACCCATGTAGCGGTGTTTAAACGGACAGACACAGCTGCGTTTCTCAGACCACCCCTGTCACCACCCCCAAACGCTGATAACCTGTCACTGACTATGTGATGGATTCCTATGTGCGTCCGTGATCTCAGTGCGAACGTTGCACATGTGCAGTGTGCAGTGCGGCTTATATGTATGCGTGATGGCAAACAATCCCGCGATTGAGTGCATAATCACCTTTGCGTCCATCTCTGATTCGAGCCCAGTATGTATTGAAATGTATAAATGCAGGCTCGAGTCTAGAGCATCACACAAACACAAATTGGCATTTGGGCTGCTGCTCAGGTGTATTACATGGGGAGCTAACCTAATGTATTAATAGCGGCCTGAGCTAGGGCCCTTTTTTCAATTAATGTTTAAGTAGATAAATAAAAAATCAAACACAAATCATCACTGCAAAGAGGTTTTAGCGTCTGTTGTACCCGGAAACTGCACATATGGTTTATAAATCCGCTAAACAGGAGTCATTTATTAAATAAAAAAGTGCCAAAACTCTAATTTTCAATTATATAAGGAGAAGTTGAATTTTATCTTTCGAATGGACTGGGTGTAAACATTGTTTGATAAGGAGAGGAAGCCTCTTCATTTTTTGACACATGGGAAAGTCTCATAGCTACCCTGCCAGTCAATACACAATCCCAAATCCACCATAGTATGCGTCTGACTCAGTGGTATGAGACCAGGTTCTTTTGGGGGATCCTCCCATTGTATTGCCCAGCGGATGAGTGCCAGACATCATTTTCATCTTGTAATGCTAATGTTATTTTTGGATATGTGCTGTGATGAAACTGCTTAAAGTACTGTTCATTATTATATATGATGAATGTTGAGATACTGATCTTCAGTGTATATACGATAAATTTGTTTGTGGTGTTTTGCTTCCATAAATAAAAAAAAAAAAGTGCCAAAACTCTACTGCTCAGGCAGAGAACCAGGTACTTATTGACATACAGTAATGCTTTCAGTAAACTACCCACCAGGAGAGGAAAACCATGCCAATATAAAAATAGTTTAGAAACAATCACTTAAGTACTGTACATACTGTATAGAAGAATTAGAAATTGAGAAACATGACTATTCAAAGGTATGCACTCAATATACACTATTTTTTGTATATTTGTCATAGTTTCATAGTAAATTGCAAGCTAACCTATATAAGTTATTAAGAATTTTCACATTTGATACACAAAGCATACCGAGCGTACTAATAACAGAAAAATTATACTTATCACTAGCCAATCGCCAGCAAAGTAAAAATCATTGCACTAATAGGCTAAATGGCATAATACGAGGTGTGGCTATTAAATAACGAGACTGTACTTATAAAAAAAGAAACCATACTGCGTGAGTTAAAAGGGAGTAGGGGAACATTGACCTTGGACTATATCAAAACAGTTTTGCAAGTTCCACCCCTCTTGCACTCTCACACAGCGTTCAAAGCAGTTGTATTTTTCCCATGCATCGTAAAAATGCTTATGGTGCATATACACGGTACAATCAGTCAGCAATATTGCTGACCGATCTCAATGCACCTTCGCGGTGTGCTGGATGATCGATATCGATCATCCAGCACACTACCAACGACGGGCCAGCGACCCGCTATCAACGACCATGTTGGCCTACATGCACTGCCGATGGAGGATATCGTTATCGTCCATACATGTCTGCGCATCGCTGGTCGTTTGAGGATTGGTAGGCACCAAAAATGAATGATCTCAATGATAACGATATGAACGATATCGTTATCGTTCATATCCTGCATTTTTATCGTACAATGTGTACGCACCATTAGTTCAAAAGTAGCAAAATGTAACAAAACTCCCATCAAATCATTCCGTATGCTAACCAAGGCTTATGCGGCAGATTGAATGTCACCTGCACGTGTGTTTGAGTGGTACAAAAGATTTAGTGACGGTTATGAGGATGTTGAAGTTGATGAATGTCTTGGAAGGCCTTGCACATCAAAAACAAATTGAAATGTGGGATAAAAATTGAGAAAATTGTTCAAATTGACCGTCAACTGAGCATCTGAATGATTAATCAATATTACTACAAAAATGTTCTAGCAATTTTGCGGGATAGAATCAGAAGAAAGAGGCCAGAGTTGTGGAAAATAATTTCATCCTCCAACACAGCGGTTTTCAACCGGTGTGCACCGACACACTAGTGTGCCATGGCTGGTTGTGAAGTGTACCGCGGGGCTATCAGAGCCACCGGGCACATTTTACCATACTTCAGCATCCCGGGCCACTGAGCTCCTCTGGGAGACTCAGGCGCACCCGGGCAGTGACCTGCAAAGACGCGGCGGCGTGACATCACAGGTCACGCAAGCCGCGTTGTCTACTGCCCTCCAGCCCGCTCCACCAGCCAACGCCCTGCGCCAATCAGCCATCCCGAACTCTGTCTCTCTTTACCTCCCACCCGGCGCCAATCAGCGAGCCCGCACTCTCTCTTTATCTCCCGCCTGGCAGCCTGCCTGGAAGCTCGCCCGCACGCGATCCTGCTGCAGTGTGAGTGACAAGGGGGGAAGAAATGAGGGTTTTGTTTGTGTCGGTGGGGACCAGCCATATTTGTTTCTCTAAGTGAGGACCAGACATATTTTTTTCTTCTTAGTGGGTACCAGCCATAGTTTATTTTTTAGTGGGGACCAGTCATGTCATTTTTTTTTAGTGAGGACCAGCCATGTTATCCAACCATATATTTGCCTATTTAGTGAGGAACAATGTGTTTGTTTGTTTTTTGTTTCTGTGGGGCCAGCCATGGGTTTCTGTTTCTGTGGGGAGCAATGTGGCAGTTGTTTTCTGTGGGGAGCAATTCTGTGGGGCGCAATGTGGTATGGTTGTTTTATTTCTGTGGGGTGCAATGTGGTATGGTTGTTTTATTTCTGTGGGGTGCAATGTGGTATGGTTGTTTTATTTCTGTGGGGTGCAATGTGGTATGGTTGTTTTTTTTTGTGGGGAGCAATGTGGGGTTTTTTTTCTGTGGAGGCCAGCCAATGGGATGTTTTATTCTTGTGGGGGCCAATGTAGTGTGTTTTTTATTCTTGTGGGGGCAAATGTAGTGTGTTTTGTTCCTGTGGGAACCAACGTAGTGTGTTTTTTCATAGTCCGCGCACACCGCATCGCCGGATAGTGTGCCTTGGCAATTTTAAAATCTTGTGTAGTGTGCCGTGAGTTGAAAAAGGTTGAAAATCACTGCTCCAACAGGACAACGCACCAGCCCACACAGCTCTCTCTGTGAAGCAGGTTTTGGTCGAGAAACAGATTGCAATGCTAGAACACCCTCCATACATCTTTTCCCTAAAGTCAAATTTGTACAAAAGGGAACCCGTTTTGCATCAGTTACTGAGGTAAAGAAGAAAACACCAAAGCTGTTGAGACAGCTGACAGATAATGAGGTACAGCACTGCTCTGGCCAATGGAAAAGGGAATGCAGCCGTGTGTGGATGCAGAAGGTGAGTACATGGAAGGGGAATGGAGATAAATTGTACTTCATATAATCAAACATAAATTGTAGCATCAGTCTCATTATTTAATAGCCACACCTCATATGCTGCTGTTTATTAAGGGACAGGTATAACATTTCAGTTTATAGAATTTCAAAACTAAATTTTCTATGGCTGAAGAATAAAGATTGAAATGTTCTGGGGTCTGTAATTTTATGATATGATGTTACTTTACTTTTGTCCCCTTGATACCACATTTCATACCTTTATCCTGCAAACAGTACCTACAGGGTCATCAATATCAAACCAAAAAACGAGCTTCCTATACATTATGTTTGCTGAAATCAGACTAGAAAGGTGTGGGGTTACCCATTATCAATGGTTATTCATCTTTAAAACATGTCTGCACAGGTACAATAACCACAAATTTATCTTAGAGACGTTACGACTTTTATTAGGTACATTGTTGTGTATAGATGATTTCTTTGTTTCCCACGGTCTCACCGACATTTAAGGAGGCCCCTTCCTCTTTCTACATAGCAAAATTACATATCATTATTGAGAGAATGTAAAACCAAAGGGCCCCACTCCCTGTGCCAGGCTGGAAGATAGGAGCATGCAGCCAGCATACTGTGGTACGTACGCTAATCCCTAAATTGCCTCTATGTTTATATTCAATTCTCTTTTCAGCTGCAGTCTATGTGTAACCCAGCTGCCAATCTGCGATTGCATAAATTAGTACTGAGTGCACCAATCATCACTCATCAGTGTTGCCCTATCAACAAAAATACACTTTTGTAACTCTTTCCCTGCCTACTAATACAGTATCTATCACAAGCTAGCAGGGTTCTGTAGTTGATTCCACCAGTGTCAAGCATTACCAGTAGATAATCTAATGCCTGTGGTAAACCCATGGGCATAGCAATAACATGTTATAGTATAGAGAATTATTTCCTAACCTCAGTCCTCGAGGCACACTACCAATCCAGGTTTTAAGGAGATCTATGCTTGAGCACAGATGGTTAAATCAAAATAACTGGTATTAATTAAGTCACCTATGGTCACGCATGGCTATCTTTAAAACTTGAAATATATGCAATAGAAGGACCACACCCAAGCGTCATACATGAAAAAACCCTTACTCCTACATAAAGGAAGTGTGTGAAACAAATACTTATCTTAGGTAACTTGTCTTTTTCCTTGATTACATTTTGCAAGTGGAAACAATGTTGTACTGTGATTCTCACTACACTTTTGAAATAAAAAATAAAGAGAATCTAGTGCAGATAGTTTAAACTAATAAATTCTTAACTTATCCTTTTGATTAACTTTGGGAAAAACATTAACAAATGGATGATTTTTCCATATATACACTTTATATTCCTTGGAAATACTTTCATATCGAAAATGTTTGGAATGTTTAGGTTTAGCTTTTTAAATCATCAAATGTGCGTATAATAAAATCTCAGAAGTAAAAAGCTTCAGGTCACAACTCAGGGAAGAGAAGGGAATGGGCAGAGGGCACAAGTATTCCAAACTTCCACAGTGCATCCTACAATTCTATTATAATCCCAGATTCACATTACATTTCTGGCAAGGTGTGCAGGGTAGAACTGTACAGAGGCGTTGCCCAGGATTCACTCACACACTCTTGACAGCGTCTACGTGCTGGCTAGAGCTGACAGGTGGCATTTTAATAATTAATATTTAGTGCTGTGGAGTGAGGTGTCATATCAATTAAAGGGAGCCAGCTACAAAATACATACATGGATATAATATAAAATCCAAATAAAAATAGCTAGTACTGGCACGCTGGGAAGCTGCGGAAATATTCAATGTGATTTAACCAAAATTAATACTTTAATGACAGAAAAGAGGACAGCTTGCCAATTCATCCATATATCATAAAGGTGTGCACAGAAATACAACACACTTGTGCCACTTGCCAATACATAAATCTTCAAGCCTTGTTGGGTCTATTTTATGCAAAGGACAGCATTATAACTATAGGGTGTTACACTCGTCGGAGGCCCGCACACCACAGATACAATATACAATCGTGGGAAACACTACGTCTGAAGTTGGTGGCAAGCAGGCGAGGCATTTAAGCATGCATCTATCAATGCTGGTACTCCCGTAGCTACAACTGTCTTGTTTGTATATTGTGTCTGTGGTGTGCGGTGGCTGCAGGCCTTCTGCGAGTGAATCGTGAGTAATATACTCGTATCTAGTGGCCCTGAGTTTTTGTTAAATCTGTTGAACGCTGTGAAGGATACTTTTTTTTTCCTGCTAGACCAATATATATGAGAATGCAGCCACAAAGTACCTCATGCCACTGATGTCACAATTTGTAAAACAGGGTTAGACAACCTGTGACACTCCAGCTGCTGTGGGATTATGCATCCCACCATGCCTTGCCATGGTTTTAACATTTCCTAACAGCAAAACTGAGGAAGAGCATGCTGGGAGGAGTGCCACAGGTTGCCCACCCCTGTTGTAGAATATTGCTTCTGTCCACAAAGCAGCTGACTCTACTGTATGTAGGTCACAGGTACACTATAGATCAGGGGTAGCCAACCCTGGTCCTCGAGAGCTACCAACAGTGCATGTTTTACAGGTCTCCTCACAGAATCACAAGTGTAATAATTAACTCCACCTGTGGATCTTTTCAAATGTGTTTCTGAGTAATGAATACACCTGTGCACCAGCTAGGTGGTCTGGAAAACGTGAACTGTTAGTAGCTCTCGAGGACCGAGGTTGGGTACCCCTGCTACAGATAGTACTGTGAATATAAAGCAGAACAGGAGTCCGGCTGAATTTATTACATTAACTAAGGTAGTCACAGAAGGAATAGCCATTACCTCCCTCAGACTCTTTTTTAACTCAGGACTTGGTTAACTCCTAAGTATTGGTACGGCATTACAAAATGTTAAGATTGATGCTGCCTGATACTTTAAACAAACAAATACATTGTTTCAGAACACTTATAAAACTATTATACATGTATCAGTTCACAGGGGACATCATGTAACAACCTCCACGTGTAAAAAAAAATAATTGAACTGGACATGAGTCTTTGCCTACCACCTTCCTAAAAGAAGTCTATCTACCGTATAAGAGTCTCCTGATTAAAAATCCCAAGAAACCATTAAACATTTTCTCCACTGGATCACTCATCATCTTCTTTATGGTGTGCCAGCTTTTACGTTTGTATGATCAATTCACTTTACTCTATACAGAGGAAAGTCGGC
This sequence comes from Taudactylus pleione, assembly GCA_031769625.1. NCBI lineage: Eukaryota > Metazoa > Chordata > Amphibia > Anura > Myobatrachidae > Taudactylus > Taudactylus pleione. Next base: position 8,616,445 of record JAUIMM010000015.1, on the reverse strand, counting down.
AATGATAACACATATTTAGCTGGCTGCTAAAGGTTATTACACATTTGCCCTCAGTTAAAAATACCTTCCAAGATGTGTAGTTTTTTATAACCTCTAGTATTATAATAAATCTCTGTGAGTACATTTACTTGCTATATCAGAGCATCAATCCCATGCAAACACGGTTAAGCTGATTGATCTATAACACCATCCCTGTTCTTAGCACACCTCTCATCAGTTATGGACACATTACAGATATGTGCATTTCAAACATTCAGAATACAATTAGCTACATAAATCTTGGCAGTAAAAGGGTTACAAATCTAATCTTTCAGGTTTACCAAGAAGAGAGGTACAGTACATTACTGATTTTGCTCATCATTCTTAAAGGATGAAATCAAGCAGTTTGGGGATTTCCACCAACAGTCTGTCACTCTTACGCCAAATCCAGTATCTGTCTAAGCAGAGCACATGCACAGAAAGGAGCATATGACATAAACACTCAAGCACACAGGGTCTCATTCAGACCCGGTCGCAAGCACTGATGTGCTCACAACTGGGTCGATAGTTAGCCCTGCGCACGCGCAGCGGCCGCACTGCGCGTGTGCAAGCCCTGGAGAGAGAGAGAAACTCTCTCACTCCGGAGCTCTCTACAAAAGGGGCGGCTGTCGATGTTGATCGACAGCTCGCCCCGTTTTGTAGGCGGGCCAGGGGGGTGGTTTCAAAAACGGAGGCGTTTTGTGGGCGGACGCACTGACATCATCAGTGATGTCAGTGGGGAGCTTCCTGCTTGATCATAGCAGGAAGCTCCCTGGGGCTTGCGGCTGCCGAGACACCAACCTTAGGGTCTCGTCGCAAGCCCCGATGGTCGCGATGGTGTTCATCATCGCGACCATCAACCTGGTCGGTCGTTAAGCTGTGGGTGGTAACCCACAGCTTACCTAATGACCAGAAGGCCGCACTTCAAAAATTAAGCGGCCGCCCTCATTCAGAGAGAGTGATCGCTTCTTGCGACCGCCTCTGAATGATGGCCACAGTGTACACAAACAGAGATGGACTACGGCAGTGTTTCACATTTCCAATCATTTAGCCTCACTAACAGGTAACATTTTAAGGATATCCATGCTCTAGTACAGGTGACATAATTTGTGAATCTGTCATTATGATTCAACATCCTTTGCTTAGGCATGAGTATCCTTATTATGTGAACAGTTCTAAGCTGTGACTTTTGCAAGCTGCTTCTTCTTTGTTTGTTTAAGCCACAGGTCACGCATGTGCACAAGATCCCCGACGTCCAGCAGAAGGAGCCGGACAGGGGCGGAGGGATCCAAAAGGATCCCTTCTCGCAACCCGGACCCTCTTCCCATAGGGAAGAGCGGGTTGCGATCCACAAGCGGGGGTATTCGCCCTCTCAAGATATATTATTTTCGGAGCTTGATGAATTCTGTCCCCATACTAGTGTATGGGGACAGCGGGCCATTCCGCAAACAGAAGGTAAGTAGGAAATATCTGTGATACTAGTGTATAGGGACAGCGGGCCATTCCGCAAACAGAAGGTAAGTAGGAGATATCTGTGATACTAGTGTATGAGGACAGCAGGCCATTCCGCAAACAGAAGGTAAGTAGGAGATATCTGTGATACTAGTGTATGGGGACAGCAGGCCATTCCGCAAACAGAAGGTAAGTAGGAGATATCTGTGATACTAGTGTATGAGGACAGCAGGCCATTCCGCAAACAGAAGGTAAGTAGGAGATATCTGTGATATCTCCTGCTTTACCTTCTTAATGAATGGCCTGAATACTTAATTTTCACAATTGCAGGTGAAAATGTGCTTTTTCACCTGCTTTTGTGAAAATTAAGTGATGATGAATAGGCCCCTACATGACAGATATTGGGCACATGAGATTTGACAAAAGCAATATTGATGCTTATTATTAATAATTTATTTACACTACAGGGGATGGGGACAAATGTTAATGATTAGTCTGAGTCTGTACATAACTTTACATATCAGTCTGCAAAAATAGCAAAATAACTATGCAATATGCCACGTCAAAATTTCTCAAATGCAATTCAATACATTTTAACACAAACTAAGTCCCTCAATCAGAGCCGGACGCTCTGAGCAGAGCGCATGCTCTGAATGAGGGCCGTCCTCCATAATTATGGAGCGTCCTCCTGGACGCTCATATAGCTGTGGGTCACCACCCACAGCCTATATGAGCGTGCAGGTTGATGGCCGCGATGGTCTTGACCATCGCCACTGCGAGCCGGAGCCTGCGGTTGAGTTTCTCAACCGCAAGGCCAGGAGTGATTTTGGCTCTATCAGAGCCAAAATCACTCCCACTGACATCACTAGTGATGTCAGTGGGCCGGCTTCTGACGGTAGGCGTTCCCTTGGGAACGCCCCCGTCTGGGAGGCACGCCCCCGGCACGCCCACCAAAGGGGGCGTGCTGTCAATCAACATCGACAGCACGCCCCCTTTGATCAGACACAACGAGCGAAGGAAAGTCCTTCGCTCGTCGCGTCTGGCGCATGCGCACGACGGAGCTCCCGCCGACGTGCGCATGCGCAGTGTACACCATCGACCCACTTGCGAGCGGACAGCCGCTTGCGAGTGGGTCTGAATCAGGCCCTAAATTCACAAATTAATCGCTGCTGCTGTTGCTGCTGGCATATTCAGCTCTACTGATGCTTTCTGATGTTTACTACTGATGACTGAAAAAGTTTATTTCCGCACATAAGTGATAATGCCAAGTCAACTGCAGGTGAAATATTAATAAGATATAATTGGAAAAAATGTTATCTACGTCGCTTAGGGTGATCAGAGACTAAGGGCACACATCCACTTGATGACTAGTGAAGGACTGAACAATAACGATATCGTTATCGTTCAGTCGTTCATTAAACTCTGCAGTGCCCACACTGAACTATATATTGTTCAGTGCAGGCACCCTCCCTCATACCCGAACATGCCCAATCTGTCGTTATTGGCAGATTGACCGACATGTTCAGGTAACGATTGATGTCAGAAACGACCAGCGGGAGCGCGCATCACTGAACATTTCCGACATTTTCATGCCCAATTTGCGCACGATTAATGAGCGACTGAACAATAACGATGTCATTATCGTTCAATCGCTCTATTTAATCGGCAAGTGGATATGCACCTTAAGGGAGATCAGAGACTATGGGGTATATTTATCAAAGTTCGATTTTACATTCAATTTGATGTTCGATTTAGCTAACCTCAAATCGAATCAAATCAAATGTACAAATCCCTGTCAAAATCCCACATTTACTAAAATTAGATTTTAGAAGGTTTTTCTAGATTGAATTCAATTTGGTTCGATTTTGAGCAGTGATTTGATGTTCAATTTTGCATGCCCATGTGCAAATCGAAGACCAAATCCCACTCAAAATCCAACCTTAGAACCCAAAAGTAATAGACCTGCTTCATGCTTTCGTGTTCAGCATGAGCAGGGCTAATTGACACAGATGCATGCAGAGATCAGTGAGACTTGTGCATGCATCTGTTTAACTAACTTGGAAAGAGTTAAATAACAAAAAAATTATGTGGGGTACCCCCCCCCCTTACAGCGCAACCAGCCCCAGACTTTTAAGAGCCAATCTAGGTTGTGAAAATACAGGGGACAAAAGACGTAGGGGTCCCCTGTATTTACCACAACTAGCAATGGGCTATACGAGCTGGTCCTGGTTTTGGAAATACAGGGTAGAAAATGAGTAGGGGTTCCCTGTATTTGCCATAACCAGCATCAGACTGTTTCTAGTGGGGGTGTAATGCCACAGCCAGGGGACCCTTTCACCGGGTCCCCCGGCTCATGCATTACACCTAACCGCTAGTTGGCCCAGGTCGGGGATGCCTGGGGAGGTGGGGACACCCCAATAAAGGGGTCCCCCTCTCCAGTGCACCCCAGGCCTGGGCTTATAGCAATACATACACCATATATATATATATATATATATATATATATATATATGATGCTATGTGCCAGTACTCCTTGGGACATAAATAGCATGCGTCCTGGTGCCCCCAAATTACCCTAACAGCAAAATAGGGAAATAAACAATATAGCAAGGTGGGCAACACTCTACAAGATTTAATAAATGAAGTACGGGTTCCGCTGTTTAAATATCAACCTTTCAGAACTTTATTCTTTCATCAGGATATATATATATATATATATATATATATATACCGGGTTATCTCTCTGGAAGACATGTACAGAAACTGTGGGTAGAGCCATTGGCGGTAAATCTATAGAGAAACAATTATATATACATTTTATATACTTACATATATTATATAAACATATATATAGTATTTATAAAAGAAGGCACTCAAACTTATCTTAGAGAAAATAAATTTTGGCCCAGGACAATACATCATAGTTAATAGTTTTTCCTGATGAAAAATAGCACTGTATATATATATATATATATACATATATATATATGTTTAAATAATAAAGAGAAAATGTGCAAAACTTCTAGAAACGCTCTCCGTTTAGCGCTTCTAGAAGTTTTGCACATTTTCTCTTTATTCTGTGTAAATTTTGAGTATTATATGGGTGTATACTCTTGTGTATTCATTTTAGCTGCACTCCATATTTTATTGCACATTTTTTCCATCATCTACTAATAATGTATACTGTGACCAGGTCACTGGCATCCTAGTGGAAGGCAGGTATATTTGCCCTAGATTCCTGACCTATGTCTTTTGAAACCTCAGGAAAGTGTTTGTGTTAGGAGCTTTTTGGGTTATTAGCTTCACTGGAGGCTAATTAGGGTTTTCAAGTGTGTGGCTGTTTTTAGTGCTAGGAGGCTGATAATTACAGGGAGACACTGCCTGGGGAAAGGACAGACTTTCGTGTCTCTGAGTGAGAATCAGGATTGATGAAAGCAGGTAAATTAAACTTGAAAAACCCTTCTAATACTTTGTTTATTAATGAGCTAGGATCACTTCTGTATAGTTAGTGCCAGAAGGCAAGGTGTTTATTTTGTTTGTTTGCCTAATAAAACTGGCGGAGACCAGTTGCATCAGACCAGTGGACTTGTGTGATTTCTCAGCTGCTGCGCAGTACCATCTACCCCAGGAGATGGTACCAGTTCCCCGACCTTGCTACAATAGGAATCGGTATGGAATCCCGGCTGCCGCATGGCCGGCAGTTCGATTCCCGGCAGTGGCAGCCCGACAGATCGGCAGAGCCCGGAAGCGGAAGCCCGACAGCGCTGGAAATCCCGATCGTCCCTAAGGTAAGTATAAACTAACCTAACTCCCTAACCCTAACCCTCCTTAGGGGTGCCTAACCCTAACCTCCCCCCCAAGTGCCTAACCCTAATCCCCCCTCTAAGTGCCTAACCCTAAAACCCCCTTCCCCGCTGCCTAAACCTGTCCCCCGGGGGGTGCCTAACCCTAACCTCCCCCCGGGGGTGCCTAACCCAAACCCCTCTTCCCCTAGCCTAACCCTAACCCTCCTGGCGGGGTGCCTAACCCTAAGTCCCCCCCGGGTGCCATAAACCTAACCCTCCCCTGCCCGCGGCTGTCTGCTCGCGGCGCCCGGCATCCCTTCGATCGGGATGCCGGGCGCCGGTCTCCCAGAGTCAGATAAATGACAGATGTCTAGATATAGACGCCGGTCATTTATCCCACGCCGGGATAAAGCAGCCGGGAAGCCGGCTGCTGGTATTAAGGCAGCCGGTTTCCCGACTGCATACCCTACAATATATATATATATATATATATAATTATATATACACACAAAACCTTATCAGCAGACGTTGTTTCTTTTAGATTTAAATTAAACAACTGCAGCTACGACCTTGTGTAACTCAGAGCCAGTATGAGCCATGGTGAATTATTGTAAATAAAGTATCTTTTAAGCATAAGTTAAAGTCAATTGGACCCATACTCTGAATATAAATGTAAAGTGCGTCTCTAAGTGGTGATGATTTCTTCAGTACGTTTGACAGAAGGTCTAACAATGGTGTAGATCAATCACAAACAGGCTTCCACAGTGTAAAAAGTTTGCAACAACTTATTTATTACAAGCTGAAAATGTGCTCACATCAAATAAGATAAAACAGGCTTGTCTCAAACATAGTGCTCCACGAGCTCCTGGCTGCTGCTCACAATTTCACAGATCCTAGGATTTGTTCCCCCAGGATCTGTGTGTCACTGTTTCTCAGGTAGGCAAAATCCCCTTTATCATTACAAGGTACAATCCTGGATCAGCCACGTAAGTAATACTTCATTATACCATGTCTAATTCTAAACCCCCAAAGTTATGCACAACTTAGTTACTAAATTTTAGACCTTGAGAGTCCAGCTAAATTGCAGAAGGCTTCTCAACATAGCAATACATCTAATTATTACTGTTTAAGAACTTGCCACCTACAATGCGTGCTTTTCCAATGAGCTCACCATGCTGATGGCTTTAAACTCCCCCATCCTCCTCACCAATTGCTAGACACCCTGTGATTTCAAAGCATGACCTCTCGAAGTTTTCTTTCACTGACACAAATCATATACTCTCCTTTTGCATTTAATTGACATAGCTAAGGCATGGCTCACAGATGCTTAAATCAGAAGACTATTTGCAGAGTGACCAGGAGTCTGCAGGCTGGGTACCCACTGACTCACCTGCTCTGTTATGTTTTGTGTTGTTGCTTAGGGAGAAGGGTGGTTGCAAAGTTTGTGAAGTTCTCGTAACAACAGGTTTTATTACTGCTGCATCCTCCCTGGCTCCCAGCACACTTCTCAAATACAGTGAAACTTTCAGATCCGTGGGGCACCTTCATTAAGAATTGAAAACTAACACAATGCTGCAATCTAGGATACTTTGAAAAGAACTGAATAAATAGCTTTCAATGGCTCTCATATAAACCGTAGGGCTGGGACCTTGGAAGTTAAATGCTTAATGAAAAGAGTTGCAATGTAAGGAGGTCAGCCTGGTTATTTGTGTGCAGATCTGTAAAATAGCCTGTGAAAATTTTGGAGGATAACATTTTGAAGACTGTTGATTTAGCTAAAGTATAATAAAGTATAAACCGTGAATCTGTAGAAATATTGGAGACAAAATGCTATTATATGAACTAGCAATCTGAATGACTCCCCATAATGAAAACTACTTGCCACCATCAACTTTAAGGTAAAGATATATATATATAAATATATTAATACTGTATCTATGTATGTATATATTTATCTCTCTCTCCATATATATATATATATATATATATATATATATATATATATATATATAAATAAAATATCCTGGTTCACTGGAGCTGCATGTTATAACAAGAGGCTCAGAAAGGTTCTGGCTCTAGTGATGGGAGGTGGAGATTGGAAACATTCCTTCAGGTAAACGTGTTATACTGCTCTGTGCTTGAAGTGGCTGCGGAATCGGAACGTTTCATTGTGTACTCACATAAGCTCTGACAAACAAAATGCTTCCCAACCGCAAACATCATCCTGGTTGCTTTCAGGAAAGAAAAGATCAGGCCAGGGGAGGAGTTGGAAAGAGGTTCATATACACCAGGGAATGTACAAAATTCATGTCTTAGACTAGAAACTTATGCTTCAGTGTTATTATCTTTTATTTATGTGGCGCAACAAGGGTTCCGTAGTGCAGTACAAAGGGGATAGAACAAACACCATATAGAATAAGTACAAACTGATGCAGACAATTCCTGATCATTCTGTATCAGGCTCTGGAAAATGCAAAAGTAATATTTCTCTGCATCAGTCAGGGTGCAGATGTATCCAAATTTACATTTACATTGCTTTAGAGATTAACCCATAAAATGCATAGGCACTGGAAGATTTTGGTCCACACTCTATAGGTCCTTTTCAATGTGTGGTACTGTAACAACATGGATAGGAATCTACTCCAAAACATGGAAAAGGAAACTGAATTTTAAGAAAATATAAAATTTCAAATTAAAGAAACTGCAATGGTAAGATAGACTTGGGAAAATTGGGAAAGAGGAAGAGGTTTGCATATAACCATATAAAAATGCCAACTGAGCTATAGCACAATCCACATGTCCACGTCCCTTTTTGGTCGCCACAAGAAATAAGGACTGTCCTGGGCAAACTGTTGTGTGCTATCTGCTATGTATATTATTTTAAAAAACTCATCTAGAACTAATATCGTGATACGATAAAGAAAAACTAGGATTAGCAGAGACAGAGCCGTAACTAGTCTTTTTGGTGCCCTTTGCCAGAGAGAGCATTGGCACCCCACCTCCCCTATTTTTCATCTATGGACATAACACATGCACTTAAAAAAGGGCCTTGGCTTCATGGGGAAGGGCCAGGGAAGAGATAGGGGAGGCCAGGAGATGCTGGGGATAACAGAAGAGGAAGCTACAAGTGAGAATGATAATAAACTGAAAATTGATTGGCACAAACAGTGCCCCCTGCCCTGCGGTGCCACAGGTCGCACTACCCTAATTACGGTCCTGAGCAGAGAAGACCATGGTATGCATTTGTTTCTAATGCCACCAGTATACAGTGATACACCACATATACAGGATTTGCAGGAAGGTTTCATTCAATACTTTTTTTATTTTTAAACTTAAAAAAAATATGTTATAATTAAGAGACAGTTGCACATTTCCTCAAGCAAACACAGTCAGGCAGGTACATGAACCTTACCACATCAGAGGTTTCTGAACTACTGGTGAACCTGATGTAACTACATTTATAGAATACAATGTACCCTGTGGACTATAGAATCTACGCTCACGGCAAATCAGATAAAAAGATAATCATTCTGAATGGAACCGTGGAGTTTAGATAAGCTTCTGAGGTGAGTCTAGCTGAACGGGCTGGGGCCTGAAGGGGATGACCAGCGAGAAGACACAGCGGGTAAAGACAAAAAAACAAGTGGAACGTGACATTCTCTTGGCGGTGAATGATGAGGGCAGATTGTTTACATTACTAATTCATTCCTAAACGATGCAATTCTGCCCAAGCTCTACCTAGTTCCTGCATTCTCTACAGTGTCGTCAACAACATGCTCTGGGCATTTCTGTTAACTCTTTTGCTACTTCGTATGCCAGGTGAGACATTTCTGGTAATAGAATGGGCAGTAAAAAGGAGCTATTTCATTTAATAGAATTCGCTTTTTAAACAGTATAAGGAAGAAGCTATAGTTTTCTCATATGAAAACAGCCGTAGCCTGCAATGTCACTGCTTTGGGGGAGCACAGGGGACTCTGGGCCTGATTCAGACTTGGGAATAGAGAGAGAGATCTCTCTCAACTGATCATCTTGGTGAAACCATGCTGCACTGCAGGTGGGGCAGATTTAAAATGTGCAGAGCGATTAGATTTGGGAGGGACGTGTCCAAACTGACATCTAAATTGTACAGTAATAATAAAGCTGTGCAGTATTTGTGGGCTACATGTAAAAGCAGCCAGTATTTACCGTACATGCATAAATATAATTATGTATTTACACTCCTTTGCATTGCAACATGGTTTGTCCAGGTCAGTGGCGTAACTATGGTATTTGGAGCCCAGGGCAAATTTGAAAAGGGAGCCCCATCCCCACCGATATGTGCGTGCCGAAGGCGTGCGCGGCAAAAAAATGGGCATGGTCACTTAAAAATTGGGTGTGTCAACATGACACCCCCCTTTATTTTCACGCTGAACATTCCTATCCATATACACCTTAACCCCAGTAGTGCCCCTTATACAGTACCCCCAGTATGCAGTTGTGGTCCCTCTTATGCAGGCCCATAGTAGTACCCCTTATACAGTATCCCCAGTAGTGGTCCCTCTTATACAGCCCCCAATTAATTCCCCTTATTCAGTGCCCCCAGCAGTGGTCCCCCCAAATGCAGTGCCCCATGTAGTGTTCCCCCTTATGCAGTGCCCCCAGTAGCAGTCCCACACAATGCAGTGCGCCCAGTAGTGGTATCCCCTTATGCAGTGCCCTTTATATAGTGCCCCCCATTAGTAGTCCCCCTCTATGCAGTGCCCATTATATTGTGCCCCCAGCAGTAGTCCCCCCCCATGCAGTTTTCCCAGTAGTGGTCCCCCTTATGCAGGCACCCAGTAGTGATCCCCCCCTAACTAGTGCCCCTGTAGTGGTCCCCCCAGTGCAGTGCCCCTAGCAGTAAGCCCCTTATATAGTGCCCCCAGCAGTCCTCCCCCCCATGCAGTGCCCCCAGTAGAGGTCCCCCTGATGCAGGCCCCCAGTAGTGATCCCCCCTATCCAGTGCTCCCTGTAGTGGTCCTTCCTATTATTGCCCCCAGTAGTGGTCCCCCCAGTACAGTGCCCCTAGTAGTAGGCCCCTTTTATAATGCCCCCAGTAGTAGTTCCCAGTAGAGGTTCCCCCTTCCGAATAAGTGCCCCCAGTAGTAGTCCCCCCAGTAGAAGTCCTCCCAGTAATGGTGCCCCCAGTAGTAGCCACCCCCCCTCCCCCGTTGTGCCCCCACCCCCAGTAGAGGTCCCCCCCAGTATTAGCCACCCTCCTCCCCCATTGTGCCCCCAGTAGTGCAGACAGGTTTAAAAAATATATATATACAAATATACTTACCTGAATCCACGCTGCTGCTCCAGACCGTGACACCGCTCTTGCCGCCGCCCGCCAGCCAGTCCTCCCGGGCTGGCGCGCTCAGCATTATGGGAGAGACGTCATGATGACATGACGTCTGTCCCATTACCCACTGCAGGAGCCGGATGGAAGCCCGGCTCTTGCAGTGGGTGCTGCAGCAGTCAATGAGAGTCTGTCTGACTCTCATTGGCTGCTGTTTAACACATGCATCGCCGCCAGTGTTGGCGGCGATGCGTGTGTTATGCACAGCCTGAGCCCGCCTCCTGGCGCTATTGGGCAAGCGCTCAGGGGGAGGGAACGGGCTCAGCTGTGTAGCACAGGACGGGTGCTGGAAGCCTAGCGCCGGTCCTGTGTGAATATGTAGCGCTGACCGCACTCACTGCGGTCGGCGCTACACTGGCTAACTAGGGCGGGCTAGACATCGGCCGGTGGCGCCCCCCCCCCCCGCGCCACCGGTCCCATGGCGCCCAGGGCTCCACCCTACATCCTGGCATCATAAGCAACCACATATTTTTGCCTAGTGGCAGTGCAGGCCCCATTTCAGAATATAGTGAGAGAGAGAAGTAGTATAGGGAGCTGGGAGAGACATAAGAGAAATAGGGGGAGCCGGGAGGGAGACAGAGAAGGAATAGGGAGAGCTAGGAGAGACATAGGAGGGATAGGCAGAGCCGGCTGAGAGAGAGGAGGAATAGGGGGGAGACAGGAGAGAGATAGGAGGAATTAGGGGGGAAACAGGAGAGAGAGAGAGAGAGAGAGAGAGAGGAGGAATAGGGGCAGCTGGGAGAGAGAGAGGAGGAATAGGGGCAGCTGGGAGAGAGAGAGGAGGAATAGGGGGAGATGAGAGAGAGGAGGAACATGAGGGAGACGGGAGAGAGTTTAGGAATAGAGGGAAATGGGAGAGAGAGAGAGGTGATGGAAGAGAAAGAGTGAGAGGAGGAGGAGTAAAAAGAAAAGATAAGAAGTCAGCAAATAAAGCAGTTGTGGAGTATGTGGAGAAGGTCTAACACAGTCACTGGATGCAGTTCCTGCGTGAAAGCCGCATCCTGCTGCACTGCAACCGGTATCCGGGTCTCGTTAGCACCACACAAAGACCCAAAAGTGCAGCTCCTCTAGATGATGTGAGTTTCACCATGGCTCCTCGAGCGGTTCTTCCTTCCAGTTCTGAGCAGTCAGTGGTAAGCCTCCTCATAACAGTGGCACAGCTGTGGTCCTGAAGAGGGGTCTGTCCGGGGTGGGCGGGGAACAAATTAAGTGATGGTGTCTCTCTGTTACTGATTACTCTGTCAAGACCATCGCGACTTACGAAGAGAGCCTAGGGTAGGGTCTCCCTTGTCCTAAGCCCCGGAGAGCTTTCGGCTCTGTCTGAGCCCGAAGCTCTCCACTGACATCACTAGTGATGTCAGTGGGGCCGCCCCCAAACGGTAGGCGTTCCCATGGGAACGCCCCCGTTTGGGCTGCCACCCCCCCGGCCCGCCTTCCAAACAGGGCGAGCTGTCAAACATCGACAGCTCACCCCCTTTGGATCGAGACCCACTACGACCGGCGCTGTTGGTCGTAGCGGGTCTCACGCATGCGCACGACGGCGCCGGCGCCGTCGTGCGCATGCTCTGTGGGGGCCATCGACCCGGTCCGAGCGCATTGGCGCTAACGACCGGGTCTGAATGACCCCCTCTGTACCCAACCCTAAAAAAGAATGCTAAACATCTAATTATTAAAGAGAGCACTTAGGTACAAAAACACACACAAACATGTGTTCGTGCCTTGATCCTGTTTGGCTATCAATGTTTGAGGAGGTTGAAACTCAGATTCACACCAGGTACAAATTACATGTTATATGCTGCAGAGGTTTTTAATTTTTTTTGCCTGGATATACTCAAGTAATACTTATAAATAAAACAATTTATTTTTTGCAATGTTCTACCAAAAAGAAAGCAAGATGTGTGCCAGAAAAAACGTCTAAAACTTGTTTGGATAAACTAATAAGTAAAGGGCAGGGCAGGTTCAGTTCCCAGTCATGGCCGATCTGTGCGGAGTTTGTATGTGCGCCCCCCTCCCTCGTGTTTGCATGTTTTTCTTCCCACACTCCAAAAATGTAGATAGGAATATAGATTGTAAGCTCCGCTGGGGCAGTGACTGATTTGAATATCTGAAATATTCTCTGTATAGAGCTGCATAATATGTCTACTCTATACAACTATTAATACATGAGTAAGAAGAAATTATTCCAGATGCAGTTCAAAACTTTTACACTGTAAATTAGAAAAGATTAATGTGGCCTGATATTAGTGAGGAACTAAGCTCCTCCGAGGTTCAAGTACTGCAGCAAAATTTTTTAAGGCCAAATAACTCTCTGTTCACCAGATGGCTAATATCCTTCAACACTAGTTTCATGATTATTCAGAACCAATGAGTTAAAAGTCAATAAACTTCCTACAGTTATATGATGAGTATGATTTACCGCCGGCCGCATGTTCAAATCCCGACAGCGGAAGCCCGCCAGGGGTGAAGATCCCGAACGCTAATTTAGGTAAGTACCACTAACCTAATTCCCTACCCTAACCCTCCTTTAGGGGTGCCTAAACCTAACCCACCCCATCAAGTGCATAACCCTAACCCCCTCTAAGTGCCTAAACCTAACCCCCCCTTCCCCACAGCCTAAACCTAAGTCTCTCAGGGGGTGTGCCTAACCCTAACCTCCCCCTGGGGGTGACTAACCCTAACCCCACCCCTTCCCCCAGCCTAACCCTAACCCTCCCGGGGGGCTGCCTAACCCTAAATCCCCCCCGGAAGCCCCTAACCTAACCCTCCCCCCCGCGGCTGTCCGCAGCCAGCGCCCGGCTTACCTTTGATTGGGATGCCGGGCGTTGGGCTCCCGGCGTCAGTAAAATGACAGGCGTCGGGATTTCGATGCCTGTCATTAGACCCTTGCCGGGATTAGACAGTCGGAATGCCGATCGTCGGCATTTAGACCGTCGGCATCCCGACTGCATACTGCTCAGGAGCACAGTGAGCATTCTCCTCCTGGTACCTAGACTTTTGATATTCTTGTTAATACTCATCAAAATAAATTTGCCTGAAAGGTGGTAATCGTCATGCAGGCATGTTACAGCAATTAGTATGTAAGATATTCCTGTATGCTGTCTGTTTGCATGTCTGTTAAATGTACAGCTGTGGGTAAATGAAATACGCATGCATATATCCTGTATTTATATGATATTTAAGAAGCATATTATTATCAGGTGTTCTCACCTAGGTATGTCAAGTTTTCTTGTTGTCATGTTTATACAGTGAGCTCATAAAATTCCCACGTACCTGCAGATTATCTTTGTTTCAAAAGGAAACTCTTCAATTCCTGTAAAAACAAAAATCGCTAAGCAAAATAGATATCACAAAAAAAAGCCCAATTCTGTCATCTGGAATAATGGAATGATGTGTTAGTTAAAAACAAACAAGTGTTCAGGAATGCCCTAATACAAGTTTTAGACTTAAATCTGGCTGGATAACTACTGAAAGGACAAAAGCCTACATCCAATTCAGTTTTGTTGTTATTCTTTGGATGGGAAGGTGTCATCCTATAGTGGCAGAATAGAACACTTGGCCACATATGTAGAAACAGTGGAACTTTCTTATGATTCAAAGGGCGGAATTCAATTGATTCCTGCTCCCATCGCGCCCGACGGAGCTATTCAATTCTTGCTCCTGTAGGGCACGATCAGCTAACAGCGCTACATTTCAGCTCGCAGCCCCAGGGGGGTGAGAGCTGAAATGTGCGAAAAGTGACATGTTTGGGCACCCAAACATCACTTTTCGCGATCGCGCCCAGCACTTTGGTCGGGTTTAGCTGATTTACGCGGCTAAACCCGACCACTTTGGGCGCGATCAGCGCAAAATTCTGGAACAATTGCATAGCGGCTCGCAAACTCCTGTCACTTTAGATGGGAGATGTGGCCGCAAAAACAATTGAATTCCGCCCAAATATTGTTAGCAGTGAAAAGGGTCAGTTCTGCTGAGTGATTTGGGGGCAAACACAAAGGGCCTGATTCAGAGCCGCTTGTAAGCAGCCGCTCGTTCGCTCAGAGCGATGTTTGCACATCTGCGCATGCGTATGGGTCGTAATGCGCATGCGCCAACCAGTCAGTGCGGTTGGAAAACGTGTGTTCGCAAAATTGCGAGTGCCTGCTAATTTGAGTGACAGAATGAGGCGTTTGTGGGTGGTAACAGGGGAAGGTGCTTGAAAACGGGGAGTGGAGATTAGAACGCAGGCGTGCCAAATGGTCAAAACGGGCATTTTAAGGGTGTGCATAATTAACAAAGCAGCGTCATCGACCACGTCACTTGGTTGTTTCTTAGCCTGAACTGTTCGCATGATTGCGGTAGGAAAATCCAACCACAAGCACTGCGAGCAGTTCAGACGCCTTTCGATGTACTCGATTAATCTAATAAATAGCGGAGATGACGTATGATGCGAGCGGCCAGGGGGCGTGTTTACAAAATAGCGAGCGCATGTTTCGTTTGCTCGCTCAGACATAGAGGCATCAACAGACCGCAAAGAGCGAGCGCTCAATTTAAATAGCCGGCCTCTTTTTCTGAACGGGCGAGCGCAAATAGCGTCCGGCTCTGAATCAGGCCCAAAGTTTGTTGAGTAACTTTTAAAACCCACCCACCAGGAAAACGTTTCAGAAAATAATGAACCCTTTGAAACTCAAACCACTAGTAATTACGGAGAGACTTCATTTTCATTACGCAAGTCATTATAAAGGTGGAAATATTTCTGCATATGCTACAGAGCTGAGAAGGTTATCTGAACTATGTAACAAAAGACAAATTGGTGTGTAGTATGCACAGTGAAGGTATTAAAAAGATTATTATTTGAACCAGAGTTAACCTTGTACTGGGTTGGGTATGATATGTCGACATGCAGAATGTTGACATTCAGTATGTGGACACCATAATGTTAATATGTTCAGAATATTGACATTCAGCATGTCTACATGTTCAAAATGTCAACAGATTTTAGAATGTAAGCTCTTACGAGCAGGGCCCTCTACCCTCTTGTGCTTCTCCCTACTTTAGTTTCATCTACTTCTTACTCACCACTAGGGCACCGAACACTTGGTTGCTTATGCTCTTTTGCTTATCTGGATGTTATGGTCGCTAATGTAGCAATGTATATTATCCATGTCCTGGTCCTGTATTGTATTGTTCTGTAAGTCGCTTGTCTACAACTTGTTTATGTACTTTGTAAGGCGCTGCGGAACATTTGTGGCGCCATATAAATAAATGATAATAATAATAATAACAGATGATATCAACATCCACGATGTAGACAGTCAGAATGTCACCAGTACTATTTTAGCTTAGAACTAACCATTACCGCAGCCCAACACTAAACATAATTCCTGCCTAACCCTAATTGTAGCCTACCCCTAAACGTATGTGTAGACATTGCTACTGTCAACATTCACAATGTCGACATTGTTGATGATGAAATGTAATCTTGTCATCATTCTCAACATTTTGACATCCTGGATGTTGGCATTCTGGTGTCGACTAGGACGGGCCGATACCGTGGCCGGCGGCGCCCCCCACAGCTGGTCCCACGGCGCTCAGGGCACGTGTCCCGCTCGCCCTGTCCTAGTTACGCCACTGAGTGTGAGCATGTTACATTAACACACATTTTGTGTGATATCTTCATGAAGTGCTCTCCTGATTCCCTTGCAATTAAATTAAAAACAGCAGTGCACCTATGTCGCATTGTTAACTCTGCAGTGTGTGACCCATGCAAAGTGCATGATAGAGTGTGGAAATCATCAAGAAACCCAAAAAAGTGGCAAATGAAAGCAGAACAGTGTACAAGGCTGTTAGTGGCCATAAGAAAGTATTGGAGCTAAAATGTGTCATAACTCCCTTTGAGACCTGCATTAACTTATTGCATATTTCTAATTCTAATCTCTGTCTCCCAACAGGTAAACAGCAATTATTATCGGAAGTCTGCTGCCGAACATTACTCCTGATGTGCTGCTTTATTTGAATAATATATTTAGGTAATCAGCAATTATTATCGCAAGTCTGCTGCAGTCTTATAATATTTTATTGTATATAAATTGCCATAAGTACTATCTCCTTTAGATTGTGTGTAGGCATGATTGAACTTAAGTCCTAAATGTTTGGTATGTGCTACATGTTTGTTTAAGCCATTTTATTGCTGGGTCTGTACTGGCTGGCTAGTGGGGGGTTGTCATTAATTAGGATACACACTTGGCTACATCTCTACTTAAATATCATTCACTAGGCTGTTTAGCCTTGGCTGGAGTTAGCAGACTCCTAAGTGCAGAATCACAAGTGCATAATAGATTTTAGTGAAAATTTCAGCGTTACACCGGCGTTAAACCGAAGGAAAACAGAAGGAGAACATTTCATCAAACACAACTAAACTGCTAACAATACTGCATATGGACACCTATGGAGCATCACGTGTGAGTTCACTACCTGTTCACAACAAACACCTGCTGCCTGCATAACCAGGACATGCAACGCTGAACTCCTTGTTTGATCATTGCAAAGACATTATCTCACTTGCTACTATTTGTGCTGCCTCTTTTTTCATAAAAAACTAAACTCTTATTTGCACCAATGCAAAGTAACCTCTAAACCTTGCATATATGGTGTGACTTACAATTGATTTTGCCTAGCCTCACAACTTTGAACTTCTTTTTTATTACTCATTTTCGAAACACTTTAAATCACATATATTCCCCTCAATAAGAAAAAACCCTACTTTGTTCATCAAGCATATGCATTCACCAACAGTGTTTTTCACCAGCATTTTTGAAAAACCTTCAACACTGTTGTTCTCACACATATACTATTCTTACCTCATCCACACCGTGACCATGTTTTCTTGAAATTCTCCCTTTACTCAGTGCCTACCTAATCCTTTATTCTGCCCCTGTTCCCACCTCTATCCTTCCCCCCTAGTCTCCTCCCCTTCTCTCCCCTCCTCTGTCTGTATTCCTCCCCTCTGCTTCCCTCCTTCTCCTCTCCTTATCTTTCATTCTTTTCTCCCCAACAATGGTCTTACTACCCAACCACTAAGCTGATCACCCACCCTCCTCTCCCTCTCCCTATCACTTCACCACACCTTCATCTACATCACACTAATCTCCCTCCCTTTCCTACAAATGCATCCAACCTCTCTTGCCTATTGATCACTTCCTTCCACTCCTGCCTCCAAGATCTCGCCCGTGCTGCTCCCTACCTCTGTTACTCTCTCCCTCTCCGACTCTCCAACTCTCTACAAATCTTCAAACGGGCTCTGAAGACTCACTACTTCAAAGCCTTCCAGCTCTCATCCTAACCTGCTGCTTACATGCTTCTTCCTCACTGTCTACCCTATCTGTGTCACCCCTGTCTGTCTCCCCCCACCCCCTATAGAATGTAAGCTCTCACGAGCAGGGCCCTCTTTCCTTATGTGCTTTTCCTTCCCTCACTCATATGATCATCTACTCAAAACTCTCCACAAGGGCACTCAACACTTGATAGCTGATGTCCTACTGCTTTTTCGAGTGTTCTAACACGGTATGTAGTTTATATCCCAGATGTCAAGATGCCGTCACCATCTCGTCACCAGTCAGAATTCCGGTGCATGCATTCCGACAGTAAGTATTGGGGTTAAGGAGAAGGTTAGGCATTAAGGGAAGTTAGGGTTAGGCACCAGGGGGAGGGTTAGGGTTAGGCACTAGGGGGAGAGTTTGGACACACCCTCTCATTCAATGTTTTTTGTGTATTTACATTATTTAAAAAAAAATAGAATAATAATGAAGACATCAAATCTATGAAAGAAGAGATATGGAATTATGTTGTAAACAAAAAAGTTTTAAACAAATCAAAATATGTTTATATTTTAGATTCCTCAAAGTAGCCCCCTTTTGCTTGGATGACAGCTTTGCACACTCTTGGCATTCTCTCAATCAGCTTCATGAGGTAGTCTCCTGGAATGGTTTTCCAACAGTCTTGAAGGAATTCCCAGTGGTGCTGAGCACTTGTTGGCTACTTTTCCTTCACTCTGCAGTCCAACTCATCATAAACCAGCTCAATTGGGTTTAGGCCGAGTGATTGTGGAGGCCAGGTCATCTGAAGCAGCACTCCATCACTTTCCTTCTTGGTCAAGTAGCCCTTACATGATGGTCCCAGTAAGCACAAACCAGATGGGATGGCATGGCGCTGCAAAATGCTGTGGCAGCCATGCTGGTTAAGTGGTCCTTGAATTTTGAATAAATCACCAACAGATTCACCAGCAAAGCAGCCCCACACAATCACACCTCCTCCTCCATGCTTCACAGTGGGAACCACACATGCAGAAACCATCTGCTCACCTTCTTTGCGTCGCACAAAGACATGGAGGTTGGAACCAAAAATCTCAAATTTGGACTCATCAGATCAAAGTACAGATTTCCACTGGTCTAATGTCCATTCCTTGTGTTTCTTGGCCCAAATATTCTTCTTCTTGTTCATCCTCAGTAGTGGCTTCCTCACAGCAATACAACCATGACAGTCTGCTCTGAACAGTTGATGTTGAGATTTGTCTGCTACTTGAACTCTTTGAAGACTTTTTGTGGTCTCTAATCTGAGGTGCTGTTAAGTAGCGGTTTCTGAGGGCTGGTAACTCTATTGAATTTATTCTCTGCAGCAGAGGTAACTCTTGGTCTTCCTTTCCTGGGGCGGTCCTCATGAGAGCCAGTTTCATCATAGCGTTTGATGGTTTTTGCAACTGCACTTGAGGATACATTCAAAGTCCTTGAAATTATCCGGATCGACTGACCTTCATGTCTTAAAGTAATGATGGACTGTCATTTCTCTTTACTGAGTTGAGTGGTTGGTGACATAATATGGATAACAACAGTAGTCAAATAGTGGTGTCCACTGTGTACTAACCCTACCTCTGCACAACACAACTGATGGTCTCAAACACATTAAGAAGGCAAGTCCACAGATTGACTCTTGACAAGGCACACCTGTTATTTCAAAACCATTCCAGGAGACTACCTCATGAAGCTGATTGAGAGAATGCAAAGCTGTCATCCAAGCAAAAGGGGGCTACTTTGAGGAATCTAAAATATAAAACATATTTTGATTTGTTTAACACTTTTTTGTTTACAACATAATTCCATGTGTTCTTTTCATAGTTTTGATATCTTCAGTATTAATCTACTATGATGAAAATAATGTAAATAAACAAAAACCATTGAATGAGAAAGCGTGTCCAAACTTTTATAGTGAAAACTAATAAGGCATCAGAGAATACTGTATACACAGTGTAATGTATATACAGTATTGTCTAATGCCTTATTAGTTTTCATTAGTTTACTCTTCCACCTAGTCATAGTAAAGCTCCCTTGTCTACAAGCAGTCATCACAGCTGGATTGCGAGGCAAATCTAGATAAAGGTGGAGAGCCAAATTCAGGGACACTAAGTGGATTGGCTAAAAGAGCACTGGCTGCCCAAAAGTAGACAACCTCTTTAGGGGTCTATTTACTAAGCAGTGTCAGTAGACAGAGTGAAAGTGATAAGGTGCCAGCCAATCAGCTCCTAACTGCCATCTCACAGGCTGTGTTTGAAAAATGACAGTTGGGAGCTGATTGGCTGGTACCTTATCATTTTTCACTCTGTCGCCTAACACTGCTTAGTAAATAGATCCCTAATTCTCTTATAGGAACTTGACTATACCTTTCTAAGAAACAACAACTAATCAACCAATATTTAAGTGGCCATAAAAGTCCATTTTATCATTAGATAAGGTATAACTTTATCTATAAGAAGTAACAGTGGAGACATTTGGTATCTATGACAGGATAAAAATTGAACTATTGGGGTTTTCTTAGCAAAAAGTATTTCCACAAAGTATCTACCTGTATCACTTTTATCTTTTGGAAGCTCTATTTTGTGGTGATTCAGCTGAGGACCCCCCCCTCCTCCTCCTCCTCCTCATAAACTCCATTTGCTGTACACAAGTTAATTCCTACTATCTGCAAGTATTATATAGGATTTTATTTGTCTGGAATAACATTGGCCCTGATTCAGAGTCGTATGCTATGCCCATGTTCATGCAGTTGAGTGAATTTTCTCTACTGCACATGTGCGAAACAGAGGAAAGTCTCACTGCGACACGCGAGCTGTAGCTTTACACTGCATTCGCAAAGTCTCTGTGTTCACAAGGTCCTGAGCAGCCTACTGCGATCCATGGGCGTTTCTAGATGGAGTCGGGGAGATGGACGAAATTGTTCACAAAAGGAGGCCGGTCCGTGGGCGTGTTACGGAAGTACAAAGGATGTGTCGAGGCTGCATTCCCAATCGTAGAACCAGAGGCCATTTTTAGAGAGAAAGTTGACCTGGCACCTCAGGACTTACTCGAGGAGTCGATGTGATGTTGCATTGATGGTGGTGTGTTTTCATCCCCCGGAGTATCTGCACACAACGCAGATAGAGGAAGTGCGTGTGGCAACATTTGCAGGCTCTAGCGTATTTTCGCACATAAATTGCGAGTGCGATCGCAGTTGCGAATGCAATAGTGCACAACACTGAATCGGGCCTATTGTCTAATATGTATTATTGACCTACAGGACACTAGGGATGCTTAATTTGCTATGATTAGTACTGACAAGTACATTTTTTGATTTGTTATTGTACAATTATATTGCAATATTGGAAGAAAAAGTAAATTTAACATCAAATACAATGAAAATGAAGCACATTTCTCTTTTCCTGCCAAATTCCTTCTAAAAATCTCAATTAAAAATGGAGATTATCATGCTACTTTGGTACAAACATTGTCAATGAGAATCCATCACCTTGTATTAGCTTTTTAAATATCAAACTCAATAATTAATGATCAATGCACTAAACTCATAACCTGAAATTCTGTGAAGTTCAAAATATGTAGAGTTGAGTAAAGCACCTAGCACTGCGGCAGCATCCTTAACACAAACTGAATACAGAAATGTTTTCTTGCAAAGCTCTGCAATAGACAGCCAAATATTGAAGCATGGAGATTTTGCATTTCAAAGTATACAGCTTTTATACAACCTTTTCTGTACACATTGAGGGATCAGTGAGAAAGACAGCTGGAGGGAGCACGGCTGGTAATGGAGGAAAGATGTGACATCATATCCTAGCCATCTGATTGGATGCCAGGCTCCAGGGGGTGAGAATTATTTCTGCTAAAATGAGCCCTCTGCAACTTTTTTTTTTCCAGCTCCTTGGGGGTAACATTGTTACTGTGACAACTAATTCATAGGCCTGCAGGCCACAGACATGGGAAAGCGGACAGTGTTGTGGGGCGGTGGTGTAAACAACACAAATAGTTTGTTTAACCCTATGTTGGAGACATTTAAACGGAAAACTAAACAGCACCTAACACAAGCTACAAATCCATACTCACAGCACATACAAATAAAATGACTTTATTACACAGCTTTTTTCAGTCATAGTTGCATAAGTAGCTGTATGTAAGTGACTAGTGTGTGTCGTCACTTTATCACACACTGAGCAAGATTGGGGATGATGCTACACAAGAATACATATACCCAACAAAGGACTGGTAGACAGGTAACGGTCACACAGACAATTGTTTTGTACTCCCTCTGTAGCGCTGCTTAATTGGGTTTGGCCAACGGGATAAACAGCATAGACAGTACATGCAATTAGAGAGGTGTGCAGAGGTGGAGGGGATGGATGTGGATCATACTGACAGATGTCGCATGGCAACACAATATATAGCCACTTCATAAGCCACATATCACCTGTAAAATCAGACAATGTAACTCTACTGAACTCATAGTATTTAAAAGCTAGCAATTCAGTTTCAGGGACATGTAAAAGAAACAAGTTTTAGCAAGTTTATTCCAAGTTTATCTGTATAGTATTATTTAGGAGGTGAATGAGTTAATGTAGGTTTAAAGTGGATAAAAAGTCTTCAGATCTAGTTGTCTAAGGCCTCTTGAATTCTAAAGCATCCTTTTGTTGCATAATCCGACAGTAATTAATTTTCTCCTGAATTAATTACAAGATTCCCAAGGAACGCTGGAATGAGGAGGGGGCTGTGGTGGGATACATTTCAGTTTAGCCCAACCTGAGATTCATTTCACGTCTGCCTATAACCAGTGTTATAGACATATGTCTAAATTCTATAGGTCTCTCCTGGAACATTAAATGTAGGGGTAAAGGGGCTGATATGCAGTTGGGAGCAAAGCAACAGAGAAAACAAGTAACATTGGAAAACCCATGTTGCACTGCAGGTGGGGCAGATTTAACATATGCAGAGGGTTTTAGACTTGAAAGGGGCGTGTCTAAACACAAATCTAAATTGCCATATAAAAATAAAAATATTAAGCAATTGTGGGCTACATGCAAAATCAGCCAGTATTTACCCTGCATGTAAAAATAATAAATGTATTTGCACCCCTTGCATTGCAACATGGTTTATCCAGATACAATACTCCATGCTTTTTTCATTTTGCTCATAACTCAGAATCAGCCCCAAAATACATGTCGACATTGAACATGTTAATCATGTAGACATTCAGCAAATCGATATGGGTGAATCGTTGACATGGTCACAGTGACAGCTATCTATTTCTACCATATCTCTTACTCTAACCCTAACACAGACATTTTCACTATGCCAACATATCATATGTCAACATTTTGTCCATGTTGACATTCACAAAGCCGATATTTTAACCATGTCAACATCATAACTGTCGATATTCTAGTGTTGATGGTATGAATGTCGACATAGCGACCACTGACTACATACCGGTTGCTTTGCTTTCACCCTTTTGTCCAGATCATCCCAAACCAGCTTGATTGGGCTTATGTCGAGAGACTCTGATAGCTATTCCATGATTTAAAGCCTACCATCTAGTTCTTTTACTCAAAGGTAGTTCTGACATAGCTAGTAGGTATGTTTTGGGTCATTACTTTGCAGCATAGGTGAACTCTTGGCCAAACTGGGCTGGATTAACCATTAAACAAAATAAGCACATGCTTAGGGCATCAAGGGAAGGGGGCACCACAGATATTTTCGATTGCCGGATTTACCATGGACCATATGGTGAAAAACTGCAAATGGTGCAGCTGGACCAGGCGACACAAAAAGGGGCTATATACAATTATTAAAATATTAATAAAATAGGGATAACAGAGGTTACTGATTTACATTAATCTTGGGAATACAACAGCAATTTCAAATCTGCTAACTAGTACACAGGAACAAATGTTGACATATGATATGTTGGCATAGTGAAAATGTCTGTGTTAGATGTTAGAGTAAGAGATACGGTAGAAATAGATAGCTGACACTGTGACCATGTCAACAATTCATCCGTATCAACTTGATGAATCAATATTTAAATATAAATTCAAATTAAATTCAAGGTACAGTATAACCTTACCATGCGAATTTTGGTTCATTCAATATATGTATTTATTAAATGTAAAGTATACAAGATAAAATATTAATTATGCTATACAAAAGAATGACTATATAAACAATTAAATGGATATGTAGAAATGTATTGGAACTTACAATTATACAAATAAATAAAAATTATTTTACAAATTATATATGTGTAAAAACAGCTATTGTAGAGTATATGTATTGTTTGATTTTATTGAAAGATACTGATTCTTCTTATAAATTACATGTACACTTTTTTATTAACATTTATTAATAAACTGATACGAAAAGCATTTGTTACTTTTTCTGAAAAGAAAAAACAAGCAAAAAAACCCTAGAGAACACTGAACACAGTGAGGCATATTCAATTAGTCGCAGGGTTTACCCCGCGACTAATTGCTGACCAATATTCCCGTGCGGGGAAAAGCTATTCAATTAAATAGCCTTTTTCCTGCGCCGTAAAATCGTGACTCAAGCGCGGAAACACACTGATTCCGCATAAACTGCTGAATCAATGTTTTTTTTTCCCACGCGCAAGCCCGATTTGCTGGTTTTTATGTGGATTTTACCTTGCTCCTCCATGAGCTGTGAGGTAGTCCGACTGCAGGGACTCACATGCGGGGTCTCTCACGCGTGGAATCCCTGCTAGCTGAATAGGTCCGGCATGGCAATTAGCCGCGGGGTTTATTGAATAGCCTCCAGCGTGTCTGCCTCATATATGTCTCACTGTCCTGAGATGGTGGAATGGTCTCTTGTTACATTATTATATTTCTGAAAATATATATTATACAATGTGTCTGCTCTGTTTTGAGATGTTTAAAACTGATAACTTGTATCTTTTTTTCCATTTTTTAAATGTTTACCCTCTTTAAAAAATGAGAGCAATATTTAATTTTAAAGTATAAAACATAAACTAATTAAAATTGTTATGCTGCTTACGGGTCATTTCATGCCAATCATCACAGCTTCCAACCCGACCATCTCAGATTTTCATGAAATTTGGTAGGGTGATAGACAGCATAAAGTAACTTTGATATGTAAAATTTTAGCCCTCAGTGATACACGGTGTTGATGCAACAGGGTTGCAAACATGACAAAAAATGTAAAATTTATGCTTGTAAGGTCAACTAAAATGAATCATAACTTTGCTTCTAATTATGGTAGAACTTTCATGTTGGTGTTGTTTTGAAGCTATTCATAAAAATAGTTTTATATTTATTTGACCTTTAACCTTAAATATCTAAAAAAGTGTATTTTGTATGTACATAAGGTATGTTATACACTTAAATACTATCTCTCTGCTATAAGTTTCATTTTGGGAAGCCTTTGGGAACAGGAATGAAAAAAATATTAAGCACGGCAGTTGAACCCTTCTTGCACTAACCATGCAACTGGCAAGTTCAGACTCGTCTTGTAATGTCTCTCTCTGTGTTCTAGGGATGGCCATCGGTGGGTTTCAATCAATGGTGCAATAACAATCTATGGTGAACTATCAATGGTTTGCACCTGCAGCTTCTGCATTGAAAACTAGTGATACAAGACATGCTTGCCTCTGATAGGGGGCAGACAGGTCGGCATAGTGCGGGGGGGGGGAGAGTGGCACGGCATAGGAGGCTTGGCTATGGATATTACCTGCAATTAGAAGCAGAGCGGGAGGTATGACCACGCAATTGCATATTTTTGGCCCCGCCACCGCTACACAATGCCTAGATTGTGAAGCAGGACAGGGCCATGCTGCCGCGAGCCTTGCCTGCTTTTCCGGGAGCGCCACGCGATTTTCAGGAGGCTTTAAGCCATTTCAGGAGAGTAGGCAAGTATGATACAAGGGACTTATGCTACATACACACGGAACGATTTTTCTGAACCATATGAACAATAACGATATTGTTGAACAATATATTGTTCATTTTCAGACAGTGAACGATCGACCAACGACCAACGATGAGCGTTCCCGCATGGACGATAAAGATATCTTTCATCGTCCATGCATGCAGGCCAACTTGGACTTTGTCGTAAATTTTCCCTGTTCAGAGATGTGGCAGGATGAGTCACTGACAAATATCTTTGAACGATCTATGAACGATATCTATGAACGATATCTTTCAAGTCGTTGGTGGTACAGATCGTACCGTGTGTATGCACCTTAAAGGCGGGTATCCACTTATGTTTATACAAACGAGAGCACGATTACGACATTGCAATCGTGCTCTCGTTTGTATATCTAGTGATGTGCCTAGGCTGAACGTTCACTCATTCAGTCCAGGCACATCCCCCATCCCCGCACATGCTGAACCTGACGAGTTCGTCAGGTTGACTAGCATGTACGGGCGATGTCGGATGTCGGACATCGCTGGTCGCTTCCGACCAAAATATGCTCGATGCATGCGCGATTTGCAAGCTTTTGCACGATAACGACGTCATTATCGTGCAATTGCTTGGTTAAATCGCTAAGTGGATACTCCCCTTTACAGTTCAGGTTTTAAGGATATCCATGCTTGACCACAGGTGACTTAATTAGTTCCTCAATCAGTTTTATTTAACCACCTGTGCTCAACCATGGATATCTCTAAAACCTGAACTGTGGGGTGTTTTGAGGACCGCATTTGGGAACCTCTGGTTTATCTAGTACAGTTTATCAGTGAACAGTGGTAGTTTGATCAAGAGCATGACAAATGGATAAGAAGTACAATATGACTCAGTGCTGCAACCCATTTGATATTAAAGGACATAGCAGAAGTAGAAAACAATTAAGAAAGATGCTACCATAGAAGATTAAAATACAGCCACATTTCAATAGTGAACAAATGAATTGTGATAACTGTAAAGGTGCATACACATGGTCAGATATGTCAGATGAACGATTGAACAACTGAACGATTGGACGATTGAACGATTTGCAAACGATTGAACGATTTCAGCCTGTATTAAAATGAATGGAAATCATACAAAACTGACTGCAAACACATCAGGTGTCAGATATCGTTATCTAACAAACTGGAACGTGCATCGTTCATCGTTGCACAGATTTTTCTTTCAGATATGAACGATTTTTAAAATCGTTATCGTTCAGATCTGAAGAAAAATCTGACTGTGTGTATGCACCATTAGAAACAAATTAAAAGGGATTCTTTAACTGCTGAGGAAGAACGACGCACATCAATTGATGAGGAAAGTGACACAGGAGTGGCAACATGCAGGACTGAACCAGCTTTGCAGTCATTAAATGACAGTTCTACAGTGTGTGAGCTTTACCTATCAAGAGGAAAATAATGAAAAAAGAAAACTATTGCGAAAGGAAAGCTGTAAAAATTGTTAGAAAAACGAATATATTCAATATTCCAGCTGAGGATCCTGTGCCTGATAATTGTTTTCTACTGCTGCTGTGTCCTTTAATATCAAATACGTTGCAGCCCTGAATCTTAATGTACTTTTTATCCATTTGTCACACTGTTGATCAAACTTCCACTATTCACTGATAAACTGTATTTGTTGAACCTGATGTTTTTTTTCTGCTCATGACACAGAGCTTAGCCCCACCCCCTGGCTGTCTGCTAAGCCATGTCACCTAAGCCCAGTCCTGTTTTTTTATTAGCCCACGGCTTGCCATACACCTGGCAGCGGTGGCCATTGAGTGGTGCAAACCATCGATGGTTCACCATAGATTGTTACTGTACCATCAATTGCTATCACCGATTGTGCCATCAATGCAAAACCACTGATGGCCATCCCTAGAACACAGAGAGAGACACTACAAGACAAGTCTGAACTTGGCAGTTGCATGGTTAGTGCAAGAAAGGTTCAACTGCCGTACTTATTATTTTTTTTACTCCTGTTCCCAAAGGCTTCCCAAAATGAAACTTATAGCAAAGAGAGATTGTATTTTAGTGTATAACATACTTTATGTACAAAAAAATTAAAGATATACTTTTTTAGATATTCAAGGTCAAAGGTCACATCATGTGAAGTTGAAAAGTAAAAGTCAATATTTAAATATAAAACTATTTTTTATGAAAACTATGGTCCCTTAGCTTTAAAACAAGGCCAACATGAAAGTTCTACCACAATTAGAAGCAAAGTTATGATTTGTTTTAATTGACCTTGTAAGCATAAATTTTACACTTTTCGTCATGTTTGCAACCCTGTTGCATGAACACCGTGTATCACCGAGGGCTAAAATTTTACATATGAAATTTACTTTATGTCGTCTATCATCCGTCCAAATTTCCCGAAAATCTGAGACGGTCGGGTTGAAGCAAGCTTAACCACCCCTGACATTACACATTTGACAGAGTTGGTAATACGATGAAACTCATCATTTGACACAGTAGCATCATAGACCAATCCCACCAACAACAGATTCCACACACTGCTATTTGAAAAGCATATCTAACTAATGAGCAGTTATCAAACACGGAGGATCCTACTCATATCGTGGCTCAGCTCCGTAACATTAAATTGCCTACAGGACAATTGATCCAGATCATGTATGACACATATGGAGAAACCTGGACTTTCTTGTGCAGGCCTCTCTACTGTGCATGGGACTTTTCATCTGTTAAAAAGAGTGATAGTAACTGTTGAAAACACCCCCCCCCCGAAAAAAAAAATTGTTTAGTTGCCTAGGATATTTGAACGAAAATAGGGTATTTTGGGGTTGCTGAATTCAAATATGAGTTTTGTTATATATACTGTTAAGTAGTTTAATTGGCTTTAGTTCTTGGGGTAATGGATACCCTCAAATACTAGGGAGTGTAGCTATAACATTTGCATTTGGGAAGCTATCAGAACATTCTTGAAAGAGAGACACGCAAATATTCTACTGTAGGTGTTCACTCCGTGATCATTCTAGAATATTCCCCTTCCGTATAAAAGTAATCGGCCATCCAACCAGCAGTCAGTTGTCTATTGTGTTTGTTTTGTTTCTCGTCCTTGTATCTAAAAAATTAGAGCCAATCTAGCAAAAACAATGTCGTATTCGGAATCAGTACCACAAAGTTACCCCAAAATCGCTCTGATATGATTGCCAATAAAATGAGTGTTGATTAGTGTAGTCAATCCTGAATGGATGCTTGTTTATATATAATGGAAATGCAAAGTATCCCCAAGTGTCTGACATTTATGAACATTTCTGCCTAAGCAGCAGACATTCTATTTGAATCCTAATTTAAAAACTTAGTAGTGTGTTTTGACCCATTTTTATATGTGCAGTCAAAAGCATAATTGATGGATTTGTTTATCTTGTATATTTGTCATTTAATAAATACATATGTTGAATGTACCACAGTTCACATGGTAAGGTTATACCTTGAATTTTATTGAATTTATACTGTATTTATCCACTGCTGCTTTCCTAAACCATTTTGCATTAACTATATGGAGCTGGACTAACCTATCTGTGCCAGGGGCCTTGTATTTTTTGTTGCTTAGTTAATAAACCCCAATAACTGAGGAACCATCCTTACACCTACTCGGCGGCGAACAAAAACCCTGTGTGATAAACTAAAGATTAAAAATTCTTGGAGATACATGACGTGCAGTACTAAATATAACAATTCCAACCAGGCTACAAAATAATACATAACTTTACATGACATTTCTTTCTTTTTTATTTTGAAAAATTACAATGGATACGGCAATACGGCCATCACTATGTTCAGACTTCTAACCTACCTTTGATAAGGCCAAACACAAAACAGTTTATTGAGATTTACCAGTTTGTACTAGCAAGCAGCCTACAGCTCAGTCTTCCTCTTCCACAACATAAAGGCATTATTATATTTAACAATACTGAAACATTCCGTTTCAAGATTGCTTGGGGAGAGCATACGTTTTAGGTTCAGATGGTCCTGCTCTCAGACTGCAAGAAAATATTAAGACTACTACAAATTTTCTTGAAGAAAATGAATAAATAAATAATATGGTCATTTTGAGCTACAATTCACAGCTAGATTAATCCCATTCACCGCCTTACAGTCCTATGGCCAATCTTCTCTAATCCATTCTGAGGTTTCCAGCTCATCTCCGTGTGACTTACATTTAAGATGCTTATATTCTCTTCTAAATCCTAAACACCACTGCTCCATGTCTCTAAGGCTTTTATCTTTATTGCCTTCTTTATTTTTAAGGAACGCTGGACATGACGCAAATGTCGTCACAGCTGTGATTTCTCAAGGATCGCAATTGCCAAAATATGCTAATGACTCTCTCACGTCCAGAGCTTAGAGACGCGCACTGAAAGCAAATCACATCCGCCACTCACGTAAAAAATCAAAATCATTGAACGCAGATCAGGCGGCCATCTGCCTTTTGCGTAAGTCTATGCTTTTGCAGACATAGCAGGTCTCCAGACACGCAGAGGGCTCTACTGCTGCGAGCAAGAACACAGTGCCTAATTTATGCTTGCCCAGAAAACACTGTTTAAATGGTCCGACACGATCTGCGTTTCTCTAGCCACTCTCCGTTAACCTCCCCCAAACGCTGACAACCTGTCACTCACTTTGTGAGTGAATACTCTGTGTGAGTGTAATCGCAAATAAATCGCAGCACGTGCGCAGTGTGGATTACGCGCAAGCACAATGGCAAACAATCTCTCAAAAGTAAATAAATATCGGCATTGCATCCATATCTGTATCTGGCCCTCTCTTATTTACAAACGCATCAGTTAGCACATACTAACAGACAATTTAAGCTTATTTACCCTAACAAAATATTTAAGAACAAGTGAGTCATAAGGGAAGGTAGACATGTAATGAATAATTAACCTGTAGCTGAACACAACATAAAATATAGAAGCTAATATGGTCTCAGAAGATGGTCAAACATACAAAATGAAGTGTTGTTGTTTTTCTTAAACGTATTTATTTAAACTTTTTCAAAACACAAAGTCAAAGACAAAATAATACATGCAATGGCACATGTCACGCCATCACCAAAAAGTGAAATGACTAAAATAGCTACATAGAAATATTAAATAATAATCGCAGCATGAAAGTAAACAATAGCAGACAAGATGAGTTGTACAAGTATTCCACGTATGTGACCTATGTCGTGAAAGAGAAAAACAAACAAAACCATCAAGGAATTATGATGTACAGTATCAAGAGACAGGGAAGGGAGAGGTGAGGGGAGGTGTGTGTGTATATTTGTGGGGTGGGGGTAGAAAGGAGGAGTCCTAATCTGGATCCCCAGAAATTAACAGTGAAGAGGATTGAAAAACTGTTAAAATAAAGCAGTAGTGTAAACAAGCACTAATTTGGCTCATACATCTGTGGTGGATTTCCTCCAATTCCCCTTTAAAGAGGTTTTATTCAGGAGCTGTTGGAGTGAAGGAGGATCTAGACATTTCCAGTGTCTGGCAATCAAGCACCTAGCCATATTCAGAATGTGCATAGAGAGCCAGTCAATATATTTATCCAAACATTACCATGGGTAGCCAAAAAGAAAAAAACAAGATATTGGTGCTTTAATAACTTAAGAGATGAGTTGAGCAACCCCATCCTAGAACTGGACTATCTTTGGGCAAGATCACCAGATATGCAAATAAGAATTCACACCTCCACAACACTGGCCTGAGGTGGTACATTTTCTGTAGCTGAGTGGGTGCTAGATGCCATCTAGAATAGATCTTGTATGCGTTCTCCCAAACCAAAGAGGAGATAGAAGACCTAGAAACCCTTTCTCTTACCTAAGACCAAGTGTCCTCATCTGGTGGACTCCCTAAATCTCTCTCCCACTGAAGCTCATGGTTTGGTGTGATGGGTTGTTTAGTATGAAGCAGGAGGTTATAAAGAACTGAGGTACTTCCCTTCAGGAGAGGGTTTGTAAGGCATACAATTTCAAGGGAATCAAAGGTTTATCAATAGAGCAAGGGCGAAGAGAGTCAATATAGTGTTGTACTTGAAGGCAATCAAAGGGCTAATATTTGGTATCCTAAATTTGCTCCATAAAGAACCTAGAAAAACGCATCGGCCAGAGTTGAGGAGATCAGATATCACCCTGACACCTCCTTGAATCTGCAGGGAAAAGTAGGCTTGACAGAAACCTGGAGAAAATCCTGGGTTTTACCACAAGGGAGTAATGAGGGATGGATGAGAGATGGTTTCATAATGGGTTTTGCAATAGCCCCCAAGAAAATGGGGTGACATGACCCCCAATGCTGCCTGTTGCTGCCCTTGCCCTGCCCCCAAACGGGAGATGTACCTCAGTCAATTTGATTTAACCATCTGGACTCAAGCATGGATAGTTTTAAAACATGGACTTTAATGGCAGAGTTTGTGAAACTCTGACATAGAGGATACAATACAGGAGCTCGCTATAAAATGAACCCATTGCGATACCCATTGCGAGGTCGCAAACCAGGTTACAGTTTTAGTTAAATGGGTAGTGATATTTCGGAGAATCTGTTTCCACCATTAGTAGTGGGATGACGGAGAGTAAAAAGATTGATGTGTCAGGGTTTAAGTCTCCATACAAACTTAACAAACCATCTATGCAGTTACAACAGTGTAGAGCTCAGGACTTTGATCGGGATGGTCTGAAAGATATAGAATAGTGTGAGGAGGAGATTCATCTTAACCACCAGTATTCTGCCCAACCAAGAAATAATGTCTTGCCACATAAGAAAGTCCAGTTTGGTAGTTTTAAGCAAGGGGAGGGTTGTCCCAGATAGGGATTCATAATGTCTAGTTATATATACCCCCAAATATTTGAGTTTGGAGGCGCACCAGGTAAAATATAATTGTGGTGCAAAGGATGCAAAGGATTCGGTCTTGGAGAAATGTATTTTATAGCCAGAGAGTGTGCTGTATACGAACAGCCAGGGTCTGGAAGAGCTTGGGAATAGACATATGGGGAGAAGTTAAAGTCAGGGGTACCTCATCACAAAATATTATTCCTTTGATGTCCAGGTCAAGACGGATTTGAGCCGCCAGTGGCTGGATGACCAGGACAAAGATCAGGGGTGACAAAGGGACCCTTAAGTTGTCCCGTTTTTAATAGGGAAGAGAGCCAATATAAGATTGTTTACCGAGACACTGGCTGAGGGAACTGAGTATAGGGCTTTGAATACCCTGGAGGAAGTCACTGTCATGACCAAATGTTCGCAAAGTTTATATCATGAAAGGCCAACTGATCTGGTCAAAGGCCTTCACTGCATCAAGGGAAAGCACTAAGGCCAGGGTGTATTTAGAATTAAGGGTGATCAGCAACCTGGTATGTTTAGAATTAAGGGTGATCAGTAACCTGGTATTATACCGGGCCTGTCTACCATAAAATGAAACCCACCTGATCATTATGAACCAAGTGTGGCAAAACTATGTTCAGGTGATTTGCAAGAATCTGCGTAAATCTTGATATCAGTGTTCAACAGCGGGATAGGTCTATTGTGAGCACAGTTGGAGGTGTCCTTCCCCTCTTTTGGGAAAACTATGACCCTGGCTTCAAGAGCCTTCCTGGAAAAAAGCCACCACACATCACGCCATTGAACACTTTGGCAAGATAATGGGAAAGTATGGTATTAAAGGTTTTAAAATAGGTGGCCATGTATTCATCAGGGCCTGGGGCTTTATTAGCTTTAAGGCATTTGATCACGTCAATCTACTGCACTTTTATTTTAGCACTTAGCAATTTGAGAGCAGAAGAGAATAGTTTTGGTAGGTGGCAGTGGGACAAAAAATTCTGCACAGAGGGCCTGATTCAGAGCCGAACGCTCTGACCAGAGCGCTCGCTCTGAATCAGGGCCCTCCTCCATGAAAATGGAGCGTCCTCCTGGATGCTCGCATAGCTGTGGGTGACCACCCACAGCTTATGTGAGCGTCCATGATGATGGTCGCGATGGTCAAGACCATCGCGACCATCAGGCTTGCAACGGAGACCCTGCGGTAGGGTCTCACTGCCGCAAGCCCTGGAGTGATTTTGGCTCTATCAGAGCCAAAATCACTCCCACTGACATCACTAGTGATGTCAGTGGGGCCGGCTTCAGACGGTAGGCGTTCCCATGGGAACGCTTCCGTCTGGCAGCCACGCCCACGACACGCCCCCCAAAGGGGGCGTGCTGTCAATCAACATCGACAGCACGCCCCCTTTGGTGCGAGACCCGAAGCGACGGAGAGCCCGTCGCTATCCGGGTCTCGCGCAAACGCAGTGGGGCAACATCGACCCGCTTGCGAACGTCCTGCGCTCGCGAGTTGGTCTGAATGACCCCCAGAGTTCTCAGAAGAAAGAGCAGTTTTTGACGAAAAGATTATATAAGTTAGCATAAAATGTCTTGAATTCACCAGTAATTTGAGCGGGATCATGGATAGATCTTCCAAAGTGAGATTTGATCGCAAGAACATTGTCCTGCGAGATTTTGGACTGAAGCCTGGATGCCAACAACCTATCAGCCGAATTACCTTTTTTTCATAAAAGGTTTGATTGAGCCACTTAAGGGAGGATTCAGCCTTAACAGTAAGCAAGAGGACAAGCTCACCTTTTGCAGTTACAAGTTTGTGATAGTCATCAGCACAGCCTGATGTTTTATGTAATCTATCCAATCGAGCAACGAGATCCATAACTTCAAGAATTTTTTAAGATCTAGTCTTCCTAGCATGTGCAGCAGCTCTAATCAACTTACCCCTGATTACCACCTTATGGGCATCCCTTAAACTTAAAAGTGATCTAGGTGGAGACTTGGATCTATCAAGGTGGGAGTCCAGGTTGGTATTAAAGGCTCCATAAATTACCACTCTACCCTACCTGTGCAGCGATAATAGGAAGCTAAGCACGTACAAAAAGCAGGATTGCACTGAGTTGGGGCATAAACATTGACAAATGTGTAAGGGACGTTATCTATACCCCCAACTAAGATAATGTAGTACTCCTCTAGATCTTGACAACTGTGGTGGGAACAAAGGTGAGGCACCTAGAGAATAAATAATATGTGGACACCTTTATTTTTATGGGCAGGGTCAAAGGCATAATAGGAGGAAGGGAAGTATATAGATTTAAGTTACACATGGCAGGGGCCACAAAATAAATCTCCTGTATAAGGCAAAAGATGAAAGAGGGGAATTTCCTCTTAGGACAGGAGCCACAGAAATTTCAATCTGTAAGGAGTAAATCAGAAGCATCTAGTAAAGGAAACTAACAGAGACAGACAATAATAGCAAGTATACTAAATGATTAGCAACAGAACATCTGAAAGGCACAAGGCCAAAAGTAGGTCCTGGTCACCAATCAGGGGTAGCAAGTGTAAATCAAAGAATGGCAGGAGGCAAGTTAGATACCGGATAGGTGTTTAGGTTTGGGGGTAACTGTGTTCCAGTACATTCTTGGGGCCCTTTGAGGAAAATGCCGTACTTCTCTGGTTTGAAGACTGCTCCCTGACCCGGGAGATGCAGTTATTTAAGAAGCTGGAGAGCCTCATCTGTAGTTCTGGCAGTGAGAACTTTTTAATCCAATTGTACTTATGGGCTAAGGGGCAAAACCCCAAAGATACCGGATATTATTATCTTGAAAGGTTTCAGTGATGTCCCTCATATCACGTCTAATCATCAGGGTTATAGGAGAGAGATACAGAGATGCAGAATTAAGTGTTTGGGCACTGAAGGGTGAAAATTATTATTATTATTATCATTTATTTATATGGCGCCACAAGTGTTCTACAGCGCCTTACAAAGTACATAGGTAAATAGGTTGACTTACAGTGACTTACAGTACAATACAATACAGGATATGGATAATATACATTGCTACATTCGCGACCATAACACCCAGATAAGCAACAGAGCAAAGCAACCAAGTGTTAGGTACCCTAGTGGGGCGTAAGAAAGTAGAGTTAGGAGAAGCACAAGAGGGTAGAGGGCCCTGCTCATAGGAGCTTACGTACATCTCTACTGCTGCTGAAAACATTTGACTCTGCCACTGATAAAGACTAATTTTTACGCTTCACCCAATAAGACAAAGGGTTACCTCCAGTGAAAATGACTTTGCATGGAAGCCTATTTACCTGTATTGTTATAGCTGAGTTGGGTATGAGATGCCGTCGGTCAGGATGCCAGAGGTCAGAATACCAACAGCGGGATCCCGACAGTCAAAATCCCGATGCTTGAAGGTAAGTAGATTAACCCACCCCATGACCCACCTTTCCCACAGCCTAACCCTAACCCTCCAACTCTGCAGCCTAAACCAAACCCTCACCCCCACACAGCCTAACCCTCCCCCTAGTGTCTAACCCTAACCTTCGGGATGTGGGCGGTCGGGATTCTGGCTCCAGGATTCCAACTAATGTTAGGATTCCAGCGCCGGTATTCTGAGTGCCGACAGTATGCTAATAACGGATAAGCATTTTTTTATTTTATTTTTAATCTATTATTTTAAATTTTTCAGCACAACTGTGCAATCGCAGGCTTGTCAGCCGCTTCGCACCTGTGCTTATCTAAAAGAGACCTGTCCTCAAAGCAGTAAGTTAACTTTTACCTCTGTGGGCCAGTATTGCCAGGGTAGCTGAATATTACCCATCTGCCCCGGTGATACTGTATGTTTTTGCTAAATTGCAGAGATAAAGGATTTTTTTTGTTCCAATACCCAACATTATGGGGCCTATTCATGATGTTAATTATCGTGGTCCGAACGGACCCCGATAATTAACATTCTAATTCGCCGCGGCCACCGGAGAAATTCTGCATTGCTCCGGCGCGGTGGCAGCTGATGTGAAATCAGCTGCCCCCGCGAGCGGCTTCACTGCTCCTTTTCGGAGCAGTGAATCTTTTCACTGCTCCTGTCGGAGCAGTGACGGCGGTGCGCATGTGCGACCTACAGGTCACGCATGTGCACGAGAGCCCCGACGGAAGGATCCCTTCTCGCAACCTTGACCTACTTCCCATAGGGAAGAGCATGTTGCGAACCCCAAGCAAACCCCAAGCGGGGGTATTCGCCATCTGAAGATGGCGAATGCCCCCGCAGTCAAGCTCCGAAAATATAATATTTTCAGAGCTTGATGAATTCTGTCCCCATACTAGTGTATGGGGACAGCGGGCCATTCCACAAAAAGAAGGTATCTGTGATATCTCCTGCTTCACCATCTTAATGAATGGCCGAATACTTAATTTTCACAATTGCAGGTGAAAATGTGCTTTTTCACCTGCTTTTGTGACAATTAAGTGATTATGAATAGGCCCCTATAACTGATTATACTGAGCTTTGGAAAATTCATCTTCTTTTCAATTTATATTTTGCATGCTACTTGCTTAGGATAATCACTAATGCATCCATTTGCCTTCAAAATTTACCTAATTAAAAAAAAAAGCACAAAACAGGTCATGAACAATTGAAGATTAGGTCTAATATTCAATCCATATATTATGCAAGTAAATGATCCTATGTACATAAATACCTTAAATATTCAAACGGCAATGTCCAAAATAACTCTATTTCCTCTTTTGCATACTCAATGATGTAAAGGAATCACCACTAGAAACCTAAGGTTATTGTAGCAGACGTAGCACTGAAATCCAAACCATGTGGCTCTGTACACTGGCATAAACATTTCCAAACTATTTCATAAGGGTATTAATTACGCCACTGTTCTGAGACTATGCAGTGGAATATTGTGTGTTAATACGATGTGAAATCTTTTTAGCGCTGCAGGGGCCTGGGTGATAATTATGCCTTGACTCATTATCCCCCAAGTGAACACTTTGCACAGCGTATAATTACACCGGATAAACAAACAGGGAGAGACGGAGGGAACGAATTCCTCCCAGGCCTCTGAGCCAGTGTGCTCTGGAGCTAAAGTCAGCGGATGAGAGATACATAGAAACAGGCCGATGATTGATACACGGGAACTAGGGGCTGATAAGGATTTTGGAACAGCCTTTGGCGGCTGGGCATAGTGCCACCTCTCAGGTGTGTGAAAGACTTTCAAACAGACTCTTTCAAACAGACTCTTTTATATGCTTGCTTCTCGTCTCAAGAGCATACTGATAAAATGGATTACTCTGATTCAGAACCATTTTCTATACTGAATAGTCAAAATACAAATTAAAAAAGTTTTAAAAGGTTGGAAATATGTTTTCTTTTTAAAATAAATGAATAAATAAATAATACAAATAATGAACTCATTAATTGGAATAGCCAATGAATGTTATACTATGTTGTGCACACATAAAAAAACAATTTAATTTTCAAAGCACATTTGCTGCCTGTAAGGAGGTTTTAATCTCTGGAGATGCACATCATGAAACACCTTTGTTTTCCACCTATGCAC
Organism: Taudactylus pleione; assembly: GCA_031769625.1. Lineage (NCBI taxonomy): Eukaryota > Metazoa > Chordata > Amphibia > Anura > Myobatrachidae > Taudactylus > Taudactylus pleione. The sequence continues at coordinate 8,578,168 of JAUIMM010000015.1, read as the reverse complement.
CTCAGCAGCCCAGCACAGTCATGGTGCATGCCTCCTCTCCAGGATCAGATGTCTCAAACTAAAAGCGTGCACAAAGGAGGACAAATCCATAGTAACTGCACCATGGAAAAGTGTCTTACCAAAGTCCAAACTCTTAACACCAGCCCACTCTATTAAATATGTTTCCTTTTAGCCTGTTTATACCTTAAATAAATCATGAGAGTAAGGGAGCATTGGGAATATCTTAATTACATGAGGCACTTTTGTATTTATGAAGCTTTTTATTACATTGCTCGGAATGCACTTCTATGCCAAAGGCAGATACTTTAATGGAAACGCTCGGCAGTGAGGGCAATTTGCAGGTTCACTTGCCATCTATAATTATAATAGAAACAGTCAAAGTATAATGCACTCTTTAAAATAGGTGTTCAATCTTAGTTAGAGGTTGAACCACATATCTGCCCACTGCAGTGTAAGTTCTTCTAGAGCTGAATGTCTTACTGTACAGGTCCATGTAAAGAATGGCTGAGCGGTTGGTACTGCATTACGATCATTTCCTCAAATGACAATGAATTTACATTATACAGCTACATAATAGTGACTTTATTTTATTTTGGGTGGTTGTTAGCTGGAATTATTTGCAGACGTATAGGTATGGGAGCACAAGCAGTATGCATGTTCCATAATAATGGTAGAATATATTAAGTAAGCAATACCAGATCGAGGCACAGGTTCTAAGGCAGCAGAGCCTTCTGGACCATGGATGTGTGTCTGTTCACGATTAGACCAATGCAATTCACACTGATTCATCGCAATAATAATACAAAAAAAATAGAATAAAAGGATATTGGAAAAACCAGGATGTAACCTGCAGGGATAGGAAGCACACAGCCTGACCCCAAACAGACAAGTAATCCTATATTTTGACCACCTATGATGCTCAGCAGTTTTTGGCAGGCACAGAATCAAATGTCTGTTCAGGCTGTGCTTGTTCCCGCACAGCACACCTGACATTCTGCACCCTCTCCTGTATGATATCCCGCTGCAATACCACTTACTTGTTCACTTATGGTAATTCAGAGATTTGAATGAAAACCTCTGCAGAGCATCCTTACTTTTATTACAAAAACAACAAACAAGATGCAGTGTTTCACACACAACTAGGAAAACATTTCAAGCAAAACCAGTTTAAGGTATCACTTTGTCTTCTGAAGCAAATTAAATTATGTTAATAAATGCGTGCCTGCTGTCCGTCCAAGTTGACTGGAGGAAGAAAGTAGAAGAAAATGTATGTGCTTAAAGCTGCATTACATATTACATCTTACTTACCTCCTCCCTCCCCTAGGGGGAGCACGAGAGATTGCTACCTGCTGAAACTTTTCCCAGACTGCTCTGTTCTTATCATAACCTCTGCAGATAACCAGGGAGCCTGCAACTTGTGATTTGTCCTCCTGCTCACACACCCTTTCCGCCATCATTTTAAATGACAAATCTCTGTTGCTTGTCCCAGCATTTTCAAAAACATTTGGTAAAACAGCTCTCAGCTATTATAACATACATCTTATAAATAATGACCATTTTGAGAATTACTTTTTGTTAACATGGGGTCCAGTACTGCCGAAGAGGCTTTGCATGAACCCTTGTCAGGTCATAGTGAAATGTGCATGTGCCGACATTAGCCACACATGCCCATAGCACTTCCTGCTTTAGTCAGCATCGTAAAGTTGTGGTGAAAGAGGGAAATAAATCATCACATATGAAGGGGTTTTCAACGGGGCTCCCAGAGCAGCTTTAGCATGGTAAATAATAGTGGTACTAGAATATCACTGTGGCACATAATGATAATTACTGTGTGCCATCCACATGCTATGAGGACTGATTGAAAAGTAATGAGACTGCTTCTGTTTTCTGTCCCATAGATAGACGTGGCAACTCTATGCTGGTTATTGTGAAGCTCACACATCGATATGTCTGAACCTGCGGTTGGTCTGCCGTAGTCTTCTGACGAAGGTGCGTTCTGGGAGACCATCCCCCGCGGTTATAGATGTCAAGATTGCCAAAGCTGCGGAAGTGTTGCAAAATGACAGGTTAACTTTACACAAACTTTCAGCTTAACTTGGCATCTCATTCGAACGGGTTCAGCCTATTGTGACAATGGAACTCTAAATGCATTGCGTGTGTGCCAGGTGGTTACCCAGAAATCTCACAGAAGAGCATATGTGACGACGCGTTGAATCGTGCAAGAACACTGTCCGAACATCTGGCTGCAGGTGAGTATGTATGAGTGTGTATGTATGTAATAAATCTTTATTTTCATGGTGTGTGTGTCTTTTTGTACACATTTCTTTACAGGTGAACTACACGTACCAGCAGGTCCTTAATGCCTCGCATGCTGGTACTTGTGGTTCTCCAAGTATCAGTATGTGGGGGAGGCTTGCTGGGACCTGCAGTTGTACTGTAAAGACAATGTTGTTAATTCTATTTTTATCACTAGACCTACACTATCAACCCACCACCCATCGCCCAGGGGTGGCTATCAGCCTAGGACAGGGGTGCCCTGGAGAGGGGGACCCCTTTACTGGGGGTCCCCAACTCCCCAGGGATCCCTGGCCTGGGCTGACTAGCGGTCAGGGCTGATGCTGCGGCTGAGGGGCCCGGTGAAAGGGCACCCCTAGCTGTGGCATCAGTCCCCCGCTAGAAAGAGTCCATAGTTGGTTTTAAACATAAGGGGAACCTCACGCAAATTTTTTCTCCCTGTATTTAAACCCAGGTCTGGCCCTGCTGCCTGGTGCTGATTCTTAAATTACTGTGGAACCTTACACATTTTGTTCCCTTTAATTTTAAGAATCAGGACTAGCTGGCAAGTCCGGGGCTGGTTAGTCTTTTTTTTTTTTTTGGGTGGGGGGGTCCTATGTAATTTTTTTTTGAACTTTGAAAGTTTTTTCCTATTTACAGGCAGAAACATACTTGGATCACAGTGATCTGTGTATGTTTCTGCCAAACTTGCAGATTACAGGCAGGTGTATTTTTTTCAAGAGTTTTTATAGGAGCGTTTGCTCATCTCATGGGAGTTTAGAAACTCTCTGCTTGGTAAATTCCAGAATCCTACCTTCACAAGTGAAGAGAGTTTGCTAACTCTCCAGTATTTTCCCGTAGCAAAGGAGATCTCTCTCCCCAGTTTGACATTAGTAAATTTGAGAGTAGAAAAAAATGCCCAAAGGCCCCAGAGTTTGCAAACTCTCCCAAACTCTCCCTTTAGTAATTTTACCCCATGTAGTAGAGAAAATCCATGTTTCACAAAGCACTTCTGAAAAAAGAGCTTTTCAATGCTTTGTCGTATTCAAGGAAGGGATTACCGCAGAGAGGTCTGATGCTGGGTACACACTAAACGATGTACCCAGCGCGATATCGCTAGCGACGGGACCCAGCCGAGGTGCCGGCATCAACAATTGCATACACACTTGCCGAAGCCAGCAACGAAGGAACAACAAAAGCTAAAGGAAGCATGTACTGGTACACGGTCCCCTCCTCCATCAGTGCTGAGCAGCATCTGCTTGCTGCTCCGCTCTATTATGAGTCAACTCCTGCTCTGTTCTGTCACACACAACTCGGTGCATGCCCAGTCAGCACTATCCTTACTGAGATCACATTATCTCAGTGCCCGAACTCCTGCCCAGGATCGTGGAGGGGGATGTTTTTCAGACGATTTCGCTGGACAAATCGCTATTACTGAATAACAGCTTAGAACTACAATATATTGCATCAATATAATGCAATATATATTGAAAATTGACATTCTGCACACAGAGATATATATAAATAGACCCTTTGGGAGCTGGAGAAGATACTTGTAAGTCAGGTGTGCTAAAGGAAGGAAATTCATGAAATCTGTGATTTGAAGTCCAGGGACTAAATTTACTAAACACTGCATTTCAAAGCCTTTGGCTGTTTGGGCTTCTAGACTTAAAGAGGCGACAATATTAAATACAAAATCATGCATTTTTTGTATTTAGTATTTCCCCTTTAAATACAGTGGCTAAAGATGCTGCTACTTTGAAAAGTGTAGCTTAGTAAATCTAGGCCCAATTCTTCAAATATTAGAATACTCTATTTTAATTGCATAAAACAATTTGAATTTACCCAAATCTGTTTTAAAATGTATTGTTACTGCTAAAGTAGTAGTCTTAAAAATATAACCTACAAACATTATTTTTCATAAATTATAAGTTAGCTGTAAGGAAAGGGAAACACATGCGTTTTAACTCATTCAGTATGAAAACACATGCAGTACTCACCCCCAACCAAAAACAAAAATCAGACCTAATAGTATTGGTGGGGACAAATCATGGAATAGTGACACTGTTAAAGACAGTGACCAAAGTCTTTGCAGTAAACTAGCAGGTAAACTCCCGCTTGATCCTCAAGAAACATCTAATTTTTCTCAGTTAGCCCAAGAAAGAATAGGTCCTTTGTTTCTACTAAAACCAATCTGAAAATTATCCTGGGCAGAGAGGGCAGCTTTTGGTGATTGAAATCTAGAGACTTACTACTGTCTGTTCCTGTTTTGCTCACGTGTGGTAATGGAGGATCTAACCTTATTAATAGAAATATAAGAGGTATCATATCCTACTTGTAATAATCATAAGCAATGCACACACCAAACCCTTATGCATACCATCTCTTCATATGCTGTGTTTTTACACAGCAACTTAAGTAAAACCGGAATAACCGTAACACAATACAATACAATGCTTAACCCTTTTGCTACCCAGTACACCAACCACTGATTTTGCTAGTGAGTAAAAAAAAAAAGGAATTGAACATGACTAGATCAGAATTCAAACTATGTGTGGCTTTTGGACATTCTTCAAAAATTATATGGAAACAAAAATAGCAGCAGCTTGATTGCCGACATTTAAAACTCGATTTATGACTGTTAATCTTCAATAAATCTCTCGCACACTGAAAGGGACATACTAACTCTCAATATGGATCCACTTCTACAGTATCCTTCCTCTAGAGTACTAGGCCAACTGCGGCTCTCCAGCATTGGTGAAAGTGAGAAATGTGCTTATAACTCCGTACAGTGGCCATACACTCTCCTCCAACCATACAGTGGACACACACTCTCCTCCAACCATACAGTGGCCACACACTCTCCTCCAACAATAGCTAGTTCATAGATCAAGTGTTTCCCACATCTTTTAGATTGCAATCTCATTTGGCCAAAGCCATTTTACTTCAGTTTCATATCATCATGGGTAATTTGTATCCAGATCTTCTCAACTTATAGCATTGCATAATATGTTAGCACTTTATAATTATAGGATAATAATCAAAGTTGCACGCTGAGAAGTTAAGGTTTCCTAATATGGGGAGAGATGCGCTATAAAAATAGGCAGATGCAGAGTTGAATGTCATAATTGCTCCAGCACTGTGTGCACAGGAACTAATTGCGTATATTTGCAGATATGCAGAGTTACAGTATATGTATCCAGGGGCACCGAGAGGAGGGAGGGGGGAGTGGGCCTAGCCATGCCAGGGGGCACGTGCCGCAGCACACCAGTAGCCATTTTTTTTTTAACCTTTTTTTAAAAAAAAATTACCTTTATTAGACCTCCACGGGTGGCGGACGGCAATTTAGGTGGGGGGGTCTCGTTGACCATTGACCATAAATAATTTGATTTGGTGCTGGACCACCAACCTGAGGCACCCCTGCAAGTATCCCAAGGCACCTCAGGGTGCCACGGCGCACAGTTTGGGAACCACTGTCTTAGTGTATTAGATATATATATATATATATATATATGTACATACACAATACTATGCAAAAGTTTTAGGCAGGTGTGGAAAAAATGTCGCAAAGTAAGAATGCTTTCAAAAATAGACGTGTTGTTTATTTTTATCATTGACCAAAATGCAAAGTGAATGAATAGAAGATAAATCTAAATCAAATCAATATTTGGTGTGACCACCCTTTGTCTTTCTTACTTTGCAGCATTTTTCACCCCTGCCTAAAACTTGTGCACAGTACTGTATATATATTTTATATTATATATAGGTATATCTATATCGTCTAAATATGTGTGTAATATGTATATGTTTGTGTGTGTATTTGCATGTATATATATATCTATATATATATATACATATATATATCTATACAGTATATATATATATATGTGTGCGTGTGTGTATATATATATATATATATATATATATATATATATGGGATGTGCGTCGGATCATTTTTGCTGGATTTGGATTTGGCTCTGATTCGTCGTCCGGCTTTGGATTGGATTTGCCAAACTTGCCGAGACTGGTTTGGATTTGGATTTTTTTTTAAATTGCCAAAAAAAGCTAAAATCACATAATTTGGGCTTTTTTTAATTCCTAGAGCATTATTAACCTTAATTTCCAGTCATTTACAGTCAATTTAGACCACCTCACAGCTTACAATATTGTTTTCACAATTATTGGTTAAAGGCTGCAGTGAGCTGGCTGGTTAGTAAGCGACAGAGCAGAGGCACAGACACCACAGTTTAAAGCACATTTCTGAAACATTGCCACACAGCAGTGGCAGAAATGAAAGGTAGCGCAAGATGGAATTGCCTCCCACTTACCCTTATGTTGGATATTAAAAAGGACATACACACTTTAACAAACCAAGCATTTCAGCGACAGAGACTGCCACTTTTGTGGCTGAAGTGCTTGGTTTGTTTGGGCCCCCACAAAACAAGCTACCAATCGGCTTAAGGTAACAGCTCTACAGTGGCAAGATGTCACCGTCATTGCCATGCTCACCCTCATCAGTGTGTACATCATCCTCACACAATATTAATTCATCCCTGCTGGAATCCACCATTACAGAAGACTCTGTACTGTGACGTAATTGCCGGGAAAGGTATTCCTCCTGGAATTTCCAGTTAATTTTGATGAACATCATCTTTTCCACATTTTGAGGGAGTAGCCTCCTACGCTATTCGCTCACCAGGTTCCTGGCTGTGCTGAAAACTCTCTCCGAGAACACACTGGAGGGTGGGCAGCTTAAGTAATGCAAAGCCAGTTCATACAAGGGCCTCCAAATTGCCTTTTTTCCTTCCAGTACTCGAAGGGACTCTGTGACATATTTGTATGGTATCATTGAAATAATCCTCCACTATTCTTTGGATGGTGATTGTATCAGATGGAGTTACGGTAGAGGTGTCACTAATGTTGGGCAATTCTTTTAGACCCGACCAGATGTCAAAATGTTGGGTTGACTTATCTGCATCGCCACTGGGTCTTTTGGGGAAGCCGTTTTTTTTTTGTGGCTGCAGCTGAAGAAATTGAAGGAGGAGACGTTGTAGTGCTTGTGATACTTGCCAACTTGCTCACCTATAGCATCTTTCAAGATCTGGGTCAAAGAAAGACACAGCATACGACTTACACCTGGGATCAAGCATGGTTGCTAAAATGTAGTAATCAGATTTCAAGATCATGGCCAATCGTGGATCCTGGCGAATCGAATAAAGGACTTGATCTACAAGTCCGGCATACTTTGCAGATTCGCTTAGTTTAATTTCCTCCTTCAATTTCTCCAGCTGATTTTCCAAAAGCCTAATTAGGGGAATCACCTTACTCAAGCTAGCAGTGTCAGTACTCAATTCACATGTGGCTAATTCAAATCATTTGAGCACCTTGCACACAGTGCCAGATTAAGGTCTACAAGGGCCTGGAGCTGAAATTTATGATGGGCCTATTGTGTGCCGCCGAAAGAGGTGTGTTCAGCACTGCTGTTGGGGGATGTAGTCAAAATACAGATGAGCGGGATTCCGTCTGTTGAAATCCCGGCACTAAGGAGGCATGGTTAGGTTTAGGCACCAAGGGGGGAAGGTTAAGGTTAGGCACTAACTGTTATGGTGCAAGAAGGGAAGGTTAGGAACAGAAGGGGGGAGGGTTTGTATACTTACCTGACCCCCGTCGGAATTCAGAGCATCGGGATACCGCTGTCGGCATTTTGACAGCAGGCATCCCTAACTGCTGGGTAATCATACCCAACCCCTGCGGGTGTGACTAGTGATGTGGGGGTGTAACCAGTATTGTGGGGTGTTGTCTGCGCAGGGATGTGGCCTGTCCTGTGTGGTGTGACTAGCCCCTACCTTTAAAAACCTCAAACTCTCTTCCCTTTTCACTTATATCAATAGTGTAATGCGAGAGTCTGCAAAAGAAAAACTTCTTGTTAATATGGCACATGGTGATGACGTAAATCTGAAAATATCTCTATTAAAGAGCACATGGGTCACTTAGTGATGTCATGAAGGAGACATCTCTATCTCTCTCTCTATATATATAACATTACCTTATCTTATTAATAGTTATAGGGGGGAATTCAGTTCAGTGCGATGTAGAATAGTCGCAGGAGGGAGCTCCTGCAGCTATTCAATACACTGCGCTGTTTGGGTGGGCAGAGGGCGCGGGTCACGCCAAAAGTGACGTCACCCGGCTCACCTCCGGTGGTTGCTATGCCAACCTAAGACACTTCTAAGAAGCGTCTTAGGTTTTGCATAGCAACCACCAGAGGTGAGCCGGATGACGTCACTTTCGGCGCGACCCGCGCCCTCCTGTCACGTGAACGCGGCTGAGATGCGACTGCACACGATCACACAGCGTAAGTGCTTTTAATGTTATGTGTTTGTTATGTATTCCTGACGACAGGGCTGTAATAGCCTCGAAATGTTGAATTAAACTACTTTCTCTGCTAATCCTGGAGTGACGCTCTGTGCATTGCCGCTACAGAGGCCTTTCACCTTATAGATAATGTAGACATAGATAGATAGTTAGATGCTGTAGATGGATTGATACAATAGATAGATAATAGATAGATAGATAGATGGTTAGTGTAACTCATGTTATTTTTTTACTATTCAACTATACAGTATAATAAAATCAAAATAATATTCAATATATAAAAAACAAAAAAACATAAAATTATTTCCTAAAAATCCTAAAACTGTCTTTTATTGTGAATTGTTAAACAGACCCCCACCCCCCACCCCAGTACCTTCATTCATCGTTATTTCCATTCTTGCCTACTAGTTCCTCTCTCCTAGCATGTTCATCTGCAGGGTGTGCGCTGGCAGCGTAGTGCTGCGACGTCAGTCTGGCATTGGAGCTCCATGGAGTAATCTGTGATGAGCAGGCAGACTGTGGACACTGCCCGCCGAGCCATGCTCCAGCCCTGATTCCCCCCTTCCTGGTGTGATCCGCAACAGGGGGAGGGGTGGAGCATCGGACAGCCACTGAAGACTGCCACTCGCAGCCTGCTGGGGGGGATGGTGGGAGTGGCCTGACGCCCCCTTCCTGGTGTGATCCGCCGCGGGGGGAGGGGCGGGGCTTTGAACATCCACTCGAGACTGCCACTCACAGCCTGCTGGGGGGGATGGTGGGAGTGCCCTGATGCCCCATTCCTGGTGTGATCTGCCGCGGGGGAGGGGCGGGGCATCGGGCGACCACTCGCAGCCTGCTGTAGCACTAGCAGGCAAAAAAAAGTTCTGGCTACAACAGTCACCAGCACAAGATGCTATGGGCCTATTTTGACAGGGGGCCTAGAACTGTAGCTCCATCCGCCCCATCGCTAATCCGGCCCTGCTTGACAGAAAGTACTCTCCACTGTGTTGGGCTAAGGTACATTCCCCCTCCTCTCTGAATGTCATGGCTTGTTGTATAGCTATGGATGGCTTTTTGCTGTTCTTCCACCCGCTGAAGTATATAAAGGGTGGAGTTCCGCCTTGTTACCACCTCTTGGTTTAGTTGATGGCAGGGCAAATTAAACTGCTCTTGCAGGTGCTGCAATCTCCTGCATGCTGTTGCTGAATGCTGAAAATGTCCCTAAAGTTTTCGAGCCACAGAAAGCATCTCCTGCACGCCCCTGTCATTTTTTTTAAAAACCCTACCTCTACTTACTGTGGTTCCACAAATGCTACAGATGGCTTGACAAGTTGTCAGGATTTGGGTAAAAATAATTCCAGACATAAGAGGTGGATTTGTTGGTCCTACGCCAAGGAATGACAATGGCCTTCTTCTTATCATGGCCAAGAGCTGCTTCCACTGGTGCCTGACTTACACAAACAACATCCTCATCCTCAATACCCTCATTAGTGCTAGCGTCAGCTACAGAAATATCCCCCTCATCCTCTTGCAATTCCATGTTGGCATCCTCAATTTCTATGTCATCAGCAATACTTATGCTGCTCATCCCCACACATACAAAGGGAGCAGAAACTGTGGAAGGCGGTTTCTCTGAAGGGTCAAGCTTACACATAAGACTCGTGGACACACTTAGACTCTCCTCTCCACAGTTTCATCTACTGACTTAGTGGTTTTCATTTTTTTTTACACTTCTTCTATAATCAGAGTGAAAAGGTCTTTCATTGTCATGAGAGGCAGAAGATGCCTTACTGACAGTGCCTAACCCTCCCCCCTTAGTGCCTAACCCTAAACCCCCCAGTTGATGCCTGAACCTAACCCCCCTGCCCGGAGCCTAACCCTAACCTCCCCCCTCCCGCAGCCTAACGCTAACACCCCCTGGGGCACCTAAACCTAAGTCCCCTGCCACGGCTGATACTCACCTTTCAACGGTGTCCTTACGATCAGGATGCCGTCTGCTGGGATCCCGACGTCAGCATCCCGAGTCATGTCGGGATTTCGGTGCTGGTGTTGTCTCGGCGTGCAGGATTCTGATGCCAGGGTTCCGTCTGGGGCTCTGGTCAGCTGGTCTTCTGCACTGTGATCCTGGTCAGCTGCTCTATGCAGCTGACCAGGGTCACAGTGAGGAGACCACTGACCGGAGCCCCAGAGGACATCACCGGAGCACCAGTCACTGCTCCCTTGATGCAAGTAAGTGTTTTTTTTTAACTATTTTTTATTTACAGTGATCAGCTTGTGGTCTATTTAGACCACACAGCTGATCACTGGGGCCAGTTCTCGGCTCTGCTCTGCCTGTTAGAGGGCTTCCCCAGGTATTTTTTCACAATATATTTTTAGTAAATCAAGGCAGATCACATTTCCCATTACAAGTATAGGAAATGTGATCTGCTTCCTAAAAATATGTGATAACACTGTATAACAAATTAATACTTTAATTTGTTTCCTTTCTAAAAATAGTCATACATTACTAATTTGAGGTCAAGAAAAACTAAAATGATTTCAGAATGTTTTTACTAGCTCTATTTTTTGAGCTACACTACTTGCACTATACTGTATGTACATTAGTATACAGTCATAGTGAAAAGCTATTTTAAAATAATCTGATATTTTCTTGATAAAAAAGAAATAACAGTTGTTTTAATTCAATCAATCACAAATAAGAACACAAAACGAAACAAACATACAGCATACAAAACAAACATACAGCATACGAAAGTACTATCTACTATAGTGGCCTATTCATGGGGGTGCTCTCTCTTTGCTTGTCGCTTGTACTCCTCTTCTGGAACATCTCTTGTCACTGTCCAACAGTAGTGATTCACCTACCCTGATATCTTTGTTCCATTGCTGAAATGTCTTGGTGGAATCGCTCACTATGCTTGTCACTCAGTGCACCACAGTTATCTTGTGCGGGTAACCCGTGAATCGCATATTTTTGAATAGGGGAGGGGACAAATAACTGATTCATTTAATTGGGTCATTAGGCCCCGCCCCCTCTGCGCGGAACACAGATTGCTGGTAAGATTCTCTCCATTCTGTCCACTTCACTAGGAATACCCCATACATAGTCATAAATGGGCTATATCTCGGAACTCAGAGCTAACTGAGAGTTTTAAATGTCATATTCATTCTTTGCATGCTGAAATCAATTAGAATTAACTATTTTCACATCGGAAACATTTTCATTGTTGTGCAGTGTAATTAGTGTTTGGAGTAGAATTATACTGCCTATTATACTCCAATTTCCATTTAGTAAATTCATGTGATACTAAAATAATTTGAAAAGGGTGTGAAAACACCAGTTTGACATTATTTTAGTAAAAATAATGTTAATAAATAGGCCCCTAAGAAACTTAAAGGGGTTCCATGATCCTGTATACAGGTTTGAAAACTATGCTCAAGACATATTAATTTACTTTTACATTATAAAATATGGTTCTTTTTCCCAAAGAGATGACGCTTTACTAGTATTGCCTTCAGGATACTAATCTGATTATAAATTTCTGTTTACAATAAAAGTATAGGACACATTACTGCACGTAGATAAATAAACATGCAACACTCATATTCATATGGTGACACTGCAAATAAACACAATGTGGGCAGCCAAGCAGGAACCAATGTTGTTCTGTTACAGACTGTCCCATTTCCCCCCACTGATCTGAACTGCCTGACAACTTATTTTGCAGGACAAATGTGGTCTGTTTGTTCATAAAGCCCATAGCAGCGTGAGCCTCTCATGTCATGGAAATGGCTCAGAGGGAGTTGGAAAAGAAGCAGGAGACAGATGTTAGAGATAAATAAGGGGGAGAGGAGTGAAGATTTCCCCACTTCTCACAGCTGGAGTGAGCGCAAACCCAATGCTGTGACTGAGAAGGATGGAGGACAATGCTGAGAGCACGCATAGAGAGTACATTAACATGCTAAATTTGATCACAGGGTAAGCATTGAAATGCATCATTGTTAAAAATGGCAGTTCCTAAAGTACCATCAAACATTAATTTAGGTTACTTAAACTAAAAAACAATAAAAAGCTACAGTACCAGCAAAAAACACAAATATTTATGTAAATGTATCAGGATCATGACAGAATAGAATATATTTGAACAAAGACTTTGATAATGGGGGACTTTTTTCCCCTGTACACACCAGAATGCCAGGCCCTAATTTGGTAGGGCCAGATGTCTCCTGTACACACCAGACATCCAGGCCCTTATTGTGCATGCCTTACCACACACAATAAGACTTGCCTCTAGTCTTCAATCCTTCAAGTGTTCCCTTAAAAATCACCTCTTTAGACAAGCTTATCAGATTCCAGAACCGACCACATAACCTTCATAGCTTCCATATCTTATTACATCCCCTCTCACAGTCCACAAATAACCTCACACATTGTTGACATTTGGCCGACACTCCTGTGTGACTGGATCATGCAGCCCACCAAGAAACTCTGCATTCTGGCTGGACCAAATTGCAATATATAGCACTTATCCTTGTGTATCAATGCCTATTTCCCTATACATTGTAAGCTTGTAAGCAGGGCCCTCTTACCTCTATGTCTGTCTGTTATTACCCTGTTTTGTTCTATAAATGTTTCCAATTGTAAAGTGCAACAGAATATGCTGCGCTATGTAAGAAACGGTTAATAAATAAATAAATAAATAAAAAAAACACATTTTTTTTTTTTAAAAAAGCAAGTAACTGTGCACCGGGATAAACCATGTTGTAATGCAAAGGGTGCAAGTACATTTTTATTTTTTTGAATGCAGGGTAAATACAGTCTGCTTCTGCATATAGCCTACAAATGCTGGACAGCTTTATTTTTACACTGTAATTTAGATTTCACTTTGGACATCTCTCTCAAATCTAAATCTCTCTGCTCATTTTAAATCTGCCACACCTGCAGAGCACATGGTATTGCCAAAGTGCACAATTACTTGTCCTCTTTTGCTTTTGTCCTAACCCAGAATCAAACTCCCAGTCAGTAAGACTATTGAAAAGAAACCAATTAATAAAAAATATTTTTGGTGGAGAACATATTTAAGAATTACAGAAATTATGATCCAAAGGTGCTAAAGGTGGATAAAATGACATTTACTCAAGAGTTTTTATCCAAATCTTACTTAGGTGCCTATTATCCCAATCCACATCTCAGATGCAGATATGTGATAAATACACCCAATATCGCAATGTGATATTTGAATACATCACAAGGATGTATCAAATATCGCATGCAGGGACAGAGCTTGCAAGAAAGCTCTGTCCCTGCGAATCCCCTTCACACACACTTTTCAGAGCAATCGCCCCCCTCAACTTACACTTCCGGCATACTTGCCGACAATCAGCTCCAGCCTTCCGGGAGGGAGCTGATTGTCGGCTAATAGCAGAGGGCGGGGCCGGCGATTGGGGGCGGAGCCGGAGGTGGGGGTGGCCATTTGGTGGTACACTGGGGGCGGGGACGGGGGCGGGGACGCACGATCGCATCATCGTGACTCCGCCCCCTCTTCACAATGCTGCTATTTTCAGCATTGTGAAGCAGGGGGCGGGGCCCCAATGACGCGATTCTGTGCGAATCGCGTCACCGGGCCCCCCCGCTGCGGGGGTGTCAGTTTTTTTCAGGGGGGAGGTGGGGAGGGTCGCAAACGTCCGGGAGGCTTGCCTGCCTTTCCGGGGGGCCGGGAGCGGCACCCGAAAATCGGGAGGCTCCCGGCCAAATCGGGAGGGTAGGCAAGCCTGACTTCCGGTCATCTGAAGGCTGTGCCCTGTCATCTGACAGTGCAGTAACAAAGGATGCTGCCAGGATTTGAGAGCATCTCAGTTAACCAATCAGAAGCCCGGAGCAGAGCAATCACAGAGGAGCTCACCGGGTCATCTGAATGCTGAATGGAGGTGAGTGCTGGTTTTTTTTCCACTGAGATCAGCGCAGCGTTCTATCAGACATACAGGCTGACCACCGAAGCCTATTAGGAGCTCTGCTTTCCCTGGCCGGCAGGGAAGACTGAGTTAGAGTAGGTGAGACGGGTTGAACCCTGCTTAACGCCATCTCCAGGTGGTGTGGTACTGCAGGACTCCAGCCTGGTATTCTTTTAGTAAATTTGAAGCAGATAACATTTTCCCAGGGGCGTATCTATAATGGGTGCAGGGTGTGCGGGGAACACGGGCCCCTGGGTCCAGGGGGGCACCGCACCGCACACCCTGCACCCATAATATTACTTACCTCTCCGGAGTCCCACATCGGCGCGGGGTCCGGCGCTGTAAAACGACTGGAAAATGGCCGTGGCGGCCATTTTCCCATCGCTTGCGCATGCGCAGTACAGGGAAAATGGCAACCGTGGCCATTTTCCCAGTGACCTGTGCAGACACTATAGATTCTGGGCACACTCTAGTGCCCAGAGTCTATAATTCCGGCGCTGGCTGCGCACAGCTCAGTGCGCTGCTGGCCGCCGGGGCGGAGAGGAGGGGGCCCGTGTCGGAGACTGCACAAGGGCCGCCTCCTCTCTAGAAACGCCCCTGCATTTCCCATTACAAATATGGGTGTGAGAACACCTGTTTTCACATTATTGAATTAAATTTAATATTGATAAATAGTGCCCCAAGAAACATATTTCCCTTTGTCAAATCTGTGTATAAGAAAAATGTTCAAATAGGAATTTCTGAAAAACTGGTTCAGAACTACCAATCTATGCTATATGACATCCCAACACTAGGAGGATTGCTTCTACAGTATATGACATCCCAACACTAGCAGGGGTATTCAATATGGGTGCGATAACATCGCAGTTTTGAAAAGTCTTAGATAAAAAACGGGGATAACTTTTCACCATTGAATAGGTGTCCAAAAAAAGTGCAGAATTGGGGTTTAGGGGTGCAGGCTTAAAAAAATACCCTGCACCCCTGGGAATGACATTTAAAAAAGAACTGTGTCAAAAAAAGTAAAAATAAAAATAAAATAGGGACACCCCCAAAAATTAATTTCAAAATTGGGGTGAAAAAAAAACAGGGAAAAAATTGTTTAACAATAGGGAAATAGGTTCAGGGCTATTCTGCAAGTATGCGGCAGATGTTTTCTAGAATAGAATTATAGCGGAAGGTGCACAAATGCAGAATTTTTAAAAACTTACTTTAGGGACTTAAAAATATGCTAGTACCCATTTACATGTACCCCAAATTTGATGGGACCATTTTAAAAAACAAAAAAAATAACCTAAGTGTTCTTCTGCATCACTTATGCAATGTTGGGAAAAAAGCACCTGCTGCGACTATTTAAATCCCCGACTTTCAATAAAAGGCTAAAACGGGGGAACCCATAGTGTTCCCCCATGTTTTTACAACTTTAGGGGGGTTTTACAATTATTTTAAGGAAAAATTTGTAACTTTACGCAATTCCAACTTCGGAGTTTCCCATTTTCGTTAATTTTATATTGAATACGGGAATAAGCGGGAGCGCGCACAAGACTTTAACGCAGAAAAAAACTCCAATATGAAACGTTAACTTCGACAGTGAAGTTAACGTTTCATATTGAATACCCCTCTAGGAGGATTGCTTCTATATGACATCCCAACACTAGAAGGATTGCTTCTATATGACATCGCAACACTAGGAGGATTGCTTCTATATGACATCCCAACACTAGGAGGATTGCTTCTATATGACATTCCAACACTAGGAGGATTGCTTCTATATGACATTCCAACACTAGGAGGATTGCTTCTATATGACATCCCAACACTAGGAGGATTGCTTCTATATGACATCCCAACACTAGGAGGATTTCTTCTATATGACATCCCAACACTAGGAGGATTGCTTCTATATGACATTCCAACACTAGGAGGATTGCTTCTATGTGACATCCCAACACTAGGAGATTTGCTTCTATGTGACATCCCAACCCTAGGAGATTTGCTTCTATGTGACATCCCAACCCTAGGAGGATTGCTTCTATATGACATCCCAACACTAGGAGGATTGCTTCTCTATGACATCCCAACACTAGGAGGATTGCTTCTATATGACATCCCAACACTAGGAGCATTGCTTCTATGTGACATCCCAACACTAGGAGGATTGCTTCTATGTGACATCCCAACACTAGGAGGATTGCTTCTATGTGACATCCCAACACTAGGAGGATTGCTTCTATATGACATTCCAACACTAGGAGGATTGCTTCTATATGACATCCCAACACTAGGAGGATTGCTTCAATATGAAATCCCAACACTAGGAGGATTGCTACTATATGACATCCCAACACTAGGAGATTTGCTTCTATGTGACATCCCAACACTAGGAGGATTGCTTCTATGTGACATCCCAACATTAGGAGGATTGCTTCTATATGACATTCCAACACTAGCAGGATTGCTTCTATATGACATCCCAACACTAGGAGGATTGCTTCCAAATGACATCCCAACACTAGGAGGATTGCTTCTATATGACATCCCAACACTAGGAGGATTGCTTCTATATGACATCCAACACTAGGAGGATTGCTTCTATGTGACATCCCAACACTAGGAGGATTGCTTCTATGTGACATCCCAACACTAGGAGATTTGCTTCTATGGGACATCCCAACACTAGGAGGATTGCTTCTATGTGACATCCCAACACTAGGAGGATTGCTTCTAAGTGACATTCCAACACTAGGAGGATTGCTTCTATGTGACATACCAACACTAGGAGGATTGCTTCTATGTGACATCCCAACACTAGGAGGATTGCTTCTATGTGACATCCCAACACTAGGAGGATTGCTTCTATGTGACATCCCAACACTAGGAGGATTGCTTCTATGTGACATCCCAACACTAGGAAGATTGCTTCTATGTGACATCCCAACACTAGGAGGATTGCTTCTATATGACATCCCAACACTAGGAGGATTGCTTCTATATGACATCCCAACACTAGGAGGATTGCTTCTATATGACATCCCAACACTAGGAGGATTGCTACTATATGACATCCCAACACTAGGAGATTTGCTTCTATGTGACATCCCAACACTAGGAGGATTGCTTCTATGTGACATCCCAACACTAGGAGGATTGCTTCTATGTGACATTCCAACACTAGCAGGATTGCTTCTATGTGACATCCCAACACTAGGAGGATTGCTTCCAAATGACATCCCAACACTAGGAGGATTGCATCTATATGACATCCCAACACTAGGAGGATTGCTTCTATATGACATTCCAACACTAGGAGGATTGCTTCTATGTGACATCCCAACACTAGGAGGATTGCTTCTATGTGACATCCCAACACTAGGAGGATTGCGTCTATGTGACATCCCAACACTAGGAGCATTGCTTCTATGTGACATCCCAACACTAGGAGGATTGCTTCTATATGACATCCCAACACTAGGAGATTTGCTTCTATGTGACATCCCAACACTAGGAGATTTGCTTCTATGTGACATCCCAACACTAGCAGGATTGCTTCTATGTGACATCCCAACACTAGGAGGATTGCTTCTATGTGACATCCCAACACTAGGAGGATTGCTTCTGTGTGACATCCCAACACTAGGAGGATTGCTTCTGTGTGACATCCCAACACTAGGAGGATTGCTTCTATGTGACATCCCAACACTAGGAGATTTGCTTCTATGTGACATCCCAACACTAGGAGGATTGCTTCTATGTGACATCCCAACACTAGGAGGATTGCTTCTATGTGACATCCCAAAACTAGGAGGATTGCTTCTATGTGACATCCCAACACTAGGAGGATAGCTTCTATGTGACATCCCACAACTAGGAGGATTGCTTCTATATGACATCCCAACACTAGGAGGATTGCTTCTCTATGACATCCCAACACTAAGAGGATTGCTTCTATGTGACATTGCAACACTAGGAGGATAGCTTCTATGTGACATCCCACAACTAGGAGAATTGCTTCTATATGACATCCCAACACTAGGAGGATTGCTTCTATGTGACATCCCAACACTAGGAGGATTGCTTCTATATGACATCCCAACACTAGGAGGATTGCTTCTATATGACATCCCAACACTAGGAGGATTGCTTCTATATGACATCCCAACACTAGGAGATTTGCTTCTATGTGACATCCCAACACTAGGAGGATTGCTTCTATATGACATCCCAACACTAGGAGGATTGCTTCTATATGACATTCCAACACTAGCAGGATTGCTTCTATATGACCTCCCAACACTAGGAGGATTGCTTCCAAATGACATCCCAACACTAGGAGGATTGCTTCTATATGACATCCCAACACTAGGAGGATTGCTTCTATATGACATTCCAACACTAGGAGGATTGCTTCTATGTGACATCCCAACACTAGGAGGATTGCTTCTATGTGACATCCCAACACTAGGAGGATTGTGTCTATACGACATCCCAACACTAGGAGGATTGCTTTTATATGACATCCCAACACTAGGAGGATTGCTTCTATATGACATCCCAACACTAGGAGCATTGCTTCTATATGACATCCCAACACTAGGAGATTTGCTTCTATGTGACATCCCAACACTAGGAGATTTGCTTCTATGTGACATCCCAACACTAGCAGGTTTGCTTCTATATGACATCCCAACACTAGGAGGATTGCTTCTATATGACATCCCAACACTAGGAGGATTGCTTCTGTATGACTTCCCAACACTAGGAGGATTGCTTCTATATGACATCCCAACACTAGGAGGATTGCTTCTATGTGACATCCCAACACTAGGAGATTTGCTTCTATGTGACATCCCAACACTAGGAGGATTGCTTCTATGTGACATCCCAACACTAGGAGGATTGCTTCTATGTGACGTCCCAAAATTAGGAGGATTGCTTCTATGTGACATCCCAACACTAGGAGGATTGCTTCTATGTGACATCCCACAACTAGGAGGATTGCTTCTATATGACATCCCAACACTAGGAGGATTGCTTCTATGTGACATCCCAACACTAGGAGGATTGCTTCTATGTGACATCCCAACACTAGGAGATTTGCTTCTATGTGACATCCCAACACTAGGAGGATTGCTTCTATATGACATCCCAACTCTAGGAGGATTGCTTCTATATGACATCCCAACACTAGGAGGATTGCTTCTATGTGACATCCCAACACTAGGAGGATTGCTTCTATGTGACATCCCAACACTAGGAGGATTGCTTCTATATGACATCCCAACACTAGGAGGATTGCATCTATATGACATGCCAACACTAGGAGGATTGCTTCTATGTGACATCCCAACACTAGGAGATTTGCTTCTATGTGACATCCCAACACTAGGAGGATTGCTTCTATATGACATCGCAACACTAGGAGGATTGCTTCTATATGACATTCCAACACTAGGAGGATTGCTTCTATATGATATCCCAACACTAGGAGGATTGCTTCTATATGACATCCCAACACAAGGAGGATTTCTTCTATATGACATCCCAACATTTTAGGGATTGCTTCTATATGACATTCCAACACTAGGAGGATTGCTTCTATGTGACATCCCAACACTAGGAGATTTGCTTCTATGTGACATCCCAACACTAGGAGATTTGCTTCTATGTGACATCCCAACCCTAGGAGGATTGCTTCTATATGACATCCCAACACTAGGAGGATTGCTTCTCTATGACATCCCAACACTAGGAGGATTGCTTCTATATGACATCCCAACACTAGGAGGATTGCTTCTCTATGACATCCCAACACTAGGAGGATTGCTTCTATATGACATCCCAACACTAGGAGCATTGCTTCTATGTGACATCCCAACACTAGGAGCATTGCTTCTATGTGACATCCCAACACTAGGATATTTGCTTCTATGTGACATCCCAACACTAGGAGGATTGCTTCTATGTGACATCCCAACACTAGGAGGATTGTGTCTATATGACATCCCAACACTAGGAGGATTGCTTTTATATGACATCCCAACACTAGGAGCATTGCTTCTATGTGACATCCCAACACTAGGAGGATTGCTTCTATATGACATCCCAACACTAGGAGATTTGCTTCTATGTGACATCCCAACACTAGGAGATTTGCTTCTATGTGACATCCCAACACTAGCAGGATTGCTTCTATGTAACATCCCAACACTAGGAGGATTGCTTCTATGTGACATCCCAACACTAGGAGGATTGCTTCTGTGTGACATCCCAACACTAGGAGGATTGCTTCTGTGTGACATCCCAACACTAGGAGGATTGCTTCTGTGTGACATCCCAACACTAGGAGATTTGCTTCTATGTGACATCCCAACACTAGGAGGATTGCTTCTATGTGACATCCCAACACTAGGAGGATTGCTTCTATGTGACATCCCAAAACTAGGAGGATTGCTTCTATGTGACATCCCAACATTAGGAGGATAGCTTCTATGTGACATCCCACAACTAGGAGGATTGCTTCTCTATGACATCCCAACACTAGGAGGATTGCTTCTCTATGACATCCCAACACTAAGAGGATTGCTTCTATATGACATCCCAACACTAGGAGCATTGCTTCTATGTGACATCCCTACACTAGGAGCATTGCTTCTATGTGACATCCCAACACTAGGATATTTGCTTCTATGTGACATCCCAACACTAGGAGGATTGCTTCTATGTGACATCCCAACACTAGGAGGATTGCTTCTATATGACATCCCAAAACTAGGAGGATTGCTTCTATATGACATCCCAGCACTAGGAGGATTGCTTCTATATGACATCCCAACACTAGGAGGATTGCTTCTATATGACATCCCAACACTAGGAGGATTGCATCTATATGACATCCCGACACTAGGAGGATTGCTTCTATATGACATCCCGACACTAGGAGGATTGCTTCTATATGACATCCCAACACTAGGAGGATTGCTTCTATGTGACATCCCAACACTAGGAGGATTGCTTCTATGTGACATGCCAACACTAGGAGATTTGCATCTATGTGACATCCCAACACTAGGAGGATTGCTTCTATGTGACATCCCAACACTAGGAGGATTGCTTCTATGTGACATCCCAACACTAGGAGGATTGCTTCTATGTGACATCCCAACACTAGGAGGATTGCTTCTATGTGACATCCCAACACTAGGAGGATTGCTTCTATGTGACATCCCAACACTAGGAGGATTGCTTCTATGTGACATCCCAACACTAGGAGGATTGCTTCTATATGACATCCCAACACTAGGAGGATTGCTACTATATGACATCCCAACACTAGGAGATTTGCTTCTATGTGACATCCCAACACTAGGAGGATTGCTTCTATATGACATCCCAACACTAGGAGGATTGCTTCTATATGACATTCCAACACTAGCAGGATTGCTTCCATATGACCTCCCAACACTAGGAGGATTGCTTCCAAATGACATCCCAACACTAGGAGGATTGCTTCTATATGACATCCCAACACTAGGAGGATTGCTTCTATATGACATTCCAACACTAGGAGGATTGCTTCTATGTGACATCCCAACACTAGGAGGATTGCTTCTATGTGACATCCCAACACTAGGAGGATTGTGTCTATATGACATCCCAACACTAGGAGGATTGCTTCTATATGACATCCCAACACTAGGAGGATTGCTTCTATATGACATCCCAACACTAGGAGGATTGCTTCTATATGACATCCCAACACTAGGAGATTTGCTTCTATGTGACATCCCAACACTAGGAGATTTGCTTCTATGTGACATCCCAACACTAGCAGGTTTGCTTCTATGTGACATCCCAACACTAGGAGGATTGCTTCTATATGACATCCCAACACTAGGAGGATTGCTTCTGTATGACGTCCCAACACTAGGAGGATTGCTTCTATATGACATCCCAACACTAGGAGGATTGCTTCTATGTGACATCCCAACACTAGGAGATTTGCTTCTATGTGACATCCCAACACTAGGAGGATTGCTTCTATGTGACATCCCAACACTAGGAGGATTGCTTCTATGTGACGTCCCAAAATTAGGAGGATTGCTTCTATGTGACATCCCAACACTAGGAGGATTGCTTCTATGTGACATCCCACAACTAGGAGGATTGCTTCTATATGACATCCCAACACTAGGAGGATTGCTTCTATGTGACATCCCAACACTAGGAGGATTGCTTCTATGTGACATCCCATCACTAGGAGATTTGCTTCTATGTGACATCCCAACACTAGGAGGATTGCTTCTATGTGACATCCCAACTCTAGGAGGATTGCTTCTATATGACATCCCAACACTAGGAGGATTGCTTCTATGTGACATCCCAACACTAGGAGGATTGCTTCTATGTGACATCCCAACACTAGGAGGATTGCTTCTATATTACATCTCAACACTAGGAGGATTGCTTCTATATGACATGCCAACACTAGGAGGATTGCTTCTATGTGACATCCCAACACTAGGAGATTTGCTTCTATGTGACATCCCAACACTAGGAGGATTGCTTCTATATGACATCGCAACACTAGGAGGATTGCTTCTATATGACATTCCAACACTAGGAGGATTGCTTCTATATGACATCCCAACACTAGGAGGATTGCTTCTATATGACATCCCAACACAAGGAGGATTTCTTCTATGTGACATCCCAACATTTTAGGGATTGCTTCTATATGACATTCCAACACTAGGAGGATTGCTTCTATGTGACATCCCAACACTAGGAGGATTGCTTCTATGTGACATCCCAACACTAGGAGGATTGCTTCTATGTGACATCCCAAAACTAGGAGGATTGCTTCTATATGACATCCCAGCACTAGGAGGATTGCTTCTATATGACATCCCAACACTAGGAGGATTGCTTCTATATGACATCCCAACACTAGGAGGATTGCTTCTATATGAGATCCCGACACTAGGAGGATTGCTTCTATATGACATCCAACACTAGGAGGATTGCTTCTATGTGACATCCCAACACTAGCAGGATTGCTTCTATGTGACATCCCAAAACTAGGAGGATTGCTTCTATGTGACATCCCAACATTAGGAGGATAGCTTCTATGTGACATCCCACAACTAGGAGGATTGCTTCTCTATGACATCCCAACACTAGGAGGATTGCTTCTCTATGACATCCCAACACTAAGAGGATTGCTTCTATATGACATCCCAACACTAGGAGCATTGCTTCTATGTGACATCCCTACACTAGGAGCATTGCTTCTATGTGACATCCCAACACTAGGATATTTGCTTCTATGTGACATCCCAACACTAGGAGGATTGCTTCTATGTGACATCCCAACACTAGGAGGATTGCTTCTATATGACATCCCAAAACTAGGAGGATTGCTTCTATATGACATCCCAGCACTAGGAGGATTGCTTCTATATGACATCCCAACACTAGGAGGATTGCTTCTATATGACATCCCAACACTAGGAGGATTGCATCTATATGACATCCCGACACTAGGAGGATTGCTTCTATATGACATCCCGACACTAGGAGGATTGCTTCTATATGACATCCCAACACTAGGAGGATTGCTTCTATGTGACATCCCAACACTAGGAGGATTGCTTCTATGTGACATGCCAACACTAGGAGATTTGCATCTATGTGACATCCCAACACTAGGAGGATTGCTTCTATGTGACATCCCAACACTAGGAGGATTGCTTCTATGTGACATCCCAACACTAGGAGGATTGCTTCTATATGACATTCCAACACTAGGAGGATTGCTTCTATGTGACATCCCAACACTAGGAGGATTGCTTCTATGTGACATCCCAACACTAGGAGGATTGCTTCTATGTGACATCCCAACACTAGGAGGATTGCTTCTATGTGACATCCCAACACTAGGAGGATTGCTTCTATGTGACATCCCAACACTAGGAGGATTGCTTCTATATGACATCCCAACACTAGGAGGATTGCTACTATATGACATCCCAACACTAGGAGATTTGCTTCTATGTGACATCCCAACACTAGGAGGATTGCTTCTATATGACATCCCAACACTAGGAGGATTGCTTCTATATGACATTCCAACACTAGCAGGATTGCTTCCATATGACCTCCCAACACTAGGAGGATTGCTTCCAAATGACATCCCAACACTAGGAGGATTGCTTCTATATGACATCCCAACACTAGGAGGATTGCTTCTATATGACATTCCAACACTAGGAGGATTGCTTCTATGTGACATCCCAACACTAGGAGGATTGCTTCTATGTGACATCCCAACACTAGGAGGATTGTGTCTATATGACATCCCAACACTAGGAGGATTGCTTCTATATGACATCCCAACACTAGGAGGATTGCTTCTATATGACATCCCAACACTAGGAGGATTGCTTCTATATGACATCCCAACACTAGGAGATTTGCTTCTATGTGACATCCCAACACTAGGAGATTTGCTTCTATGTGACATCCCAACACTAGCAGGTTTGCTTCTATGTGACATCCCAACACTAGGAGGATTGCTTCTATATGACATCCCAACACTAGGAGGATTGCTTCTGTATGACTTCCCAACACTAGGAGGATTGCTTCTATATGACATCCCAACACTAGGAGGATTGCTTCTATGTGACATCCCAACACTAGGAGATTTGCTTCTATGTGACATCCCAACACTAGGAGGATTGCTTCTATGTGACATCCCAACACTAGGAGGATTGCTTCTATGTGACGTCCCAAAATTAGGAGGATTGCTTCTATGTGACATCCCAACACTAGGAGGATTGCTTCTATGTGACATCCCACAACTAGGAGGATTGCTTCTATATGACATCCCAACACTAGGAGGATTGCTTCTATGTGACATCCCAACACTAGGAGGATTGCTTCTATGTGACATCCCATCACTAGGAGATTTGCTTCTATGTGACATCCCAACACTAGGAGGATTGCTTCTATGTGACATCCCAACTCTAGGAGGATTGCTTCTATATGACATCCCAACACTAGGAGGATTGCTTCTATGTGACATCCCAACACTAGGAGGATTGCTTCTATGTGACATCCCAACACTAGGAGGATTGCTTCTATATTACATCTCAACACTAGGAGGATTGCTTCTATATGACATGCCAACACTAGGAGGATTGCTTCTATGTGACATCCCAACACTAGGAGATTTGCTTCTATGTGACATCCCAACACTAGGAGGATTGCTTCTATATGACATCGCAACACTAGGAGGATTGCTTCTATATGACATTCCAACACTAGGAGGATTGCTTCTATATGACATCCCAACACTAGGAGGATTGCTTCTATATGACATCCCAACACTAGGAGGATTTCTTCTATGTGACATCCCAACATTTTAGGGATTGCTTCTATATGACATTCCAACACTAGGAGGATTGCTTCTATGTGACATCCCAACACTAGGAGGATTGCTTCTATGTGACATCCCAACACTAGGAGGATTGCTTCTATGTGACATCCCAAAACTAGGAGGATTGCTTCTATATGACATCCCAGCACTAGGAGGATTGCTTCTATATGACATCCCAACACTAGGAGGATTGCTTCTATATGACATCCCAACACTAGGAGGATTGCTTCTATATGAGATCCCGACACTAGGAGGATTGCTTCTATATGACATCCAACACTAGGAGGATTGCTTCTATGTGACATCCCAACACTAGCAGGATTGCTTCTATGTGACATCCCAACACTAGGAGATTTGCTTCTATGTGACATCCCAACACTAGGAGGATTGCTTCTATGTGACATCCCAACACTACGAGGATTGCTTCTATGTGACATCCCAACACTAGGAGGATTGCTTCTATATGACATCCCAACACTAGGAGGATTGCTTCTATGTGACATCCCAACACTAGGAGGATTGCTTCTATGTGACATCCCAACACTAGGAGGATTGCTTCTATGTGACATCCCAACACTAGGAGGATTGCTTCTATGTGACATCCCAACACTAGGAGGATTGCTTCTATGTGACATCCCAACACTAGGAGGATTGCTTCTATATGACATCCCAACACTAGGAGGATTGCTTCTATACGACATTCCAACACTAGGAGGATTGCTTCTATACGACATCCCAGCACTAGGAGGATTGCTTCTATATGACATCCCAACACTAGGAGGATTGCTACTATATGACATCCCAACACTAGGAGATTTGCTTCTATGTGACATCCCAACACTAGGAGGATTGCTTCTATATGACATCCCAACACTAGGAGGATTGCTTCTATATGAAATCCCGACACTAGGAGGATTGCTTCTATATGACATTCCAACACTAGGAGGATTGCTTCTATGTGAAATCCCAACACTAGGAGGATTGCTTCTATGTGACATCCCAACACTAGGAGGATTGTGTCTATATGACATCCCAACACTAGGAGGATTGCTTTTATATGACATCCCAACACTAGGACGATTGCTTCTATATGACATCCCAACACTAGGAGATTTGCTTCTATGTGACATCCCAACACTAGGAGATTTGCTTCTATGTGACATCCCAACACTAGCAGGATTGCTTCTATATGACATCCCAACACTAGGAGGATTGCTTCTATATGACATCCCAACACTAGGAGGATTGCTTCTGTATGACATCCCAACACTAGGAGGATTGCTTCTGTATGACATCCCAACACTAGGGGGATTGCTTCTATGTGACATCCCAACACTAGGAGATTTGCTTCTATGTGACATCCCAACACTAGGAGGATTGCTTCTATGTGACATCCCAACACTAGGAGGATTGCTTCTATATGACATCCCAAAACTAGGAGGATTGCTTCTATATGACATCCCAACACTAGGAGGATTGCTTCTATATGACATCCCAACACTAGGAGGATTGCTTCTATATGACATCCCAACACTAGGAGGATTGCTTCTATGTGACATCCCAACACTAGGAGGATTGCTTCTATGTGACATCCCAACACTAGGAGATTTGCTTCTATGTGACATCCCAACACTAGGAGGATTGCTTCTATATGACATCCCAACTCTAGGAGGATTGCTTCTATATGACATCCCAACACTAGGAGGATTGCTTCTATGTGACATCCCAACACTAGGAGGATTGCTTCTATGTGACATCCCAACACTAGGAGGATTGCTTCTATGTGACATCCCAACACTAGGAGGATTGCTTCTATGTGACATCCCAACACTAGGAGGATTGCTTCTATATGACATTCCAACACTAGGAGGATTGCTTCTATATGACATCCCAACACTAGGAGGATTGCTTCTATATGACATCCCAACACTAGGAGGATTGCTTCTATATGACATCCCAACACTAGGAGGATTGCTTCTATATGACATCCCAACACTAGGAGGATTGCTTCTATGGGCCATATTCAATTTGGAGCGAAATGTCGTAATTTTCGCCTATTTCAATTATCCCCGTATTCAATTTCAAAGGTTCGAAAAGTCTTTGGAAAAAAAACGGTGATAACTTGTCACCATTGAAATATGTGGTGAAAAAAAGAATTGGGGTTTAGGGGTGCAGGATTAAAAAAATTAGCCTGCACCCCTTTGAATGGCATTTAAAAATAAACTGTGTCAAAAAAAGTTTTTTTTAAAAAATCGGGACACCCCCAAAAATGTACTTTAATCTAAGTGCTATTCTTCACTTCTTCATATCCGCAAATATGCACGTGCCGCGGCTATTACAAACCCCAACTTCCTTCAGCAGGCAAAAATAGGGGTACCCATATTGATCCCCCATGTCTGGACAACTTTAGGGGGGTCACAGGCACATTTACCCAAAACTCCCAGTTTTTTTCGTAGATCCAATTTTGCCAGGTCCCGTTTTCGCTCCTTTTAAATTGAATACGGGGATAAAGCGGGCACGCGCCCGATACTTTATCCCCAGAAAAGCGCCGATGTGGAGGGAAAAGTCCAGCACGGACTTTTCGCTCCCTAATTGAATATGGCCCTATATGATATCCCAACACTAGAAGAATTGCTTCTATATGACATCCCAATACTAGGAGGATTGCTTCTACAGTATATGCAGGGCCGGCCCGAGACAATTTTCTTAGGTAAGCAAAAAATAAAGTAAGCGCCCCAAGGGGTACAAATGCACGGGCCGAATGCGCGTGCCCAGAAAACAAATAAAGGAGCGTGGTCTAGTGGGAAACATAATACACCCCCACCCAACATAATAATACACCCAACACCTCTCAAATAATATTAATAACCCCCATCCCACATAATACATCCCCACCCACATAATACACAGCACACCCCTCAAACAACATTAATAAACCACCACCCAACATAACACACCCCCACCCCACATAATACACAGCACACCCCTGAAGCAACAAAATACCACACCACATAATAAAAGACCCCACTCCTCAGATCACATTAATATACCCCCACCCCACATAATACATGTCACAACTCTCAAATAATAGTAATAACCCCCATCCCACATGATACAGCACACCCCTCAAACAACATTAATAAACCACCACCACACATAATACACCCCACGCATCGACAGTGACAGTGCACACATACCTTTTTATAGAGGCACTGCACTGAGACAGGCTGCAGGACACGGCAGACCGGCCATCCACGATTAGCAGCAGCAGCCAGCAGGTCGTCCCCTGAGGACAGCACGCAGGACAGCCCTGGATGCAGGTACAGTTGGTCGCGGTGGTGTGGTGGCGCTTGTGTGACATCACACGCCGCGACCTCACACAGTGCAGAGGAGGAGTTCTGAACAGTGCAGAGAGGGATTGTGAAGCCTTCTACTGCGCCTTCATTTATTACTGTTCTATGCACACATAGGATCCAGAGAAACTGGCGGAGGAGCTGGAGAGTTCTCTCTACTCCAGTGTCTGTGGCCGCGCCGCGTTCCCGGTGGCTATTCACAGCACCCTCTGCCAGGCGGCGCTCTATGCACCAGCGTAGTCGGCGTAATGGGCGGGCCGGCCCTGAGTATATGACATCCCAACACTAGGAGGATTGCTTCAATATGACATCCCAACACTAGGAGGATTGCTTCTATGTGACATCCCAACACTAGGAGGATTGCTTCTATGTGACATCCCAACACTAGGAGGATTGCTTCTATAAGACATCCCAACACTAGGAGGATTGCTTCTATATGACATCCCAACACTAGGAGGATTGCTTCTATATGACATTCCAACACTAGGAGGATTGCTTCTATATGACATCCCAACACTAGGAGGATTGCTTCTATATGACATCCCAACACTAGGAGGATTGCTTCTATATGACATCCCAACACTAGGAGGATTGCTACTATATGACATCCCAACACTAGGAGATTTGCTTCTATGTGACATCCCAACACTTGGAGGATTGCTTCTATATGACATCCCAACACTAGGAGGATTGCTTCTATATGAAATCCCGACACTAGGAGGATTGCTTCTATATGACATTCCAACACTAGGAGGATTGCTTCTATGTGAAATCCCAACACTAGGAGGATTGCTTCTATGTGACATCCCAACACTAGGAGGATTGTGTCTATATGACATCCCAACACTAGGAGGATTGCTTTTATATGACATCCCAACACTAGGAGGATTGCTTCTATATGACATCCCAACACTAGGAGGATTGCTTCTATATGACATCCCAACACTAGGAGGATTGCTTCTATATGACATTCCAACACTAGGAGGATTGCTTCTATATGACATCCCAACACTAGGAGGATTGCTTCTATATGACATCCCAACACTAGGAGGATTGCTTCTATATGACATCCCAACACTAGGAGGATTGCTACTATATGACATCCCAACACTAGGAGATTTGCTTCTATGTGACATCCCAACACTAGGAGGATTGCTTCTATATGACATCCCAACACTAGGAGGATTGCTTCTATATGAAATCCCGACACTAGGAGGATTGCTTCTATATGACATTCCAACACTAGGAGGATTGCTTCTATGTGAAATCCCAACACTAGGAGGATTGCTTCTATGTGACATCCCAACACTAGGAGGATTGTGTCTATATGACATCCCAACACTAGGAGGATTGCTTTTATATGACATCCCAACACTAGGAGGATTGCTTCTATATGACATCCCAACACTAGGAGGATTGCTTCTATATGACATCCCAACACTAGGAGATTTGCTTCTATGTGACATCCCAACACTAGGAGATTTGCTTCTATGTGACATCCCAACACTAGCAGGATTGCTTCTATATGACATCCCAACACTAGGAGGATTGCTTCTATATGACATCCCAACACTAGGAGGATTGCTTCTGTATGACATCCCAACACTAGGAGGATTGCTTCTATATGACATCCCAACACTAGGGGGATTGCTTCTATGTGACATCCCAACACTAGGAGATTTGCTTCTATGTGACATCCCAACACTAGGAGGATTGCTTCTATGTGACATCCCAACACTAGGAGGATTGCTTCTATATGACATCCCAAAACTAGGAGGATTGCTTCTATATGACATCCCAAAACTAGGAGGATTGCTTCTATATGACATCCCAACACTAGGAGGATTGCTTCTATATGACATCCCAACACTTGGAGGATTGCTTCTATATGACATCCCAACTCTAGGAGGATTGCTTCTATATGACATCCCAACACTAGGGGGATTGCTTCTATGTGACATCCCAACACTAGGAGGATTGCTTCTATGTGACATCCCAACACTAGGAGGATTGCTTCTATGTGACATCCCAACACTAGGAGGATTGCTTCTATAGAACATCCCAACACTAGGAGGATTGCTTCTATATGACATTCCAACACTAGGAGGATTGCTTCTATATGACATCCCAACACTAGGAGGATTGCTTCTATATGACATCCCAACACTAGGAGGATTGCTTCTATATGACATCCCAACACTAGGATTATTGCTTCTATATGACATCCCAACACTAGGAGGATTGCTTCTATGGGCCATATTCAATTTGGAGCGAAATGTCGTAATTTTCGCCTATTTCAATTATCCCCGTATTCAATTTCAAAGGTTCGAAAAGTCTTTGGAAAAAAAACGGTGATAACTTGTCACCATTGAAATATGTGGTGAAAAAAAGAATTGGGGTTTAGGGGTGCAGGATTAAAAAAATTAGCCTGCACCCCTTTGAATGGCATTTAAAAATAAACTGTGTCAAAAAAAGATTTTTTTTAAAAATCGGGACACCCCCAAAAATGTACTTTAATCTAAGTGCTATTCTTCACTTCTTCATATCCGCAAATATGCACGTGCCGCGGCTATTACAAACCCCAACTTCCTTCAGCAGGCAAAAATAGGGGTACCCATATTGATCCCCCATGTCTGGACAACTTTAGGGGGGTCACAGGCACATTTACCCAAAACTCCCAGTTTTTTTCGTAGATCCAATTTTGCCAGGTCCCGTTTTCGCTCCTTTTAAATTGAATACGGGGATAAAGCGGGCACGCGCCCGATACTTTATCCCCAGAAAAGCGCCGATGTGGAGGGAAAAGTCCAGCACGGACTTTTCGCTCCCTAATTGAATATGGCCCTATATGATATCCCAACACTAGAAGAATTGCTTCTATATGACATCCCAATACTAGGAGGATTGCTTCTACAGTATATGCAGGGCCGGCCCGAGACAATTTTCTTAGGTAAGCAAAAAATAAAGTAAGCGCCCCAAGGGGTACAAATGCACGGGCCGAATGCGCTTGCCCAGAAAACAAATAAAGGAGCGTGGTCTAGTGGGAAACATAATACACCCCCACCCAACATAATAATACACCCAACACCTCTCAAATAATATTAATAACCCCCATCCCACATAATACATCCCCACCCACATAATACACAGCACACCCCTCAAACAACATTAATAAACCACCACCCAACATAACACACCCCCACCCCACATAATACACAGCACACCCCTGAAGCAACAAAATACCACACCACATAATAAAAGACCCCACTCCTCAGATCACATTAATATACCCCCACCCCACATAATACATGTCACAACTCTCAAATAATAGTAATAACCCCCATCCCACATGATACAGCACACCCCTCAAACAACATTAATAAACCACCACCACACATAATACACCCCACGCATCGACAGTGATTTTTATAGAGGCACTGCACTGAGACAGGCTGCAGGACACGGCAGACCGGCCATCCACGATTAGCAGCAGCAGCCAGCAGGTCGTCCCCTGAGGACAGCACGCAGGACAGCCCTGGATGCAGGTACAGTTGGTCGCGGTGGTGTGGTGGCGCTTGTGTGACATCACACGCCGCGACCTCACACAGCGCAGAGGAGGAGTTCTGAACAGTGCAGAGAGGGATTGTGAAGCCTTCTACTGCGCCTTCATTTATTACTGTTCTATGCACACATAGGATCCAGAGAAACTGGCGGCGGAGCTGGAGAGTTCTCTCTACTCCAGTGTCTGTGGCCGCGCCGCGTTCCCGGCGGCTATTCACAGCACCCTCTGCCAGGCGGCGCTCTATGCACCAGCGTAGTCGGCGTAATGGGCGGGCCGGCCCAGAGTATATGACATCCCAACACTAGGAGGATTGCTTCAATATGACATCCCAACACTAGGAGGATTGCTTCAATATGACATCCCAACACTAGGAGGATTGCTTCAATATGACATCCCAACACTAGGAGGATTGCTTCTATATGACATCCCAACACTAGGAGGATTTCTTCTACATGACATTCCAACACTAGGAGTATTGCTTCTATATGACATCCCAACACTAGGAGGATTGCTTCTATATGACATCCCAACACTAGGAGGATTGCTTCTATATGACATCCCAACACTAGGAGGATTGCTTCTATATGACATCCCAACACTAGGAGGATTGCTTCTATATGACATTCCAACACTAGGAGGATTGCTTCTATATGACATCCCAACACTAGGAGGATTGCTTCTATATGACATTCCAACACTAGGAGTATTGCTTCTATATGACATCCCAACACTAGGAGGATTGCTTCTATATGACATCCCAACACTAGGAGTATTGCTTCTATATGACATCCCAACACTAGGAGGATTGCTTCTATATGACATCCCAACACTAGGAGGATTGCTTCTATATGACATCCCAACACTAGGAGGATTGCTTCTATATGACATCCCAACACTAGGAGGATTGCTTCTATATGACATTCCAACACTAGGAGTATTGCTTCTATATGACATCCCAACACTAGGAGGATTGCTTCTATATGACATCCCAACACTAGGAGGATTGCTTCTATATGACATCCCAACACTAGGAGGATTGCTTCTATATGACATCCCAACACTAGGAGGATTGCTTCTATATGACATCCCAACACTAGGAGGATTGCTTCTATATGACATTCCAACACTAGGAGGATTGCTTCTATATGACATCCCAACACTAGGAGGATTGCTTCTATATGACATTCCAACACTAGGAGTATTGCTTCTATATGACATCCCAACACTAGGAGGATTGCTTCTATATGACATCCCAACACTAGGAGTATTGCTTCTATATGACATCCCAACACTAGGAGGATTGCTTCTATATGACATCCCAACACTAGGAGGATTGCTTCTATATGACATTCCAACACTAGGAGGATTGCTTCTATATGACATCCCAACACTAGGAGGATTGCTTCTAAGCAGCAGTGTGTGGATATAACTGAGAGTGTAGCACTAGAACAGGGGTGGCCAACCAGTCAGATTCAAAGAGCCTGTAGGTATGTTAAAGAGCCGAGATCATGCACTCGCCGAAGGCGCACATGCAAAAAGGGGTGTGACCTTGTGCCAGCTAGGCCACGCCCCTGGTATGATTTTTGTAGGAGTATGTAAAAGCGCATGCACACAATCACCATGGAGGTGACTATTAAAGGGAAAGAAAAAGCCAGAACAATATAAAATAAATTTGAAAGAAACATAAACAAGCCAGTTACACATAAAATACACTGATAAAGCCACATCCACAAATAATACACTGAAAAAGCCTCATCCACATAAAATACACTGAAAAAGCAACTTCCACAAAAAATACACAGGTTCACATAATACAATTCAGCCTCTCCTTGTGTAACTCCAGCGGCCCCTGATGTGTCACAACAGCAGCCTCTCCATGTGTCACTCCAGCAGTCGGTGTCAGTCAGGGGAGCCGGCAGGAGAGCCGCATCAGGACAATGGAAGAGCCGCATGTGGCTCAAGTGCCACAGGTTGGCCACCGCTGCACTAGAAGATTAGAAGATAATGGATTGTGAATGAGAAATGAGAGGAGCTTAGAAGTAGATAAGCAGTGGTTATTTGGATTCAGCAATGATAGGAAAAAGCTGAATATAATAATGTATTCATATGGAAGGTAAAATATATATATAATAAATGTCATTCTACAATTGTATGGCCTATATGGTCATATTTCTTTATTCAGTCTATTGCCAGCTCAACTCTCACAAGTCGCATCTAGGACCTGATTCTAAGACGCACGCAATCCAAACGCAATGCCGATGTACATGAGCGTTTATTTACAACTGCGCATGTACAAAGAATTATGAAAACCCCTATGGCGCATGCATTACAAAGTGTACACACAAAGAGGTACTGTTGCGATCGGGACAGACTGTATCAGAACAGTAGTGCAAAAGTGATGGGTGTTCCAGGGTGGTGAGTAGTTGATGGCTAGTAGAGCACACAAAAATGCGGCTTGGCGTGTCAATGCATTCAGCTCTGTTCACAGACAGCCGCAGGCATAGAAGACTATGATAGGACAGAAAAACTGCATCTGCCATAGTGCTTGTACAAGTTTCAATGGTGCGACTGATGGTGGCGTATGTTAGCACCAATTGGTATTACAGTGTAAATGGGTGCTAAAAGTGGGTGTCTCAGTCCCTACACATTCGGCTGCATGGATGCACTTAAGGAAAGGAGTAAGTATGCCATTTGCATAAACTCACAGATGTGCAACCACCAGGCAAGACGAGCGGGGCATGTGCCCTGGGCACCATGGCAAGCCCTGCAGAGGGGGGCGCTGCCGGCCAGGGCATCGTACCTGCATGCCCTCCCCTGCACCACTATTGTGTCCTGAGTCTGCTTTTTAACGAGCAGGCAAATGTGCCTGCTAGCCTGCTGTTGGCTTGGCTGCCTGTAGGGGGAACTGCAGCGGAGGCTTGCAGCCCCTCCGAGGCATCCTTCCTACCAGCTCTATCCTCCTCCTGACTTGCTGAAGTCCTGGACTAGAGCTGCCATCTGTGTCGTGTGAGGAGTGATTCTTCCCTCCCCGGCGCTCTCCATTGCCGCTGCCCGCTCACCACAGGTAAGTTATTGGGGGGAGGGCTAATGGCTAAACTGACGCTGGGGGGGATGTATTGGATGGCTAAACTGCGGGGGGGGGGAGAGATTGGATGGCTAAACTCAGTTGCCGCAGAGGGGTATTGGATGGCTAAACTGCCATGGGAGGGGAGGGGGGTGTTAATTTTTTATGTGGGGGGCAGCTGGCTGCATTTGTGTG
Organism: Taudactylus pleione; assembly: GCA_031769625.1. Taxonomy (NCBI): domain Eukaryota; kingdom Metazoa; phylum Chordata; class Amphibia; order Anura; family Myobatrachidae; genus Taudactylus; species Taudactylus pleione. The sequence goes on along the minus strand of JAUIMM010000015.1, from coordinate 8,541,983 downwards.
TGTGTAAGTGTGTGTCTCTGTATAGGCATTGTGTGTGTCTGTATAGGCTTTCAGTGTGTGTAAGTGTGTCTCTGTATAGGCTTTGAGTGTGTGTGTGTGTCTCTGTAAAGGCTTTGTGTGTCTGTATAGGGTTTCAGTGTGTGTAAGTGTGTTTCTCTGTATAGGCTTTGTGTGTGTGTGTGTGTCTGTATAGGCTTACAGTGTGTGTGTGTGTGTGTAAGTGTGTATAGGCTTTCACTGTGTGTGTCTGTATAGGCTTTGTGTGTAGTGTGTCTGTATAGGCTTTCAGTGTGTGTGTCTGTATAGGCTTTGTGTGTGTGCAAGTGTGTCTGTATAGGCTTTGTGCGTGTGTAAGCGTGTCTGTATAGACTTTCAGTGTGTGTGTGTATATATATGTGTCATGGTGTATGTGTGTATGTGTCAGTGTGTGTGTGTGTAAATGTGTTAGTGTATGTATATGTGTCAGTGAGTATGTGTCAGTGTGTATGTATGTATATTATCAGTGTGTGTGTGTGTATATGTGTAAGTGTGTTTGTATAGGCTTTCAGTGTGTGTGTAACTGTCTGTCTGTATAGGCTTTGTATGTGTGTAAGTGTGTCTGTATAGGCTTTCAGTGTGTGTGTGTGTCTGTATAGGCTTTGTGTGTGTGTAAGTGTGTGTCTGTATAGGCTTTGTGTGTGTGTGTAAGTGTGTCTGTATAGGCTTTGTGTGTGTGTGTGTAAGTGTGTCTGTATATGCTCTGTGTGTGTGTGAGTGTGTCTGAATAGGCTTTCAGTGTGTGTGTAAGTGTGTGTCTGTATAAGCTTTGTGTGTGTGTGTGTTCATGTGTGTCTGTATAGGCTTTGTGTGTGTGTAAGTGTGTCTGTATAGGCTTTGTGTGTGTAAGTGTGTGTCTGTATAGGCTTTCACTGTGTGTGTGTCTGTATAGGCTTTGTGTGTGTAAGTGTGTCTGTATAGGCTTTCAGTGTGTGTGTAAGTGTGTGTCTGTATAGGCTTTCAGTGTATAAGTGTGTCTGTATAGGTTTTCAGTGTGTGTGTGTGTATATATGTGTCATGGTGTATGTGTTGTATGTGTCATGGTGTCAGTGTGTGTGTATATGTGTCAGTGTGTGTGTATATATGTGTCAGTGTTTGTGTGTATGTATATGTGTCAGAGTGTGTGTATATGTGTCAGTGTATGTATATGAGTCAGTGAGTATGTATGTATATTATCAGTGTGTGTGTGTGTGTATCTGTCATTGTGTGTGTGTATATGTGTCATGGTGTATGTGTGTATATATGTGTCAGTGTGAATCTGGTAGTGTGTGTGCATGTCAGTGTGTATATATGGCAGTGTGTGTATCTGTGTCAGTGTGTGTCTGTGTGTTGAGAGACAACACGGGGGAGTGATGGTTTGCTGAGAGAAAACGCAGGAGGGGAGGTGATGGTGTGCTGAGAGACAATGCGGGGGGGGTGATGGTGTGCTGAGAGTTGATGCAGGAGGGAGATGATGGTGTGCTGAAAGATGATGCAGGGGGGGAGGCGATGGTGTGGCTGAGAGACGCATGGGGAAGGAAGTTACACAGGGGGAACGAGTCTGGTTGAACCGCTATCGTATGATGATGACCTTGTTAATATTCCTACACAAACCGGCATCTTCCAGATGATGTGACCTACATGAATATTGAATACTGACTGAAGATGCCGTCTACCCAGGGAGGATGTATTTATTCAGAGGTTCCACATTGTGAGAAACAACAGTATAGGTAAGGTGCATATGGAATAGACAGGGATGTTCCCAGACTGACAAGAATTTGGTGACGTGTCATGTTGGCCCGCCCCATTTTCAGCAGCCGCGCCTCTTTCGTTGTTTGACCACGCCCATTTTTTGCCACGCAAAAACTTATTTTCCTGTGGGGGGGCTCCAATCTTAAATTTACCCTAGGCCCCGAAGACCCTTGTTACACCAATGGCAACCTCCTACAGACGCTGCTGCGTTCGCTTTTGCGTGCGACTCAGAATCAGGCCCCTAATCTCCCCACATCCTTTTCCTCTGAAGTCTTTAATAAAGTCAGGGATCCTGAGACTCTTTATGTGTTGTGGTACTACAAGTCACAGCATGCAGTCAGTCTTAGGCTTACATTTGTAGTTCCACAACAGCTTAAAAGCCACAGGTTTTCTAAGCATACCCCATGCGCTGAAGCCAAACAATATATATGCGCCCATTTGCCAGGCAGCAGAACTGTTGCTAAGCAGTTGTACTTTCTAAAATATAAATGAAAATCTTCTGCTTTTCATTATCTGCTTAGCATTTTACAGTCCAACGCATTTTAATTGTCTATATATATTTTTTTAAGAATTTTTCCTGCATTCCTTCAAATATTTTCTCCAATCATGTTACCCGTTCATGTCTCGTGTGTAGTGTTACAATAGTTCACAGATGTAACTACTATCACTGTTACAGCCCTTTATTTACTAAGCATTCTTTTCTGTTCAGTACCAGTGGCTCAGTATAACTAGCACATTTAGGGATCCTCCAGCAATATTTGACATGTATAACAACGAGAAGACAATGAGGGCTGGTAATAATCTACTCGCCAAGGAGGAGAGGAGAATGTAGGCAGTAAGATCTTCACAAAAGTTTGCACCTAATAAAATGCATCATCACAAATTACCATTTGATACTTTTAGGGCAGTGCCCAAAGTTGAAAGATTTCAGACCTTGTACTGACAGACAGATGATATCAAAGAAACAATTCTGCAGGATGCACACCTGATTCTCCTAATCAAGCCCATGGTCAGCCTTAGGTTTTTCCAGAAGTTGGAGTCACCGTGATCGGCATTCATTGCAGCCATCACTCCAACATCACCTGTAGTTGAATTGCCCCTTTTGTGTTCACATCATATACAGCTGCACAAATTCTATGGAGCAGGCTAAAAACCTGCTCATCATCATCCAATAAATCACCTAGATACTGACCTATATATATAAGTATATAACATATCTAGAAACACTAAGCTAATAAAGATATCTGGACATATATTTTTAATGACTAGATTGCAATATTACTCATTGTGATGTATTATATTGTGGTGCTGTATTAATGCAAACAATGGTGTTGTGACATTGACACATTAATAATATGCTCCCAATTCATTATATGCCACACAGCAGTGTCCCCAATTCATAGTAAGCCACACAGCAGTGTCCCCAATTCATAATAGGCCACACAGCAGTGTCCCCAATTCATAATATGCCACACTGCAGTGTCCCCAATTCAAAATAAGCAACACAGCAGTGTCCTCAATTAATAATAAACCACACAGCAGTGTCCCGAATTCATAATAAGCCACACAGTAGTGTCCCCAATTCATAATATGCCACACAGCAGTGTCCCCAATTCATAATAAGCCACACAGCAGTGTCCCCAATTCATAATATGCCACACAGCAGTGTCCCCAATTCAAAGTAGAGCCCCATTTCATAACATACCACACAGCAGTGCCCCCAATTCATAATAAGCCACACATCTGTGCCCACAATTGATACTAATCGGTTTTCCCCAATTCAAAATATGATTCAAAGCAGTGCCTCAAATTGATAAAATATGCCATAACACATGTAGACCAGGTTGTTGAAGAGTGCAGACAGCTGCTGTGTAGTCATGCTGATCACTGAGCCGGTATTCAGAAAAGGCTATGGATGGCAGGGAACGGAGATCGCCATGGGAAGAGGTGTAAGCCTAACACCAAGGGCCTGATTCAGAATTGCACGCAATTCAAACGCAATGCCGATGTTCCCATTGTTGAGAGATTTTTTGCAACTGCGCATACATGAAACGTTCAGAAACCCCCTATAACACATGATGTTATCGGGAGAGACGGTATCAAATATGGGGTGGCAAAGTAATGGGCATCCCTGGGTGGTGAGTGGGAGGTGGCCTGAAGTGAATGAAAAAAATATGTCTCATTGTTTTATGAAAGTGTTGTGGGCGTGTCAGTGAAAGCGGCTGCATTCTCAGAAGCACAGCCATAGAGGCCATTTACAGATGGAGAAACTGCACCTGCCATAGGGCTGGTGCAAGTATTGATGGTACACTGGCGGTGTTACATCATGCAAAGACGTTGAAGTGGGCGTTTCAGTACGTGCACATTCAGACACAGGCTACTGCACCAGGGGAAGGCTGATACTAACATTTTCTTATTTTCTAAGCCGCAATTCTGGCAACACATGCAACAGCGTCCACTGCTGAATTAGGCCTCAAGTCTCTCCCAAAAGTACAGAAAGTAGGGTGGCCTCCTTCAATGCTCAAATGACTCTTGATTGGAAAGCAGCATGGCGCTCCAGAAAAGGGCAGGACACATTCTGCAGTTCCCAAAGTGGGCAGGTCACAGTGTCCGGCAAAAACAGTCCAGCGTGAACTTTAGATCCGGATTGCAGCAGGTGGCAGGACACATTTGGCCTGTGGGCCAAGCATGTTATTTACTCAAGGTCCAGAAACAAGGCCCAGGAACTAAAGTTACTCAATTCAGCACATACCTACCTACTTGTCATACCTCCCCTGGATGGCAGATATGAACACAAGAGGCGTGTTTCACTTGATGACAACATTATGCATTACTGTATACATGCAGAATGTTCCAGCTGAAACCAAACCGTATGCAGTGTGGATGTCCACATTCACAATGTCAATGTCCGAATGTTGAAAGTTATGATGTCAACCTGGTCAAAAAGTTGGCATCTGCAAAATGTCAACATATCACATGCCGAATTAGTTAAAATGTCTACAATAGCATTTTAGGACTAAGGCCCTCATTCAGAGCCGTACGCTCTGAGCAGAGCGCACGCTCTGAATGAGGGCCGGGCTCCATGAAAATGGAGCGTCCTCTGGACGCTCGTATAGCTGTGGGTCACCACCCACAGGCTATACGAGCGTGCATTGTGATGGCCGCGATGGTCGTGACCATCGCGGCCATCGAAATTGCGAGCCGGAGCCTGCGGTTGAGGTTTTCAACCGCAAGCTCCGGAGTGATTTTGGCTCTATCAGAGCCAAAATCACTCCCACTGACATCACTAGTTATGTCAGTGGGCCGGCTTTTGACGGGAGGCGTTCCCGTGGGAACGCCCCCGTCAGGGAGGCACGCCCCCGGCACACCCACCAAAGGGGGCGTGCTGTCAATCAACATTGACAGCACGCCCCCTTTGATCGGACACAACGAGTGAAGGACTTTCCTTCGCTCGTCGCGTCTGGCGCATGCGCACGACGGAGCTCCCTCCGTCGTGCGCATGCTCAGTCCATAACATCGACCCACTTGCGAGCGGACAGCCGCTCGCGAGTGGGTCTGAATCAGGCCCTAAGGCTCTTACTTTCAAAATGGCTTGTCGACATTGTCACCATGTCGATAGGCTCAATATAAACATGCTGCATGTTGATATGCTGAACTTGTCAACATACTTAAGTTGACATTTATGAGTAGTGAGCTCCAGCACTGCCTGCTCCCTGTTATACACTTCGGCACTAGGACCCAGAGCCTACGGGAGGTGCGACCTCCGAAGGGGCGTATTAAGAGAGGAGGGGGTCCATGTGCAGTCTCCATCCAGGGCCCCCTCCTCTCTACCCTGCGGTCGGAAGCGCACTGAGCCCAGTAGTAGACTCTGGGCACTACTAGGCTCTAGCATTATGCCAGAGTCTACTGCGCAGGTCACATGGGGAATGGTGTGGTAGCCATTTTCCAGGTGTTTTCCCTATTGCGTATGTGCAAAATTCCGGGAAAATGGATGCAGCACTATTTTGCCTGTGATTTGTACAGCGCTGCTACCGCCAATACGGGACTCCACAGAGGTAATTAGCTGCAATTACGATCGCAGACCACTTTGAAAATAAGCTAATGTTTGCAATCGCAATGCCGTCGCAGCCTAACATAAGGACGCCCACTTCCCCTTACTCACATTCGTAAAACACTGCAAGTCTGCGAAGCCATCAGTAACATCGAGTACCATCGGAGCCTCACGCACAAACACAACAGGTCTGACCATACTCAAAATTTGCTAACCTCATCGTATGCAGTGAAAGCTCAAACTGCTAATGCCATCGGAGTGGCTAATTTATGCACACTCCTGTAACAGCGTCCAAACGCACTGACGTGCCTGTGTTTCACCGACTACCCCCCGTCACCACCCCTAAATGGTCATTACTGTAAATCACTCTGCGATGGGTCTGCGTGGATACCTCAGTGGTACCTTCGTACATGTGCATTGCAATGCAGACGCATGTGCAGTATGTAACAATCGGCCGTCTGCGTGCGTAATCACAGTTGCGATCCATAATGCATCAGGCCCACTGTACAGTACCAAACTGAGTGCATGCAGACACAATGAGTATGTTGAAAAGATTTTGTCTATATCTCAGCAAGTTGTCATCTGTAGGATTTTAAGTTTACAATGAGGAGGTTGCGATGGCAAAGCTGCATAATCTAGCACCTGAATTTGATTTCTTGATGGTTTTGGAGCATCTATGCGGGAATCGGTATGTAATGCCACCGGATGTATTGCCGGCAAACTAAATAACGATGCTGGAAACCCAAACCGTCAGGATCCAGACTGGAGCTGGTAAGTATCCTAACCCTCCCCTCCTTAACCCCCCCTTTGCGGTGCCTATCCCTGACTTCCCCCCAGCGATGCCTAACTCTAACCCCCCCTTCCCGCACCCTAAACCTAACCCTCCTGGGGGGTGCTTAACCCTAACCTCCCTCCAGTGGCGCCTAACCCTAACCACCCTTCCCCTAGCCTAATCCTAACCCTCCCCGGGGGGTGCCTAACCCTAAGTCCCCCCGGGGGTGCCTAAAACTAACCCTTCCCCTTCTGCGGCTAACAGCTAACAGTCCCCGCTTACCTTTGTTTGGGATCCCGGGCATCGTGATTTCGGTGTCTGGCTAAAGATAGGGTCGGCATTTAGACGCCTATCTTTAGTACAGAGTCGGACTTCCAGCATTGGGATTCCGATGTCTGGCATTCTGGACGCCGGTAAATGGACTGCATCCGACTATACATTCTAGACACAAAAGAGTGTTTGCGATGATATAAGCCAGTCTATGGAGCTGTGGAACAGGGGCATGATAACGTCCAGAAGCTCCTTGATGAAAAGGTGATCAGAATAGATGTAAGCAATACAAAGAGACCGGCATGTGAGAGCTGTATGATGGGTAAGCAAACCCGCTGTCTCTTCCCAAAGTCAGCAACCAAAGTTAAGGCACTTTGGCGCATGAAGATGTGTGTGCCCCAATGAAAGTTAAATCGATAAGTGGATACCAATATTTCCTGACATTAACCAATGACTTCACATGCATACTTAATCAAAGCCAAGAGTGAAGTAGTAAACAAATTGCAGACTACAAGACTCTAGTGGAGTCTCAAACAGGTCAAAAGCTAAAGAGCTGGAGACAACAACATATGGACACTTCTTAGCAGACTGAGGGCCTGATTCAGTATGGATCGCAACTGCGCAATCGCATGCAATGAAGCTGTGAAAATATGCTAATGCCTGCCACAGCTCAGTCAGCATAGAGACACCCACTACTGCTTTCTCACATCCGTAATAACTCGCAGTCCTGCGTATACATCGGTACCATCGAAGCACATCAGCCCGTTGCATACAATTACAGCAGATCTGAACAGTCACAGAAATTGCAAGTCTTATCGCAAGCAGTGAGTACACAAGCTGCGTATGTGCGCAGTGGCTAATCTATGCACGCCTATGCAACAGCATTCAAATGGAAAGACACACCGGCATTTCTGCAGCCACTCTCCCGTCCAGAGCCGTCCCTAGGCATAGGCAAATGAAGCAAATGCCTAGGGGCATCCAAGCACCCCTAGGGCCGGCGGAGGTTTGGGGCACGCATGGCAGGGGAACTTGCTGCCTGCAGAGACTCTGGCAGCTGCTGCTGCGTAGTGTTCACGATCGGAGCTCAGCAGCAAACAGTGAGTGGGCAGAGGCAGAACAGCAGGTGGTAGTTTGCAGGGTGGGAACACCTGGACGGCGGCTAGTGGTTAGCATGCATCGGCACTGAGCCAGGAAGAGTGGGTCCAACGCCCGCAGCTTGCTGCACCTCAAGTCAGGCGGTTCTAGAGACTGCGCTCAAATAAAGCAAGTCTGGAACTGGGTGAGGGCCGGGGTGCTGTGGTGCTCACTGCTGGGAGAGCTGTGCTCTGCTGGGATAGGGGTGCTGTGATCTGTGCTGTGCTAGGAGAGGGGTGTTGTGATATGTGCTGGGAGAGGGGTGCTGTACTGGGTGATGGGTGCTGTGATCAGTACAATAGGGGAATGGGCCACAGCACAGTGAGACCACACCCCTTCCATGTGCCACAACCCATTTCAGAATCCCACGGGAGGGGGCAGCACCCAAAATCTTGCCTAGGGCACTAATTTGGCTAAGACCGGCTCTGCCCCCGTCACCACCCCCAAACACTCAAGGCCTGTCACTCACTCTGCGATGGATTTCTATGTGCATGCATAGTGCTGAACAATCGGCTGATCTACGCCACCCTATTTAAATATGCAATGATTTACCGCGAGGTGGTTGGCTTAGATGTGCTGCCTGGCCAACCCGAACAATACCCCATCAGGTGCCGTGCAAGGTAACGAAGGATGGAACGAGAGATCGTTCCTTCCCTCATTACATCGCTCTGATGTGTACCGCGGATATGAAAAGTTGTTCCGTCGGCTGCCATATGGTCCGGGTACACATCGCTCCAGTGTGTACCCAGCTTTACATCTGGTTGCTTCTTGTTGCTGCACACATCTGTACTTTTATTTATTTATTTTATATATTTAATAACAAGAAATGCCCTTGGAATAATTTATATCTGGAATGATGCTGCCATGTTGCTCACAATATATAAAAGTATATGTTAATGAAAAAAAAATATTGATATCAATACAAACAAATTATAGTTTAAATAATGACAAGGGCAGCACATCCCTCAGATTAAGGAATGCAGGCAACTACACTTAGCTGTCACCCCTAGATTTGCAAAGAGCTGGCACATCTGACCACACAGTCAGCGTATGTGGCCTGCGTTAACCCCTCCACACAGAACCATGGCAGCAGAGGGATTAGGATCCTTACGGTTGAAGGTGTCATGACTAGTGAGCAAAGCTCTCTCAGGCGGTGGGCCAGGGGACCTCAGATACAGCCACAAGCTAGTACTGCCACCCACACTCTCAATCCCCAGGACAAGTGTGGAGATTATAAAGAAATCTCTCAGCCAGGAGCACATTAACTCCTCTTAACCCAATCCTCCCACATTTAACATAGGCTTTTTTACGTGTAATGACAACTGTGCAAAGAACACAAAAGTAGTACATGTGCATATTGTTTCAGGTTATAGAGTGATACATACAAATAATATCATAAGTATAAACTCAGAAACCTCCAGTGGTTTCCAGTAAATTCCCCAAGTTACTCTGGTCTATTTATCAATGTAATTCTCACAAAAACATACTGAAACCGCTGTTTCCACATTTTATTTATGCTTTTCACTATCGGTAGAATTTATTAACTGAACTGGTCTATGCCAGAGATATCAACGATATCTCCTGCGTTAGTTAAAGATTACAGTTTTGAGGCAAGTCTTACATTTTCAATGGCAATAAATATCTCAGCAAATTTATCCAGCTCCAAAAATGGGAAAAAAAAAATTCCGGAACATGGAGGATTTAGTTAAGGCTGACTTCAGATTTTTATATTTTTTTAATGTAATCTACATGTCAAATCCCTCCTCTTTGGGCCTGCAACTGATCTTCTGCTCCTCCCTCAGCTGGGAGGAACAGAAGAATGACTGGCAGAAACATATTAGTTTATTTTTAAAGCACCACGTAAATTAACAAAACTGTAATACAGCTTCACTTATGAAAGGAGACTGTGCATGCATTAGTCAGTGCATGCACACAATGCATACTTGCCAACTCTCCCTCTTCAGGGAGAGTTGGCAAGTATGCAACTCTCTGAAGACTCCCTGAAATAGCAGCAATATCATTGCTTCCCTGAAGAGTCCAGCAATCTCCCTCATTGCACCTTACCCCCATAACATACTTGCCAATTCTCCCTGATTGCCAGGGAGATTCCCTGAAATAGTAGCAATTTCCCTGACTCCATGAAGAGTCTAGCAATCTCCCTGATTGCACCTTACCCCCATTATCTAGCTGTTATATTAAAAAACAGAGATACAGTCAGGTGCATAAATATTAGGACATTGACAGAATTTTCATGTTTTGGCCTCTATTCACGACCACAATGGCTTTCAAATTAAACAAACAAGATGTGCTTTAACTGCAAACTTTCAGATTTAATTTGAGGGTAATTACATCCAAATCAGGTGAACGGTGTAGGAATTACAACGGTTTCTATATGTGCCTCCCACTTTTTAAGGGGCCAAAAGTAATGGGACTATCAACTCAAAAGCTATTTCATGGACAGGTGTGGGCTATTCCCTCGTTATTTCATTATCAATTAAGCAGGTAAAAGGTCTGGAGTTGATTCTAGGTGTGACATTTGCATTTGGAATCAGTTGCTGTCGACTCTCAATATGAGATCAAAAGAGCTGTCACTATCAGTGAAGCAAGCCATCATTAGGCTGAAAAATCAAAACAAACCCATCAGAGAGATAGCAAAAACATTAGGTGTGGTCAAATCAAATGTTTGGAACATTCTTAAAAAGAAAGAATGCACCAAAAGACCCGGAAGACCACGGATAACAACTGTGGTGGATGACAGAAGAATTATTATCCTGGTGAAGAAAAACCCCTTCACAACAGTTGGCCAAATCAAGAACACTCTCCTCTTTGGCAATTGAGAGAGACTGACCTACGGACCTCATTTGAAGCCAAAGTCTTAATATGCAGGATGTATCAATGTCTTTCCACCAGGACTGCTCTTGTGAAAAACCATGTATAAAGACATTGATAATTCCTGCAAATTTATATTTTTCTGTAATGCGTTAAGCAGTGATTTGCTTTGTTAATTTTTAAACGATATATGCAAATACTGATACATTTGTAAATATATAAAATGTATCAAAACCTGTACAATGGGGCTATTCATTAGAAGCAAAGTGATCTTGATGTGAGATACCATATGAAAAACTGTCACTGACTGTTTGTGATGACACTGGGGGCGATTCAATTGTTTTGTGTGCGACGATAATTAATGGGCGCCCAGTGTTGCAATTCAATTGTTCTGGGTGCCCATTAATTATCGCGGTCATCGCGCCCTATTAGACCATTTGGGCGCCCTAACCACAGGTATATCACACATTTTTGCTTGCACCCTCCAGAGGGTGCGAGCAGAAATGGTGACGCCGGTGGCTACCATGCCTGAACGGAGCAACAAATGAATTGCTCTGCTGGGTGCTCAAAACAAATAGCCGCCTTAAAGACAAATGATTCGCCCCAACTGACTGTGGGTGTAGCAAGGCCTGCTAGAGGCTGTTCGAGTGGAGCAGGTCCATGGGAATGCCATCCAATAGGGACTGATGACTGGCACTGACCGCCAGCTGCAGCACCTATTAAACTTCTGGCCTGGGCAGTAGAGACGGCCATTGTCCATCAATGATAACAAATCATCGATGGTCGCCAGTTGATGTCATTTAGTTTTACCATTGATGGCAGAGAACCAAATTGTTTCCCGCCATCGATGGTAGCCGTGGACCCTTTGTTTCACCCCCCCCCTTACACAGTTCTGCACTGAGCCTGCCAACTCAGCTATCAAGGGGCTTATGCAAAACGGCTATAATGTGAAAATAAGCTTTAACTGAGTAGAGAGTGTTTCCTACAAACAGCAGATTTTATGTCCGGTAATTCCAATGGAGGATATTTCAGCATTACTCTCCCCGAAGCATTAGACAATAGTTTAACATTTTAATTAACCTACATATCAAACATTATTACAATGTGAAATATCTCAAGTAATGTCACAGATTAGGAACTGTTACATCTACAGTATGTCTGCAAATGTCATAGATAGTGCTTGTATGTAAGGGAACTTGTGCTTTAGGTAAAATAACCCTTTAAGTGGGATGAATTTTGAGTAAATGGGCTCTTACAACGGTGTCAAAATAGTATAGATTTTTTTCAATAAAATAAAACAATGTGTGTTTTCCTAGAAATGTCCACTGTAATGCAACTACTGGACGGAGCAAAATTTTGCTCATTAAAAGTATTATGATATCTGATATCCACCAACCTAGTGTTGGTGCAAAAAACAAGCCATTTTGCCCTTCTGCATAGTAAGGAATACCTATAACACTGCAACCTCTCTAATCCTTTAAAGATTTTTTTAAAATCTAACTTTTGCAGTGCTTTGTAAACTAGACACATAGGTGGTTCCTCTGGGCAGCCTGGAATACATGAGATCTTGGCAATCCCGGACGGCAGGGTCTGTGAATCACAGCCCTTCATCAATGCTGGTATGCCTGTCCAGCCTTATAGCTCTGGCTATTTTCGCCGGATATCCACAAAATTTAAGCACCCCTTAGAATGTCCCCTTAGAATGTATGTAGGGGGTACCACAGCAGATATCGGAAATATTTGCTGTGGTTCCCCCATTTCCGTTCCAATAGCAGCCTCCTTAAGTTTCTATTTGGGCTGATATATTGCGAGATTTACCAAGCTTATTCCGGAGTTTGGCCCCAGTGGCTAATATGATCTTTAGATTGCGTTAGCCATTGTAGCCTATGGGCCACACATGGCAACATTTACTGGGAGAGGGATCTGTAGGCTAGCATAAGGGAACTGGCTCATGACACTTTTTCTGATCTGATGGCATATAAAGGGGCATGACATGAGAGGACCCTGGCATTAATGGCTTAAAGGGACTGGTAGCATATAAAGGGACATGAGGGGGTCTCTCATATAAAAGGGCATGACTAATGAAGGGCTCAGATTTGATGGCATTTAAAAGGGCATGAGGGGTCTCTTATGGCAAATGATTGGACATTAAGGATCTCTGGCATATAAAGGGGCATAAGGGGTCTCTTACGGCATAAAGAGCACTCTGACTGGTGCCATATACACTTCATGAACATCCCCAGACATAGACCTTACTGTGTGGAAAAGGGATATAGTTTTTATCCTGGCTGTTGGGATGATAGCACTCAGAATGCTGGCACCGGGAATCCCGACACCAGTCAGAATCCCGGTGCCACCATCCCGACCACCGGCATCCCTATGGTAAGTATTGGGGTTAGGGGGAGGATTAGGGTCAGGAACTAGGAGAGGGTTAGAGAGGCTGTGTTGGGGAGGGTTAAAGATAGGCAGCGAGGGGGGGGGGGGGAGTTTAGGTTTAGGCTGAGGGGCGGTTAGGTTCAAGCTGCAGGGAGGGAGGGTTTGGTTTAGGGGTAGGTTACTTACCGACAGGTGTCGGTATCCTAACCATGTCGGGATGCCGGCGCTGGGATTCTGACCGTACCCAACCCATGCCAAGGTCTGATCACCATCAACATACAGATGAGTCCTTGCTCATTTAGCCTAGATACACCATGTAGCACAATATGCCTGGTGTGAGTGAGAAGCCGGAGCCTGTGCAACTCTGGTAGCATTGGGCATCTTTTTTTTGCCAAAAAAACGCATCTAAGTCGCAATGCGATGCGACTAGGATACTCCAGGAGACTATGCTGATTCATTTCATATACGGTACTTCTATATCTGTGTGAGACTGAGGGGCCTATTCATCAACACTAAAATCACGTTTTTAAGGACATTTTCCCTAAATAACGTTATTTTAGTATTCATGAAGAGACTTAACACAGGAGATATCACTGATATCTCCTTGCTAAGTCCTCCTGCGTTAATTTCCACACTCCCCATACATTAGTATGGTGAGCGGAGGGGAGGACACAAACTTACCGCATCTGCAGGCAGTGCTGCGCATGCGCTGGTTTTACAGATGCGCAGCACTGCTTCCAGCTGCGATAAGTTAGTGTAGATAGGGATAACTATCTATTTCCTGAAAAGCTTTCATCACAAAAATGACAGCTTTTCGGAATAGATAGTTATGGAGAGGAGGAATGATGAATTCCTCTGGTAATTAGGTAGAACTCCATGCGAGTTCTAAACCTAATTACCTCCAGAGAAAGTTTATTTATGATGAATAGGCCCCACAGTCTGTAAACAAAACTTGGTGTGGAATAAAGCTGAGGACTCTGCATCATAGCACTTCATAAACATAACACAAGCCGCTGTATGTTCTCCCGCCACTACATGCTGCTGACGGGAAGCATCTCCCCTCTGTCTGTTCCCTGGTGGCACTTGTAAGTGCTTCTTCAATTATTTAGCTTACTTACAAGTGTCACCGGGGAAGAGAGGGGAGGCGCTTCCAGTCAGCAGTAACATGCACTGGTGGGGAGAACACACAAGTGCAGCCGGAGCTGGTGGAGGGAGCCAGAAGGACACGGAGGAAGGAGCCAGAAGGACATGGAGGAGGGAGCCAGTGGGACCTGGAGGACGGAGCTGGCAGAGGGACCTGAAGGAGGGAGCAATGGAGGAGGACCTGCTCACGCTGAAAGCAGGTAAGTATGTCCCTTTCCTAAACAAGCTGCTGTGTAGACGGCAGCTTGTGAACACTAACAAGGGCTGTACGCCATCTGAGGATGGTGTACAGTAACACCATCAAATTCCAAAAATACATAATTTACAAAATTTGAGGAGCAGCCTCATTTCTACATCCCCATGCTAAAGTATGGGAAGTGTGAAATTAATATGGACGAACTTAAGCAGGAGATATCAGTGACATCTCCTGCATTAAGTGTGTTAATGAATATAAGAAAAAAGTAAATTAAGGAAAAAACACCTGAAAAACGATATTTAAGTGTTGATGAATAGACCCCATATTATCTAAAATATATAGTTTTGTATAGATGACAATCTGGTCTCTAGCTGCTATGCATATATACAGTCCCTTTATAACTTATTCAAATACCAGTGTTACTACACAGAAATTAATATGGCTTTAGTAAAGCTTTATTAAAACGGGAAATACTTGATACTATTACAAGTTTACAACAACAGCAAATTAAAGATTATCTGAAAAAAAGCACACAGAGGACTTTAAATTCCCAGGACAAAATGACAAAACATGATGCCTGTTGAAATATAAATGTCCAAGAAAAGCTGGGGGTCTCTTTTACTCTACTGAACCACTTTCATCACAGCCAAACAAACTGAAATTCGTCTGTTTCAGGACTAGCTCCAAAACAAACATTTATATCCAATTTCAGGAAACCCAGGACTCCAGTGAGAAGTGTCTTCTTAGGGACTGATATATGACAGAGACAGCAGGCCAACAACCATTGTGGATCTGTACTAGATCGTGGAATTAATCATTCTGACAGGCGGCTGAGTAGTGGCAAATTACTGAGTCTTAGTCTGCTGTTTGCAAGGTCGTGGGTAAATTTCCCTGGAGGGCACATACACGTGTGCAGTGGCACACGAGAGAAGCCGGCTATTAAAACAAACTGAAGTCTATGTAATAGTCTCCTGGATTTACACGAACATTAAATCAATACAGTGTTATTAAAAGGGAAGGTCCTCTATCTCCAGCTGATCACAGGGAGGTCTACCTGGTGCACACCATTGCTCCCATAAAACAACCCAATGGTAAAGAATACTACTATATTTACAGTACAAAGTTCTAACCTTGTGATAAAAGCCATGTTAAAGTACTAAATTTGAATCTAGTAATGGCTAACAGCCCAGCACAAAAATATATATTAAACACCAACCATATGGCCAATAACAATCATGTGTGATATTTTCACAATAATTTGTATACAAATACATGATAACCAATCAGGTTCTAACAACCAGAAAATAAAATGTTTGACAGACTTATGGTTTAAACAGGGCTGGCCAAAGCATTGATTGTCACTGACAGGTTGACCGCGGACACTCGCCCGGTAAATCGTGGTGGATGTCCAGCAGCAGCCAACAAGAATCAGTCTGATTCTTATTGGCTAGCCACACTGAAGTCGCTGCTAGTTGAAGCCCATGTGACAGCAATAACTAATAAGAATCAGGCTAATTCTTATTGGCTGAGACTGTCACATGTAACAGCCTCCATTGCGACATTGCCAGAGCTGGATTAAAGGGGTGGGGGGGTATGAGGGTTATGTGCCTCGGGCCCTCCACACCCAGGGGGCCCCCCTGGCCAGACCCAGGCCACATGCAGTCACATAACATGCAGGGCAGTCATTTCCTAAGCAACTAATCAGGTAAGTGTAATGGCACACCAAAATACAGGAGGTGGCATTTGAGGGGAAAACTAATGGGCAGAGAGGCATGTAAAGTAAGTGACAGGTTAGTGGACAGGGGTGGCATGTGAGATGGTAGGCATGATAGGCATGTTTGTGACAGTGTGGCAAGCAGGGGTGGCATGTGAGTAACAGTTTGGTGGGCAGGGGGTAATGTGAATAAAGAGCAGGTGTGCAGTATCTGGGGGTGTTTAGTACATTGTCCAGCTACACAACACCCTTTATGTTCAAATGTATGTTATGATAGCTTACGTCTCAGAGCCCTAAAAGGCATACCAACCAACCACCCCGATTGTGGTGAGGCAGCCCCAACTCACCTTTCATTAAGACCACAACCCTTTTTGGACACACCACGTCCACTCTTCAGACTTATGTAAATGTCCCTACATTGCAAAAATATATTCGGCCTTTAGAGTAGATCACCAAGTCCAAAAGTCTGATCAACCCTGGTTTACAGAATCCTTTTGCTGTGTATCCCCCTGCTGTCATGATGCTCACATTATACTTAAGACATCTCTGAGTGACACATGTTGGTGTGTTTGATTTTGTAGCTACCCTCTCTCTAGCCACTAATATTGCCTTTTGCAAGCTTTTTATGTGTCATCCACTCAAATAAAGTTGCAAGGTTTAAATAGAGTCCTCTTGCTTATTTCTCACAGTTGGAATATCCATTGCACCCTCCTTTGTCTAACACCTACTTAATAAGTATAAAACACAGCTCCAATATAATGTTCCATAATCATTAATAGCTCTATTAGTAAGGATCATAAGTGTTACATTAAAAAAATAATAATCTTAATGTATTGTAATTGGTATACTGTACTGTGGGCCTGATTATTTCAGACCCGCTCGCGAGCGCTGTGCGCTCGCAAGCGGGTCGATGTTGGCCCAGTGCGCATGCACACGATGGAGGCGGCTCCGTTGTGTGCATGCGCGAGACCCGGATAGCGACGGGCTAGCCGACACTCCGGGTCTTGCTACAAAGGGGGCATGCTATCGATGTTGAGTGACAGCACGCCCCCTTTGGTGGGTGGGCCGGGGGCGTGGCTGCCCAGACGGAGGCGTTCCCATGGGAATGCCTACCGTCTAGGGCCGGCCCCACCGACATCACAAGTGATGCCACTGAGAGGACTTCTTGCTCTGTATGAGCAAGAAGTCCACTGGGACTTGCGGCAACAAGACCCTACCACAAGGGTCTCGTCGCAAGTCCGATGGTCGCGATGGTCTTGACCATTGCGACCATCATCCTGGCCGCTCGCACAGCTATGCGAGCGGCCAGGAGGCCGCTCTAAAAATACAATAGCCGGGCACTGATTCAGAGCGAGCACTCTGAAAGAGCGTCCAGCTCTGAATCAGGCCCTGTAAGCTGTTTGAATTGAATTCCTATGCAAAAATAGGGATATTTCATAAATGTTCTACTATAGAGGTTACCTACAGTATGTAGCATTACATCGAAGACACCACATTACATTTTGAAAAATATACATTAGGTTCTGATGTAAAATCCAAACTTTAAAAAGGAGCATAAATTATGTTTAAATTGGATTGCATTTGTTTTCTATTAACTAATAATAATTTAATTGTCAGAAGAGAGGCACAGCATTGGGCAGCATTTGTGCACCCATCTATGCAACTGTTTACACATCTATCTGACCAAGGAGCAAACTTAATTGCCCCCTTGATCAGCATTCAATTGGGTCAATTACTGTACCTGTTTTGCAGATGACTGTGTGAAAATATCGGCAATGTATGGGGTTCACCGACTGCCAATTCTGACCAAAAAGTGATTAGAATCTGTAAATAAAGTTGTCCAACATGTAGGAATTCACTGACCATTTGAGGCTGTAGATTGTTAGTGTATGGTAATGACCAGCTGATTTGCCGGCTATTACTAGTAAAATGATGAGCCTTTCACGATTGACAGATCTGTTATTTGCTGAAAATGATTTGCAAATCACTGAAAACTATCTGCAATGTAGTGGCACAAGCCGGTGGATCGGAGCAAGTGAAATCAGGGAAAAATGCAGAATCATTGAATAGTTTTGTTTCTGATTGCTGGTGTATGGGTCCCATTGGTGTGCATGTTTGCTTTGTCACATAGATAATATCTTATAGCACAGGAGTACGGACAGGGTCTCAGTCAGGAAAATGATTACAATATGAAGCTAAAATTTATATGACAAATATGACAAATCACAGTATTAAGACAAATAAAAAAAAATAGATAGATACAAATTATTTCCTCAATTTCTCCAATAGCTATTTCTGAAAATGGTTACATAACTTAGCATAAACAATTTCAGTGAATTAGAAAAAAAAAGAACATTAAAAATGATACACCACCAATCAATAAATCTGTTTTTATAAATTTGTGCACCCATGCAATATTTACCCTGGCCAAGATGGAGAGAGAATTCACCAGATCAGTGCTTATGCTACCTTCAACCCATCACCCACCCTCAGCGGGATGTAGTCTGGAACCCGACGGTCTAAATGCCGACCGCCGACTTCCAGACTGCTTTATCCCGACTAGGGACGAATGAAAGGCGTCTAAATGTAGACGCCTGTAATTTGCCCGACGTCGGGAGACCGGCGCCCAGCATCTCGATCGAGCGGAGGCCGGGCACCGCAGCGGACAGCCGCAGGGGGGGGTTAGGTTTAGGGCTCCCGGGGGGGACTTAGGGTTAGGCACCCCCTCAGGAGGTTAGGGTTAGGCTAGGGGGAGAAAGGGTTAGGGTTAGGCACCCCCGGGGGGAGGTTAGGGTTAGGAACCCCCCCGGGGGACTTAGGTTTAGGCAGCGGGGAAGGGGGGGTTAGGTTTAGGCACTTAGCGAGGGGGTTAGGGTTAGGCACAGGGGGGAGGTTAGGGTTAGATACACCTAAGGAGGGTTAGGGGGGTTAGGTTAGTAAATACTTACCTTTAGGACAATCGGGATTTCCTCCATTGTCGGCCAGCCGCTGTCGGGAATACATATCACACCCCCCTCCGCACCCTGAGTGTGGATACATAGTTTCAGACCCAGGTAAATATCCCAATAAAAAATAAATACTTAATGCTTTTATACTAGAGTGGATATGGTGCTTAGCTGTGATTTTTTTAATTTGCTAACAATTTGTATCGGATATAATTCTGAAGATAAATAATGCATAAAAATTATGTAATAAACGGGATGTAGGTAGCACCCCGGCTTGCGGGATGCCGACGGTGGAAATACCGGCACCAGAATTCCGACCGCCGGCATCCCGAAGGTAAGTATCAGGCGTTAGGGGGAGGGTTAGGGTGCGGGGTTAGGCATTAGGAAGAGGGTTAGACACTAGGTGGGAGGGTTAGGTTTAGGGTGCGTGGAGGGGGAGGTTAGGTTTAGAAAGACACTCGGGGGGGGAGGTTAGGTTTAGGCACCGGGGAGGGAGGGATAGGTTTAGGGTGCGTGGAGGTTAGAGATTAGGCACTAGAGGGGGAGGTTACGGTTAGGCATGGTTTTAATGGTTAGACTTACCTTTTTCCTTATGGGTGTCGGTATTCTGACTTTCGGGATGCCGCTGATGGTATTCTGACCAGCGGCATCCCAACCCCCCGGGATCTCATACCCAACCCGTAATAAACATATATGTGATACAGCAATATATAAAAACACTTCTAATAACATTTAGGTGGCTGCCATAATGGCAGTGCCATCTTTTAGCAAAGCATCAGGTGAAATGTTAAGTAAGGTGCCATGTGCATAGGCAAAAGTAGAGGCTTCCAGTTGACTGGAAACCTCACCCGCCTCTTGACCAGTGGCTCAGATCATGACCACAATAGCAGTAGTATATAATACGATTTACCTAGAGCTGCTGCCACAACATGCAGTGTAAGGGGGCAGAACAGAGGTGCTGTACATGCCCAGCGGCAACAGTGTGTAAGGAGACCAATGTGTACATATATGTCCAGGGCCAATGCTAGGATCTTGTGCCACTCCTCAAGACTCCAGAACTCGCTCCAATGCTCCACAGAGCAGGGTACAGATTGTGGAATCGGTCATGATGGTCTCTGCCTTCGGGCAGTCTGCATAAGCTGAAGCTTACTCAGCCTGGCCGTCGGGACCACTCTGCCGGGTCCAGGAAGTCTGCACTCCCTGGGATGGGTACACCTACAGTAGTATGGTCCTCGTCGCCACCCCTGCTCCGCCCCGGCAAACGCTTCAGTCGGTCAATCATGCTTTCAAATGCAAAAAAAGGTCAGTCTCTTTGGCATTTTATAGGAGTGTCACAGGTGTGTCAGACAAAGTGGCTGCCACAGAGGCCATGTTCAGACGGAAAAATGCCACCTGCCATAGGGCTGGTGCAAGCGTTGATGGGGCACGCTATTGTGACGTGAGGATAATCACCGGCAGCGTTACAGCGCACAGAGACACTGAAAATGGGTGTTTCAGGGCTTGCTCAGTCAGATGCAGGCTACTATAAAAGGGGGAGTCTGAAAGTACCATTTGCATATTATCGCAGCATATGCAAGAGTAGACAAATGAATCAAGCCCCTAGTGTTTTATTAAGTGTTTGAATTCAAATGTCAAACGTAAGGGCTATGACACAAGCCGCATCCTGTTTAATGGCAGTTCTCTCAGGCCAGTTGCTGGGAGACGGAGACGCCATGCTGTCGGCTCGTGAAGTCCTTCCTTTGGATGGTATGTCATCCCTGCTGGAATGGGATTGGTGCTTCCTCCTTTTTCTGCCTTGCTGATGCGTTGCTCGGATGTCGGTGATAGCGTTCCACGTGTTTCTGGTTCTGGTGTCTGCATCGTGTTGGTCGAGTATCCTGAACCTCAGCCTGCCTGTCTCCAGTATCTCTGCCGCTTGTGTCATCTTGGTGGCACAAGTCGCACTCCAGCAACATCCAACGCTTGTGTCAACTCGGCAGCACAGGCCTCTTCCTAGTGTCTCCTGCCGCTTGTGTCATCTCGGCGGCACAGGCTGTTACCCAGCATCTCCAGTGTACCCTACCAACTACACTGCCGCTTGTGTCATCTCGGCAGCACAAGTCGCACCCCAGCATCATCAGTCGCTTGTGTCATCTCGGCAGCACAAGTTGCACTCCTGCGTCTTTGCCAACACAATTCTGCGTTATCTGCTACACAGCCCAGAGACTGTATCTGCTTCCAGCCCTCAAGGCTGCTACACAGTCCAGTGGCTGCATCTTCCACCAACCTTCAAGGCTGCTATACTGCCCAGAGACTGTATCTGCTTCCAGCCCTCAAGGTTGCTACACAGACCAGTGGCGGCATCTTCCACCAACCTTCAAGGCTGCTATACTGCCCAGAGACTGTATCTGCTTCCAGCCCTCAAGGCTGCTACACAGACCAGTGGCGGCATCTTCCACCAACCTTCAAGGCTGCTATACTGCCCAGAGACTGTAACCACTTCCAGCCCTCAAGGCTGCCACACAGCCCATTGGCTGCATCCTTTAAAAGCCCTCAAGGCTGATACACAGCCCAGAGGCTGCATCTGCTACCAGCTCTCAAGGCTGCTACATGGCCCAGTAGCTGCATCTTCCACTAGCCCTCAAGGCTGCTACACAGCTCCGTGGCTGCATCTTCTACCAGCCCTCAAAGCTGCTACACGGCCCAGTGGCTGCATCTTCCACCAGCCCTCAAGGCTGCTACACAGCCCAGAGGCTGCATCTGCTACTAGTCCACAAGACTGTTACACAGTCCAGAGGCTGCATAAGTTATCTTTTTGCAAGGGGTACCCCAATCATCATCTTTTCATAATCCTTGGCTCTATTGCTACTCAGTGTTGATTCCACTTAGGACTCATGACAGATTAATGTCTATACATTTCCACATGTCTTGTGTCATTCAACTTCTATTTGTTTATCATGTTATATATATTTTCATATATAAAATTCTTCAAAAATTAGCATTTGTTATTTTTCCAATAAACATGCTGGGGTAGCTTTTGCAGTACATATTGATGTGGTAGGCAGGGGATTTCCTGAATCTCCCCCTGAGTTAAGCTGAGTCAATATGAGAGTTGGGTGATAGCACTGATTAAAGTTTACAGAGGCTGTACAACCTCCCATACACCCTCACACTGCACATCACAGTAAAGGGGTATAATTATAAGCGGTTTCCCTAAGGGGTTCTTATACACTGAAATAACCATTGCTTCACACAGTAGGTAAGTCTGCAGATCAAAACTTCTTTAGAGCTTGGAGATTGTGTGCTTGATGGCAGAAGGGCCTAATTATTGTGCATTGTCATCAAACGTAAATTAGTGTGCCTCTTTCTTGGTTACTTCTCCAGCACAATAGAGACAGGAAGCAGTGAAAATACGGCAAAAAAGACGGACATAGGTTCCAGTGTTCAAGCAGATTACACTGGGGAACAGTCAATCTGTTGCCAGGGATTTAAGAGTCGATTGTGTTTAATTTTGTGCTCCTGATCACAAATATGCCATACTTATTTTTCAGTTGACTCTAGTTTTTGAGATATGCTTATGTCTTTAATATTTATGACAAATTAAATTAAACAATGTTAAAAATAGTTAAAAAGATAATTTTTTTATTCTGATTAAATTTGATTCATAAAATGTTATAAAAAAACACAGGATAATTACATACATAAGTGTAAGGAGGCTATTTGTAGGATTTTCTTTTGTATTCCTGTTGCGGGCAGTCCCTCTGCAGACTCCAACAGTAATCGGTCATCATGTGACGATCCCACCTTCCTTGATATCTTTCTTTCATTACTAGAATATCCTGGTGGAACCGTTCACCCTGTTCTTCGCTTAAATCTCCTAGATTAGACGGGAAGTGATCAAAATGGCTATACAAAAAATTTACTTTAATACTCATGTTGGCACCTACTTTCGCAAAACATTTTAGCATGTTGTGGACTAATTCATGATAGTTGTCTGCCTTGTGATTGCCTAAAAAATTTTGAATGACAGTCATAGATGTTGTAAAATTTGGATCTTTCACCAGTTTCCGTATCTGTGGGCCGTCAAAAATTCCTGCCTTTAATTTTTCAATACTAAGAGATGGAAATGTTCGACAAATATACATGAAACAATCGCCTGACTTGTCCAATGCTTTTACAAATTGTTTCATTAAACCCAGTCTGATCCCTATAGATTGTAAGCTTGCAAGCAGGGCCCTCTTACCTCTATGTCTGTCTGTTATTACCCTGTTTTGTTCTATCAATGTTTCCAATTGTAAAGCGCAACGGAATATGCTGCGCTATATAAGAAACTGTTAATAAATAAATAAATAAAATATGGAGAGGCAGCAGTATGATTTTTTTCCTGTCAATTAAGGGCACATGAATGATGTTGGCTTCTTCTACAGCTATAACTTCTCTTGGAGGCCATAAGGTTTGCTGCCAGTGATTTTGCTTTGCACGACTATCGCATAAGCATATGTGACAAGGATACTTAGTATATCCACTTTGCTGCCCAAGAAGAAAGTTTACCAGTTTTGACACAAACAGACCACTGATGCTGAGAATAAACAATTTTTTCTAAGACTAACTTGATATTTTCGCACTGTTCTTTAAGTTTTGTTGAATGACCAATCAACGCAAATTTATTCCTATTGTGTAGTAATACGCATTTTAAGTTCCTATCAAAAAAGAGCCGCCAGTCTTCTGCTCGATATTCTGGTATCCCCATCATCTGGAGAAGTTCTGGAATATTGTGGCAATACACGAGATTGTTATCTTGGCTAAAAAACGGCAGTATGGCTTGCTCTCTATTTCGATACGACGTTATAGTAACATCCGGCTCAAGACAGTGCTTTTCTTGATGTCTGGATGCTAAAAGCTCAGCTCCTTTTTTCAATAAATTCAAGTCACGAATTAAATCGTTTAGTTCCTTTTGAGAAAATTTGTTTGGAGTAGAGGAACTTTCTTCAACCTCACTTTTATCTGTGTTGTCATTTGCACTGGATAAAATTAACATTTCCACATCAGCACATTCAACTTCGTACAAAGAACTGATTGATGGTACAGGTAAATCTTCATTATGTGGTATCGGATGTTTTGCAGAATTCATACTTGGGTATTCCCATTTGCGTTTCTTAAATCGATTCATACCCTTCACATTTACAGCACAAAAATAGCAATCACTCAAGTGATCTTTTGGCTCACACCACATCATAGGTATGCCGAAATTAAGTCCTTTTCGATCATCTTTAGTCCAATTGCGGAGTGATTCCACGCAGGTTTTACAAACTTTGGCCCTCATTCAGAGTCGCTCGCTAGCGGCAGTACGCTCGTTCTGAGCGAAGTTCGCACATCTACGCATGCGTACGGTTTTTAGTACGCATGCGCGAACCAGTCAGTGCGGCCGAAAAGCGTTTGTACGCTATATAGCGAGTGCCTGCTATTTTGAGTGACAGAATGAGGCGTATACGGGTGGTAACAGGGGAAGGTGCTTGAAAACGGGGGAGTGGAATTCGAACGCAGGCGTGCTTAAAGGTCAAAACGGGCGTTTTAAGGGAGTGCATAATTAATACAGCAGCGTCATTGACCACGTCACTTGTTTTTTATAACTCAGAACTGCTCGCAAAATAGCGGTTGAAAAAACCAACCACAAGAATAGCGAGCAGTGCATACGCTGTACGATGTACTCGATTAATCTAATAAATAGCGGACATGACGTATGGTGCGAGCGGCCAGGGGGCGTTTTTATCAAATAAATGAGCGTATGTTTTGCTCGCTCGTTCAGACTTAGAGGTGTGAACAGACTGCAATGTGCGAACGGATCATTTGAATAGCCACCCCTTGTTTTTGAACGAACGACCGCAAATAGCGAACGGCTCTGAATGAGGGCCTTTGTGAGGCACCCAAATTTTGTCTTGCTGGCTTATGTGACGTCCACAATAAGCCTGATACGCTTGTTTTACGAATACAGTTATTTTTTTCTTTGTTTTGCAACAGTATATTTTCCACAAATATAACAAAAAATATCAGGGTTATTAGTACATCGTCTCCGAGAAGAACACATTTTTACAGCGAAAACGTATTGTTTCATACATTCAGTGCTAACTCCCAACAAAAGCCGATGACGTACTGGACAAAACCGGTCCAAATGGCGGGAAATTGGTTGTGATGGGACAGAGAGAGGGCCGAACAAAGGAACAGGAGGTGTGCTAAGTGCGTCACTCGTTCCTCTCCGTTGCTCCTCTCTGTATGCTGGGAGGAGGCGTGGCTGTGGTCTGAGGATGTCCCAGCAGACTGTGTTATGTGTCTCAAACGTGACTACCAGCTACGTTATCACAAATAAAACAAATTCTTGTTATTGTTGAAAGAGGGTAGTTGTTAAAAAAGCAAAACTAAGTCGATTCTGTTAAGTAAAGCAGGCCTAGACTAGTAAGGTACTTCAAATGGAGAAAATAATAGAATTTTATAATTTTTCATTAATTTGAAAACTGGAGCCAATTCGACTATAGCGAAGATCTAATGCGAAATTAGGACCTGTGAGTACTCTCAAACCGATCTTAAATCCTTGGCAAGAAAAAAAAATATTTTTGTTCCCCAGTGTTATAGATGGTCTTCAAAGTTCTTGTTATCTAGTTTGGTCGAGTCAGATAAATTTCCACTGTTGTTGTGATGGTGCTATAATGTGTTTGTCTCCCACCTGACTGTATAGAGTGTGTAACAGCGTGGAGTCAACTAAATATAGAGACACAAATGTAATAAGAGGCTATAAAAAAATCTCTCTCTCTCTCTCTCTCTCTCTCTCTCTCTCTCTCTCTCTCTATATATATACACTGAATCCACAAATTATCTGCATAAAGTTCACAAATTGACTGTAGTAGCAAATTATTCCTTAAATGTCCTCTGTAGGCAGGGTATTCATATAAATCCCAGAACAAACTGATCTAACTTTTATCTTTATCTTTGGTTCACGTGGTCTGTTGGATGGGTGTTCTTATTTAAGGTGCCCATCCACTAGCAGACCTCAAAACGACTGCACGATTACGACATTGTAATCGTGCAGTAGTTTCAAAGTCTGTGATCTGCCTACACTGACCGAGCAGTCGCTCAGTGTAGGCACATCAATCATCTGCAAACATGCTGAACCTAATGTTATCGTCAGGTTGTCCAGCATGTTTACCCGATGATAGATGTTTTAACGACTAGCGGGAGTGCGCATCGCTTGTCGTTTTAGACATTTTTCTTAATGATTTGCAAACGATTTATGAATGTTTGAACGATTACGATATCGTTATTGTTCAATTAAATCGTCTAGTGGATGGGCACCTCAAGTCTCAGTCCTCTTCACCTTTGCATGTAGCCCACAAATATTGCACAGCTTTATTATTACTCTACAATTTAGATGTCAGTTTGGAAACACTCCACCCAAATCTAAATCTCTCTGCACATTTTAAATCTGCCCCACCTGCAGTGCAACATGGTTTCACCAAGATGATCAGTTGTGAGAGAGATCTCTCTCTATTCCCAACTCTGAGTCAGGCCCATAGTTACTGTAAATCATCAGATATCTTTAAGTGCCCCAGAGCGCACCACGTTAAATTTATTCATATGTATGTGGAGCTGCTAAGGACACTGATAGATTAACCTAGAGCGCTGTACCCCGCCTTTTCTATAAAACAAGTATTCTAGCCCTGTTTCCTATGGTAAGGTGCCATTGTGTAGCACATGTAAAAGGGTCTGATTCAGAGATAGACGCAATGCTGATCTGTACGCAGTTGAGAGATTATCGGTGGTCTGTGCATGCATCTGAGTCACACTGCACACGAGTCAAGTTTCATCGCAGCGATCATTTATTCGAAAAGTGATTGACAGGCAGGAACTGTTGGTAGTCGCCAATAAAGGGGGCGATTCACAGGCCGGCGTTTGTGGGCGTGTTTTAACTGCGACTGCGATCCCGTATGCAGTAAAAATCGCTCCATAGGGCTACTCAGAAGTCCTATAATCGACTGATCTGCAGCCGATGCTACATCTTTGTGCGCAGTGAATCTGTGAAGCTCTCGGTGGGCATCTCCATACAAATCCAGGTGGTTGCAACATTTGTATATTTTCATGCAGGCGCTGCATACAAATTCGCAGCTGTGGTGTCATTAACGTACATCTCTGTATCAGGACTCAAGTCAACAATTGAAGTGGTGTGTTCCCATCGTTTTTTTTTAACCATACTACTAGGGGGAAATTTACTAAAGTGAGAGTTTTTAGAACAGGAGATGTTGCCCATAGCAACCAATCAGATTCTAGCTATTATCGTCTAGAAGGTACTAGTTAAATGTTAAGTAGAATCTGATTGGTTGCTATGGGCAACATCTCTGCTTCTAAAAACTCTCACTTTAGTAAATATACCCCCAAGTCCACATTCTTACTGTATAGCCATTTCATAATTCAGACATATGTTAGGCCTCACTATTCTCTGTTTAATGCAGAATGTCTCTAAAGAGTGCTTCCAAACTCCAGTCCTCATGGTACCGTAACTGTGCATGTTTTCCATATCTCCTGATGCCTGGGACACACTGCTGAAACATGAGAAGATAGGGGGAGATGTATTAACAGCAAAATGCGGTAAAACCCCCGAAAATGCCGTTTGCGGAGTTTTACCGCATTCCCCGTATGTATTAAGCAGCAGAATGCGCTGCATTCTGCTGCTTCGCTTCGCTAGGTAACGCCACCTTCAGGAGGCGTTACCCAATAGAAGCCTATGGGCTTCTTAGCGCGACGCTCGGGGCCGGGAGGGATCCGATCGGATCCCTCCCATGAGCCCCCGCGGCCCGCGTGTTCAACCCGGAAGTCCCTCTGCCCGGCCGCATCGCAAAGGACAGCTCTCATCAAGAGGGCTGTCCTTTGCGAAATCCTTGGTACATACCACGGTAATGAACCGCGGTATGTACTCGAAGTCGGGGGGGATGTACCGCAACGGCGATGTCGTCGTTAATACATCTCCCCCATAGTGAGATATCCAGTGCTTCTGACTTGTGTATGGAGGAGGTCTTGTTGCCTTTTATTCACCATTTCCAGTGTGCCTACTGGAGAATGTGTAGGATGTAATATGACATAGATCATTCCCAGTATTCTCCTTGATACATTTGCATGTTGCATTTGGCATCTCACATTTATTAGCTAACACATGTCTGAATTAATTACCTGGAACAGCCAGCCAACCCCTTTCAGACTTTGCAGTGCCGAAGATGACGTCCTGAAGATGACAACCAATGATGGCGCTGATATAAATTGTCTGCTGGCCTCAGAGAAATATTTCCATTGGTCATGTAGTAATCAGCACAATCTCAAGAAAATGAGAGCAGCAATCTAAATTCTAAGTTACAGTACCAGACCCTTACTTGATATTAAATTAAATGTTTTATCTTTGAATAAAAAAAAATCTTACAGACAAAACCTTGCAGATCATGAATGCCAGCCAAATTATGTTATTTATCCACAATTAGCCAGCAGCAAAAAAGAATACTAATGTTATGCTGACAGAGGACCCAGCCGGATGGGTGTCATAAAGACACTATTGAAGTTTTAAGTCTGTGCAAAGAAAGGCTCCTTTCAGATGTGTTCGGAACACTGGTACAAGTTCATGGCTCCGAGCCTTACAGCTGGGTATTTTTCATTGGCAAAAGTGTCCATGACCGACGCCTCTGCCTGCATACTAACACCAATCATTTGGTTACTTATGTGGTACAGTACAAGAAACACACAACATTAGTGATAAGGGCAACAAAGGAATATTTGAATATTAAGAATATTAGTGAGCTTTTATCACTTTTTTTAAACAGTTCCAGAAAGAAGCAGAGTACAGTACAGGAACCATGCATATATATTTAACAATCATCAAACAGCATTTACAGTATATCAGTAGAATATCTTATAGTATTCAAGACATTTACTAATAGGTTAAGTATATGTATATAAAATTGCCCAATGTAACCGCTAGTCAATAATTCAGATACAAATGAAATTATATGGTACAAGGACATAGGAAATAAATAAGATTTGCATCCCAAGTGATCAGGAACAGAAAACCTGCATTCTCTTAAGCTGGGAACACACTATACGAAGTATCATACGATATATCATTCCGACACAGATTTGAACACTATATCGTACACATCTTATAGTGTTAATCATATCGTCCCATCTGTTCTGCACAGCAGATGGGATGGGATGTAGTTAAGTGACCGGCGGGCGCAAGGCTGCTGGTCACAATCCCGAAGGCAGAATGCCGGCTAGGGATGTATGATAGGCATCAAGATACCGACGCCTACCTTAATCCAGACGCCGGAATACAGAACGACACGGGCCCAAGTGAGGTAAGTCCGGGGCGCATGTCTTCTTAGGCGCAGGGGGTAAGGGGGGGGTTAGGTTAGGGGGCTCCTGAGGGGACAGGGCTAGGGACCCCCCCCCGGGAGGGTTAGGCTAGGGGAAGGGGAGGTTAGGGTCAGGCACTCCATGGGAGGGTTAGGTTTAGGGAGCGGTGAGGGGGGGTTAGACTTAGGACCCCTGGGGGGAGGCTAGGGTTAGGTACTAGCGGGGGAGGTTAGGGCTAGGCACCCCTAAGGGAGGGTTAGGGGGGGAGATGGAAGAGTTAGCTTTACTTACCTCCGCTGTCGGCATGTCGTCCATTTGGGGCTGACGTTGTCCGGATTTGTGATGCAAAAACAGCCGCCGACATTACAATCCCATTCCGCTGGGATGATGCAATGAACAAAGCGGTGCAGTTAGATGCAACATGTAACAATACATTGCGATATCAGACGCTGGATCGTGCAGTGTGTACGGTGCGCGCAATGTATAATTACAACGTATTGCACCGTTGCTGGGTTGCACCATTGTATGGCACATATCCAGCTTAAGACAGAATTAGGCAAACTGTTGCATGTTAGATGTTAATGAACTACCAGGCCCAGCATGCCCTGTCAGGCAGGGGCTTGAGATTCCTTAGGCTCTTTCCTATTGAGATGAAACATAATATTAACTGTAGACATTAATTGGATATTGTTACAAAGTTAAATACAGTACATGTGATGAAAAACACTAGAAAAGTTTCTTGGCATGGTAAAGCGCCAACACACCAAGGACCTTATTCAGAGTCGGTCGCGAGCGCTGAGCGACCGACAGGGCATGCGCACGACAGAGACTGCTCCGTCGTGCGCATGCGCGAGCCCCCGCTAACGACGGATCACCCTTCGTTAGCGGGCTCGAAGCAGACGGAGCGAGCTGTCGATGTTGATTGACAGTTCGCTCCGTTTGCTGGGCGGAGAGGGGGCATGCCTGGCCAAACGGAGGCGTTCCTTTTGGAACGATTGCCGTTTTGTGGGCGTCCCCACTGACATCATCAGTGATGTCAGTGGGGAGCTTCCTGCTCAAACAGAGCAGGAAGCTCCCTGGGGCTTAAAGTTGACGAGACCCTACCCTAGGGTCTCGTCGTAAGCCCCGATGGTCGCGATGGTCTTGACCATCGCGACCATCTCCCTTAGCGGTCGTTAGAGCTGTGGGTGTTAACCCACAGCCTAACGACCGACATGGAGGCGGCCGTTCAGGATGCAAGCGGCCGCCCTGTTTTTGAGTGACCACTTGCATCCTACGACCGCCTCTGAATGAGGCCCCATGTCTCAGACACACATACTGCGATTGTCTAATGTCACATAAAACATTACATCTTCCAGAAGGCAGTTCCTTGAAAACTATTCGTGAACTGACAACTACCAGAGGGCTGTGTAGTCGGAAACAATTTTGGGTGCAGTCAGAGTCGGTAAAAATTTACAGACTCCAGCTTCAAAATAAATACATATATAAATATCAGTGATCGCATAAACACATGTATAGGTGTGTTGTTTGTGTCACAGGGGATAGGCACTAATGATGGTTCTGATTTAGAGTTGGTGCAAAGTGCAATTTATGAACAAACCATGTAGCACTGCAAACAAAGGGCCTGATTCACTATGGATTGCTATTGCGATCGCAGCTGCGATTACACACGCAGATCCGCTGCGAAAATATGCTAATGAATGCAATGCCATCGCACAGCTAGCAGAGAGATGCCCACTACCGCTATCTCATATCCGTAATGCCTTGCAGTCCTGCATATACATCGGTAACTTTGGCCCCTCACGCAGAATTACAGCAGGTCTGACGTTATTCAGAATTTGCTAACCTCATTGTACGCAGTGAGTACACAAGCTGAGTATGCCGTCGCAGTGGCTAATTTATGCATGCCCATGCAATGGCGTTCAAACGGCCAAGCATGCCTGTGTTTCGTCAACCACCTCCCCGTCACCATCCCCAAATGTTCGCTGCCTGTCAATTATTCTGCGATGGCTCTCCGTAGTCTGCGTAATCGCAGTGATGCCTTTGTGTACGCGCACTGCAATACATACGCATGTGCAGTATGATACAATCGTCCGTCTGAGTATGATTTAGCAGTTGTGATCCATGCTGAATCAGGCCCAAAGTGTGCAAATGCATTTTTTTCTTGCTTGCAGTAAAACAATGCTGCATGATTTTACATGCTCTTTATTTACACTGCATTTTAGAGTTAGGCTAGTCTGCGCCTCCATAACAACTTTACATTATATTGCATATTTGTGTGTTCAATACATCTATGTTCAATCAATCTAAGTAGCCTGATAATTTATGTGGTGGTGATGACAATGTCTTGAGCTACCATTTTACTACAGAAAATTTGTTACTTATAATATACATTGATCATTCATGAAGGAGTCATACAGTAGTAAAGTACAGAGTCAGAGTTGAAGGTTTGGAGTACCGACTGTACAGCCCTGCCTCATAGAAGCCATCAGGAGATGGTTTCAATAAAGTTAACTTGTTACTTCTCTCCAGAGCTCATGTAAGTTGTGTTGTTGTAAATAAGCCTGCGGCTCTGCATTTTGCCATCCTACTTAACAGACAATAATAGTAATATTTCTATAGTGCTTTTCTCCCAATAAGACTCCAAGTACTTTACATTTGCAGAACAGAAACACGATAAAAATAAACACGTACTGAAAAGAGAGTACTGAAAAGAGAGATAAGCATTTAAATCAGAGATGTGCGGGTTCGGTTTTACTCGGATTTACTCGGTTCTTTACGCCAAAATTATCGCAAGTTTGGATTTATTTTATTGGCTATCCAAAACATGTGATAGCCGATAGCCAATAAAATGCCGTTTTTGAGATCCAAGTAAAACCGAACACGCTCATCTCTAATTTAAATGTATTATGAAAGTAGAGGGGCATTAATAAAATGCTAGAGTAAACAGGTAGGTCCTGAGTCTGTTTTTGGAGAATACTTGAGAGAAGGCCTCTCATACTGTGCAAAGCAAGTTGCAAAGAGTAGGAGTCGTAAAGTTAAATGATCAAAAGAGCAGGTTTTATGTAGCGGGAACAAGGCTGGTTAGATTACAGTCTGGCTGCTGCATTTTCTGGGAGACACAGAGTATTCTGTAGTAGTGTTATGATTGAATATGACCATTATTTCAGCCTTTTGTGATTATATGCTATTTTTTTTTTTTTATTTATTGTAGTTAGTTTTTTTCCTTTTCATCATTAGCTCTCAGGTATTCTAGTATTTTTGAGATATGTCCTCTCTTTTTCCTTATTGGGAGTCTTCTCAGATCTAGGTCCCAGTGTGTCATGACATCAATTACTGATAGCATTTCCTATGCAGGGGTGTATCTACCCCTTGACTAGGATGGCACATGCCAGGGGCGCCATCCGCTGTGCCCCCCATGGCTAGGGAGTAGAATCAGGACTGGACTGGAGGCCTGGGAAAGCCTCTGGCTCCTACCCAGGGTAGATGTTCAGAGCCGGCTGGGGACACAGAAGGAGGATGGCTGGAGACACAGAAGGAAGATGGCTGGGGACACAGAAGGAGGATGGCTGGGGACACAGAAGGAGGATGGCTGGGGACACAGAAGGACGATGGCTGGAGAGACAGAAGGACGGTGGCTGGGGACACAGAAGGGCGATGGCTGGGGACACAGAAGGACGATGGCTGGGGACACAGAAGGAGGATGGCTGGGGACACAGAAGGAAGATGGCTGGGGACACAGAAGGAGGATGGCTGGGGACACAGAAGGAGGATGGCTGGGGACACAGAAGGAGGATGGCTGGGGACACAGAAGGAAGATGGCTGGGGACACAGAAGGAGAATGGCTGGGGACACAGAAGGAAGATGGCTGGAGACACAGAAGGAGGATGGCTAGGGATACAGAAGGAGGATGGCTGGGGGCACAGAAGGAAGATGGCTGGGGACACAGAAGGAGGATGGCTGGGGACACAGAAGGAGGATGGCTGGGGACACAGAAGGAGGATGGCTGGGGACACAGAAGGAAGATGGCTGGGGACACAGAAGGAGAATGGCTGGGGACACAGAAGGAGAATGGCTGGGGACACAGAAGGAAGATGGCTGGAGACACAGAAGGAGGATGGCTGGGGGCACAGAAGGAAGATGGCTGGGGGTACATAAGGAAGATGGCTGGGGACGCAGAAGGACGATGGCTGGGGAGACAGAAGGACGATGGCTGGGGACACAGAAGGAGGATGGCTGGGGACACAGAAGGAAGATGGCTGGGGACACAGAAGGAGGATGGCTGGGGACACAGAAGGAGGATGGCTAGGGACACAGAAGGAGGATGGCTGGGGACACAGAAGGAAGATGGCTGTGGCCACATAAGGGCGATGGCTGGGGACACAGAAGGGCGATGGCTGGGGACACAGAAGGACGATGGCTGGGGACACAGGAGGATGGCTGAGGACACAGAAGGATGATGGATGGGAACACAGAAGAACGATGGCTGGGAACACAGAAAGGGGGAGGCTGGGGACACAGAAGGACGATGGCTGGGGAGACATTAAAAGTACAGAATGTAATTCAGAGAATTTTGGGGGAGGGGGGCACCAGTCCATTACTTTGCCAGGGGCGCTAGGACCCCTAGATACACCCCTGTCCCTACGCTAGCTTCTTGGTTCCTGGTGAGAGTTCTACTTCCTGAATCCTGATAATTCTGGTTATGACTACTGGCTTTTGATTTTGGTTACTTCTGGCTCTGATTGTTGGCTTGTATAGCAGACTTCTATTCTTCCTCTGCTACTCTCCTAATCCTCTGCTGCTACTCTTACCATAATAATGCAGCCACCTGTCACATTTTGAAGTTCAGCCAGCTCTTAGCTACTCGGAGGGTTCTTGTGTCTGTGTCAGTCGTGGTCATCACATCTCATTGCTTGGAGACATCTTGACAATATTTTTGGATTTTGGCTCTAACTGCAGTAGACTATCACCACTTTCAAATAGTAAGGCCCGCCTAATTATTACCTTCATCATTTGTGCCACAATCTCTCAAACCTTTCAACAAGTATGTATATATATAATTAATCTATTGAGAGCCTTCTGCATTAAGTTATCATCTGTTCTTTAGTTTACATCAGCAATGATCAAATTCCACCTGTTATTTGTGCCTGCTATTACATGAAAAATTAATACTCTGCCTGTTTCATGTGCCTGCTATAATTCTGACATACTATAACTGTGGAACACAGCATGTAAAATAATAAAAAAAAAACACACACAACTACCTGTTTAAGTAACCACAATTACCTCAGTGTAAAATCCTTGTACAAACTTAACAAGTATTCCAAATGTGAAAACACAATGCATGTATAAGTGTAGGAGAATATAATGGGGGAATCAAATGGGTGTTTCTACCAATGTTCCCCAAGTGAAATAATGAAGATTTGACCATGACTGACACCTGATGTTTAAGTGCCAAACCACAATCATATACAACACCAAGATTCCTCACATGACATGAGTTCTACAACTGAGGACAACCAAGTCTAAGCCCAGTTGGTGGACACAGATGCAGTCTTGTCATTTGACTAGTGAACTCGCATCATAAGAACCTCTGCTGTATCAGGATTCTACCTGAGCCAAATGACACTCATCCACCCCTGGAGCTTAGCTAAAGAGCCAGTGAAGATAGCATGTAGCAGATTGTCGACATGTTCACAATGTTGACATTATGCACGGACCGGAGGGTTAGGCACTAGGGGAGGATTTGGGATACTCACCATCAGAACAGCTGCAGGATGAGCAAAATGTCATCATGACGTCACTGCCGGACCCAAAAAACACAGCTGGAGCCGCAGTACCAGGTAAGTCACCACTAGATGATGTAATATGGGTTTGGGTAGAAAGAAGTCTAATTATTAAATGTGGGTTCTAATTTAATCTTGGGACTAGTTGGGGGAGATTAAATTTATAGCACCTGTGTTTTAAATTATATGTAATCACTGGTTCTTGGGAGCAAGCTATTCATTTATTATCAGGCTTGTTCACTCACTACTTCACTTTACAAGAAATGTACAGTGCCAATCCCTTTTTTTTATCAGGGCCCGGGACTCAGGTATCCGGCCAAACAACAACATTCCTGAAGCCACCAGCTGGCAGTTATAGCACAGTTTACAAACTGTTCTAACTTCAGTTAGACAATTCCAATGTTGGTGATTATCCTGAGCTGTCAGTACTTTATCCTGACTGCTTGGACACGAGTAAGGTATGTCCCATTTTGCTATGCTCTGTTTACGAAGAGCAGTTGTGTTCACCTAACAGTGCTGTATGCAACATTGCCATTGTGATTTAAGGGGATAGAGGGCATACTAGGGCTGCCATTATGCAGAGGTACAGTAGTGTAGTAGTGACCTTGCTGGGGTTTGTGTGTGTGTGTGTGTATGTGTGTGTGTGTAATTCCCAAATGTTGCTGTGCAGAATCAGATGTAATAGAGATGGGTCAGGCAAAATATGAGTCAATACATTAAATTGCACAATGCTTCATAAGGACCATGGTAATGGCATTGGAAAAGGCTAGGGAAGAGTAGTAGAACCCATTGAAGGGGGTGCAGTGCTTAAGACCTTGTGGAATCTGTGCTGTAGTGGTCCAAAGTACAACCTAAATCCAGTTTAATCACCAGTTACAACTCTTTATGATTATAGATGACATATATTAATATTAAGCAAAAGCCTATGTGCAGGCCTTTAAAGTTATAGGCTTAAGTAAGAGTCCATGAATCAGCTGGTAGCGGTGAAGGGTGTGTTTGGTTTGATTCCTTAGTAAAGCAGGCTAATTAACATAGCGGATGTTGCAGAAAGAAAATTCAGGTTGAGTCTCTCATATCCAAAATGCTTGGGACCAGGGGTATTTTGGAAATACAGAATATTCCGTATTTTGGAATATTTGCATACCATACCATGAAATATCTTGGGAATGGGACCCAAATTTAAACATATAATGCATTTATGTATTATATACACCTTATACACACAGCCTGCAGGTAATTCTATACAATATTATTAATAATTGTGTGCCTTAAACAAAGTTTGTGTACACTGAACCATTAAAAAGCAAAGGTTTCACTATTTCAGCTGTAGTAAAAATATTTAGTATTTTGGAATATTTTGATATGGGAGCCTGTATCACAGACTTTCTTGAAATGTGAAAAGTGGAGCCAGAGAGCAATGAAACATCAGCTACGTAAGATGAAGATGGAGTTACCTGTGAGGAAAGCAGAGATCAGGTTCAAACTCCAGTTACTGTACATTTCTTGATTCCACCTGCTAACCAGCTGACACCACTTTTACTATATGAGGCCACAATATTTTCCAGGACCACTTTAAGTTCCCATTCCAGCCATAGTGTTCAGGTTGCACATTTGCCTCACAAACCCTGTCACTTGTCTTTCTTAATCTATTCCTCATCCATCCTCTGTTCATCTGTTTCTTTCTGCTATGCTTCTTGGCAAGAAAGCCAAAGTTCTTCATCACCAACATAGGCAACTACTGTGAGTTAAACTCTGAATACTGTAAAATGTTTCTTCAGTGGTGAGTGCAAATAGTCAAAGAGAAGATATATGTTAGTAGCTGCGGCTCCTGTCTTTGCTGGCCCAGCGGGTCTATATAACAGTGCACATACGCAAGATCAAGATCCCACGCATGTGCACAAATTAGCAAGCTGGCCGTCTTCTAGGGACTGCATTGGCTGCAGCTCCAAGATACTAGTAAGGGCTGCCATGTTAGTAGAGGAGTGGCTTCGCATGGGAAGTGTTCTTTCTGCTATTGCAGTTCGGTCTAGCAGTCATGGGAGAAAACACCTCCCTCTGACACTGCCTGTCCATCATGTGATTAGCAGGGAACACTTCCAATGGGAAGTCACTGCCACTGCTAGTCAGTATCTGCGAGAGGCGGGCTTTACTGGGGGAAGGGGGGGGTACACATAATATAGCAGTGAAAAACTACAATAAAACCACAGATTTTTGTTTAAGCGTATTAGATCCAGTAGCTCCCTCAGATCTTAGGTTTGGGAACACAATCATCATATCTTAAACCCCCCCCCCCCCACCACACACAAACACCTCTCCCAGCAGGTGTGGATTTTTCCTAGAAGTTTATCCAGTTCCAAAAAGATTTATGGGCCTGGATATTTACAACAAGCTGAGAGGTGTTGACAATGTATTGTTCATTTAACTCTGCCCTCAGATACTAGTTCTCAGCGGTTGGCAGAGATTAGATGCATTTCCTATGCCAGTTGCTCTGCTTGGACAAAATCAGTATTTATTTTACGTACAATAGAACAGCTTACAACATATGCCGCTTATGCATTAGAGCTCCATGTGTACTTACAATTCACTACTTATACTCCATCTATCATTTGCATATTTAGCTAACGACTGTATCTATTGGGCATATTCAATTCAGCACGATGTGCTAGAAATTTGGCTGTGCAAAATGAATTTATAGGTAAAAGTAATCTCTGCGGGTTTACGCAATTCAATTCGAAGCTCCCCGACGATTCTCAGAACAAGATCACATTTTTTTTCTCACACCCCCTTCAGCAGGTGGAAAATGTTCTTTTTTTTAAGGTAGAAATGTTGGAACTCAGGGCATAATTCAGAGATGTACACAATGCTGCTATTTATGCAGATCGAGCAATTGTTTGCCATAGCGCATGTGGTTTAGCCGCACTGCGCACATGCAACGATTGTTTTGCGATTACTCGCACACAGGATTAAATTGCAAGTCAGTGACAGGTGGTCAGCGTTTGGGGTAGGTAACGGGAGGAGGGTAGGCAAACGCAGGCTCACCTGACCATTTAAACGCCGTTTCACGAGCATGCATAAATTAGTCATTGCGATCTTCACAGCATGAGAGCTCACTGTATGTCAGGAGAGACTCTGTGTTTGAGACAGGTCAGACTTGCCGCATATGCTACATGGCTGCCTGATATACGTCGATGTTACCAATGTTTACGCTTGTGCGCGGCATTGGTCAGATATGAGAAGGCAGCAGTGGGTGTCTCTATGCTTGGGTAAGCTTTGGAAACATTAGCATATACAGATATGCCCAGTTACATCCTTACGGCTTGTAAGACATAGCGCGCACCCACGACCCCATAGGATTGCATGGCATGATCGCAACCCAGCTGCTACTATCAATGCACAAGATCTTGCTTCCTATTTCAAGGACAAGATTGATAATATCCAAAATGAAATTGTGGGCTGTTCCCCAGCCAGTGACCTACTCAATTCCCTACCTGAACCCGCTGGCACATTCTCTTCATATGACCCCACAAATGAAGATGAAGTATCTACACTCTTCTCATTCTCCTGCTCTACTTCCTCTGCTCTGGATCCTATACCCTCACAAATCGGTAAAGCTCTGTCTCCTGTGCTCATTCCTACCCTTAACTAAAATTTGTAATCTCTCTTTCTCTACTGGTATCTTTCAGAGATTACTCCCATTTTGAAAAAAACTAAATTCTGACCCTAACACTGTCTCAAGTTATTGTCCTATCTCCCATCTCCTATGCCCCTCCAAGCTACTGGAGAGACTTGCCTACACTCGCCTCACACACTTTCTTGACTCACACAACTTATTGGATCCACTTCAGTCAGGCTTTCGTTCCCAACACTCCACAGAGACAGCACTGACTAAGGTAGTAAATGATCTGGTCACTGCCAAGGCTAAAGGCCATTACTCACTTCTTATTCTTATAGATCTCTCTGCTGCCTTTGACACTGTTGACCACTCTCTTTTCAAAGAAACGTTAATTGCCTGCTGATCCACTGTGTCAGTCCCTCCATTGGTTACCGGTCTTCTACTGTATTCAATATAAAATACTTACACTCACACATAACGCTATTAACCAAACCACACCAACATACATCTCTTCACTTATCTCAAAATATCATCCAACCCGACATCTCCGCTCTGCACAAGATCTGCGTCTCTCATCCATACGCATTACTTGTTCCCATGCACGGTTACAGGACTTTTTTCGGGCTACACCCACTCTGTGGAATATTCTACCACGTACAATAAGACTTTCCGCTAGTCTCCAAACATTCAAGCGTTCCCTGAATGCTCACCTCTTCAGACAAGCTTATCAGATTCCAGAACCGCCCACATAACCTTCATAGCTTCTCTATCTAAAGGTGCATATCCACTAATAGACATACAAACGAGAGCACGATTACGACATTGCAATTGTGCTGTCGTTTGTATGTCTAGTGATGTGCCTAGACTGAACGTTCACTCATTCAGTCCAGGCACATCCATCATCCCCGTACATGTTGAACCTGACGGAATCGTCAGGTTGACCAGTATGTACGGGCGATGATAGATGGCACAAACGACCAGCGGGCACGCGCATCGCTGGTCGTTTTTGTCATTTACATGCCCGATTTGCGGGCGATTGCACGATAATGACGTCCTTATCATGCAATTGCCTGTCAAAATCGCCTAGTGGATACCTGCCTTAACTCCCTTCTTACAGAATACACATAGCATCACATATTTTCTCTTTCTTCAATTTCACATCCTCCTAACCATAGGCTAATTTTCCTGTGTGACTGGATCACACAGCTCACGAATAACCTTTGCAATCTGGCTAGACCAATTTGCAATATGTAGCGCCTATCCTTGTGTATCAACACCTATTTCACTATAGATTGTAAGCTTGCGAGCAGGGCCCTCTTACCTCTATGTCTGTCTGTTACTACCCAGTTTTGTTCTATTAATGTTGTTTCATTTGTAAAGCGGAACGGAATATGTTGCGCTATGTAAGAAACTGTTAATAAATAAAATACATAAATCTGCTCTGCAGCACAGATGCAGATATATCGAAGCATTTGGTTGTGTGTGTACGGGCGGTCAGCTGGCCGCAAGCACACTTGATGCAGGGACCGCCAATGACTGACTGCTCAACTGGGCAGGCAAATTCAAATGACCGTCCAGTTGTGATGTCAGGGAAAACACATCAAGCGGCCGATCGGTAAGTCTGTATAGCTTACCTGATCGGCCAATGGCTGATCCGTCGGCACAGTGTGTACCCAGGTTTACTGTATTTCCTGCAATCCTCATCTGCTATTTGAACATTCATTTTTTATATGCATACACAGGGCCGCCATCAGGGGGGACTGTCGGGACTACTGTCCCGGGCCCGGAGACACCGGACAGGAAGGGGGGGCCCGGCCCGCTTCTACCATCCACCCGCCCGCCGCCGCTGCTGTTGCTGAATGAGGCTCCGCTCCCTAACCCACCCTTCCTTGTCCCCAATGTGAAAGGAGCCCGCCACCCGCCGCGAACGAGGTGCCTACTGTCCACCCCTTCTGGCGATGTAACTTTATTGTATATCGGCAGATGGGGCGGACAGGCCACCCATTCATGGTGGGCGGCGGGCTCCGTGTCCTTATCCGGCGTGCGTGATGTCATTACGTCACACGCTAATGAAGAAGAGGAGCCGCTTCCACATGATCACCAGCGTGGATATATATATATAGATATATATATATAATGTGTGTATTAATAAACATATATATATGTATGTATGTACTATATATATATATATATATATATATATATATATGTATATGTATATGTGTGAGTGTATATATATATATATATATCTATACACTCACATATATATATATATATACACACAGTACATATATATATAATATATATATAAACACTCACACATATATACATGTATATATATATATACACAGTACATATATACACATATATATATATATATATGTGTGTGTACTGTGTATTATATATACATATATATATATATATACATATA
This sequence comes from Taudactylus pleione, assembly GCA_031769625.1. NCBI lineage: Eukaryota > Metazoa > Chordata > Amphibia > Anura > Myobatrachidae > Taudactylus > Taudactylus pleione. The sequence continues at coordinate 8,500,594 of JAUIMM010000015.1, read as the reverse complement.
TATATATATATATAATATATACAACTATATATAAATAAAGACTTCCAATCGGCAGCTCTCAGAAAATAATCAGACACACATCAAGTTGTGTAACCAAAGTTTTACTGCTCTATGGGCCTGATTCAGAGCCGCTCGTAAGCGCCGCTCGTTCGTTCCGAGCGATGTTTGCCCAACTGCGCATGCGTACGGATCGTAATACGCATGCGCGAACCAGTCAGTGCGGCCGAAAATCATTTGTTCGCTAATTAGGGAATGCCTGCTATTTTGAGTGACAGGAGGAGGCGTATGTGGGTGGTAACAGGGGAAGGTGCTTGAAAACGGGGAGTGGAGATCCGAACGCAGGCGTGCTTAAAGGTCAAAACGGGCGTTTTAAGGGTGTGCATAATTAATACAGGAGCGTCATTGACCACGTCACTGGGTTATTTTATAGCCAGAACTGCTCGCAAGATTGTGGTAGCAAAAACCAACCACAAGAATAGCGAGCAGTTCATACGCTGGTCGATGTACTCGATTAATCTAATAAATAGCGGACATAACGTAGGATGCGAGCGGCCAGGGGGCGTATTTTTTCAAAAAACGACCGCAAGTTTTGTTTGCTCGTTCAGACATAGAGGCGTGAACAGACCGCAAAGAGCGAACGGTTCATTTGAATAGCCACCCCTTTTTTCTGAACGAACGACCGCAAATAGCGTCCGGCTCTGAATCAGGCCCTATATTCGCATTTTCTACAGGGGACACATATGCTGCTGATATACAGGGCCATAAGCCGGGGAATGCGGCCATAGGTTTCTATATTGGGGGGGGGCTGCCTATTTTGTCAGACCTGGGCCCCACAATTTCTGATGGCAGCCCTGTGCATACACTCAGGGGTTAAAATGGCATTATACACTGCACCCATATTATTTTAGACTTACCTGTCCATGGTCCCGCGTCGGGTGTCTGCGCTGCTCAGAACACCAGAAAAATGGCCGTCGCAAGTGTGCCCAGAGTCTACTGCGCATGCACAGAACGCTGGAAAATGGCCACCGTGGCCATTCTTACGGCGTCCTGCGCATGCGCAGTAGACACCGGGCGCACTCTAGTGCCCGGAGTCTACTAAGGCTCCGGTGGCTGGCTAGCCGCGTCAGTCAGCTGCCGGCCACTGGGGAGAGAGGAGGGGGCCCCGCACGGGAAGTGCACACGGGCCTCCTCCTCTCTTAAGACACCCGGCTCCTTCCCTACAGCGGCAGCCAGAGGCTGGAGTTCACTCCTGAGCTCTGGCTTCCGCAGTGTGCACTATGGGAGAGATGTCATGACATCTCTCCCATAGTTCCGAGGAGTCTGCAGCCAGGCGGACGGCAGCGAACGCAAGACAGGGCTTAAGGTAAGTATAGTTACTGGGTTTTTTTGTGTAAGGGGCACTACTACAGGTACCCCAATAGGTCATGGATTCTTGGTTACTTTAATTATGCATAGGTAAGTTCATCTATTTTGCTTGGTCAGTAATTATCACACCTGTTTCCACAGACAGAAATTGTTGGGGCTACCTGTGAGCTGAGGTTAAAAACCTGTGCCTTAAGCTATACCTGTAGCAGACATTCTAAGAAGCCATGGCTCAAACCTCTCAGGTATTTCAATGTTCATTTTTAACTTGCATTATTTTTGCAAACTTCAGATTGCTGTGAGATGTGTACTGCAGGGCATTGTGAATATTGATGAAGATTCTTGTGTGATAGCATTCATGTAATTGTTTAAGAATAGAAATACAACTACAGTATGAAGGTTTTCATGTAAATACAGTAAGCAATATTTCCTCCAGCATAACAGAATCTTTAGAATCGATCCAGGTTACATTATATATGCCCTGCTGGAGAAAGTATCCAACAAAATAAGCATGTAAGGCAAAGATATGCACTTACAAAATACATCCTTTTTGTCTTTTAAGTAATAGGTTAGTACAGTGGTTCTCAAACTCGGTCCTCAGGACCCCACACAGCTCACGTTTTCCAAGTCACTCAGCAGGAGCACAGGTGTATTCATTACTCACTGACACATTTTAAAAGGTCCACAGGTGGTTATAATTATTTCACTTTTGATTCCGTGAGGAGACCTGGAAAACATGCACTGTGTGGGGTCCTGAGGACCGAGTTTGATTACCTGTGGGTTAGTACAATAACTTCTTTTCTGATGATGAAAATGAGGGCCCTCTGCAAGAAAATAAGACTATTAACTGTGTCAAAAGGGACATATGAAGATACATAGAAATATAATTATTATTACCTTGGCAAGTAAATTTATATGCTGCTGTCTCCAACATCTGTAAGGTTTTCCACCCTAATGCTGGGTACACACTGGCCAACATATCGGCCGTTCAATTGAACGACCGTATATTGTGTGTCCGTTGCCCAGTGTGTACAGACGATATGCCTAACGACATCGTTCATGGATATATTGCGTCGGACGATATATCTGCACATTGCGCAGTGTGTACAGACAGTCAGCTGACCGCCCGTCCACTTGCTGTAGAGGCCGCAGTTGACTGACATCACAACTGGGCAGGCACATGTAAATGCCCGCCCACTTGTGGCATCAGGCACGACACATCGGGCCAACGATTTGTAAGTGTGTATGCACTTACCAATCATCAGATAGGACGGCTTATCGTCCTAGTGTGTACCCACAATAGTCTATACACACTGCCCAACACACACACAGTAAATCCGATATATCAGCCAGTGTGTACCCTGAGGGCTAGGAGTTTTTATATAACATATACAACGCTTGTAGACATTTCAGCCCAATGAGCTGACACAGGTGTAATATCACGACTCCATTTCACCCCTTTTTCCTACTGTCAGAAGTCTGTTAACTGTTCAGTTTCAGTAAACAACTTACCGCAGAGCAGTGGTGTAACTAGGGCAGGGACGACGGGGCTCGTGCCCTGGGAGTCGTGGGACCGGCGGTACGTGGTAGGGTGCCGCTGGCCACGGTACAGGACCGCCCTATTCAGCCAGTGTAGTGCAGACCGCAGTGAGTGCGGTCCGCACTACACAGTTACACACACATTGCCGCCGGCGCCGTGGCGATGTGTGTGTTTCAGCAGTCAATGGGAATCAGACATATTCTCATTGGCTGCTGCGCCCACTGCTAGAGCCGGGCTGGAGCTCACTCATGAGCTCCGCCTTCTGGCTCCTGCAGTGGGTGATGGGAGAGACGTATCCCATGGTACCAACCAGGACAGAGTGGGAAGACGGAGGAGCAGACATCGGCGGGTGCGGCAGGAGCAGGGATTCAGGTAAGTCAGTGTTTGGGAACCTTTGACTTACCCTGTTGTATTAAACAGCTAGTAGGAAGTCCACTGCTGTACCTCATGTGGAAAACATCTTTAATGTTCAATGTATATATGATGGGAATATTGGTTCTCTTTATGTTATATGACTAAGGGCCTGATTCAGTAAGGATTGCTATTGCAATCACAATAGCGATTACACCTACGCAGTCTCACTGCGAAGATATGCTAATGATTGCAATTGCAATGCCGTCGCAGCCTAACTTAAGGACGCCCACTCCCTCTTACACGCATCCATAATACTTAGCTCGTGCGCATGCGCGAGACCCGGATAGAGACGGTCAATCTGTTGCTCCGGGTCTCGAACCAAAGGGGGCGTGCTGTCAATGTTGAGTGACAGCACGCCCCCTTTGGTGGGCATGCCGGGGAGGTGGCTGCCCAGACGGAGGCGTTCCCATGAGAACGCCTACCGTCTGGGGGCGGCCCCTGACATCACAAGCGATGTCAGTGGAGAGATTCCGGCTCTGTTAGAGCCTAAATCTCTCTGGGGCTTGCGGCAACGAGACCCTACCACAAGGGTCTCGTCGCAAGCCCGATGGTCTTGACCATCACGACCATCATCATCGCCACTCGCTATAGCTGTGGGTGGTCAGAGCGACCGGCTCTGAATCAGGGCCAGAGTACCATCACAGCCTCACCACACTTGCACAAGCTTTGACCTTACTCAGAAGTTGCTAACCTCATCGCACGTTGTGAAAGCCTAAGCTGTCTATGGCATCATAGTGGCTAATTTATGCATGCCCCTGTAAAGGCGTTCACACGCTCTGGCAGGCCTGCGTTTCGCCGCCCCCCTCCTCCCTGTCACCACCCTCAAACGGTACCAGTCAATCACTCTGAGATGGGTCTGCGTAGTCATTGCAATCGCAGTTTTGATCGCAGTGGAGTATTCGCGCACGTGCACCGCGATGCATATGCATGCACAGAATGCAACAATCGACCGATTGCGTGCATAATCGCAGTTGCGATCAGTAGTGAATCAGGCCCTAAGTTTCTAAAACGTGCGAAAATAGTAAAAGTTAGACTCCTGTGACAAGTGTATATGGGCTCATTGATTAGAGCTCAATTAGAAGTATCTCAATCAGGTTTCAGAAAGTAAATCAACACCTCAGAACTGCCTCGTTGCAGCGACACAAACTTGTAACCTAGAATTGAATGAGAGGAGCCCCCACCCTGCACTTCAGCTACGTGCTGGGAAAAAAAAAAAAGTTACAAAAGGTAAAGTGAGTAATATGAAACCTTCTGAACCTGCCTAATCCTGTTTCCCGATTCAGTTGTGTCTGGGAACAAACACCAATCATCATCCTGGGGGAGGGGAGCAGGTAATATTGAACTTGTCTTGATTGCAGTGTTCCTCTGAGAAACGTGTCAACACAAATCCGGGTGACGGGGTCACAAACACCTTGGTTATTACAGATACACTAATTTAATGCTCTTTACAGGTAATGTTACCTCCGCTGTTTGCTGTTTAACCTCTTATTTTTAAAACATGACTTTCCGTATTTTGTTTTAACAGGGGTCAAATGACTAGTATTAGGTGACAAGCACTCTTAAGAGATGTAAGCTTCCTCCTCCATCTTCCATAAGGTAACTGCATTTAGAAGAGGTATCGGTCTTGGAATACCATATATTTGTCACTCCACTGCTAATAGAACATAGGGGCAGAGCTTCTGGTGAGCACTATGTAAACTTACATTTATGTATGGAATATAGGGCCTGATTCAGACCCACTCGCGAGCGGCTGTCCGCTCGCAAGTGGGTCGATGGTCTGCACTGAGCATGCGCACGACGGAGGGAGCTCCGTCGTGCGCATGCGCCAGACACGACGAGCGAAGGACTTTCCTTCGCTCGTTGTGTCCGATCAAAGGGGGCGTGCTGTCAATGTTGATTGACAGCACGCCCCCTTTGGTGGGCGTGCCGGGGGCGTGCCTCCCTGACGGGGGCGTTCCCACGGGAACGCCTCCCGTCAGAAGCCGGCCCACTGACATCACTAGTGATGTCAGTGGGAGTGATTTTGGCTCTGATAGAGCCAAAATCACTCCGGAGTTTGCGGTTGAAAACCTCAACCGCAGGCTCCGGCTCGCAATTTCGATGGTCGCGATGGTCACGACCATCGCGGCCATCAAAATGCACGCTCGTATAGCCTGTGGGTGGTGACCCACAGCTATACGAGCATCCAGGAGGATGCTCCATGAAAATGGAGCCCGGCCCTCATTCAGAGCGTGCGCTCTGCTCAGAGCGTACGGCTCAGAATGAGGGCCATAGTTCAGAGATGACATACTGCAGAAGAAATACTGTAAACAAACAAACAAACAAAAAAACAACCGGTCAATAATGGAAATTATTTTCCTGGCTGAAGAATAAGTTTTGCAAAGCATTAAGAGGAATATTCAATTGGCCGCAAGGTTTTGCCCGCAAAAATTACATGGACCTCACGACCCATTTGTAATTAGAGCGGGTATGCATGTATGATACCTGCGGTATGCAATTTAAAAAAAATTGGTTACAGGGTTTTCTGCGTGCAAATTCCCATGGGAGGGGAATTATTATTATTTTTTTTTACTATGCCTGCGCATGGCTGCCGAGGCTGTGCGTGGGGAGCGGGTACAGTGTAATGTAGGTAGTGTGTGCAGGGAGCAGGTGCTAGTGTAGTTTAGTGTAGGTAGCCCGTGCGGGGTCTAGGTACAGGTTTCATGGCGGTAATGTAGTGTAGGTAGTGTGCGCGGTGAGCTGGTGCAGTGTTAGCGGCAGTAATATAGGTAGTGTGTGCGGGCAGCGGGTGCAGGGATAGGAGTAGTACCTGTACTGTGTCCGGCTGGTGCATGGAAGCTGTCTGCGATGCTTGAGAAGAGAACTGGAGGAGGAGGTGAGTAATTAAGGACTAATTAAGCTTATTTAGAAACTTCCAATTGCTTAATTAGTCATTAGGAGGGATGTCCAAATGGTTCCAGAGTAAGTGCTGACAATTTATCCTTAAAAAATGGATTTTGGGAAAAATTTAATCTGCTCTGGAGGTGCTCAAAAAATAAAAACCGTGCACCCAATTGAATACCAAAAATCTAGCACCTACGGGAAAAATTCTGCAGGTGTGAGATTTTTGGTAAACTCTCACCTAACTGGATATGTCCCTAAGGGGCCTATTCATCGACACTAAAATAACATGTTTAAGGACATTTTCCTTAATTAACGTTATTTTAGTATTCATGAACACACTTAGCACAGGAGATATCACTGATATCTCCTGGTTAAGTCCCCTGCGTTAATTTCCACACTCCCCATACATTAGTATGGGGATATGGAAATTATGGTATTCATCAAATTCCGAAAATTATGTATTTTCGGAATTTGATGGTGTTACCATACGCCACTGTGAGGTGGCGTAAAGTAAGTAACACTTACCTGCTTTCAGCTGGGCATGTCCCCCGGCATCTTCCTCCATCTCTCTGGACTCTCCTCTGACTCTGCCTGCTATGCTGTCATGTGTTCTCCCCAGCAGAACACAATAAAGTTTAGAAAAAAAAAAAGTTTTTTTTTAATTCTCTAAACTACCGAGTTCTGCTGGGGAGAACACATAACAGCATAGCAGACAGAGCCTGAGGCTGCTGCGCATGCGCTGGCACAAAATTACCGCAGCTGTAGGTAGTGCTGCGCATGCGCTGGGTTAACGAATGTAACAGCGCATGCGCAGCACGGATTCCAGCTGCAGTAAGTTAGAGTAGATAGAGATAACTATCTATTTCCTGAAAAGCTGTCATCGCAAAAATTACAGCTTTTCGAAATAGAGAGTTATGGGGAGGAGGAATGATGAATTTCTCTGGTAATTAAGTAGAACTCCATGTGAGTTGTAAACCTAATTACCTCCAGAGAAAGTTTAGGTATGATGAATAGGCCCCTACGTGTTGAATGCATCATATTACAATAGAGACTGACGTGAGTGCAGCAATAGGCATGTCAGTGGCCACATTTGAAATGACCCTTCATAAGCAAATGACCTACATAAATTAGTAATACATATAGTAATGTACTGATAGGTATGCTCTGTGGCGTTCCAACAGTGTTAGCGGGCATATATGAGTATGAAGCTTTTGTGAAGATGTAAAGGAGGTAAAGCAGAGTGGTTAACCTACATGACCAACCTCACCCAGTCCCCCCAAGTGCCAAACCATCTCACCTACTCCCTTCCCAATCTATTAATAAAAGATGCATCACAAGCCTTTACTCTTACATATTTTGATTTCTGATGGCTCCAGAGTTGGGGCTGCAGCGCAGTCCAAAATTCAAATAGGGAAGCCACACTAATTGCCACCCTGAACACTGCCAAACATCGCCAGCCGGGACTCACTGGTAGTTGGTGTGGCTCCCGTATTTGAATTTTGGACTGTGCTGCAGCCTCACCTCTGGAGCCGCCACTGTTTCTGTTACAGTCTGGAACAATTTCTTTGTGATTAATCTGTAACTGTGGCAGTATTACTGTAAGCTTTACTGATATTGCTCCTGAGGCTTTCAATAAAATGTATTAAAAAATAAATATTAATAATTGTAAATTGCAGCCTTTTAAGATAGGTTCTAATACAAATACAGTCAGGTGCATAAATATTGGGACATTGACAGAATTTTCATATTTTGGCCTCTATTCACCACCACAATGGCTTTGAAATGAAACAAACAAGATGTGCTTTAACTTCAGACTTTCAGATGTAATTTGAGGGTAATTACATCCAAATCAGGTGAACGGTGTAGGAATTACAACGGTTTCTATATGTGCCTCCCACTTTTTAAGGGGCCAAAAGTAATGGGACTATCAACTCAAAAGCTACTTCATGGACAGGTGTGGGCTATTCCTTTGTTATTTCATTATCAATTAAGCAGGTAAAAGGTCTGGAGTTGATTCTAGGTGTGACATTTGCATTTGGAATCAATTGCTGTCGACTCTCAATATGAGATCCAAAGAGCTGTAACTATCAGTGAAGCAAGCCATCATTAGGCTGAAAAATCAAAACAAACCCATCAGAGAGATAGCAAAAACATTAGGTGTGGCCAAATCAACTGTTTGGAACATTCTTAAAAAGAAAGAACGCACCGGAGAGCTCAGCAACACCAAAAGACCCGGAAGACCACGGAAAATCACTGTGGTGGAAGACAGAAGAATTATTTCCCTGGTGAAGAAAAACCCCTTCACAACAGTTGGCCAAATCAAGAACACTCTCCAGGAGGTAGGTGTATATGTGTCAAAGTCAACAATCAAGAGAAGACTTCACAAGAGTGAATATAGAGGGTTCACCACAAGATGTAAACCATTGGTGAGCCACAAAAACAGGGAGACCAGATTAGAGTTTGCCAAACAACATCTAAAAAAGCCATTACATTTCTCTAACAACATCCTATGGACAGATGAGACAAAGATCAACTTGTACCAGAGTGATGAGAAGAGAAGAGTATGGAGAAGGAAAGGAATTGCTCATGATCCAAAACATACCACCTCATCAGTGAAGCATGGTGGTGGTAGTGTCATGGCGTGGGCATATATGGCTGCCAATGGAACTGGTTCCCTTGTATTTATTGATGATGTGACTGCTGACAAAAGCAGTAGAATGAATTCTGAAGTGTTTCGGGCAATATTATATGCTCATATTCAGTCAAATGATTCAGAACTCATTGGACGGCGCTTCACAGTGCAGATGGACAATGACCCCAAGCATACTGCAAAAGCAACCAAAGAGTTTTTTAAGGCTAAAAAGTGGAATGTTATGCAATGGCCAAGTCAATCCCCAAATCTGAATCCGATTGAGCTTGCATTTCACTTGATGAAGACAAAACTGAAGGGAAAATGCCCCAAGAACAAGCAGGAACTGAAGATGTTTGCAGTAGAGGCCTGGCAGAGCATCACCAGGGATGAAACTCAGCATCTGGTGATGTCTATGCATTCCAGAGTTCAGGCTGTGATTGCATGCAAAGGAGTTGCAACAAAGTATTAAAAAGTGAAAGTTAGATTTAGGATTGCTTAGTTTGTCCCATTACTTTTGGCCCCTTAAAAAGTGGGAGGCACATATAGAAACTGTTGTAATTCCTACACCGTTCACCTGATTTGGATGTAATTACCCTCAATTTAAATCTGAAAGTCTGCAGTTAAAGCACATCTTGTTTGTTTCATTTCAAAGTCATTGCGGTGGTGTTTAGAGGCCGAAATATGAAATTTCTGTCACCTGACTGTATATTATGTCAAAAGCTAATAACTGGTCTGAGATCTAAATGTCAAAGACAATTTCTATCAAGTTACAGACATCAGCAAACACAAGAAAAGATTCAGACTGTTTTTTTCCTCGTTTTGATGATTCTACAGACCACCAATTTGTGCCCATACATTGCAGATATGTACCAGTGATTTGCAGATAATTTTCACCAAAGAACACATCTGTCAATCATGAAAGGCTCATTATTTAACTAGTGATGGTCTGCAAAACGGCTGATCGGTTTCATACACTAGCAATCTAAGGCCCCAATTGGTCGGTGAAATCCAACATGTTGAACAACCTGACATTTAAACAATCATCTGCAAAATGTAGAAATGTCCCAATGGATTGTTCATATCCTACAGAGTTGTTTAAAGTGAGCTGATAAGATGCTGTAAAGGTAGACCTCAATTCTATATTTAACAGAACATCATAAATTCCAAATTGCATAAGCTTTAGCCTGCCACATTCAATATATGACTGCATACAGAACAACCAAAATCCTTATGTGTAAAAACGTATTCCCTCCAACAGTAGCACTTGAGAGCCAAATGCATCTTTTCTTTCAAAAAACATTTTTATGATATATAATATATATATATATATATATATATATATATATATATATATATATTAATATTGTGTTTTATATTATATTTTATTACTATCTCCATGACCATTACAATTCCATTTCATTTTCATACTACAGTATGTTAATTATGTGTCTTTCGACAGCTCCCACTCAATTGCGGAATTATCAATAACATGTATATAATCAATATCACATAATTTAATAAAGTAGAAAGATGAAATAGATTTCCTCCCATATAGTATTAGAACGCTGTCACATTACTAAGAGTTTTGGTCAAGTCTCAGTATGTACTAAGAGCTGCATGCTACTATTTAATTATAGAACCATTCAAAGAGGGCTGCTAGGGATTCAACAGTAATGGGCCCAGTTATACAGGAGGCCCTGCCAGCACAGGAAGGTGACAGCCATGAACTGCTCCTGATTCACTGACTGTGTGTAAATTATATATATTGTAATTACATATTTTTCTTAAAAAAACATCCTCTATGTAGGCTACATATATCATAAATATATATATCACCCAAGCTCCCTGTCTCAAGGGCCCTGGGCCCTTGAAAGTCTTAATCCATCTCTGGGTGCTGGCGGGCCCTAGACAGATATAAAGGAATCAGCAGACCCACCAGCAGAAACCCGTTCCCAATAGTGAAGTTCATGTGATGGTGACTTTATAGCAAGGCCCCAGTGAGACCCAGAGCAGGGTGGCGGCCCTGAAACAGGAGGGATTCAAGCCCTGTCCACTGATGCAGGGGGATCTGATAATCTCCAGTGTGTTGGTGGGCCTGAATCCCAGGGGAATCAGGCTCCACCAACCAAGGCAGCAGGGTCCAGTAGTTGCTTTATGTCCAGTGGCGATGGCTCTCCATAGCTGCCCCACGAGGCATATTGCAGGCCTGAATCTAAAGATGGCACTGTGAGCGAGCCAATCACAGGTTGCCATGGAGCAAATCCAAAATGGCCACGGTGAGCCTATTGGTCCCAGTTCGACAACGGTGAAGAACTCCTGAAGGCTAAATAAGAAAGAAGAGGCACAGAAAAAGATGGAAGCCCAGGGATAATGGCAGCCATTGCAAAAGAGCTTAAGCAGGCCGTCGCTACCCAGGTGAAGATCAAAAATCTGATGCCTGACAAAGGAGTGGTCGGTGAAGACAATGGAGGTTCTGGGGCAGCAGAGACCATTGAAAAAGAGCTAAAGTAGACCACTGCTCCATAGGTGAAAACTGCTGGAAGCCCTGAGGCGGTGGGAATCGACACTACGTAAAGTTTTGAGGGAAGTGGTCCGCCTCAGGTGAACACAGCATGGGTGGCCTTGGATGAGCCAGGACAGATTCGGCAGAGGATGCAGGAACAGGTAGGACCCCAGTGGGGACCTTTTACTGATTTTGCATGAATTGTGTTTCTACTGTTGGGCACAATGCCCATGGTTATTATTGATGCTAGGCCCTAATTATCAAGGATGGGCCCATTGTTAGTCGGGCACTAGGCCCAAGACACTGAGGACACCAAGCCCTTTAGTATTATTGTTGAACCCTTGTTTGGTTATCTAACTTGTGTCAGCTGTTTTCCTAGGTGCTTTGCAACAGGTGTGCTTGGTAACTGTCTCACATTTAAAAGCAAAGTTGCTGTGAGCTTTAAACCTTGATAGCATACCCTGAGTTTAACACTAATGTGATGGCTATGTCCATGTTATAATTCTGAGCAATAGAGTAGGGACTTGCAGTAAAGTGGGGTCCCGTGACGGGGGCTGCAAGCTTAAATGCATTGATCAATTCATGCACCAAAACCCCACTGTTTATTATGTTTATTATGATTATTGTTAGTTATTATGGTGAGTGCAGAGCCCCTGTGATTTCTATTTAAACAATGTGGTCACGTACCATGTTGCACCCCAAATCTAGGAATGGTGAGTGCCATGGATTAGTGCTTTTTGTTTATTATGATTCATTTTTATAATTAATCATTTTTGTGACCACATTTTCTCATGCACCCCTTTTAACTAGTTATCTAACTTGTGTCCGCTGTTTTCCTAGGTGCTTTGCAACAGGTGTGCTTGGTAACTGTCTCACATTTAAAAGCAAATTTGCTGTGAACTTTAAACCTTGATAGCATACCCTGAGTTTAACACTAATGTGATGGCTATGTCCATGTTATAATTCTGAGCAATAGAGAAGGGACTTGCAGTAAAGTGGGGTCCCGTGACGGGGGCTGCAAGCTTAAATGCATTGATCAATTCATGCACCAAAACCCCACTGTTTATTATGTTTATTATGATTATTGTTAGTTATTATGGTGAGTGCAGAGCCCCTGTGATTTATATTTAAACAATGTGGTCACATACCATGTTGCACCCCAAATCTAGGAATGGTGAGTGCCATGGATTAGTGCTTATATATATATATATATATATATATATATATATATATATATATATATATATTAGGGGTGTGCACCGGCCACTTTTCGTGTTTTGTGTTTTGGTTTTGGATCTGGATCTTTCTTCGTGTTTTGGATCTGGATTGGTTTTGCCAAAACCACCCTTCCGTGTTTTGGGTTCTGGGTTTTGTGTTTTGGATCTGTATTTTTTTGAAAAAAAGCATAAAAACAGCTAAAATCACAGAATTTGTAGGTTTTTCTGCTCCTATGCTATTATTAACCTCAATAACCTTAATTTCCACTCATTTCCAGTCTATTCTGAATACCTCACACCTCACAATAGTGTTTTTATGTCCAAAAGGTTGCACCGAGGTAGCTGGATGACTATGCTAAGCGACACGAGTGGGCGGCACAAACACGTGACCCATCTAGGCGTGAAACTGCAGTGGCAGACAGGATGGCATTGAAAAACTAGGCCCCAAACTGTACATAATGCAAAGAAAAAAAAGAGGTGCAAGATGGAATTGTCCTTGGGCCCTCCCACCCACCCTTATGTTGTATAAACAGGACATGCACACTTTAACAAACCAATCATTTCAGCGCCAGGGTCTGCCACACAACTGTGGCTGAAATGATTGGTTCGTTTGGGCCCCCACAAAACAAGCTGGCAATTAATCTGTCCCTGCACAAACTGGCTCTACGGAGGCAAGAAGTCGTCCTCATCCTCCTCATCCACAGATTCCTCACCCTCTTCAGTGTTATGTACATCCTCATCCTCACAGAGTATTAATTCGTCCCTGCTGGAACCACAGGTCCCTCTGTACGTTCTGGAGGCTGGTCTCCCTGGAAGAGTTGATCATTCATTTTATGAACATCATCTTCTCCACATTTTGTGGAAGCAACCTCCTACGCCTTTCGCTAACAAGGTTCCCGGCTGCACTAAACACTCTTTCGGAGTACACACTGGAGGGGGGGCAACTCAGGTAAAATAGAGCCAGTTTGTACAGGGACCTCCAAATTGCTTCTTTTTCCTGCCAGTACAGGTACGGACTGTCTGACATGCCTACTTGGATGCTGTCACCGATGTAATCCTTTAACAGACAGACGCACGCTTGTCGCTGCTGCTTTGAGGATTCAAGTGCGGCTACAGCCCACACAATTCACAAAGACAGAAAAAAAAAAAGAATATTTTTATTGTTTGTGGAGCACACTTTGAGGGTTACACCACCCTCTAACAGACAGACGCACGCTTGTCGCTGCTGCTTTGAGGATGCAAGTGCGGCTACAGCCCACACAATTCACAAAGACAGAAAAAAGAAGAAGAATATTTTTATTCTTTGTGTAGCACACTTTGAGGGTGTCACCACCCTTTAACAGACAGACGCACGCTTGTCGCTGCTGCTTTAAGGATGCAGGTGCAGCTACAGCCCACACATTTCACAAAGACCGAAAAAAAAAGAACAATATTTTAATTGTTTGTGTAGCACACTTTGAGGGTGTCACCACCCTTTAACAGACAGACGCACGCTTGTCGCTGCTGCTTTGAGGATGCAGGTGGAATCTAGACGGGATTTGGAACCGAGGACACACTACCTCCATCAATTGTCTAAATCCCACTGCACTAATGTCGGATACCGGACGCACGTCTAACACCAACATAGCAGTCAAGGCCTCAGTTATACGTTTTGCTTCAGGATGACTGCTGTCGTACTTCATCCTCATCGCTAGGGACTGTTGGAGGGTCAATTGTTTAGTAAAAGTAGTGATGTTCCTACTTCCTCTCTGGGATGATGAACAACTCCCAGCAGCAGCAACAGCACTAGTAGGAAGTGGTTCTTGATCTTTCCCTATTTTATTTTTATCAGAGAAAGTTTGGTCCTCCATTTATGTTATATTGATATATATACGTGCGGCTAAAGCGCACACAAACACAGAAAATATTTTTTTATTTTTGCTGGAGAGTAGTGCACTTTGTGGGTTACACCACCCTTTAAGAAATGAGCCAGCCGGCTCTTTACTTATGGGACACAGGCGCACGCTTGGCGCTGCTCCTTTGTTGATGCACGTGCAGCCACAGTGCACACAAGTCACAAACACAGAAAATATATATTTTTTTGGTTTGGAGTGTACTTTGGGGGTTACAGAACCCTTTAACGGTCAAGCCAGCCGGCCCTTTACTTATGACACAGGCGCACGCTTGGCACTACTTTGTTGATGCACGTGCGGCTACAGCGCACACAATTCACAAACACAGAAAATAATTTTTTTTTTGGTTTGGACTGGAGTGTACTTTCGGGGGTTACAGCACCCTTTAACGGTCAAGCCAGCCGGCCCTTTACTTATGACACAGGCGCACACTTGGCACTACTTTGTTGATGCACGTGCGGCTACTGCGCACACAATTCACAAACACAGAAAATAATTTTTTTTTGGTTTGGACTGGAGTGTACTTTCGGGGGTTACAGCACCCTTTAACGGTCAAGCCAGCCGGCCCTTTACTTATGACACAGGCGCACGCTTGGCACTACTTTGTTGATGCACGTGCGGCTACTGCGCACACAATTCACAAACACAGAAAATAATTTTTTTTTGGTTTGGACTGGAGTGTACTTTGGGGGTTACAGCACCCTTTAACGGTCAAGCCAGCCGGCCCTTTACTTATGACACAGGCGCACGCTTGGCACTACTTTGTTGATGCACGTGCGGCTACTGCGCACACAATTCACAAACACAGAAAATAATTTTTTTTTTGGTTTGGACTGGAGTGTACTTTGGGGGTTACAGCACCCTTTAACGGTCAAGCCAGCTGGCCCTTTACTTATGACACAGGCGCACACTTGGCACTACTTTGTTGATGCACGTGCGGCTACTGCGCACACAATTCACAAACACAGAAAATAATTTTTTTTCGGTTTGGACTGGAGTGTACTTTGGGGGTTACAGCACCCTTTAACGGTCAAGCCAGCCGGCCCTTTACTTATGACACAGGCGCACGCTTGGCACTACTTTGTTGATGCACGTGCGGCTACTGCGCACACAATTCACAAACACAGAAAATAATTTTTTTTTTGGTTTGGACTGGAGTGTACTTTCGGGGGTTACAGCACCCTTTAACGGTCAAGCCAGCCGGCCCTTTACTTATGACACAGGCGCACGCTTGGCACTACTTTGTTGATGCACGTGCGGCTACTGCGCACACAATTCACAAACACAGAAAATAAATTTTTTTTTGGTTTGGACTGGAGTGTACTTTGGGGGTTACAGCACCCTTTAACGGTCAAGCCAGCTGGCCCTTTACTTATGACACAGGCGCACGCTTGGCACTACTTTGTTGATGCACGTGCGGCTACTGCGCACACAATTCACAAACATAGAAAATAATTTTTTTTTTGGTTTGGACTGGAGTGTACTTTGGGGGTTACAGCACCCTTTAACGGTCAAGCCAGCTGGCCCTTTACTTATGACACAGGCGCACGCTTGGCACTACTTTGTTGATGCACGTGCGGCTACTGCGCACACAATTCACAAACACAGAAAATAATTTTTTTTTTGGTTTGGACTGGAGTGTACTTTGGGGGTTACAGCACCCTTTAACGGTCAAGCCAGCTGGCCCTTTACTTATGACACAGGCGCACACTTGGCACTACTTTGTTGATGCACGTGCGGCTACTGCGCACACAATTCACAAACACAGAAAATAATTTTTTTTCGGTTTGGACTGGAGTGTACTTTGGGGGTTACAGCACCCTTTAACGGTCAAGCCAGCCGGTCCTTTACTTATGACACAGGCGCACGCTTGGCACTACTTTGTTGATGCACGTGCGGCTACTGCGCACACAATTCACAAACACAGAAAATAATTTTTTTTTTGGTTTGGACTGGAGTGTACTTTCGGGGGTTACAGCACCCTTAACGGTCAAGCCAGCCGGCCCTTTACTTATGACACAGGCGAACGCTTGGCACTACTTTGTTGATGCACGTGCGGCTACTGCGCACACAATTCACAAACACAGAAAATAATTTTTTTTTGGTTTGGACTGGAGTGTACTTTCGGGGGTTACAGCACCCTTTAACGGTCAAGCCAGCCGGCCCTTTACTTATGACACAGGCGCACGCTTGGCACTACTTTGTTGATGCACGTGCGGCTACTGCGCACACAATTCACAAACACAGAAAATATATTATTTTTTTAGCACTTGGGGGGAGCACCCCTGATGGACAAAGCACCCCCTGGACAACACTACAGCACCTCTTTAGGACTGGGACACTGCACAGGACTTTGGAGTGGACACAGCCCCTATGGAGAACTGACTGCACAACACAGTCCAGCCAGCCCCTATGGACTTTGAAGTAGTGGACACAGCCCCTATTAACAACAGCAGCACAGCACAACACAGCCAGCCCCTATGGACTTTGAAGTAGTGGACAACAGCAGCACTACACTACACTACACTACACAGCCCTAACTCCCACCCTCCCTCTTCACTGTCCACAGCCGAGTGAGAAAATGGCGCCGACGTGGGTACCTTATATAGGATCCAAAACCCGCGAGACTCGGAAGGCGGGATGATGACGTTTTGCCTCGATTTCAGATCCGAGTCAGGCGGGAAAAGTCGAGCCTGATTCGGATCGGACTCGGATCGGGGGGGCTCGGGGGGGTTAGGATTTCAGAAATCCGAACCCGCTCACCCCTAATATATATATATATATATATACACATGCAGACACATACATGCTTATATATATATATATATATATATATTAGGGATGAGCGGGTTCGGTTCCCTGAGAACCGAACCCACCCGAACTTCGGGGATCCGGGGCGATCCGAGCCCAAGCTCGGATCTCCCTGTCTGCCCCGGATCCCTCTCCCGAGGCAAAACCTCGAGATCTGCTGTCGGATCTCGAGGTTTTGCCTCGAGCGGCCATTTAAAAAAAAATGCCTTTGCCTTTAATGGGCAAAGTGCTGATTGGCTGACAGAGCCGTCTGTCACGGCTCTCAGCCAATCAGCATTATGGTGCTCATTTGCATGTAGCACGGACTCGTGAGATCCGTGCTACATGCATCTGTGTGACTGACAGTGACACAGAGCACAGATGGGTCAGTGAGACCCGTCTGTGCTGCTGTGTATTTCAATGACACAGATGCACGCACGGACCAGGAGATCCGTGCTACTTGCATCTGTGTCATTGACACAGAGCACTGACGGGTCCGTGAGACCCATCTGTGCTGCTGTAGTAAAAAAAAAAAAAAATCCTGTGTAAAAAAAGAAAAAAATGGCGTGCCCCCCCCCCAAAAAGAGCAACCAGCCCCGGGCATTAGTGACCCAGTGCTGGGTGTGCTTAAATACAGGAGACAAACGACGTAGGGGTCCCCTGTACTTAAGCACAACCAGCACCGGGCTAGTCAGAACCAGCGCTGGTTGCCAAAACACGGGGGACAAACGACGTAGGGGTCTCCGCAGCTCTGGGCTCTGATCCGGTCCTGGTTCTGGAAATACAGGGGAAAAAAATTAGTAGGGTTCCCCTGTATGTTCCAGAACCAGCACTGGACTTTTTCTAGCGGGGGGCTGATGCCACAGCCAGGGGAGCCCTTTCACCGGGCCCCCCAGCCGCAGCATCAGCCCTGACCGCTAGTCAGCCCAGGCCGGGGATCCCTGGAGAGCTGGGGACCCCCCCAATAAAGGGGTCACCCTCTCCAGGGCACCCCAGGCCCAGGCTGATAGCCCGGGGCTATCCCCGCCACCCCTGGTGGCGGTGGGTGGCGGGTTGATTGTGTGGTGTGGTGTAAATAAAGAATATCAAACATTGTCTTTACAAGTAGAACTGCAAGTCCCAGCAAGCCTGCCCCGCATGTTGGTACTTGGAGAACCACAAGTACCAGCATGCAGGGCATTAAGGGCCCACTAGTACCTGTAGTTCACCTGTAAAAAAATGTTTAAAAAAAACACAGGACACACACACACCGTGACAGTATAAGTTTATTAAACATACATACACACACACACACACACACATGTACACATACTCATCTATGTAACCTGTAGCATCGGTCCACTTGGGACCTGTGAAAAAAAACATACTCACCATCTCCTATGCGAGGTTCTGTCCTCTTCGTTCCAAAGTAGGCATCCCCGGACTTGGCAAAAAAACAAAACGAAAACGCGATCCACGAACTTAGTACCGTTCTATAGAATGGTACTTCCCGAATGAGAGCTTAGCGGCGGGGTATCACCATGGAAACCCCGCTGCTAAGCGTTCATTGGCTGAGAGAGGTCATCTCCCGTCTCTCAGCCAATGAACGGCTCCCTCCATTGTAGTCAATGGTGGGAGCCGCAAGGTTATTAAAGTTTACCCTGCGGTTCCCACCATTGACTACAATGGAGGGAGCCGTTCATTGGCTGAGAGACGGGAGATGACCTCTCTCAGCCAATGAACGCTTAGCAGCGGGGTTTCCATGGTGATACCCCGCCGCTAAGCTCTCATTCGGGAAGTACCGTTCTATAGAACGGTACTAAGTTCGTGGATCGCGTTTTCGTTTTGTTTTTTTGCCAAGTCCGGGGATGCCTACTTTGGAACGAAGAGGACAGAACCTCGCATAGGAGATGGTGAGTATGTTTTTTTTCACAGGTCCCCTATGGATACTTTACCGGACAAGTGGACCGATGCTACAGGTTACATAGGTAAGTATGTGTACATGTGTGTGTGTATGTATGTTTAATAAACTTATACTGTCACGGTGTGTGTGTCCTGAGTTTTTTTAAACATTTTTTTTACAGGTGAACTACAGGTACTAGTGGGCCCTTAATGCCCTGCATGCTGGTACTTGTGGTTCTCCAAGTACCAGCATGCGGGGCAGGCTAGCTGGGACTTGCAGTTCTACTTGTAAAGACAATGTTTGATATTCTTTATTTACACCACACCACACAATCAACCCGCCACCCACCGCCACCAGGGGTGGCGGGGATAGCCCTGGGCTACCAGCCTGGGCCTGGGGTGCCCTGGAGAGGGTGACCCCTTTATTGGGGGGGTCCCCAGCTCTCCAGGGATCCCCGGCCTGGGCTGACTAGCGGTCAGGGCTGATGCTGCGGCTGGGGGGCCCGGTGAAAGGGCTCCCCTGGCTGTGGCATCAGCCCCCCGCTAGAAAAAGTCCAGTGCTGGTCCTGGAACATACAGGGGAACCCTACTAATTTTTTCCCCCTGTATTTCCAGAACCAGGACCGGATCAGAGCCCAGAGCTGGTTGCGCAGAATACGGGGGACCCCTACGTCGTTTGTCCCCCGTATTTTGGCAACCAGCGCTGGTTCTGACTAGCCCGGTGCTGGTTGTGCTTAAGTACAGGGGACCCCTACGTCGTTTGTCCCCTGTATTTAAGCACACCCAGCACTGGGTTACTAATGCCCGGGGCTGGTTGCTCTTTTTTGGGGGGGTGCACGCCATTTTTTTCTTTTTTTACACAGGTTTTTTTTTTTTTTTTACCACAGCAGCACAGACGGGTCTCACGGACCTGTCATTGCTCTGTGCCAATCACACAGATGCATGTAGCACGGATCTCCCGGGTTCGTGCTACATGCAAATGGGCACCATAACGCTGATTGGCTTCCTGTCTGCCACTGCAGTGCCACTCCTAGATGGGCCATGTGTTTGTGCCGCCCACTTGTGTCGCTTAGCATAGTCATCCAGCTACCTCGGTGCAACCTTTTGGCCTAAAAACAATATTGTGAGGTGTGAGGTGTTCAGAATAGAGTGGAAATGAGTGGAAATTAATGTTATTGGGGTTATTAATAGCGTAGGAACAAAAAAAGGCCCATTTTATGTGATTTTAGCGTTTTTTTTTATTTTTTAAGAAAAAATCCAGATCCAAAACACAAAACCCAGAACCCAAAACACGGAAGGGTGGTTTTGGCAAAACCAATCCAGATCCAAAACACGAAGAAAGATCCAGATCCAAAACCAAAACACGAAAAGTGGCCGGTGCACACCCCTAATATATATACATACACTCACACATATACACTGTTTATATGTGTGTATATATATATATATATATTTATATATATATATATATATATATATATATATACACATAAACTACCGTTCAAAAGTTTGGGGTCACTTAGAAATGTCCATATTTTTTAAAGAAAAGCACGTTTTTTTTCAATGAAAATAATATTAAATTAGTCAGAAATACACTCTATACATTGTTGATGTGGTAAATGACTATACTAGCTGCAAATGTTTGGTTTTTAAATAAATATCTACATAGGTGTATAGAGGCCCATTTCCAGCAACCATCACTCCAGTGTTCTAATGGTACATTGTGTTTGCTAAGTGCGTTAGAAGACTAATGGATGATTAGAAAACCCTTGTGCAATTATGTTAGCACAGCTAAAAACGGGTTTGCTCATTAGAGAAGCTATAAAACTGGCCTTCCTTTGAGCTAGTTGAGTATCTGGAGCATTACATTTGTGGATTCGATTATACTCTCCAAATGGTCAGAAAAAGAGAACTTTTATGTGAAACTCGACAGTCTATTCTTGTTCTTAGAAATGAAGGCTATTCCATGCGAGTAATTGCCAAGAAACTGAACATTTCCTACGGTGTGTACTACTCCCTTCAGAGAACAGCACAAACAGGCTCTAACCAGAGTAGAAAGAGAAGTGGGAGGCCCCGGAGCACAACTGTGCAATGCAAGAAGACAAGTACATTAGAGTCTGTAGTTTGAGAAATAGATGCCTCACAAGTCCTCAACTGGCAGCTTCATTAAATGGTACCCGCAAAACGCCAGTGTCAACGTCTACAGTGAAGAGGCGACTCCGGGATGCTGGCCTTCTAGGCAGAGTAGCAAATAAAAGGAAAAGATTAATATGGGCAAAAGAACACAGATATTGGACAGAGGAAGATTGGAAAAAAGAGTTATGGACAGACGAATCAAAGTTTGAGGTGTTTTGATCACACAGAAGAACATTTGTGAGATGCAGTGAAAAGATGCTGGAATAGTGCCAGACGCCGTCTGTCAAGCATGGTGGAGGTAATGTGATGGTCTGGGGCTGCTTTGGTGCTGGTAAATGGGAGATTTGTGCAAGGTAAAATGGATTTTGTATAAGGAAGGCTATCACTCCATTTTGCAACACCATGCCATACCCTGTTGACAGCGCTTGTTGGAGCCAATTTCCTCCTCCAACAGAAAGCACACCTCCAAATTATGCAAGAACTATTTAGGGAAGAAGCAGGCAGCTGGTATTCTGTCTGTAATGGAGTGGCCAACACAGTCACCAGATCCCAACCCCATTGAGCTGTTGTGGGAGCAGCTTGACCGTATGGTACGCAAGAAGTGCCCATCAAGCCAATCCAACTTGTGGGAGATGCTTCAGGAAAATTATTATTTCAAATAAAAATCATTATTTGTAACCTTGCCAATGTCTTTACTATATGTTCTATTCATTTTGCAACTCATTTGATAAATAAAAGTCAGCTTTCATGTAAAAAACATGAAATTGTCTGGGTGACCCCAAACTTTTGATGATCTTCCCCTGAACCCTGTGGGGGCCATCCGACTTAGCGCATCTTCCTTTCGTTGCAGGGACTGGGTTCAAGGTTCTTTGCCTACACCAACAGCATCCGACCTGCATTCCAGGACCGTCACTTTATTGGCAGCCTGGAGGTGAAAGCGAGTGGGTAAGTGCCCGACTACACCTGCACGGCAACAGGGTCACATTCCGCCCACTTCTTAACTTGATGCCATCATCACATCTTCTTCCATCACCAGCATAGTGGGGAGGACTCATTGACATGTAATGGTGATGTGGGGTGGTTTGGTAGCAATTGGGGAGCTCTATAGGGCATGTGGGGATATTTGAGATACACCTGTGCTAAATGGAAAAGAGGTTTGTTGAGGTGGGTGAGGGACTGTTTAATTATAATGAGCCCCACAATTTTTTATATCAACCCAACATCAGATAAGCTTTAACAAATTTTTCAATTGTCATATGCATGTATATTTTCTTAATATTATTACCATTCATATATATGGAGCTACAAAGTTCTACTGCACAGTATTCACATATATACACACACTATAATATATATATATATATATACATACACAAATGCACACACACGAAAAGCCATGAGATGATGCCGTTTGTTGTCTTGACATAAATATGACCGATACGTCGACCACCTGTATGCAATGCTGTTAATAAGATTGTGATATTGTGATTTTTCTACTAAGAAGACTGGCAAGTGTTGTCCTCAACAAGGATTATATATTCAGTAGCCTGATTTTATTTTCAGTGATTTACCTGGAGTAGCATCCCAGATGCTGGAATGAAACATGAGAAAGGTATATCTGAAGAAGTTTTTTTCCAAACAAAATCGATGGTGGATCCCGTTTTGTTCACCAAGGAAGACTCTACACCACGGTTCCAGTTGTCTATTGGACATTCACGATAAGGCAACATACGCTGTCTAATTTATATGCTTTGTGTCAAGTTTTTTTTTATTGTACAACACTATGAGTTTTTTTGATAAATTGATAAAAACAGCTAAAATCATGTAATTTGGACCTATTTATGTTCCTACAGTATTATTAACCTCAGTATCATTAATTTCCAATCATGTCCAGTCAATTTTAACCACCTCACAGCTTGCAATATTGTTTTCACCCATATTGGCCAAAGGCTGCAGCGAGCTGACTTGCTAAAATAAGTGACAGAGCAGCAGCACAAACACAAAAAAAATATAGCACATCAAGGAAACAGTGGCACTGCAGTGGCAGACAGAATGGCAGTTTAATATAAACTATGCAATGCGAAGATATCAAATTTTCATTCATCAAGAACTAGCTCAGAGGCCTGAGGGCAGTACAGGGAAATGGAGGTGGAGTATGCAGTGGAAGGCAGGTAACAAGGAATGATTGATTGATCTATTGAATAAATGCAGCAACTGAGCAGAGAAAAGGCCATAAAATAATACAATGTTAATAGCCAAGGATTTCTAACAAGGGTGGCAAGAGAAGCTGGTCATACAAGCCCCTCCCACATTCCTAATTGGTTAACACACCCCTGTAGTACATTTATGAGGTGCACCAAAGAGTCTGAGTATGAAATCTCACTAAATTTTTTAACACAAGTTTTATATTAAGCCGGGTAGCACCCTAATAATGATGTTATATTTATTAACACACAAGTTTTATATTAAAAATTTTAAACTGTGTCTGAACACACAACAAACTGTCTCACAGTGCTCCTAGTAATGGCACCCTAATGAAGTTATTTTTTAATGCAGTGGCTGAACACACAACACAATGCTTCACAACACTCCTAATAATGGCACCCTAATGTTTTTTTTAACACAGTGCACACATCAGTGTTTTATTTTAATTTTTGTTAACACAGTGCCTGAAGAACTGCCTCACAGTGCTCTTATGACAGTGGCACCCTAATGGAGTTATTTTTTAATAAAACAGTGCCCCTTTAACACAGTGGTCCTAATGGTTTTTGTGCTTTTTAAACACAATGCCTGAACACTAAACACAGTGCCTCACAGTGCTCCTATGGCAGTGGCAGCCTATTTTTTTCTTAATAACGCAGTGCGCGGTGAACACACAGTGCCTCATAGTCCTCTTATGGCAGTGGCACCCTAATGGAGTCTTTTTTTTAAATAACACAGTGCCTGCCTGAAGCCCTGAACACACAACAGTGTTTTTTTTTCAAACACAGTGTCTGAAGCCCTGAACACACAACACAATGCCTCACAGTGCTCCTATGCATTTTTTTTAATAACACAGTGCCCCTTTAACGCAGTGCTCCTTAGTGCCTGAAAGTGGCTAACAGTTGATCCCCTGTTTGAAATGGCTCCCGATCACAAGGGAGGGACTTTTATATGCAATCAAAAAAACGCAAGATCCGGTGACAGGAAGATTACGCAATCCAAAACACGAGATCCGACACCTGGAAAATTATGTTTTGGCCCGTTTTGGGATCTGAGACGGGGTTCGGTTCTACTCATAACCCATAACTTTGGGTGTGTTCGTATTCCAGGAATCTGAACCCGCACATCTTGTTGTATTGTGATTATCTGCATCTAAAATCTGTGCGGCGTAAACTTCTTTCTATAAGTACTTCACTTATGTCTGTATATGTTTACAAATATTAAAAGGTCCCTTAAACTTTTGCCAGGTATAGTATGAGCACTGTAGTGCTCACTTTAGAAGATACAATGAAGTTTGCATAACCCAAAAAGCAGCATTAAATAGGCTTTTAGCATTATTATGACTCTGGATGGAATAATCTGTCCATCCTTTGTAAATCTTCATCTGTAGTGCAGCCTGTTTATTTGGTCGCCAAGCTATGATAGAATGGCCGCAGGACAGTGTGACACTGGCGTCAATTTTTTTTTCTTAGTCATGAAAAAGCTAGTAGGAAGTTGTTTCTTGGCTTGAGAAATGACAAGCAGACGCTGGAGGCAAGGAAGGAACAAACTTAGTAGAACAAGTCTTTACCAGCCAGTTAATAATGCTCTTGACAGCTGGAGTTTGACTGAAGGCTGAACTGCTATGTGCAGGATTCAGAAACCTGTCTGTCTTACTTAAGGTGTTTTGTAGAAAAGGAGGGAGGCAGATAGATGGTGCAGAAGGGGTGAGCTGTAAAATTCTTCACCTGTAAATAACCTTTTCAGTGGTGGTGTCATCTATAGCTGTCAAACTTCACTCCCTTGAAAGCTTCAAGCTTAATCCACAGTCAAATACGCTGCAGAAAATAGCAGACTATGTAGAGAGTGTAGGGCAAACACCATGTACACTCTGTTCCATGTGAAAAAAAACGAAATGACAGGACCACAATAAAAATAATTTGCCTATTATAAAGCAGCTGTATCATTAGTATTATAGTATGGGTATATTGTAATATATTAAAGATTTAGTATTGTATGATAGTAGTTGGTATTAATATAGTACCACAGGTGAGGGCTTGTCTGGGATCTACATAGAAATTCTATGTATTTATTTAATCTTTAACCATTAAATATACTGTTAATTCTAATGCATACTGTAGTTTGAAGTGAAGGTTTGCAAACTTCTATGGCTAGTGTACAAGGACCAGTGCATTTGCCATATGTTTTCTCATGGACAGAGCATTAGCATTTTCTTCAGGATTCCTAATATCTAAAATAATGCCTTCAATTTGTCATAATCTCCTACAAATTGTAGCGTTTTAATCAGCAAGTACGGATATCATGAGAGGTGGGTAACTGACAAGTTTAACAAAGGTTTAGACCATCCAAGATCCTCACTGCTGTTCCCCATAAAATATTAAGTTATGTACTGTAATTACAGAGTTTATCCCAAGCACAACCTCCTTCCAATATGTGCTAAATACCTTGAGACAGTAACTGGTGCGGCTGTCTTAGCGGTTGGTTGGGTTGGACCTCTAGATCCTAAAACAGAAGACTGCACACTTCTCCATATTCTCTTTCATCTCCAATGTCATTTGGGTTATAAAGTCTCCCGTACCAAAGGGGACTATCATAGGGTTTCATCCCTTAGTAGTAGAATCTGCTTCTGCACCCTACTTTGATGGCCTCCTGTCGAGATACATTAAAAATTCACAAACACTTTCAAAACGTGCTCTTATTCTGACAAAACTGATGTAGTTATTGAACAAGAGACCAATTTTAGACTTCATTCCATGCCTTCATATAGTAATTTGTATTACCCTCATGTTTATACAAGCAATAACCCTGAAGCCAAGTTGAAAAAAATGGCAATCCTATTTTCCCTAACAGAAATATCTACAGACACTTTCATTGCTGGCAGGAAATTATTATTGGTTAAAGGTAATGTGTTCAATCAAATGTTCCCATAAATGTATGTGCCTCCACTCATGATCAACCTGCCTTCTTCACAAATGTCCTGGAGCAGATTGACAGATTACAGGAGGACATTCTTATAGTCAGGGCCGTAACTAGGGTAGTGTGACCTGTGTCATGGCACAGGGCACTGCAGGGAAGGGGACGCTATTTGGGCCTGTCAATTTTCCAGATTATCATCATTCTCACTTCTAGCCTCCTCTTCTTTTATCCCCAGCATTTCCTGGCCTCCCCTATCTTTTCCCTGGCCCTTTCCCACGAAGCCATGGCCCCTTTTCAGATGCACTATCTTATGTTCCTATTTAAAAAAAATGGGGGGGGGCTATGCTCTCTCTGGCACAGGGCACCAAAAAGTCTAGTTACAGCTCTGGTTATAGTTGTAAAGGACAAGAATTTTACAATCTTCAAAATACATGCCTAGAATGTCTTTTGGCAACCATCATTACATAAGGTAAGAGGAACTTGAGCATCAGCTCACCAACATATGGAGGATGCAACAGCTGGTAGAGTGTGGCTATAGTTTTTTCTCTATCGCCACCTTCTATATACAAATTTGATTTATATATTTTGTTAGTCACAAATATCTTCACTTACCTTGAGAATTGTCAACTGGCCAAATCACCGGGTCAGGCCATGCCCCAATCTATTACATTTTAGAAAATCCCCAATTCCCCAATCCAAATCCAGACAGAAGCTTTGGCAGATTATATTTACACAAACAATCTAAAATTAAGGCCCATGAATTTATATTGTGGAGCAAATGTATTAAACTGTGCTATGCTGAAAAAAAGAAAAACAGGTCCAAATCCAAGTACTTTTGGACAAAATCAACCTGCTAGAATTATAATGCAAAACTTCACTTGCCTGTTGAATCCAGAATGATTTGGCTCAGACTAAACTAAATTTAGAATTTTAAAATGAAAATCGCCTTACATATATGCGGGCATAAATACTGTCATTGGCAAAAAAAAACCCTGAAGGTTGGTGACCAGACCTCTACACATTCTAAAGTTTAAGGATGACAAGGACTCAGTCAGATGTAGGACAGACAAAATAGCTGATATACAATAGTTAAACAGTACTACACCAGTATTTATAACCTAAAAACACAGGCATCACTGGAGGATAGCCAGTTTGGGTCACCTATAGGTGACTATCTCCCTAATGCTTCTTATCATGAAATTCCTGCAGATGTAAGTGATCATTTAGATCTTCCATTCACTACAGAAGAGTAATAGATGAAGACATTGGGGTCTATTTATTAAGCCTTGGATGGAGATAAAGTGGACGGATATAAAGTACCAGCCAACCAGCTCCTGTCATTTTTCAAACACAGCCTGTGACATGGCAGTTAGAAGCTGATGGGCTGGTACTCTATCACCATTCAGTTTATCTTCATCCAAGGCTTAGTAAATAGACCCCAATGTTCATATCTCTTTTTAATGACACTAGACAAGGTTACCCATTATTACCTTTTTGTTTTATTTATGGAGTTGCTTTCCAAAACCTTTCGGACATTTAAGGCATTAATAACAGAATACGTAGAGCGGTCAGTGCTCCTAGAGCGGAACAAGTAAACACCACTAGCTGCTATCTTGGGAAGTGTCCCTTCTTCCTCAAATTGGAACAAGCAGATATAATAGAGGGAAGTGCTCTGTGGTGAGTCTATTAATGATATGTTTTCGGAAATGGATGTAATGCAGCGTTTAATGTTTTGAATATGGCAATAAGATGTTGAACATAAATTAGCCCACTTTGCAGAAGACCGTCTATTCTTGTTCAAGAATCCCCGTAATATACCTTGCAAACCTTTCCGAGGCATTCTGCAAATTTGGGTATTGTCAAACTTTAAAATTTGGGTATTGTCAAACTTTAAAATTAACTATGCCAAATGAGTGGATTCAATATGATATCTATAAAATTAATTCTACCTAAAATCTTTTATCTCCTAAAAACTACCTAGACATATCGCCTTAATATTTTTCAATGAGCCTCATGGAGCTGTCATGGATACTAGCTCATGACTATGAAACAAGGCATAAGACTCCGGAGGGTCTTCAACTCCCTGATTTTCTAATTTACTGCAAGGCTGTCCATTTACTGCTATGTGTCTTGAAATAGATGGCACCAAACCATGGACCAATATAGAGGGGAGATTCCTGAACCAAAGCTCCTCCACACTATGTATAGGACGATAACCAAAACTTTGATCTCTCAAGTAGTTCCCACTATATAACTCTCGGAATGCTATGCAGAGATGGAACACATATAGAATACTGTATTGTTTTGCTGGTGGTGAGGGACGTATGGTTTAGTTTTCTGAGGTTGAAAACAAATTTTATCTCTCAACCCACAAAATCACACAATTTAAACACTTCCTAGGCTTACTATCTAAATATCATGATCTAAGCCATAACTGGACAGTCTCTGACTCACAATATCTCTCATATACAAACTGAGTGTTGAAAAAAAAGTCTCTGACTCACAATATCTCTCATATACAAACTGAGGGCCTGATTCAGAGCAGCTCGTAAGCGGCCGCTCGTTCGCTGCGAGCGATGTTTGCCCTACTGCGCATGCGTACAGATCGTTATACGCATGCGCGAACCAGTCAGTGCGGCCGAAATTCGTTTGTTCACTAAACAGCGAATGCCTGCTATTTTGAGTGACAGGAGGAGGCGTATGTGGGTGGTAACAGGGGAAGGTGCTTGAAAACGGGGAGTGGAGATCCGAACGCAGGCGTGCTTAAAGGTCAAAACGGGCGTTTTAAGGGTGTGCATAATTAATACAGGAGCGTCATTGACCACGTCACTGGGTTATTTTATAGCCAGAACTGCTCGCAAGATTGTGGTAGCAAAAACCAACCACAAGAATAGCGAGCAGTTCATACGCTGGTCGATGTACTCGATTAATCTAATAAATAGCGGACATAACGTAGGATGCGAGCGGCCAGGGGGCGTATTTTTTCAAAAAGCGACCGCAAGTTTTGTTCGCTCGTTCAGACCTAGAGGCGTGAACAGACCGCAAAGAGCGAACGGTTCATTTGAATAGCCACCCCTATTTTCTGGACGAGCGAGCGCTAATTGCGTCCGGCTCTGAATCAGGCCCTGAGTGTGGAAAAAGTCAGTGGGGAGCAGAAAGCTCCCCACTGACATCACTGCTGATGTCAATGCGGCCGCTCACAAAACGGCAGGCGTTTGTGAAACCACCCCCCCACCAAGCCTACATAACGGGGCGAGCTGTCGATCAACATCGACAGCCGGCCCTTTTACAGTGAGCTCCGGCCGCTGCGCGTGCGCAGGGCCTAAACATCGACCTGGTAGCGAGCGCTCAGCGCTTGCAACCGGGTCTGAATGAGGACCAATATCTTTATACTGGACCTATCAGAAAGTGATTAAAATCTGTATCAGAATTATCTTTGATTAGTCCTCTTTCTGGACATTTGTGGGATATTGCTTTGTCAATACAGCCCTCCCTGATGACATTCCAGCCAAACTTCCCATGTTATTGTTACATCAATGAGGATATGCTAGAGACACATTGACATGAATACGGTGTAATAATTAGCGTTACTGCCTCACAGCACTGAGGTCATGGGTTCGATTCCCACTACAGCCCTAACTGTGTGGAGTTTGTATATTCTCCCTGTGCTTGCGTGGGTTTCCTCCGGGTACTCCGGTTTCCTCCCACACTCCAAAAATATACTGGTAGGTTAATTGGCTTCCCTCAAAATTGACCATAGTGTGTATGTTTGTGAGCATGTGATAGGGAATATAGATTGTAAGCTCCACTGGGGCAGGGACTGATGTGAATGGTAAGATATTCTCTGTAAAGCGCTGCGGAATATGTGTGCGCTATATAAATAACTGGTAATAAATAATAAATAAATAAATATTCATTGGTTATGGAAATAGTCCCAAAAAATGGACTAATGAGTGGGCTTTGCTATGGAGAGCAAATAAAGTAACTTTATAAATGTCACTGCTGAGGTTTACCACCCTCCCGGACAAATGCCTTATCACTCTATTTGACAGCTAGCAGGCCACTCTAAACTGGAGGAGTGTGGGTTAATCAAAATCATAACACCGAACTAATTGTCAGAATAAAACAAATGATCATCTGTCCAACTGGCGGACCTAGAAAAGATGACTTTATGCCCAACTATGGAGTCAAGCAGTGTCCCTTACCACTTTGATTTTTTCTTGTACTTAGCAGCAAACAGTTTAATTAACTGCAACCACTCCTGGTGCTACAAGTGGAAAATACTGCATGAAACCACAGATTGGCTTCATTTATTTACTTGCCATTACCTGTCCTCACTAATAGGAAATTTTGATCCCTGCTAGTGGTGAGAGTATACTGATGGACTTACTGATCTACTTATTTTTAGACCCCGGATAACGGCGATAAGTAATTTGACCCAAAGTGTAACCTACAAATCTACTAGCGTGTAATGTAAACAGGACAAAAAATATAGCAATCCTGCTCCTCCACCAGTCACCATGGGAAATTAATCTGCAGCTGACAGTGAAATATATTTTTGAAACGGCTACAAAATGTGCCGGATCCAAATTATTTAAAAAACTTTAATCTAACAAAGCAACAGGGATCCTTCTCTAGGTGTTGTTAAATATGGTTTATCCTCATGCATTATTGAAATATCCAGTGGGGAAACTGTGCGTCTTACAGGAGGAAATCCAAGATGAAAGCAGAAAAGTATTGAGTTCTTTGGTAGCTAGCATTAAACTCTAGTTCTCTATAACGTCTCAGTGTGAAGTCTCTCCAATTTAATAACACTTTTGCCTTAAAGATGTAAGACCTAAGGAGGGGAGGTTTTTTCTATACTGCTCATATAAGGGGATACTGCTTTTACTAATCTACTGTCCTGCAGCCACACTTCTGTGTTAATTTTAAGGCATTTAAAATAAACTTAAACCTAAAGGAGTTACTTGCTAGTGGGGGAAAAAACCCTATCTGCCTGAAGATATGCCATGAGAAAGAGAGCCTAACGGCAAGTGCGTCTTCAAGTATACAACACTTAGGCCCTGATTCAGACCCACTCGCGAGCGGCTGTCCGCTCGCAAGTGGGTCGATGTTCTGCACTGAGCATGCGCACGACTTGAGGGAGCTCCGTCGTGCGCATGCGCCAGACGCGACGAGCGAAGGACTTTCCTTCGCTCGTTGTGTCTGATCAAAGGGGGCGTGCTGTCGATGTTGATTGACAGCACGCCCCCTTTGGTGGGCGTGCCAGGGGCGTGCCTCCCTGACGGGGGCGTTCCTAAGGGAACGCCTCCCGTCAGAAGCCGGCCCACTGACATCACTAGTGATGTCAGTGGGAGTGATTTTGGCTCGGATAGAGCCAAAATCACTCCGGGGCTTGCGGTTGAAAACCTCAACCGCAGGCTCCGGCTCGCAGTTTCGATGGTCGTGATGGTCACGACCATCGCGGCCATCAAACTGCACGCTCGTATAGGCTGTGGGTGGTGACCCACAGCTATACGAGCGTCCAGGAGGACGCTCCATTTTTATGGAGGGCGGCCCTCATTCAGAGCGTGCGCTCTGCTCAGAGCGTACGGCTCTGAATGAGGGCCTTAATTTGCTCAAATTGGATTCAGTCTTTGGGAGCCAATGCTGATTCTTATGGGTATATTTACAAAAGTGCTGGTTTTTAGAAGTGGAGATGTTGCCCATAGCAACCAACCAGATTCTAGCTATTATCTTCTAGAAGCAGGGCCGGATTACTAATGGGCCGGGTGGAGCTCCAGCTCCAGGCCAACCATTCAAATAGGCCCAACGCAGTGCAGACAGGAAAAAAAAATCCCTGTGAACACTGTCTGCACTACTTTGAATCCGACATTGCAGTGATGGAGGATTCGAAGTCTGGTCCATTCACCCCCCTCCGCGCATCGGCAGTCCGAAGCTCCGTCACTGACTGTCCAATTTCTCTCCCTGGCCCTGCAGTCTGAGGCTCCGCCCCCATGCCGCCCGAAGCTCCGCCCCCATGCCGCCCGAAGCTCCGCCCCCCCGGTCGTACTAGCTTCCCTGGCCATGTGAAATTGGCTCCGGTTCCCTGGGTCATCTGAAGCCCAGCCGTTTCACCCAAGGGGCCACTACTCCCCTCCTCCCTGCGCAATGAAATTAAACTATAAGGTTAGCCTTTTGAGCAGAGTGCAGAGGCTGAGCTGCTGTGAGAAGAAGCCTGCATGCTTAACCAGCGTTCCTTCCCACAGGTCAGTGTAATGTCTGGCATCTATTAAGTGTGTGTATGTGTGTGTATGTATATATGTGTATATATACACAAATGTGTGTGTGTATGTATATATATACATATATATATAAAATGTGTGTGTGTGTATATATATATATGTATATGTTTTTGTATATGTGTGCACATGTATGTAAATATATATATGTTTTTTGTATATGTGTGGGTATATATATATATATATATATAGATCAGTTGTTGAACCTGGCACTCCCATACTCGCAGTGGTGTATCTATAATGAGTGCAGTGTGTGCGGTGTGGGGCCCCCGGGTCCAGGGGGGCCCCGCACCGCACACACTGCACCCATATTTTTTTTAAACTTACCTGTCCGAGGTCCCGCGTCGGGGGTCACTGCTGCTCAGAACACCGGAAAAATGGCTGCCCCGCCCATTTTCCGGCGTTCTGCGCATTTGTAGTAGACTCCGGGCACACTCTAGTGCCCGGAGTCGGCTAATGCTCCAGTGGCTAGCCAGCCGCGTCAGTCGGCGGCCAGCCACCAGGGAGAGAGGAGGGGGCCCCGCACGAGGAGTGCACACGGGCCCCCTCCTCTCTTAAAACGCCCCTGCATGCTCGTAAATAGAATTTGCGCCAGTGTCCTCCTTAATTGCCAACTTCTGCAATAGGTTGGCATCCACACAATTATGCCAATAAATGCGACCCTGATGGTGATTATGGACCACACAGGACATCCAATTGCTTTCAAAATACAATAACTCTTTACTTAAGCTGGGTACACACTGATAGATATATCCCCCATTTCACTGAACAGGCGATATATCCATAGTGCATCACCGTGTGTGTACAGCGGATATGTCTGTGAACGACATGGTTCACAGACATATCCGATCTGCTGTGCAGCTGTCAAGGCCGGGTCATCGGGCAGATGATTGGCAAGTGTGTATACACTTAAAAATCAGCAGGTCGCGGGTCAGTCCAACATCGACCTAGTGTGTACCTGGCTTTAGGTTCTTTCATGATTAAAGAACCTAAGTAAAGAATTCTGAAACATTGAAAGCATCTTGGGGGTCTTGTGTGATCCACAATTGCAGTCAGAGTGTCGCCGTCACTGGTATTGGATGCGGTCATTATACCGACAGTCGGGATTCCGGTGCTTACAATGCCAGCGCTGGAATCCTGATACCTGTCAGAATCCTGGTCCCGGCATCCTGACCGCCGGCATTCTGACTAAGTACCGGGCTTAGGGTTAAGCATTAGGGGGAGGGTTGGACACTAAGTAGAGAGGGTTAGGTTTACGGGTGCAGAGAGGAGAGGTTAGGATTAGGCACTATAGGATTAGGCACTAGGGGGGAGGGTCAGGATACTGACCAGCAAGTGTTGTTATCCTAACCCTGGCGGGATGCCGGCGCTGGAAACCCATACCCAACCCATTGATATATATATTAGTGTTTATATACAGTGTGTGTGTGTATATATATATATATATATATATATAAAAGTAGAAAAAAAAGTAGAAAAAAGGGGGGGGGGGGGTAGCACTCACCAGTCTTCTTAAAAACATTTCTTTATTACATCTCAGTAAAAATTTTACAGCATATCAAAATCCGATGTTTCGGTCCTGTGCATGGACCTTTGTCAACCTTGACAAAGGTCCATGCACAGGACTGAAACATCGGATTTTGATATGCTGTAAATTTTTTTTACTGAGATGTAATAAAGAAATGTTTTTAAGAAGACTGGTGAGTGCTACCCCCCCCCCCCCCCCTTTTTTTCTACTTTTGCATGAAGAGGATTATTGTGATCCCATATGGGTCTGTCACCCCAGCAATTTATTATTGAAGACGAGAGTGTGGACCTATTTGGACTATATATATATATATATATATATATATATATATTAGGGGTGTGCACCGGCCACTTTTCGTGTTTTGTGTTTTGGTTTTGGATCTGGATCTTTCTTCGTGTTTTGGATCTGGATTGGTTTTGCCAAAACCACCCTTCCGTGTTTTGGGTTCTGGGTTTTGTGTTTTGGATCTGTATTTTTTTTAAAAAAAGCATAAAAACAGCTAAAATCACAGAATTTGTTGGTTTCTCTGCTCCTATGCTATTATTAACCTCAATAACCTTAATTTCCACTCATTTCCAGTCTATTCTGAGCACCTCACACCTCACAATAGTGTTTTCATGTCCAAAAGGTTGCACCGAGGTAGCTGGATGACTATGCTAAGCGACACGAGTGGGCGGCACAAACACGTGACCCATCTAGGAGTGACACTGCAGTGGCAGACAGGATGGCAGTTAGAAAAACTAGGCCCCAAACTGTACATAATGCAAAGAAAAAAAAAGAAGTGCAAGATGGAATTGTCCTTGGGCCCTCCCACCCATCCTTATGTTGTATAAACAGGACATGCACACTTTAACAAATCAATCATTTCAGCGCCAGGGTCTGCCACACAACTGTGGCTGAAATGATTGGTTCGTTTGGGCCCCCACAAAACAAGCTGGCAATTAATGTGTCCCTGCACAAACTGGCTCTACGGAGGCAAGATGTCATCCTCATCCTCCTCATCCACCGATTCCTCACCCTCTTCAGTGTGTACATCCTCATCCTCACAGAGTATTAATTCGTCCCTGCTGGAACCACAGGTCCCTCTGTACGTTCTGGAGGCTGGTCTCCCTGGAGGGGTTGATAATTCATTTTATGAACATCATCTTCTCCACATTTTGTGGAAGCAACCTCCTACGCCTTTCGCTGACAAGGTTCCCGGCTGCACTAAACACTCTTTCGGAGTACACACTGGAGGGGGGGCAACTCAGGTAAAATAGAGCCAGTTTGTACAGGGACCTCCAAATTGCTTCTTTTTCCTGCCAGTACAGGTACGGACTGTCTGACATGCCTACTTGGATGCTGTCACCGATGTAATCCTTTAACAGACAGACGCACGCTTGTCGCTGCTGCTTTGAGGATTCAAGTGCGGCTACAGCCCACACAATTCACAAAGACAGAAAAAAAAAAGAATATTTTTATTGTTTGTGGAGCACACTTTGAGGGTTACACCACCCTTTAACAGACAGACGCACGCTTGTCGCTGCTGCTTTAAGGATGCAGGTGCGGCTACAGCCCACACATTTCACAAAGACCGAAAAAAAAAAGAACAATATTTTAATTGTTTGTGTAGAACACTTTGAGGTGTCATCACCCTTTAACAGACAGACGCACGCTTGTCGCTGCTGCTTTAAGGATGCAGGTGCGGCTACAGCCCACACAATTCACATAGACAGAAAAAAAAAGAACAATATTTTAATTGTTTCTGTAGCACACTTTGAGGGTGTCACCACCGTTTAACAGACAGACGCACGCTTGTCGCTGCTGCTTTAAGGATGCAGGTGCGGCTACAGCCCACACAATTCACATAGACAGAAAAAAAAAGAACAATATTTTAATTGTTTCTGTAGCACACTTTGAGGGTGTCACCACCCTTTAACAGACAGACGCACGCTTGTCGCTGCTGCTTTGAGGATGCAAGTGTGGCTACATCGCACACAAGTCACAAACACATTAAAAAAATAGTTTTTTATTTTTTGGAACACTTTGAGAGTTACACCACCCTTTAACAGACAGACGCACGCTTGTCGCTGCTGCTTTAAGGATGCAGTTGAGGCTACAGCCCACACATTTCACAAAGACCGAAAAAAAAAGAACAATATTTTAATTGTTTGTGTAGAACACTTTGAGGGTGTCACCACCCTTTAACAGACAGACGCACGCTTGTCGCTGCTGCTTTGAGGATGCAGGTGGAATCTAGACGGGATTTGGAACCGAGGACACACTACCTCCATCAATTGTCTAAATCCCACTGCACTAATGTCGGATACCGGACGCACGTCTAACACCAACATAGCAGTCAAGGCCTCAGTTATACGTTTTGCTTCAGGATGACTGCTGTCGTACTTCATCCTCATCGCTAGGGACTGTTGGAGGGTCAATTGTTTAGTAAAAGTAGTGATGTTCCTACTTCCTCTCTGGGATGATGAACAACTCCCAGCAGCAGCAACAGCACTAGGAGGAAGAGGTTCTTGATCTTTCCCTATTTTATTTTTATCGGAGAAAGTTTGGTCCTCCATTTATGTTATATTGATATATATACGTGCGGCTAAAGCGCACACAAACACAGAAAATATTATTTTATTTTTGCTGGAGAGTAGTGCACTTTGTGGGTTACACCACCCTTTAAGAAATGAGCCAGCCGGCTCTTTACTTATGGGACACAGGCGCACGCTTGGCGCTGCTCCTTTGTTGATGCACGTGCAGCCACAGTGCACACAATTCACAAACACAGAAAATAATTTTTTTTTGGTTTGGACTGGAGTGTACTTTCGGGGGTTACAGCACCCTTTAACGGTCAAGCCAGCCGGCCCTTTACTTATGACACAGGCGCACGCTTGGCACTACTTTGTTGATGCACGTGCGGCTACTGCGCACACAATTCACAAACACAGAAAATAATTTTTTTTTAGGTTTGGACTGGAGTGTACTTTCGGGGGTTACAGCACCCTTAACGGTCAAGCCAGCCGGCCCTTTACTTATGACACAGGCGCACGCTTGGCACTACTTTGTTGATGCACGTGCGGCTACTGCGCACACAATTCACAAACACAGAAAATAATTTTTTTTTAGGTTTGGACTGGAGTGTACTTTCGGGGGTTACAGCACCCTTAACGGTCAAGCCAGCCGGCCCTTTACTTATGACACAGGCGCACGCTTGGCACTACTTTGTTGATGCACGTGCGGCTACTGCGCACACAATTCACAAACACAGAAAATAATTTTTTTTTAGGTTTGGACTGGAGTGTACTTTTGGGGGTTACAGCACCCTTAACGGTCAAGCCAGCCGGCCCTTTACTTATGACACAGGCGCACGCTTGGCACTACTTTGTTGATGCACGTGCGGCTACTGCGCACACAATTCACAAACACAGAAAATAATTTTTTTTTTGGTTTGGACTGGAGTGTACTTTCGGGGGTTACAGCACCCTTAACGGTCAAGCCAGCCGGCCCTTTACTTATGACACAGGCGCACGCTTGGCACTACTTTGTTGATTCACGTGCGGCTACTGCGCACACAATTCACAAACACAGAAAATAATTTTTTTTTTGGTTTGGACTGGAGTGTACTTTCGGGGGTTACAGCACCCTTAACGGTCAAGCCAGCCGGCCCTTTACTTATGACACAGGCGCACGCTTGGCACTACTTTGTTGATGCACGTGCGGCTACTGCGCACACAATTCACAAACACAGAAAATAATTTTTTTTTTGGTTTGGACTGGAGTGTACTTTCGGGGGTTACAGCACCCTTAACGGTCAAGCCAGCCGGCCCTTTACTTATGACACAGGCGCACGCTTGGCACTACTTTGTTGATGCACGTGCGGCTACTGCGCACACAATTCACAAACACAGAAAATAATTTTTTTTTTGGTTTGGACTGGAGTGTACTTTCGGGGGTTACAGCACCCTTAACGGTCAAGCCAGCTGGCCCTTTACTTATGACACAGGCGCACGCTTGGCACTACTTTGTTGATGCACGTGCGGCTACTGCGCACACAATTCACAAACACAGAAAATAATTTTTTTTTTGGTTTGGACTGGAGTGTACTTTCGGGGGTTACAGCACCCTTAACGGTCAAGCCAGCCGGCCCTTTACTTATGACACAGGCGCACGCTTGGCACTACTTTGTTGATGCACGTGCGGCTACTGCGCACACAATTCACAAACACAGAAAATATATTATTTTTTTAGCACTTGGGGGGAGCACCCCTGATGGACAGAGCACCCCCTGGACAACACTACAGCACTCCTTTAGGACTGGGACACTGCACAGGACTTTGGAGTGGACACAGCCCCTATGGAGAACTGACTGCACAACACAGTCCAGCCAGCCCCTATGGACTTTGAAGTAGTGGACACAGCCCCTATTAACAACAGCAGCACAGCACAACACAGCCAGCCCTTATGGACTTTGAAGTAGTGGACAACAGCAGCACTACACTACACTACACTACACAGCCCTAACTCCCACCCTCCCTCTTCACTGTCCACAGCCGAGTGAGAAAATGGCGCCGACGTGGGTACCTTATATAGGATCCAAAACCCGCGAGACTCGGAAGGCGGGAAGATGACGTTTTGCCTCGATTTCAGATCCGAGTCAGGCGGGAAAAGTCGAGCCTGACTCGGATCGGACTCGGATCGGGGGGGCTCGGGGGGGTTCGGATTTCAGAAATCCGAACCCGCTCACCCCTAATATATATATATATGTATGTCTCTGTGTGTATGCATATAGGGAGCTGCTGCATCTATGAGGGGTGATTAGGATCAATCATAACCTCCAGAGGTGCCGCAGGCCGCGGATGGCAGCTGTGTTTGCACTTTCACAAAAGAAACAAAACTTTTTTGTTATAGCTCCACTATAAATTTGTTAAAGGTAGGCGCAAGTTTTGCCCCCATGGACATAGCCATGCCCCCTGTGTAGACCACATCACTGGTCACACTGCCACAGAAGTTATCACACTCCCCTGCAGCGCCACACAATAGGCCATTCATAAATTTCAGCTCCAGGCCCATGTGGACCTTAATCTGGCACTGTCTAGAAGATATAGATAAATGTTAAGTAGAATCTGATTGGTTTTTATAGGCAACATCTCCACTTCTAAAAACCCACACTTTAATAAATATACCCCTTAGGGTTAAATAGATTGTAGCACATTGCAGAAAAAAAACGAAAAAAATAAAATAAAAATCAATCGACCCCCACCGGGGTATTTTTTACTTAATTTTATTGCTGTTTTAAATACTGTGCGCAAAAGCTCAGACAAACGGTGAGTTTGAAGAGACGCAGTTTAGTAAACATGCCACTAAGAATTTAAGATTAATTTTTCCCCTCACTACATCACAGATGGTATACAACTCAAGAAAACCATGTGGCAAAATAGGACAGGATGGCTTTCTATTGAGCTATATGCTGTGCCACGCATATAAGCCATGAGAAAATGATGCAGTCATCATGTTACTCATACAATTCATCACTATAGTGTCACTGAGTGGTGAACAATAAGCAAAATGGCTGCTTTCTTCTGTTAATAATAGTAATAATAATAATAATTTTATTCAGTGCTATTTTTCTAAAAAAATAGGTTCAGGAACTCCTGGGGGAAGGGAAAGGGGGCAGAGGTGGGCGGAGCTGTGGATAATGTGGGTGGAGTTACAACGGGGGTTGGGGATCGATTGCTGTGTAAACCAATTTTTATAAAAATGTTCAAAGTTTGGGTTGCGGGGTGTGTATTATAACGTGTCAATCATTTAATATATAAAACTATACAAATTCAGAAAAATAGGAGAGAAAACAGCTGTAAATTCACACACACCCACAGAAAACCTGAATCCATACTAAATACATATAGGGAAAGCCACATTTATACAAGAAAAGCCAAATCCACATATAAAAATATTGAAAAACACTGAGGTAGAGGGTGGTTCTGAGCAGAGCCGGCCCTAATCATAGGCATTATAAGCAAATCTCTAGGGCGACTGGAATGCCTAGGAATGCCCCCCCTTCCTTCCCCGCTGCTGCCGTGATTGGAGCACAGCTCCGTCCAGGCAGCGCAGCGGTCAGGTGACCCGTCCAGGTCAGAATGAGCTTCTGTGCAGAAGCTCATTCTGGCTACAGGAAACAAGATGGCCGCAGGAGGGCATGCTGCGCAAGCCCAGCAGCGGCCACTCATCCCATGAGCCTTTGCCTCCATTTTAGCCGCTCAGCCATCGGACCAGGCGGCATCTTCAGCAGCAGCATTAGCTGTGCTGCATAATTTAAATAAAGAAGCTGGAAGCCAGGTGAGTGAGTCCTTTCTCACTCTCTAGGGTATGTTTTAGCTATCTCTAGCTGGGTGTCACAACCCAGGTCTGTTACCCCTGCTGCCGAGTCACTTA